>CM055747.1:9529810-10243705 GCA_029465975.1 Dallia pectoralis | reverse complement strand
AAATACCCATTTAAAATCTTACAATTCACTTAAAACAACGCGATAAGAGTATCTAAACTGACAAAGTGCAATTATTGCTCTTAAAATACAAAAACATGAACATTACATAAAAATTACAGTAAAGATCCGTTGTAAATTCTTGGCATTTCTCTACAAGATTGTGAACAAGACAACATCGCCAAATTATTTTTACCAAAATTGATCAAGTGTTCCTGAATGGATATTCACACCGACACACATAATCTTAATTTCACATCTTACACTAGCAATATACATAGTCAACAACAAATGCAACCAGTTATCTAAAAAGCAGTCGTGGCCAAATTGAACAACATAAAAACAGCGTTTTTGTGAATCAGAACTTAAGGCAGCTCCAAGGCTGTGTGTACCAACAGCCTCGATTGTACAGCACTTGCCATGTCGACAGCATTTAGGAGAGCAACTTCAACTTCAAAGATTGCACTTTTGGGGACATCTTAACAACATCCAGTTCCAGGAAAAGTTTCTGGAACACCTCAAAGGCGTAGCGCAGTGTTGGAGGGTATGCCAGGTTGAGGGCATAAATAAGCCCCATCGGCAGTGTGCAAGCTTTAGCAGTACGGCCACATCCTGGAAACATCTCCCTGCCTTCCAAAAGGATGGACACATCGACTGGATTCTATTGATCTGCACCACGGACGACCAGTATCTTGAGGATATGTTCAGTGGCATCAACGGGGGTTCTCTCCTGCATACCATTTACAAGAAAGTAAGAACACAATTCTATTGAGAAACAAAACATACTTGCTAAAAATTACTAAAAATAAATCACATTCTTGAATTCAGTATGATGTCTTTTATGTGAGCCAACATAAGTAAGTGTGGAACATTGCGCAAGACAGCTTCAATTCAGATTGTACCGATAAAATGAATGTTGTTTGAAACCTCCATTGTGTACCTCTGCACCTTAACAGTGCCAGGAAACCCTATGACTTAATGACGTAATATCCAGACTACATTTAAAGTGTAACTGCACAACATTTGGACCATTGCTGAGTGGAAAATAGCTCTTCTTCTTTCTCGCCGAGGTACAGGATAAGGCTGCGGATTACAGTTTCACGTCTCATCTTAATGCGTTGGTTCTGTGAACAGATTGATAATGTGTCAACAGTGTGTTCATTGCAAGCAGGAGGAGTTGTCGTTCATATATTCCTGCATGCAGTTGTATATGCAGATGTATATCCCAATCCAGTCCAGTTTTAAAACCTGTCAAAAACACATGCATTTACTATCTATTTGTGGATTTTAGACTTAATATATTTTTTAAAGGTTCCATGTTGTGAAAGTGTGTGTGAGAGATTTTCTCCCTGTATGACTATTTTAAATAAGCCTACCTGGCTCAGTCTGTTTAGAAACGGCCTCAGATTGGTCCCGATGATACCTCCCTTGGTCGTCATCAGGGCAATAAGCTTTGTTGTGTAGTGGGTCCAGTTTGTACATAAAGCCCTGCTCCAGTGAAGCTGTAGTTATTCTCCTGAATTCCTCCTTAATCTGAATTGACAAAAATATACAAAAGTACAAAATTAGTAACTGGGTCTGATGCAAAGTTAAAATCCTGCAGAGATTGATGATGGGATGACAAAGCAAGTACGTGTTACAGTGATAAACTCAAAGAGACACTAATTTACTTCCAATTTTAAACTGTTGTTACTGCCCAATGGAGCAGGTATAATTTGTAGAGATTTAAAGATTCAACTACCTCAGCTTCACAAAACAAAGCAGGCCATCTCTCTCTGAAGTCTTCAGCAGCAGGACTACCACTCACAACTTCGAGCCTTCGATAGGAGAATGTGTTGGCCATTTTGTCTTGAATCACCGGTTTGTTGTTCTTCTTCTTTACCTCGTTAAGAAGCTCCTGTCTCTCTATCTCCAAAGTGTCGCTAGTTTCTCCACCTGGAAGTGGAGGAAGGTAGTTCACCTCTGCCCTCTTTGGTCGCTTGCAATTTTTTGCAGGATTTCTCTCACCACAGGGCTTTCTTTTCAATGAGTTGATATCAAGCTCAGGACAAGGAATTTCACGCCTTCTTATTTTGGAACGGTAATTAGCCATCTTGTATTTAAGACGCTGCTGCCAACCGTGCATGCCTGAATATGAGGTCCCAGGCTCTTTTAGGCATGGGTGCTTTTTTAACAGAGCTTCTACGACTGCCAGTATTTGAAGGCCAGAGGGATAGGCAGTGTACTGGAATATTGCTTCGGCAAGTTTCTCAAGTATGTCAGAGTTCATGCTTGGATTTTGAAGGAGTGAGCCCTCAGTTTCATAGGCCTTATTTCCTGCTTGAAGGGGCAGTTCAACATTATATGAAAAGGTGGGTATCTCAAAGACATTTGGCCACCGTTCAGATCGAAACTCTGGGGATTTTGAGAAAAGGATGGTGTCAGATGAACTAACCGAGGCACTGTCTTCCTGGATTGACAGATCTAGTGACACTGAAGGACAGGAGGCAACATCCTCATTGATGGGAGTCATTGTGAGAATAACAGAAGGTTCATTTCTAACAAGTTTGATTCTGTCTTTGTCCTTAATGACATCTGTTTGAGTGAAAAACTGATTGTCAAAATGTTTGTCCATGTACATAATAGTAAAATTCCATTGTAGTTGAAAATGATTCTGTACTTCTGCCATAAATGTGTCAACAGTGCTAGGGATTCCATCTGGTAGGGTTAACTTGTGGGCTTAGGTCTCTTCAATGATAACACGAAGTTTAATTGGGGCAGACATAATCACAACCGTGGGCAAGTACAACTGCAAGAGAAAACAAAGAAACTATTCTATTAGACAAGAGCAAATAAGATACAAGAGCCTATGATTAATGCATGCTCAACATTGATCAGAGTATACAATGAATGTGTTCAAAACAAATTTATATCAGGAAATAAACATAAGAAATGAGTCCTGACAAAGTATTGGATAAAAAAGGCACATGTCTGTTCCAAAAAATTGTACTTTACCTAGTTTGACAAGCAGATGTGGTGTTTCAGAGATACCATGCGATTGCTTTGAACTGAATACGCAGCCAGTGGGTATGTGTCAGTGAGTTGTTGCTGCTCAAGTACTTTGACAAAGCTTGTGGACTCCAACTTGAAACATCTCAAATGTCCACAGTACCATGCACTTTGCAGTTTCACTACAAACACCAAGCTGTCATGAACAATGATGATTTATAGTATTTCAGCAAATTCAGGCATCCCAACAGTGGAGCCGTACACCAACATCATGCCAATGCCATAACTGGTTCCCTGAAAGTCTACCTTCTTTGTCAAACAAACAACTGTCTCTCCAGGAAATTTCTGAGATACAAAACATTGTATGTCCTCATTTACAACCTCTAATGGAACTGTTGACATCTTTGATACAGAGATATCTGTTTTTTTTTACATTTGAACCATGTAGATTGTATGCAATCATGGACTGGTGTTTTTTTGCCATTGACTTCAAAATGTTACGGAAGCAGCTAGCCTGTCTCACTATCCTCTTAAAGAAGCGATGTTTGGCTTCAAACCTCATCGTCCATAAGGACACAAGTGGGCCGAATGCTTTAATGAGCTGCGGGTAATGCTCTAAAAAATGGTGCTTTGGAATCAATTTTCCTTGTGGAAACACACTGAAGAATCTATGTCTATGGTCAGCAATAAGACTATCTAGGTGACCAATGGTTTCATCTGTGTGGGTAGGAGACATAACCAACTCAACAACATCTTTCAGTGTCATCAATAACTGCCATGCCTGTTCCTCTTCCTGTATCTTCCAACCAACCATAAGTGGAAGCAGCCTCAGTAGGCACCAATTTTCATGTGCGTTACCACCGATGGTTTTACACTTGTATGGAAACTGTTTGATGACTCTGTTGAGCTCTTCAAGAGAAAAATATTTTTTCTTTATTAAGACATCTAAACACAATGCTGTCTCTCTCTCTAAATTGTTTCTGACACGCCCCCTGTCAGCGGAGAGAGGGAAAATCAAAGACATTCTTGGCACCTGTGTTTGGTTCTCACCTGTTTTGTGTTTGGTTCGTTAGTGTCTGTATTTAGTGTGGGTCTTGTCAGTCTGTTGGTGTCAGGGCATTGTTTAAGGTATGTTTCTCTGTTTCTACGTTGCTCGTGCTGTTAACACGTTTATGTTTTCTTGTTTGTTGTTTCTTAGATGTTGTATGTTTACTATTGGATGTAGGGTCAGTTTTGGTTACACTGTAGTTCATGTTCATTGTGTATTAGGTTAATGTTATCCTGTTCTGTGGTTCCTTGTTTAATTAGTGATTTGTGTGTGTGTGTGTTTAAGTTCTCAGTTCTAGTGTCTGCCTGGATGAGAAATAAACGAAGTCAATTATAAGAAGTCTCTGCGCTTGTGTCTTCAAACCCCGAAGTCAATTTGTTACAGAATGCCCCGACCCTTAAAGAAGGCACAGCAGAGAAAGAGGCACCTGTCGTCCGAGTGCACCCAGTCTGCCGAGATATCCTCTGGCATTCGCCAATGCGGGGTATGGCGAGGACCCTCATCCACTGCCCCGTCTGTTTGGTTACCAGCCGACTACAAGGCACTGCGGGAATGGAGTGAGTCACTTCGTTATGGGTTGGAGGAGTACTGGGAGGAGGCTGAGGGGGAGGAGTCGGAGCAGAAGGAGTCCCTGGAGGGGGAGTACAGCTGGGACCCCTATACCCTGCAGTTGATCCCTGCGTTACCTCCAGCTGTTCTGGCCACCGCTCTGCAGTCAAAGATGGCTGCCGCCCCGCAGCAAAAGACGGCTGCCGCCCCGCAGCAAAAGACGGCTGCCGCCCCGCAGCAAAAGACGGCTGCCGCCCCGCAGCACAAGACGGCTGCCGCCCCGCAGCACAAGACGGCTGCCGCCCCGCAGCACAAGACGGCTGCCGCCCCGCAGCACAAGACGGCTGCCGCCCCGCAGCACAAGACGGCTGCCGCCCCGCAGCACAAGACGGCTGCCGCCCCGCAGCACAAGACGGCTGCCGCCCCGCAGCACAAGACGGCTGCCGCCCCGCAGCACAAGACGGCTGCCGCCCCGCAGCACAAGACGGCTGCCGCCCCGCAGCACAAGACGGCTGCCGCCCCGCAGCACAAGACGGCTGCCGCCCCGCAGCAAAAGACGGCTGCCGCCCCGCAGCAAAAGACGGCTGCCGCCCCGCAGCAAAAGACGGCTGCCGCCCCGCAGCAAAAGACGGCTGCCGCCCCGCAGCAAAAGACGGCTGCCGCCCCGCAGCAAAAGACGGCTGCCGCCCCGCAGCAAAAGACGGCTGCCGCCCCGCAGCAAAAGATGGCTGCCGCCCCGTCGACCAAGATGGCCGCCGCTCAGGGTATAGAGGAGGCTTTGCGGGAGGATCGGGAGGTCTTCAGGGACTATAGGGCCTGGATAGGCGAGACAGGGTGTGGCCCGGAGGAGGAGAGCGGGCTGTTCAGCAGGTTCTTCTCGTGGCGAGCTCACCAAGGGGTGCTTCCACATCCAGCACTGAAGTACCTAGTACCTCACCTTCTCTCGCTCCTGGAGACTGCCACTGACTCTGCTCCTGCTACCGTCCCTGTTCCCGTCTCAAGAGTCGCCCAAGTTTCTGTCCCTGAGTGCACGTCTGTCCCTGAGTGCACGTCTGTCCCTGAGTGCACGTCTGTCCCTGAGTGCACGTCTGTCCCTGAGTGCACGTCTGTCCCTGAGTGCACGTCTGTCCCTGAGTGCACGTCTGTCCCTGAGTGCACGTCTGTCCCTGAGTGCACGTCTGTCCCTGAGTGCACGTCTGTCCCTGAGTGCACGTCTGTCCCTGAGTGCACGTCTGTCCCGGAGTGCACGTCTGTCCCGGAGTGCACGTCTGTCCCGGTGCACGTCTGTCCCGGAGTGCACGTCTGTCCCGGAGTGCACGTCTGTCCCGGAGTGCACGTCTGTCCCGGAGTGCACGTCTGTCCCCGTTTCCGTATCTGAGCCTGTCCCCGTGTCCGTGCCTGTCCCAGTTTCCCTGCCTGTCCCAGTCCCAGTATCCCTGCCTGTCCCAGTCCCAGTATCCCTGCCTGTCCCAGTCCCAGTATCCCTGCCTGTCCCAGTCCCAGTATCCCTGCCTGTCCCAGTCCCAGTTTCCCTGCCTGTCCCAGTCCCAGTTTCCCTGCTTGTCCCAGTCCCCGTTTCCTTGCCTGGGCCAGTCCCCGTTTCCTTGCCTGGGCCAGTCCCCGTTTCCTTGCCTGGGCCAGTCCCCGTTTCCTTGCCTGGGCCAGTCCCCATTTCCTTGCCTGGGCCAGTCCCCGTTTCCTTGCCTGGGCCAGCCCCCGTGTCCGTCCCAGAGTCTGTCCCCGTGGCTGTCCCGGCCCCAGAGCTCACTCCAGCCCCAGAGCTCACTCCAGCCCCAGAGCTCACTCCAGCCCCAGAGCTCACTCCAGCCCCAGAGCTCACTCCAGCCTCCGTCACCTGATCCGCGTCCGCCTGGTTGGCCTCCGGATCTGCAGCCGCCTGTCCGGGTCTCTAGGTCGCCTCCTTCCCCCCCCACCTCCTTGGCCGCCTCCCCGCAGCAGTTAGTTTGGTTTTGGCGCTTCTGGAGCCGCGCCTAGAGGGGGGGGTTCTGTAAGAAACTGCCTCTGTCTCTCTCTCTAAATTGTTTCTGACACGCCCCCTGTCAGCGGAGAGAGGGAAAATCAAAGACATTCTTGGCACCTGTGTTTGGTTCTCACCTGTTTTGTGTTTGGTTCGTTAGTGTCTGTATTTAGTGTGGGTCTTGTCAGTCTGTTGGTGTCGGGGCATTGTTTAAGGTATGTTTCTCTGTTTCTACGTTGCTCGTGCTGTTAACACGTTTATGTTTTCTTGTTTGTTGTTTCTTAGATGTTGTATGTTTACTATTGGATGTAGGGTCAGTTTTGGTTACACTGTAGTTCATGTTCATTGTGTATTAGGTTAATGTTATCCTGTTCTGTGGTTCCTTGTTTAATTAGTGATTTGTGTGTGTGTGTGTGTGTGTGTGTGTGTGTGTGTGTGTGTGTGTGTGTGTGTGTGTGTGTGTGTGTGTGTGTGTGTGTGTGTGTGTGTGTGTGTGTGTGTGTGTGTGTGTGTGTGTGTGTGTGTGTGTGTGTGTGTGTGTGTGTGTGTGTGTGTGTGTGTGTGTGTGTGTGTGTGTGTGTGTGTGTGTGTGTGTGTGTGTGTGTGTGTGTGTGTGTGTGTTTAAGTTCTCAGTTCTAGTGTCTGCCTGGATGAGAAATAATCGAAGTCAATTATAAGAAGTCTCTGCGCTTGTGTCTTCAAACCCCGAAGTCAATTCGTTACAAATGCCAACTCTACAGGTACAATGCCCTCAAGTAAATCATGCGGATAAATGCGGTAAATCAGGAGGATAGCCTGTTGTCACATGAAAATGATTTAACCTTTGAGTGATCGCACAATGCCTTTTTACTCCATGGCTAGGGGTGTTGCTATCAAGCGCTACTTCAACGTCCAACTTTTGTTTCGGCTTTGTCCTTGCTGGGAATGTTCCTGTCCTGACTTCAAGTTCCTGAAACTTGGACCTCTCTCCAATATAAAATCTACAAACATATGACCCACTGAAACTTTCCAAATTTCTTAATGTCATCAGCCTTACACAAAACAGCTAGGTATATCGATGATAATGTTGATCTTAATACAGTCGGAATATCAGCCAACACCCAATAGACACCTGTTACCTTGTGCTTCTTACGAGAGGTTCCTAAAAGATTGCATATTTCGAAATCATCAGAGTATAGTAAAAGGGAAAGTCTTAACTCCTCCCCAGATAGAAATGTGTTTTCCTTGAAATGGGAACCATCATGAAAACTAGTATACTGACCGGAAGAAACACAATGTCTACTCTTCAAAACTTTCTCCTGAATGTCACTATTTTTCAGAATTTGTGTCATGGATTGCAAAATTGGTACATATTGGAAAGTCCTACCATCTTTTGCATCAAGTATATACTCCACTGGTTCAACAATAGAGAAATGTTCCTTTAAGTACTGATTTCTCTTATATGCTGTGTGAAGAGGACCTTCTTCACTAAAGGCTGCACTAATAGGATTTAACTGGCAAATGCGTTTTACCAAATCTGTGATTACAAATTCTTCAACAGCACAGTTATGGTTTTCAAATGTGTCATGGACAATGCTTTTGATAATGGGTGCAGATGCTGAACTACTAATAAACTGAATCTCTTCTACAATCTCATTTATACATCTACTGGGCACATTGAAGATGCAATCTAATTTAAGTAACAAGGAAAAAAGCTCATCAAAAATGGCTTTAGTTAAATCTTCTCCGTCTTTCACAAGTGTTTCATCAGAAAACAGTTCACTTTCATCTAACAACCAGCTGTTATCTGCCGTTTCCTGACTTGAATGTGTCTGAAATACAGTATTTTTAAAATCTTCAAGGCAGTGAGGATTGTGCTTCCTACTTTTATGTGTGGCAAAAGTTGAATATATACTAGTATTGTAGTCACAATCTTTAAAAACACAATAAACAGTTTCGTGCTTTTTTAGATGAACTCCGAGGTGTTCAAAATATTGCTTCTCGGTGTGATAACTACATGTATTACATACAAGACATGAAAATGACACAACTTGCCCTGACTGTTCAGTTTGGGTATGATCTCTGGACAAATGTGTGCGAAGAGCACCCCAACCTTTAAATGAACATGGACAGTCTGAGTACAAGCAGGGCAGTGATCCGCCTTGACCAGGGTGTAGATGTTTCAATCTATAATGTTTTAAGAGGTCTAAGCGTTTTGATGACCTGAAACTGCAAATTTTACAAGACCAACTCATAGACCTACTGTTTCTCCCTGATGACACCTGTGTTGAAACGCGTCTATCTCTCTTCCTCCCTAGATTGAAATGGTTCCTCCTGAGAACAAGGTCACCCTGTAAAGGAACAGACACAATTTGTGATGTTAAAATAATACTTAATAAAAGTTAATGCCAAATGTATTTACATTTATATTACACAATGACGAACAGAGAAAAATAACAGGAGCGATATTATAGTACTATTACAAAGATTTCTACTTGCCTATGAGACTAATCCAAGTCAGACAAGTCACAGATCACCTGTTGAAAGAAACAAATCGTTCCATTAACCGTTAGCCCAACTACTCCTTCACTTTAGCCGTGAAAAAGGCTGTGGCTAAAACATTAGGTTTTAAAAACATTACATTTTATTTTCATTAAAAAGGTGACCGGACTTTCATACCGTTAGCTAGCTAGCTAGCTCACGGAAATAAAATGGCACATGGTGCAACACATCAATGTTTAACTAATTGGTATCCAACTTTACCTGCCATCTAATACTGAATTTTTCTAAAGTTTCCTTCTATGGTGCAGACTAGCTTTGATAAATGACTTGCCTGAAATTTTCATTCGAAGTAAAATCAACTATAACCCTACGTTTTTAAATATGGCTAACGTTAAAGGACAAACACACAGGTAGCCAGCACGTTACATTGATTTCCTTAGAACGTAGCATGGCAGTTTGAGCTTAATCACGTGCAGTGCAATCGGTCTCATTTGACGTTCATTAATTTGCGTTGTGTTCAGATAACATTAAATGAATCTGAAATTAACCAGACTGGGTGACTTTCTACCAAAACGCGGCTAACCACATTTAATCTCCAGTACTTTCGACTAACCAGAATCAACTTTATAGAAGTGGATAATTGCAGAGCTTTACCGTTTTTGTGATTAAAACTCACTTTCAATCAATTTAGAACTGTAACATATTTTGCAATAACCACACCATCAAAATGAACACATAGGCCTAGTTGTTATTACAAATCTTCAATAGAAAATTCAAAATGTACCGAAAATAAGTCAGCAGCATCCAAAACCGAATGTCTCCTCCTGCCACGAGTTAACAAGCGGGAACAAGACGTGCATGCGCGGATTCAAACGCACTTTGCTTTTGAGATTAAAATGTACTTAGTATTTTAGGTGAATGTGGTGTGAGTATAAAACATTAAATAGTATTTGTAAATATATGATAAAATGTACTATGTCTTCTCAGTTCAGTTATTACATGAATAAATTGTGTACATTTTACTTAATATATTCCAGTTCCCACCTAATAATGATTTACAATGTATTAATTACATGAATTAATGGGATAGATTTTACCATACCACAAAGTCATTTTTATCAGTGTGGGCGCACTACACTCTGTTATACTAGTGGTCTATATGAGCATAGTCTATCTAGCTGTACAGATGTTGTATCACAAGTTAATCTGGGCGCACTGCACTCTGTTATACTAGTGGTCTATATGAGCATAGTCTATCTACCTGTACAGGTGTTGTATCACAAGTTAACCTGGGTGCACTACACTCTGTTATACTAGTGGTCTATATGAGCATAGTCTATCTAGCTGTACAGATGTTGTATCACAAGTTAATCTGGGCGCACTGCACTCTGTTATACTAGTGGTCTATATGAGCATAGTCTATCTACCTGTACAGGTGTTGTATCACAAGTTAACCTGGGTGCACTACACACTGTTATACTAGCGGTCTATATGAGCATAGTCTATCTAGCTGTACAGATGTTGTATCACAAGTTAATCTGGGCGCACTGCACTCTGTTATACTAATTGTCTATATGAGCATAGTCTATCTACCTGTACAGGTGTTGTATCACAAGTTAACCTGGGTGCACTACACACTGTTATACTAGCGGTCTATATGAGCATAGTCTATGTAGCTGTACAGATGTTGTATCACAAGTTAATCTGGGCGCACTGCACTCTGTTATACTAGTGGTCTATATGAGCATAGTCTATCTACCTGTACAGGTGTTGTATCACAAGTTAACCTGGGTGCACTACACACTGTTATACTAGCGGTCTATATGAGCGTAGTCTATGTAGCTGTACAGATGTTGTATCACAAGTTAATCTGGGCGCACTGCACTCTGTTATACTAGTGGTCTATATGAGCATAGTCTATCTACCTGTACAGGTGTTGTATCACAAGTTAACCTGGGTGCACTACACACTGTTATCAGGGCTCTCAAGTTTTGAACTGAGTTCAGAGTGAGATTTTTACGGATGATCTGAAAAATGACACATACATTCGTACAAATAAAAAAAATATGTATTTAATTTAGCATTTCTTAGTCCAGGTTTGTGTGTGTGTGCGCGCATGTGCGTAAGAGAGAGAGATAATGGTTAGTGTTGTTTATTGTAGGGGTTGGTAGCAGGTTTTGAGGCCTTTAGCACCATGGTTGGTGGTTCCCATTTGAAACACTGTGGTTCCAGGACAGCCATTTTCACTGTCATGATGGATGACAAAATTCCAGTGCCAAGCTGTACCTGGTTTTGTTTAGTCCAACCATGGAGAAAACCCTCTCGGCATTTGCATTTGAACGAGGAAGCACTAACACTAATGGAGCTATTTTAGAAATACAAATTCGTTTTTTAATGTCACAACTCTAACCCTATACTACTTTATCCAGACTTGGTACAGGCAAAAGTGACCCAAAAGAGATACTCTGGCGGAGTTATTTATTCATTTTTTTATTTCATGTTTTTTGTTTAGTTTCCATAAGTTGGGTTTCATTTTTTAATGTAAGCCAGGGCAAGGTCAGTCATCGGCGGCTTCATGCATGCGCGCTTCATCTCCCATCTCCTGCTCTGACTGCAGATGGAAGGCTCAGGCTTCTGATTGCTTTGGCACGGGGGTGGGGAACACGGTAGCACTCGCTGCTCGTAGAGAAGAGTATCAGAGTAAGACCTATACGACCATACGTGCTTTCACGTCAGTCTCCAATAGTCTAAAAAAATCTCCAATAAAAAATCAGAAAAACTCGCTTAATATAGCGACAAAGCCGCTAAGTCTGCAACACTGATCTGAATCAATGTTCTGACCGAGCCCCTAGTGTCGTCGGAGTACCTAAATCTTACCCGGATACGGTAATGCTATTTTCTGATTGGCTGTCCGGTAGCTATATGCATTTATTTGATTGGCTGGTGGGAGACAGGTCCTTCTGGACTCCATGGGAACTCACTTGAGTCCTCTCTACCTGTTCCACTGTTCAAAAAATAACGGCGCAACTTGTGCGCGATTTCCTGGCAATTTCTCTGCGTGAGAAATACAATGTGTGGCGTGTGAGCGTGTGAACTGGTTGAAATGCGTGTGTCTCACGCCCAATGCGTATCGCCCAATGTATCTAAACCAACGTAGAGGTGAATAGCGCCACCCAGTGTATTGGAATGTGTTCAGTAGCTCTGTATCAATCCATTATCTGGAATTGATTTGTCTTGGCTTGATGCACAGGGTAACCAATCAGGCGTTAGGTTCTGCCTACCAACTTTTGATGGGTCAGTTTGACAGTTTTAAGTAATTCATGAAGCACTGCGACACAGGATCATGAAATGTAAATGTATATAGTGAAATAATTATATATGTATTTTACATAAAATGAATTGGTATTTGAATTAATTAATGACACATTTAAGTAATAATTTAATGGTGTATTTATTTATTTCATGGTATATATATTTATTCAATAAAGTCCCTGAAATTCCTCCACCATTGTATTTATTTAAAAAACGTTAAAAGTAGTGGATTTTTTTGTTTATGAAACGTATTAGCTTCTGAGCGGTCGAGCAAGTTCTTTTAAAGTAAAGTTGATGGTGGTTTTCTTTATTTAACGTGGCCAGTTCAACATGTATCAGCTAGCTAACCTCTTTTTATTTTTTACTTGCTGACTCTATGATAGATGATGTGAATACATTGCGGGTTTGCCCAGATTAGTTTTCTTTGCGGTTTCTTACTGTGGCTTTATATTTTTATTCTATATATGAAAATACTTGTCATTTTTCAACTAAAATAACCAACACTTGTTGAAATGTCACATTTACCATCTTTTTTAGTGGTTATAGAGCAACTTGAATCTAGACCAGCCATGCGCCACTGCTTTCTTGACGCGGTAAAAATGCCGGATATTCTTACTTTTAGATTTAACATGTAGAAATGGTTCCGTTTCTGTATGATCGATGTGTCATTTTTTAGATTAGAGCGTTATTTTCTAATATTCTGACAGCATATTATAAAAAATACATTGGTTTGACAGTGGTACAGTTGATTTTGGTTACATGATTCTGTAGTTTTAATGTATTATTTTGTCTTTGTGTTTTTGTCCTGAAGCCCAAAGCAACATTGCATTTGACAAAGTGCCCTAAAGCAGCAACTACAGCAAGCTATGTCAAAAGCAAAGCCATCTGGCTATTCAGGTAAAAAAAAAACATGTGTATTGCTTTGCACTTTATAGGTTGTAAGAGGTTTACCATCATAACAGAATATACATACTATTCCAAATAAAAATGAAGCAGAATATATATTTTGAATTGTGAAGTTATGTGTTCCGCCACAAATGTCGAAAGGACACTGATAATACTTGATCATTATAATGCTTCTCCCTTATCCCTGGTGTCAAAGTAACTTTGAGTATGACGCAATAATAGATTTTAAATGTTTAGGATCGATTGGAATTGAAATATTGATATTTTTTACACTAGTCTATCAATAAAAAATTACGCTGTGCTATGCAGCTGAACATGGATTCAACATATATTTTACAGGATATCAGCAGAGAGGAAGCTCAAGAGGACCAAGCTGATGCTTGGAAGTTGATGTAAGATTTTTTATTCAAATATTTAAAATGCAAAATGAGGGATTACATTATCAACATTTACCTTGCATGATTTACTACCTCTGACCAATGAACAGTATTTATCCTTTATCCTAAATCCATGCTATTGTGTGTTAACTATATTACAGCCATGTGCCACTGCTGTGGACATCAATACTGCAGAACTCCCCAGCACACCCTGCTTGATTATTCAAGGTAATCTTATTTTGATCTAGTATCGACATTTCTAACTCATTATTTTGTTTTCATTCTAGAAATCTACATGACCACAATGAATAATAATAAGAATTACATTTGTATAGCCCTTTGTATCTTAAGCAGATCGCAAAGTTCTCTTAACACATAATGTTATATCTGTTCATTTTAGGTGTCATGATGAAGCCCTCTGGATGGCTTATATCCATTGAGGGACATGTCGTGATGGGCCCACACCCTTTCTTTTTACACGGAGTAGAGCAGCTATTATGTCTTCAACCTTGAGTATTCTGCCTCTGGATTGTCGACGCTGGAGTTCATTCAAAGGTATTTTATAAAGATCACATTAAATCTTGTAATTCACATTATAGCACAGGCTTCCAACTCAATGATTGTCTTGAGGTCTAAAATTCTGACAAACGAGGTACCTGAGGCTAGCCTGGTGAGACCTTCCTGATCTCGCGAACTCATTGAATTTCGGTGTTGTTTCATGCTTATTTGCTTTTCAGAGGCTGTAAGAATGTTCCTTTCAGCCAAGTCCTCCTGATTCTGAAATTTAGAGTGAAATAAAGGCGTGGCTGCGGAATTCAAGAGACAGAGCGGGTGGACGAAAGAAGCGCTACCACCGTCTGCTGACTAGTCAAGAGACCTCGGGGGAATAGTGACCTTTTCTGAGAATGTTTAATGTGGTAATTATTCATTGGCAAAGCTCAAAGTAATAATTCCGTATTTTTTATTTTTATTTAAATGAATTTTATATTTGTATAGAGAATTTTTTGTCCCTTTCAGTTTACTTCAAAATGAACATTTCCTGACAATTAACTCACCCCAATGCCATCCAAGATGTTCATATCTTTCTTTCTTCAGTGGAAAAGAAGTTAAGTTTGAGGAAAACATTTCAGGATTTTTCTCCACACAAAAAAATGGATATACTTTAACCGCAATTGTTTGTTTTGCGCTGGTCTGCAATGCGCCACGTATTACGTCATCAAGTTGGAAAGGTCACGAAAAAATATATATTAAAAGAAAAATATCGGACTATTTTGAAGATGGTAGAGAAAATTAAATTGAATTTTTTGCCCTTCCCTTCCTTTTTGAACCGGAGTACACAGACAAATAACTTAGATAGATGACAGGACGCGTGACCTGTCCAACGTGATGAGCAGCACAAAAAGCACAGAAAGCAAAATAAAGCATTAGCATGAGTGAGCCCAGATAGCCCAAGTTCTCTTCTCAAACAGATCTTGGAGAGATTTCACCGAGTTAGGGTTGGATCTTGGAGGAGTAACGTTGACACTCGCCACTGTCATCTTCTAGTAGAAATAGCGCCCCTAGAGCCCAGTCCTTATTTATCAGGGGCGATAAAATAATGCACACTTCTTGGATTCGGTTTAAGAACGCAGATTGACTAAATTTTATGTCAGAGACTCATATCTTAAATTAGAAATTTGGTTAACCTGCCTCCTTGGGGCGCTTTATCTATCGCCCCAGAGCTGTGACGAGGCGTTCAGACAGGCAGAGGAAAGGTTGACAATATGATTTACCATCATATTTTACACAACTGGGTCCATTCCATATTTAAAAAACACAACTATTGAAATACTGATGTTTTTATCATTATTATTTTACATTCATTTTTGGTGGCTTAAGGGGGGGCGGCGCCCTAGCGCCCTCTATGGGCCAGCCGCCAGTGCAATTGGATATGAAAAGAACGAATGATACAAGGATTCAAATGTCCGGTGGTAATCTCGATCACTCCATCACTCATAATCCCACATTGTTTCAGTAACAAATAAAGTATACCTTGCAAAGCAAATGCGATTATTTAACACATTGGGACTAACCCGGTGCACGAGTACTAGTGGTGTACTGCAAAGTGACACTCTCGGGTTGATTGGTTTGGAGCAGTCGCAGAGAGACATTATGCAAAATGCAAACGCTGTGCTAAAATAACAATAAATATCTAAAAACCTCCTCTAGTCCCAACAAACAAAAAACGGAATGCACAAACTTTGAACTACAATAACAAAATGATCATATTAATTCATGACAGTCTTATGTACTTTAAGACAACTATATATAATCAAATGTAGCCAGGATGCACTTGCAATGTTATTTATTCAAACTTATCAACAAATACCTTGAATTATACTTACAAGGAAATCAGGTGATTAGCGCATATCTATTCATTTTTCTGCGCATGCAGATATGGGAACTAATCATGGGAGCGTTATACTGCTACCAACTGGATAAATATCACTACTACAAGCAGACAAATAGACACATTGTAATCACTGTCCTACAGTGCTGATTGACCTTGTCTATCAATCTTAACTCATGAGCAAGGATTATTTGTCCATTGACATTCTGTGGCAGGCAACATTCTCAAACGATTCCACTCGCCTGATGTCAAAAAAGAAAAAAGAATAATAACACGGTTTATACTATATAAGATACAAATTGGCAAAGATCAACGGGTCACAGAAAGTTTGATTTTCAAAATGTTAAATAAATAGAAGTAAAAAAAAGGCAGGTAAACCAGACAAACTGGAAATGATGTGACAGATAGCGGACTGATACAGTCTGTACTAAACTCCCTGGGGGAGAGATACGTGGTTAAGTGTGTGCTGTTATCGTCAGGCTGACTTTCTCCTTCCTGACAGCGTGGAAGAATGGGTGCCATAGAGCCTCTTCCAGGGTGAGCCTTTTGGACATGTCAAACTGCAGCATACTCTGGACCAGGTCAAAAAACTGCTCGTGGTCAGAGCTCTTAGAGGACATGTATTGCTATATTTAGAGAAGAGGGCAAACACATTATTAGAAATATGTAGAAATGTTTGCCAGTGACTTAAGTTTTTTTTCATTCATAAAATGGTGCTTTCATATGTTGTTCTGGATTGATAACAGTTAAAAAACATGCACAAAAACCAAAAACATTTTGAAAATGTAATAAATATGTAATAAACAAGATGCAATAAAGTCAGCAATGAACTTCCATTGAGGGTCAAGTGCCTTGCTCAAAGACAAAACAGTATGTTCGTCACCAGAGGCGACTGTAATAGCGGTTGATGTATATACCTTGAGTGGTTTGCAATACTTTCTCACATATCTTCCTGAAGAACTGTGCTCATCCCAGTCCAGCCTGTCATGATGCACATAGCGCCGCTTCCTAGGGACAAGACACACACAATATTCACCAAAACATACTTCACCAAAACATACTTCAGCCAACGGGCACTTAATTGAAACCGTACTTATCGACGTTACCAGGTTATAGCCTGAAATTAAACAAGCACTCAACATACTTGGTTTTCTGTAACAGGTGAGCTGGAATGGGCCCCAAAACACGCTCCATCATTGCCAGGTGTTCTTTGCTGTCATGTGTCTGAAATTGTATTTAGTAAGAGAGTTGGTCCAGAAAAAAACTTCCAAGAAGATTGTTAGCAAGAAAGATGTTGTACCTGAAACAGTGTTATGCCGAGGTAGAACTCCAGAAGTATGCAACCCAGACTCCACACATCACACGCCTGGTTCCACCCCAGCTCTGAAACAACAACGGCGCCATTCAGAGAACCGTCTTCAGATGAGCCCACTCTCCTCATTTTCACCCGTAAGTTCTTACTACTCACCGAGGATGACCTCTGGTGCTCGATAATGGCGGGTGGAGACCACCGATGTGTGGTGCTCGTGGTCGTAGGTGGCGTTACCGAAATCCACCACTTTCACATTTAGGTTCTTTAATGTCCGCTCGTCCCGTTTCTGAATTTAAAAAAAGAAGAAAACGTATTAAATACTTATTACACATCGATAAGGGTTGTGCTGATCTGGCAACACCGTAAAACCGTCAGCAGACAATCGAGACTGTAGGCTGGCAACATCAAATATTGTCTAGAAGAATCCAACCAAGCAGCAGGGAACTTACCATTTTGGCATTGTACTTCAGATCATAGTCAGAATTGACAAAGAGGATGTTCTCCGGCTTCAGATCAGTATGCGTCAGTTTATTTTGATGAAGAACTGAAAAAAGACAATAAGTGTTCATTTTCCCTTCCTTGTTTATGCTGCATTCTAACCATTAAGCTATTAGTATTACAACTGACAAATTGATGTTCAACAAAACACAGCAAATTAATAACTATTTCCAGCAGTATTTAGAATAAAATGATAGTAAGAAAAGCACAATAATAAGGCCAGAAGGAAACCTCCACAATCCTCCTCACATCACAATAGTTTTACTCACAAGCAACAGCCCTAAAGATCTGGTAGGACATGTGTCTAATTTGGTCCACAGTGAATGGCATGAAGCTGTTTTCCTTCAGAAAGTCAAATGTGCTGAGGCCCAGAAGCTCAAACACAATGCATATGTGCCCGTGATAATCGAACCAGTTCAGCATGCGCACACAGCCACTGTGAATTAGAAGATATGCAGACACAGTATAAGGTGAATTAGAAGAACTTGCTGCATATAGGAGATACCAAGCATGTCATTGTGCATACTGTGAAGTTGCAAGAATTCTATCTGCTATGCCGCAGATGTAAAAAGAGTTAGGATGATGCACTACGCTACATTGATCAAATACTAGATTAAAGGACAATCACAATGTAAGAATAGCGTTTCTAAATTGTTTAACTGAATTCTGGAAAATGTAAAACAATTTATAGGCAAAACATTACAATGGTTTATATGGACAAGTCCAGTTCCAGTCCAAAATTTGGACACACATACTTATTCTAGGTTCTTTTTTATTAAGTCACATTTTTCACATGGAGGAATAATAGTGTAAACATCGAAACATGGTGAATTAGACTTATATGCATGTTGTTTATAAACATGGTGGTGAATTATGGTACATTTATATTAGATTCTTTAAAGTTGCCTTAATAACAGCTATGCACAGTAGCTGTGCCCGAACTTTTGATTGGTACTGTAAATTGACAGAAAACATAGTATTTAAGTGTAAGTATGTTCTGGTACAATATGGACTTACAATTGATACTGCAGGGAAGAGAATGTGCCTAATTGAAAGCAAAAAAATCGAGGTTACTCACAATGTTTTCTCATCGTCAAGAGTGTTAATTTGCCCCAGAACCTCTACTTCAGACATGGCTGCCTCCCGGTACCGATCAATGTTCTTAATAATCTTCAGCGCTACTCTTGCATCATCTCTAAAAAAGTGAAGGTTAATAACAGGAATGTATATACCTCAGCGAAAAGGTCAACTGTTCTGGTCATTGGGGGGAAAACATAACATTAAAAAAAAAAACATATGTCACTTACTTTGATGTGTCAATACATTCCACCACTTTCCCGAAAGCCCCTTCCCCTAAAGTGGCCACAACCTTATCTAAGGGGGTAAAGAAGGACCTGTTAGCACATCAGAATGGAGTGTCTATGCGTCATAAGAACAGCTCCAACTAAACTAGCTCTCTACATCTCAGCTACTCAAGCTATCTAGCATGTATCGCATACCTATTTGAAAACAACTACAATGCTACAGTTTTCTAACTGATAGCAGACTGGATGGAGAAGAAAGATCTCTCAAACGTTTTGCAATACATCTTAAAGAGTTTTGAATGCCCCGAAAGCTACGCTTTACCTATGCTGGCATCAGTCAAAACAACATACAGAAAAGGGTTACAGAAAGAAAAGGGTTGTGTTCTATACATCTTGCTCTTAGCACGAGTCCACTGTGATAGATCAGGTGACCCTCCTCATCATCCTCAACACTTCGGGATCTTTTCCTGCGCTGACTCCTCTGGAAGGGCTTCATGGCCACCAGCGTCACCACCATCATCACCACCACCATAAACCCGCCAGAACCAGGCCAGAACGCGCCAATCAATCATTCAGCGGGAGGGAGTTGATGAGGGGAAGGATATTCGGCCCGTTCAGAAACCAGGCCAGGTCACGGCAGCAGCAATTTCAAATGCATCCCAGAGAAACGCACAGGTACCACCAAAATGTATGTTACAGAAGAAAAACATGGCAACATATTTTCAGACAGCACGCTCACAATAGTACTTCTTTCAAGAAATTAAGAGAACTGATAAAACTGGGAAGCAAAGTAGGATATCAACGACACATTTTATCTTTTATGGACTTCCACGTCTAATCGTGCCAAAATAGTTTTTCAGGTTTAGATAGCTTGTGTATTTATATACATCTTTATATATTTAATAAGCAAAGCATTTTGGCATAGCAGACATACCAAATAAAAATGTATGCATTCAAAGCGGGTCAATTACAAAAAAAATGGGACGTAGAAAATTTGTGTCCTACTGTGCCAACATCAGATTCCACAGACAGCTTTAGCTAGATAAAGGTGGTCATACCGAGTTGGAACGCTGCGGGCTGTGTCGCCGGGAGCGATGCCGTGTACGACTTTTCTGGTGGCTCCGGCCACTGCGTGCCGAGGACTTGCTGTAGTGGTGCCAATCTCGGTTCCTCTGCTCCCGGGATGGCTCGACACTGGCTCCCTCTCGCTGTCGCCTCTCGCTTGGCTCCCAGGCCCTTCGCTCCTTGCACTCCAGCCTCTTAGAGTCAAGGTGACACCTAACGTCAAAACAGACTGCATTTTAGACACGCGCACAGGGAACGTCAACATCAAGAGGTGACAGTGGAAGTTCATGTGTTTCGCGGTTTTCAGTCTAACTTTTGACAATTAATAGCAATTGCAGCATATACATTGAAAGTCATTTCGCCATAAGAAGTTAGGCTGATATCGGTTTCATAACAGTGTTGACGACCAAATGCAAACGATTGTGCTGGATCGAGTTAGGTCGGATAGTCTTGACGGAAACACACACATAACATTACAGCTCTAGTGAACAGGTCCCTTCATATTAATACCTTTGGTTTTGGATTGACAGCAATCTTTCATTTAAGAGACATACTAGTGAGCATGTTAAAAAGCTTAAGTGGGTTTCTTTTACAGAAACAAATCTTGCTACTACACTGAAGCTGATTGACTCTTTATCATAGTGCCCTAGGTATTATTACTTCAGACCGTAATAACAAACATCACTGTATTATATACCAGAAAGGTGATTGGACCTCCTTTAGTGTCGATTTTTGTATACAAAGCACTAGTCCAGAAGCTTCCGGTATACTTAACATCACTATTGAGACCTAGATCGTCGGGTTTCTATAATAGCTCCCAGAGTCGGATGGTACTGCAGACAATTTGTAACTACTGAGTTGGGTCGTTCTGCATTCTCTTTCAAAGGACCACATCTGTGGAATAGTATCCAATCAGTTTCATTTGGGTGCCTTGGTGTCCATGGGTCAGAAACTGATGTTAGATCTTTGAAGTGAGAATTCTGTTTGTTACACTTATTGACTGCTAATTGTATGTATGCATGTATGCATGCATGCATGCTAAATGTAAATGTGCAAGAATTCAGTTCAACAAGGTAGCAAATTGCAGAGAACGTCTGTACAGGATAGTACAAATGATAAGCATTGTGCAAAAGACAAATATAATAAGTACACTGTAAAAAATTGCTGTAAATTTACAGCCTATTTTCAACAGTAATTTACTGTGTCTTGGTAATACAGGCAATTACTGTATATATAAATGCATTGTGGGAAATATGATCCGGTCTAGCGTCTACTCATGCGGTAACAGTATTTTACAGTAATTTGCATTGCATCACGGGAGATTAAAATATCTGAGGGCAGAGCGCCTTTAGTGATTTGAATCGTTGTAAGATGCTAATTAATTAGTGCGGTGGCTGTACTATTATAATTTTAACACTTTTTTACAGCAACCTAAATCCCATGTATCTTACTTTGGCTTCACTATATGGATAAATGTTTGCAGATTGTTTGGACGACATTAGCAGGCATGTTTCTCTCGAGTGGTGGTGTGTCTAACTAACAAGCTAACTAACTTTAGAAGGGGCAACACAAGTATTAAGAAAGCCAGAAATGGTATTATGTCGTTTACTTTTTAACTTGACTGGTTGGCGTTTTTTATTTGAATGCAGCTGATTCTAATCCGACGTAATTATCGGCGACATCTCGCGGAACGTCCGCGAAAGATTGCGCCATTTTTTCGACCACTGATTCCGTCTCACGTTTGGTAAGTCACGCAGATAAATTGGATATTTTCCTGACAGCTAATGCTTGTTGGTTTCACTGTATTCGTGTGCCGGTTTTATATAATGCTTGTTGGTTTCACTGTACTCGTGTGCCGGTTTCATATAATGCTTGTTGGTTTCACTGTACTCGTGTGCCGGTTTTATATAATGCTTGTTGGTTTCACTGTACTCGTGTGCCGGTTTTATATAATGCTTGTTGGTTTCACTGTACTCGTGTTCTGGTTTCATATAATGCTTGTTGGTTTCACTGTACTCGTGTGCCGGTTTTATATAATGCTTGTTGGTTTCACTGTACTCGTGTGCCGGTTTTATATAATGCTTGTTGGTTTCACTGTACTCGTGTGCCGGTTTTATATAATGCTTGTTGGTTTCACTGTACTCGTGTGCCGGTTTTATATAATGCTTGTTGGTTTCACTGTACTCGTGTGCCGGTTTTATATAATGCTTGTTGGTTTCACTGTACTCGTGTGCCGGTTTTATATAATGCTTGTTGGTTTCACTGTACTCGTGTGCCGGTTTTAAATAGTTTGTTTTCTTTTATTCAACAGTATGATGTTAAAAACAGAAACATATTGATGCTGGAACCTGAGCCTCAACCTACAAGTGAGTTATCCACGCGCGTCACTGCATGTCCTGTGGTAAAAATTGTAAGGACTTTAACTCACTTATTCTGTGCATTTATATTCACAATGTTTCCCTGTCAACTACATATTCATACACCAGGCACATGCGAATCCACAGAAACATTCCAAGTTGCACTTACACCAAATGTGCAGCTTTTAAAACGCACCAATCAAGACACCATGTAGAATAAATCCCTGTTGTTGATCCTAGATTGTGTCGTGCTGATCTAAGTTTAGTATGCCATGTGGATTTCTGCAGTGTTTGGTGTAATGATATGAAGAGTTTGTTCTTTCATTTGAAAATCCATATTACTGAAGACACTGCAGTTACTTGTCCATTCAGGCAATGCAACAAAGAGATAATCTTTTATCTTTCAAGCAGATGTAAGTTAGACCAATACATTTTTCCAATGAAACATACTTCCACCATTAATTTTACATTTAGGCTTCGGTATATATAGCAGGGGTCCTTTGGTGATATCCTGTGCGTTTCTGTACTCCCATGTCTGCTTAATGCTCAAGTCTGAAACAATGTCTTTGTGCCTTTCTTTGATCTATTTAAATATTGTTTGGTTTCAGGTGAAGCTGAGCAGTGGATGGTCAGAATAGAATAACAGGTGGCTGGTAAACATCATTCACCACTGTCTTTGCAAGTTACTTCAACATCGAATATGAAGAGGCTGCGTGTACCCTTGAGTTCATCCAAAGGTAAGAGGGGCAAATGTCTGCTGTGTCTTTGGCTATTGTGATTGCTGTGATCAGTAGCTCTTTAGGTTGGTCCACAAAAACATCCTCATCTATTGGTGGGCACAAGGTGCACTGCTATAGCTGATTGGTGCTTGTTTCTTTGTGTCTTTCAGGTAATTCATTGACATACATCCTGAGCATGGATCCAAAGCCAGCAGCAAAAAAGTGGCATCCAGCAAGACTAGAAGACCAATCCAGAAGAAGCAGGTTGGACTAATTGATGAGTGCATACACACATTGTGTATTTTTTTTCAAACAGGCCAATAAATCTGTTATATCATGACATCTTTAAAACAATTGTACAAAATAAACAAGTAATTTTGATGATATTCTTGGTTATGTTTTTCTTTCCTGATTATTAAGTGATGATGTTCTTGTAAAATTCTCAATCTTATTCTTTGATGCAATTGATTTTGTAAGATTCCACCAGTAGTGATTGCCAGGAACACATCTGCCAGTAATTTGCTGTAAATCCAGTTATGAACAGTATGCTGTTTTATTACAGTAAAAGTCTGTTAGTTCTAATTGCAGCAAAAGCTGTAAAAATTACAGTAACTGCCAGGGAACACAGCTGCCAGTAATATACTGTAAAATCAAATAAATACAGTAAGAGCTTGTATTTATTTATTACAGTAAAGGTCTGTAAATTCTAATTACAGCAAGAGATGTAAAAATTACAGTAACTGCCAGGGAACACAGCTGCCAGTAATATACTGTAAATTCAAATAAATACAGTAAGAGCTTGTATTTATTTAATACAGTAAAGTTCTGTAAATTCTAATTACAGCAAGAGCTGTAAAAATTACAGTAACTGCCAGGGAACACAGCTGCCAG
This sequence comes from Dallia pectoralis, assembly GCA_029465975.1. Lineage (NCBI taxonomy): Eukaryota > Metazoa > Chordata > Actinopteri > Esociformes > Umbridae > Dallia > Dallia pectoralis. The sequence goes on along the minus strand of CM055747.1, from coordinate 10,219,534 downwards.
TAATTTACTGTAAAATTTACAGTAAAATTTTTTACAGTGTAGGCTAGCAGTGTGCAGGGCAAGAGGTAGCAAGATGAGTACCACAGGATGTGTTGCGCAAATGGCAGATAAAAAAAATAAGCAGCAGTGTGAGTGCATGGTTACAGAGGAGTTTCAGAGTTCGGTATGTTGAAAGCAGAAGGGAACAACTGTTCTGAGCATGCTGATGCGGGTGAGTAGAGATCAGTAACGCTTGCCTGGTGGCAGGGAGAAAACAGTTCATGGGAAATGTACCTTTCGTATGTTTTGTGGTGGTGGTGGCGCCTCTGTCTTTTGTCCCGGTCACTACTACTGGAACTTCGCCTCTGGCGTTTGCGAATCTCCAGCTTCTCCTCATAGTTATACTCTTCAACCCAACCTTCAGAATCTCGCATGCGCTTGGACCGCCGCATCTGCCAATTAAGTGGTGAAGGCAGTGTATCAAATGTAACAAAAGCATGAACTAAAAAACAATATAATTCTATTTCTACGTTGTTAAACCCGGCATGCCAGCCGCGTTGCAATGAAGATTGACGTTTAACTGTCTGGTTCTGTGATTCTTTACAATGTCCGCTATGCTTAGAAGGCACAAACTCTTAATTTAGTACCGTATCGGGTAATGGATAGATAATATATCTAAAATGGTCGGCCAGTGAAAACAGAGAAAAAATTGTTTAAGTTAGCTGGTGTTGTGTGTGAAAAACTTGTGACTGCATCCACCTGGACATCCAATGCAAAGACCCAAAGTATTATTACAAAGTAGGTTACATGGTATAATTGTATGTCATGTATTATGGCTAGACTTATGTCAACAACATACCGCTAGAAAACCTTTCCTTGTAACATTCACACATTCGTTCCTATCATTAGCTAAGTAGCTTCTAGTAGCTGACAGTTACAACAATAAAAACAGCGTCGAAAATACATTGCTATCCATAGCTTAGCTGCTAACCGTTTAACATAACATTACAATACCTTTCAGTATGTCAAGTCAACTTGTTAGTTTTTTAGCGAGTTACATCACATTCGATAACTAGCTAGTTACACTACCGAAGCTACAGTTGTTGTTGGCTAGCTGCTAGTTTGGTTGCTGCACATTGTGAATAAGATTACAGTAGACTATACATTACATTGCGCTTATTATTGAGTTTACAATAGTAAGCATTAATTTCGCTATTAATCACAGCAATACACTCACCTTAAAAACGTTTGGTAAAAACAGTCTGAAAGCAGACACAGTACTTTACTTCCAAGCTAAAGAAACAATCTAGAAGACCTTCTTCAAACCCGCAACAAAAATGGCGACTATGTGGTTTAGGACAAAGAAAGCCATTGACGTTGACGTCAGAATAATGAAGGGAAATGAAGTTCCCTCAAGCTGCATGCACACTGCGGGGAGAACGCAGAGCGGGGTGCCCCTCAATGTGGGCGTGGTCAAATGTGGGCGGAGTCTGACTACATATGAATATAAACATTCAGGATACGTCAAACCATAAAAATAAACCACATGTACAAAAACAACAATTAAACATAATACTGAACAGTACATAAGCTTTTTCAGAGAGATAGACAATTTCAGAGACGCAATTAAAGAATTATCGTCTATCAAAAATACATTCATGCATGGGGTCGATTTTGCTTTGTGGATATAAAACTTACCAGTCAAGATCATGACAATGGGCCATATTCTTCAATGTTTTCCTAAGTTATTTCTTAAATATGTTCCTAAGAAAGGTCCTAAGAAAAGTCTTACTCAAATTAAATTGCATAATTGTTCGCACCTATGTTCCTATAATGATGAATACCACGTCTTCGTAAATTGAATGCGCGTGTCAGTTGTTCCTAATTAGCATTGGTAAACGCCCCGGTATTTCCCAGAAAAAGGGCATTAAACTGCAGGGCGGAGTGGAAACTCATCGTAAAACTGATGACATAAAAAAGAAATGGTTTGACATAAAATGGCAAAAATAGTATTGCCAAAAACAAACGAGAGATGCTAACCACAGGAGGGGGAAAGGCTTGCACTGTCCTTACTGAGCTGGACCAGCGCATCGGGGACATAGTCGGAATGACCGCAATCTCGGGTGTGCCCGCAATCTCGGGTGTGCCCGCAATCTCGGGTGTGCCCGCAATCTCGGGTGTGCCCGCAATCTCGGGTGTGCCATCCACAGAAAAGTGTTAAATATATGCAAATATTTGAAATAATTGAATATTATTCATAATGTTATTCTTCATAATATTTAAAGCACTGTACAATTGATGAAAACGCAGAGACTAATGATTTGTCACGAAAATGTCAGCGCGCAAATCTGCGTAAGAGTGCTTTTCACTGTGCGTAGATTCTGTTCTTTCCTAAGAACAAATTCCAGATAAGTAAACATTGGTGAATGTCAGAATCTTCGTGGAAACTGCGTAAATGGGTTTTAAGAACGAATTTCTTCTTAAGAATGGTTGAAGAATATGGCCCAAAGCGTATTACTAAATAATATAAATAATCAAATGTACAAAATATACAGTTCAAATAAAGTAATAAAAAATACAGTCTTCATTTAGACCAACAGAATAATAAACATAAATTTGTCCATGTGTCTTCATCAGAGCCTGTAATATTGAGTCTCAAAGCACATACACTCTCAGATAAAAAAGGTACGAGAATGTACCCAGCTTGTCACTGGGGCTGTACCCTACGAGAAATAGGAATACTGTACCCTTCAGTATGGGTCCATATTTTCACCATTGATACATATTTGGTAGTCATGTTAATACCTCACAAACAGCTACGTGGACACAGGCAGATATCATCGAAATGCTTCCACCAAATCTTGTTTCATCTTTTAAATTAAATACTATTGCAGCCTTGTTAATGCTGGGAAAAGTGTTTATTATGCCTCTCTTGACATTCTTTGTTGATGTGGTTTTGAACCAACTGCATTCCAATCAATAATACACAATACATTTTAATGTGAAGGATGTGCTATTATTACATTAAACAGAACACTTTTAAACCCTCTCTAGAATATAGGCTATAGCATTTCCTCTAGCTCTATAGAGTACAGTATATATCACTCCCTGTACAGTACAGTAGATATCACTTATCTATATTTATGATATATATTTATGTAACAAATTATCAAATTTGTCCTGGTGCAGTCAAAAATGGGACTCACTATTTTACATTCACATTAACTGTATTCTACGGTTTTGGTGTTTTTTTGCAAAAAGATCAACAAATGAATCTAGATTTAAGGCCTTTGCCTTCCTTGACTCAATACTTAAAGCACCTAAATTGCTTTATCTGTCATCTGACATTGTGGACCTGAGATACGTTTTCACCAGCTTGCTTTAGGGCAGAAAAACTCAGTTCACAAGAAGCAGTACTAACAGGGATTGAAACAGCTATCTTGCACAGTTTAAAGAGCTCAAAGAAAACGTCTTTATAAGGCTCAATTAATAATGCCAGCTCTACTACACTGGAGGGTGTCTGCATGCCACTATTTCTACAATTCTTTTGAACTGACATAGTTCATACCCCAATTCCTCAATATTTGATTCATACATTTTAGCAAATGGAAACAGGAACTTCTCTTTTTCTCGTTCTGAATCTGACCTCTGACCCACTATACTGAGTACACAGTCTGAATTAAATTGAGGGCTTAGCTTTTTTGTTCGTTTTGCAGGGGGGTGTATCGCAGTATCACATCATTGTTCAGCTGTGTTCAACACTTCATTCCATAGTTCATCAAAAAATGACTCATCCCTGTAGTCATTCAAAGTTTGAACTAAGGCTTCAACTAAATCAACAGCTTTTGACAGGTGAAGAGATGAAGACTGTAGCATATCCAATAGAAATGTTGTTTGCTTAAACAGTTTATGGAGGGTAACAAGGCACACGATGAACTGTAAATATATCTGGGCAAGCCAGGGTGGCCGTGGGTTCTTAAAAAGTCTTATATTACATTTCCTGAAAATAAGGCCTTAAAAGTATTATTTTGTCTTATATTCAGATTAGATGGGTCTTAAATATTTTTTCTCATGTCACCGCGAAAATCCAGTCAATCTGTTCTGGCAGGTATATTTCTTCCCGGTAGTCTATTCACTGCGTTGTGGTTAGTTCAAAGCGTACTGCTCGGCTTTTGATTACGTTAAGCAGGGAGTATGTAGCCTATACAGCAATGGTTGATGAATACAGATAGCTAATATAGCAACATGGGGAAATGCAAGTTCAATAACAAATGGCTTGAAAGGAACAAGTATTCTTGGTTAAGGTCAGTGCCTGGAAATGCTTACGAAGCATACTGCGTTGTGTGTCGGAAGAATGTCAAACTTGGGACCATGGGGATCAGAGCGGTGGAATCGCCTGCGCAAAGCAAAAAACACAAAACTCACGTAAAGGCAAGCCAGCAGCCTGCAATTGCTAGTTTCTGCTCCACAATTCCCACCGATAGCAACGAAGTCAACGCTACAACGCTGGATGTTACATGTGGAAACCCACAGCCAACAATGCCACCTGACATCCGTGCAATTTGTGGCTCTACGCCTACACTACGAGCAGAGTTGATTTGGGTGCTGAGAACTGTGACAAGCCACCATTCATACAGGTCTAATGACGGAATTGAAGACGTCTTCAAAGCTATGTTTCCCGATTCTGCGCTAGTACAGTCATTTATCTGTGGAAAAGACAAGACCAGATACTTGGCTAAATTTGGATTGGCGCCGTATATAAAAAAGAGCTCATTGCCGAAGTCCAAAAATGCGGTGCCTTTGTAATTATGTTTGAGGAGACACTGAACCAGACAACCAAAAACAAACAACTGGACTTGCATGTGCGTTACTGGTTAAATGACCATGCCCAGTCAAGCCTCTATGGAGAACAGTTTATGGGCCATGCAACTGCCCAGGACCTACCTCAGCATTTCAAAGTAAGTCTGCTGTAATATATTTATTAACTAACCTTTTGTACTGTATATTTGTTAATGTATCATAATAGTTAAGCTTTTCTGAGTTGTGAAGTGAATAACAACTATGGATAGGGCACTATGTTAATTAGACAATTAAAAATAAATAAAATAATAGAAACAGACAAATTGAGTTTTAGAACGGTAGTAGAGTCTGGTGTGTACCTGTCAATGTCTAAATAGTATACACTATGGCTATAGGGATGGCTAATGTTGCTTAATTTGTAAATAAATAAAGTGTTCAATATTTGTTTTATCTGATCCAGTCTGACATTAATCTGAAGTGGTGGTGTCAGAAATAAGATGTGTTGACTGTTGTATTGCTAATGTCTGCATGTTTTTTATTTTTTTATTTCCAGGAGTGTGTGCAGCAGCTTGACCTGAGAAATATGATTTCTATCTCAATGGATGGACCAGATGTCACCTGGAAGTTTTTTTCAACACTCCAACAGGAACATGCAGAGGCATTTGGAAGTGCCCAACTGATTGTGGTCGGGAGCTGTGGGCTTCACACACTCCACAATGCCTTCAAATGTGGCTTCAGTATCTGGCAGCTGGAGAAAGTGCTCAGGGAATTGCATACACTCTTTCATAATACCCCTGCTAGAAGAGAAGATTTCTGCACGTTGACCAAGACACCTGTGTTTCCTCTACCATTCTGTGGGCATCGCTGGATAGAAAACCTACCCGTTGTCGACAGGGCTATTACAATATGGCCAATGATCGTGATGTATGTGGATGCAGTGACACAGAATAAACTTCCAAACCCTAGAACATCATCCTATGACACTCTTGAAGAGGCACGGAATGACCCTCTCATAATTGCCAAGTTGCACTTCTTCGTGGCTGTCGCAAGGACCTTCACCACCTTTTTGACACAATATCATACAGATGAGCCTGTGATGCCATTCATCAGTAAAGATCTGGCTGTTCTCATGAAGGTACCCAGCATGCCATGGATGGATAGAGTGTATGAAATTTAAATTTTAATTCAACAACTCCTCTGCAACACTTTGTTTTAATTAGTATTGTTATTTATATATGTTGTACTGTGTTCTCAGAGCCTGCTGAAGAGGTTCCTCAAGGCAGAGGAACAAGGAAGCAAGGGCTCCTCTGAAGGATGTGGACTAGGGCTGCACGATATTGGAAAAAATTACATTGTGATATTTTTTCCCCAACGATATATATTGCGATATTGCGAGCCATCAATCCAGGCTAAAGTCAATAATTACCATTCCATCAGACCGTACCGTCAGACTCATGTAGGGCTCCGTTGTCCTGCTGGACCATAAATCTGTTGTAGCTGCATAGTATCCACATGTGACAGCTCTGCTTCAATCTTAGATCTGCATTTTCCATACAGCGCTAATATGTGCAGGATGGTATAACATACTTTCAAGCGTTCGGGTGTGTTTAATGGCAACATATCTTTAGCAATATGAAACGTTATTGCGTCTATAATTTGTTTCCGACGGATCCTCTTCGTCGCTAATTTTTAGCTACAGGATTACCGGAGAGAATGTTGGCTGTGGGCGGTGAGCAGCGGCACAGCGAACCAATCACTGAGCCGGCACGCAGATCGTGAACCAATCACTGAGCAGGCACACGGAACGTTCATGTAACCCCAGCAACAAACCATACAACAAACTCTGTGTTTACTGTGCGCTACCCTGGTGCTACCGTTCTCTTAATACATTTATGGGTGCTACCCTTATTCACATTGTATGTTTCGACGCTGTGACTATCGCGCATGCGCACATCGCGATGTCGATGTTAAAACAGAATATTGTTCAGCCCTAATGTGGACATTGGATTAGGAGCAGAAGGAGTCCTAAAGGTAAAGGCAAATGTGTCAAATATCAAACAATGGTTTAGGTACAGAAAATCATAATTGTATTTTTGCATAAAACCTTTAGTCAGTCTCACAGGCCCCGCCCCTCTCTTCCTGTTAGGAACTCCAGAGTAGGCCCAACAGCAGCGTAGGCGAGCTCAGTGTGTTGGCATTTAGAAAAGACTGCATGGACCGTTTGACTAACATTGTCAAGAAAGTGCAAGACAAGAGCCCACTGAAGTACACCCTTGTGAGGCAGATGGCATGTTTGGACCCCACAAACATGTTCTCAGACCCCGACTTGTGCTATGAAAGAATGAAAGGAGTTGTTCAGAGGTTTCTGCATGATCACCAGCTGTCAGGAGACATCTCTGCTGGTACTTAAGAGTTAGAAGTTTAGCAGAATGTACATTGTCACACTTACTTAATGTGATATTTATATATCTAAAATTTTCATTACATTGATTTTAAAAACTATTTTTAGTTTTTTCTGTTTTGGTGATGTGATTGTCGAACAATTTGGACATGTTTTTGTCTCTGGAGCCAAAAGATGAATCATTCTCCTCTTTCCAACCCTTGCGTACAAGACTGGATGTTTTTTTGCATGGACTCCTCAATCAATCCTACCCTGAACTCTGGACTTTCTGCCGGAAACTTCTGCTCCTCTCCCATGGCCAAGCAACGGTTGAGTCTGGCTTTTCTGTAAATAAGGAAATAGAGACTGATAACATAAAGGAGGACACAGTGGTTGCTCAGAGGATGATATGTGATTACGTCTCTGTCTGTGGGTCTCAAAGTACCTCTAACAAAGGAACTTTTGGCAGCTGCAGCCTCAGCGAGGTCTGCGTATCGACTACACCTGGACCAGGAAAAGAGAAAGCATGCGAGCAATGCACAGAGAGAAAAAAGAAAAGTTGCTGAAGACTACATTGAGCAGCTGAAAAAGAAGAAGATGATAGGGATTGAGGTAGCAAACAGTCTGGAAAAAGACGCAGACAAACTGGCAGAGCAAGCTGACCGTAAATCGGGCACACTCATGGCCCAGCTAATCACAAAGTCAAACATACTCAGAAAAAGATACAAAGAAAAAATTGAATAACTCAAAGAGGTTGAGAAAGAACTGGAAGTTAAATCAGCAGAACTCAGGCATATGACATAGTGTCTCATCAGGCATTATCACCCTGTTCCTTACCTTCCTGCCTCTGTTTCTAGGGTTCATATGTTCACATGCACATTGTTATATGTTGGTTAGTACACTCTTTGGGTTTATTATTAGTATTTTATCTTTTATTTTTATTTGATGATTTTTAGGAAAGAAAAAAGTTGATTCATACAGTATATAAAGGATTGTTCACCAAGTATATTCACAAAAGTTCAGGAGTAAACATACAGGTTATATAGAGAGATGAGAACACACACACACATACACACACTTATTCCCACACACCTCAGCAAAACACACAGCAACACACTCTGCTGTCTACACTCTGTTCATGATGAGGCCTCCACAAACTACAACCATCCATCTGAGTTTCTCTGAAACACAGACACATTATATTATGTAAAGGCTTTTGCATTTTAAAGGCAGCTGGAATTGTGATTTTATGTTATTCCATTTAAAAGGAACCATATCTTTTTATATTTACTTGATTGTATAAGCATTTGTTCATGGGACCTAAATGTTCTGAAAATATTGTAATAATAAATATAATTTTGGACAGCAATGACATTTTTGTGTTATCCTTTTGCATTACACACATTTAGTCAATGTTCTTCAACTCAACTGATTGTCATGTTACCATACTGTTCATTTTGAATGAACATCAGTGTGTTTACTGTATATTTACAGTTTTGATATGTGAGTCCTGCGTATCTGTGCTCGATTGCTCTTCCATCTCATCTCATCTTCAACCGCTTATCCGGGGTCGGGTCGCGGGGGTAGCAGCTCTGGTAGGGGACCCCAAACTTCCCTTTCCCGGGCAACATTAGCCAGCTCTGACTGGGGAATCCCGAGGCGTTCCCAGGCCAGTGTGGAGATATAATCTCTCCACCTAGTCCTGGGTCTTCCCCGAGGTCTCCTCACAACTGGACGTGCCTGGAACACCTCTCTAGGGAGGCGCCCAGGTGGCATTCGTACTAGATGCCCGAACCACATCAACTGGCTCCTTTCTACGCAAAGGAGCAGCGGCTCTACTCCGAGTTCCTCTCGGATGACTGAGCTTCTCACCCTATCCCTAAGGGAGAGGCCAGCCACCTTTCTGAGAAAACCCATTTCGGCCGCTTGTACCCGCGATCTCGTTCTTTCGGTCATGACCCAGCTTTCATGCCCATAGGTGAGAGTAGGAACAAAGATTGACCGGTAGATCGGGAGCTTTGCCTTCCGGCTCAGGTCTCTTTTCGTCACAACGGTGCGGTGAAGCGAATGCAACACCGCCCCCGCTGCTCATTCCGTTAAATCCTTAAACTACCCGGATGTTGGTAACAGTATTTTTAATCTGAATTTGGAGATCTGAATTTGAATTGTGAGAACTGAATGTGAAGATATATAACAGTGGAATTTTCAGTGGCGTTTAAATTTGATTGCACTTTAGTTTCAAACAAATGAATTCAATTTCAATGAAATGCATGTATTCAAGTTTAGCAATTCAAATATAAATAATTCAAATTCAGTTTCTGGTGGCACATATTTCAGCCCATACTGTAAGTAGTAGTACTTCTCCTATTGTTTTAATGGGACAAAGTTGTACCTTTTCCAAAGGCACTTTGTTGTACCTTTTTTTAAGGTACACATTTGATCCTCAAATGTATAATATTGACCCTTTAGAAGGTACAAACAAGTAATGTACACATTTGCTCCTCAGACTCAAGGTACAACAATGTACCTTTGAGGGTACCACCACAGTGACAAGCTTTTGTTCCATAAAGGTACTGTTTTGTACTTTTTTTTCTGAGAGTGAAGGAATAAAACACATGCAGCTATTGAATCTTGTTAACTGGAACACTCTGGAAACCTTTTATTCGCTCGTATCACAACAACTTACATCATATCATTAGAACCAAGATAAGAGCGCAATCAACTATATAAAACATCATTTGTTAACACCCCCATTTTAGAAATCCCTTACAATCTCATACCTCAGTGTATTTTACACAACAGAAATCTCACAAATGTCCTTAACTTTGCGATCACTGGACGTCAGAAACATGCAATTAGCTTAAAAACATTCTAACGTTGCTAGTAAATTCTACCGTTGCTAGGTAACATTTACAAACACCAGGCACCACACAAACGTATAATTCATTTTTACTCACCTTTTTTTCTTCCAGTAATGAAATTGCTTCATCTGGGACCCCTCGACTACGCATAAAGTCGCTTAAATCCGACATGTTCAGCGTGTGGTTCTCCTGCTACATCACGCAGTCACTCCATCTCGGTGGTCCCTTACGGGTACCCATACTTCTGACTCTAAAGTCAGAATTCTGAGAATAAAGTCAGAATTCTGAGAATAAAGTCAGAATTCTGAGATTAATGTCAGAATTCTGAGATTAATGTCAGAATTCTGAGAAAAAAGTCAGAATTCTGAGATAAAAGTCAGAATTCTGAGATTAATGTCAGAATTCTGAGATTAATGTCAGAATTCTGAGGAAAAAAGTCAGAATTCTGAGATTAAAGTCAGAATTCTGAGATTAAAGTCAGAATTCTGAGAATAAAGTCAGAACTCAAATATTTATTTCACCAGTGGCCCAAATCCTCTTCCGTACTATAACCACACCAGAGCACTGGTGTTTGAAAACATACTTTTGGCGTTTCGCAACCGAAGCATTTCTGAAAACGAGAGCAGTGAACCATCCTCGTCCACCGGCGCTAGCTCAGATGATAAGCAACACTCATGGCCATATTTAGACCAAATGTTTTCTTATGTAGGAGTAAAAGATTTGTCGAAACCGCATGAAGTGTCGGTTGTGTCTGTCTAAATGCCCCAAAAGAGGAGAAAGGAGTTGAGGGAGGGAAGGGAGCAAGGAGGGGAAGGGAGCCAGAGGAGAAAAGAGTTGAGTGATGGTTGAAGTCAAAGTAAGAGGATAAGAAAAGAGGAGAAAGGAGTTGAGAGAAGGAGGGAGGGGCAATGAGGTACAGGAAGGGAGCAAGGAGGGGAAGGGAGCAAGAGGAGAAAGCAATTGTGATGGTTCAAGTTCAAAGTGATGGAGGGGGGGGAATAATAAAGCTTGGAGAAAGAACATTTCTGCCTTTTTTCTGGTTGTACTTTTGTACTTTTACTTTTGATACTTTTGAGTACATTTTAACACCAGATAAATACTTTTGATACAAGTACATTTAAGATGAGCTACTTTAAGACTTTTACTCAAGTAATTTTCTTATGAATGAATTTAACTTTTACCAAAGTAAATTTTTGGTACGATATCTGTACTTTTACTTAAGTATAGAATTCAAGTACTTTTTACACCACTGCATACAAGCAACGCATAGTCGGTGTGTATCCCCATCGGTAATAAACCGAGTGCAGGGGAAAACACACTTCCTATAACGCCGCTCGCTCGCCATGATAGTTTTTCTATATATTTATTTGAAAGACAAATGAACGTAATTCACACACAGAGTGCTTGCTGAAGACACAAAAGCTGACTGCTAGTGTTTTCGGGGGTGCTTTATGGCTTCCTGGTTGTGACATCACCCGCCTATGACGTTCCCTTTCGCCATTGGACTGATTCCATACGTGCTTCATGACGCACTCACGCGGACCGTTCCCACGGCGTTTTCACGCAGCTTTTGTAGTGGTCTTAAGTAATATTCTAATTTTGCCACTGTAAATTGTGAATTTGATATATTACATTCAAGCCAACGTAAAAACGTAAATGCATGGTAGAATGGTAGATACGTTTCACCAGTAACATAATTGCGTGTTCCAAAGGAACGTAATTGTTGAGATATAGGGTTGAAATAAACACATTGAAATATGACTTTTCAGTTTTTCTCCATCAATTTGTCACATTGACTAAAACAAAAGTACAATTGCTACATCATGTGATGCATTTAGCACACCACTCAACATGACCTTCAAAAGGTGATCACTCAATGAAAATAATTAACTTATTTTAAAATGTAAATAAATCCATCAATAAAGATGGCCTGGAACAGCACCCCAGCAACTTGTAAGGCAGAAGGAAGTTCAGGAAGGGATACAAACCACATAATTTTGGAGATGTGGTAGACTATTACAAGATGTCCATCTGCCCCTCAGATGGTGGAACATCAGTTACAAAGTCTAGACTTCTTAGACAATTCTCCCTGTACCAGGCCACCTGTAATCCTCAGATGGTGGAACATCAGTTACAAAGTCTAGACTTCTCAGCCAAATCTCCCTGTACCAGGCCACCTGTAATCCTCAGATGGTGGAACATCAGTTACAAAGTCTAGATTTCTTAGACAATTCTCCCTGTACCAGGCCACCTGTAATCTTCCCACAGAGCATCGCGGTCCGGCCCAGATGTCCCATTGCTGGTGTTTGGTGCCCTGGGAGATACATGACTGGTTGAGGGTCCAGTCGTTCGGCCCTGCGTATTTCTGCATCACCATACCCTTCAACTTACCCCACGATGCAAGAAGAAAGAAGGATTGTGGTGCAGGATGCTGGTTTTTCAGTCCTTCGTGCACCCGGGAAAGTGCGTCAGTGGAGTCGTTCTCGGTTTTCTGGGCGGTAGGTGAGGATGAACCGGAACCTACGGAAGACAATCTATCTGGTCTGGCTGGGGTTGAAGCGCCGGCCCACTCGTATTCCATATTGGCCCCCTCTGGAGAGATGTTATAGCCTAGGAAAGAGATGGTGGACTGGTGGAATAGGCACTTTTCTCACTTTACTTAACAGTCTGTGTGTGTGTGAAGACGTTGGAGGACAGCATGAATGTGAGCCACTTGCTCCGGGTATATACTAGACCAGGACGTTGTTGATGTAAACAATGACATACCTCCCCAACATGTCCTAGAACATCTCTTCTAAGAAGGACTGGAAGACGGCTTGTGCTTTAAATAATCCACACGGCATCACTCAGTACTCGTAGTGGCTCGATGTCCTGCTGAATACTGTCTTCCACTTCCATCAGATATGGATGAGGTTATAGGTGCACCGGATCCGAATTGGTGAAGTTATGCGCTGCCTAGCTGCTTGATGGCTGACGGGGCATCGGGAACAGGGTCCCGGAATTTCCCTGTCACATTGTTCAGCCCTCGATTGTTGCAAAGACAATGCCCACCGTCCTTCTTGACAATAAAGAAGCTGTCTTTAACCATCGCTGGAATCAGGTCGATGGCACAGTCCCTGGAACAATGGGGAGGGGAGATGTACAACGAAGACCAAAGAAGAACTGTTTTCTAACTCTTTTGCAAAACCAAGGCTTGCATGTAACGTGGCATTCGACACACATGAAGCACAATTACACACAAAGGGGTGTACAAACAAACTAGGCAACTTAATGGCACACAACCAACAAAACTTAAACTTGGTGTGGGGAAGGGTCATTGTGGCAATCATTCCCAGATCTGCGATTAGTACACTGGCAAGGTGGAGCGTGGTTAAGAGGCTGGCGCCGCCACACCTCGGGACACCGGCATGACAGAACCTAACTAGCATAACGTACATAGTTTAGGGTTAATTAACTGTCACAAATCCGTACGGGTGAAGTGCAGAAGGAGCGAGATGCAGACCCAGGGAATCACGTTTGTCGTATTCGGGAAAACGATACATGAAATTTAACTGCGCGATTGTGACTTATACAAATACCGAATTCAACACAGTTAACACATATGCATAGGCACTTACCCATAGAACGATACCTAACGTCAAACAATATCGAGCACCAGTGAACCTAACCAGAGACCTTAAATAGCCCACTGGTTACTAACCTATGCCCGGTGCTTAGCTAAACTCAAAACAGCTGTGCCCCTAATTTACACAACACACAGAAGTGCTCTCCATTAACACCCTGTGTACAACACAGCTCACCCAATTTGTGACATTAACTCTCAATCAGAATCTCTTGAACCTTTCAGGCTAGAGGGATCCAGCCAACATTTTGTTGTGTTTAGGCTATCCTAACTAAAACACATTTAGCTTTTTAAACATATGCATGCTGGCAAGCATATCACATCTACTTTGGCAAGGGTGCACAGATGCTTTTTTACTATCATTTTTTTCTCATTTGAATTATAAAGATTGACGAGCGCTTTTAAGGTGTAGTTACACAGATTGTTTTATGTGAAATACTCCTTTAACCATGACATTCACAAACTGGCTTCTAGCCACATCATTCCAGCGGAGCTATACAGATTTGATGTCATCAGTGAAGTCTACTGAGGAGCGCACATTCTGCCAAATGAAGTGGGTCTCTCTGGTCAGAATCAATACATCCCCTGAGCATCTGCCAGACGAAGACCATAAATCGTTGATGCTATAGGAGAGAGCTAGAGGGATTGAGAGAGAGAGGCAGTGCTACAGCATGGAGGGGCTCCTCTTTAACTTAATGGATGATGGTTCAAAAGTTGAACACGCCGGGCCCCCGTTCTCATGTTTTTGAGTCATTGTGCTCGGGTTAGTGCGGTGGACGTTGATGGCCATTAAACGGAATGTGAGAACCGGGTGGTGGGCGGTAGGGGAGCGTTGTCGGGTCGGGGCTGTGCATTAGGGAAATTGCTTCTGCCTGCTACGTGGCACGGCACTGAAGTAATTACACGCGGGTGGAGCAATGCTGAGGCCATGCTTTGCATCGTAGTGTGTGGCTGGTCTGCCGCAGAGGACCCCCGTCCCGCCCGCCCTGTCTGTCTGTCTCCCATGAACACAACCCAACACCACTATCGGGATGGGGCTGCACAGATGCCAATGAGGTGGGATGTAACAAGAAGGAAAAAGGTAGCTAGAAAAACAGACCGAGGGGGGGAGGAATGGGCGTCAATCAGGCCATGCAAGTGCTGTGCAGCCTCCGGGATGTTGGGCCGAAAGGGAGTGCTGGAAAAACAAAAGATAATTATTATATGCAACATTTGTGTTGTTGTTTTGGGACAAGTGCATGTGCTTAGAATATTGGACTGTTGGCTAGGCTAGGTGATGACTACAGCTGACAGACGCCTGCATTATGGGACTTACCTGCTTTAAGTCTTGGAAGAACAACAGCGCCACTCAGAAAGGTGAGCGAGGTGTCAACCCCTGGCTGACACCCTTCAATCATGCTATCTACCTGTCAACATGACTCTGATCTCATCCAGGGTTATTTCTCTATAGTCTTGTGTAGTTAAACTGAAGACAAGAAATATGCTTAATGAAAAAGAAAATACTTCCACTGACGTCCTCAGTGTGTCTGATGCTTATGCATGTTTGGGTCACGATTGAACAGTTTTAATGAGATTATATCACAACGGGATCCTGGGAGCACATTGAGGGCTAAATGGTTTAACCAGTTGCCTGAGGTATCTCTCACTACGGTACTGCCACTGCCAGGGGACCAGGGTTTGTGCCCTGAGAGTAATGCAGTGTCTCCCCATGACCTTGGTGGAACATTAATAGCAGTTCACCGGGATCTACCAGCACGCACCCGGCGGAGAAAGAGAACACCAAAGCTCTTTTATCCGTGGCTCCCTTATTTACAGGAGAATCCATTCTTTGGGGGCGGAACTCAAAATCAAGTTGGGAGAGAGGATGAAGCACCGTGGATGAGGTAGGGATGATGATTTCGTTAGGAAACCGGCCATGTCTTGGCTTGACAAGATGCCGTGCCCGAAAATCCTCTCTTTGTAATCACTGTTCTTATTGATGCACCTCCTATCCAGTGTATCTTGTCAGTCTTTGTTTGGCAAATGCCTCACGTAACGTTCCAGGTTTATGATTTCTGGTCTTAATAAGCGCCCTGTGCTTGTGTCCGACTCCCCATTCAAAACAAAACTCGAGCCCACACTGCTGAAGGATTAATCCAAAATAATCGGACTGAAATTGCAGAGCTTTTCCTGGAATCAATTCAGACAGAATATTCACTTTGTCATCCTTTTGTCTCTCCGTCTAATTAGGATCACATAGTATGCCCACATCACACACAGGCTCTGCTGAGGTTGGTTATGAAAGATTAGGTTGCGGAACGCCTTAGTAGTTGGTCGGCTGGCCCACACAGCACTGTCATGGCCTATGTTCTCACAATGTAATGCAGTATTGATATGACACTTAGATTGGCTTATTCGTATACATTTCTGGCTTGTTAAGAAGTGACTTCCCTGCAATAATTTGCTGTCCACTCTATTACCTAGAGAAAATTTGAGCATAGGCGAGCCCCCATAACCTCAGTAATGTTGGGGGGGTATTGGAGAGAAGGAACAGCTGAAGCTGAATTGAATTACAAAAATCAATTAGCTTTGCTTCCCTTGAAGAACATGAGAGACACTTATAAAAATGTTCACCCATTTTTATATGGTATCATTTCACACTCGCGTAGGTGATCCAAGTCATATTTTCATGTGTCATGCAAGATGTGACACATATAATCACTGTGTAAGGATTCAAAATACTTAATGATGGTTTTTGAGGATCAACTACATGGACAGAATTTCTTTTTATTATCGCCACATGTGAAAACAGGTAAACCCTACCTTTAAAGGGCGACATTTGATCACTCCACCCAAGAGAACACAGTGACACTGTGAAGTGAAATAATGTCACATTTTATTACAGAAAAAACTGCCCTTTTGATTGAATCCTGAATACATACTGTGAGAACCTACGTGCCGTTTACTTCAGGAACCTCACTCTCACAAAATGTTATCGACAGGTCGGGAGAGACGGCTGGAAGGCCAGTGAAAGGCCAAGAAACAGCATAATTATCTGTATTAGTATTTGGGGCTTGGTCATGTTTGACTGGTGGTGTCGTGGCACCCTTATCTGAAAGTCTCTCAACCTGTGGTCCTGTGGATACGGGCAGAGGGAATGGACGCTCACCGCACATGTACAGTATATATTGGTTTACCCAGACTTTCGCGGCGTGAGCCAAGGACAAATGACAACCCCTGACCAACCACCGCTGAATTAATTCGTACAGCGTGTGTCATGACTCCTAGTCCCAAGTAGGACATCTAGTGGGCTAGGAGGGGTGGAGCACTTTGTTATTTACCACTGGGTTTGTCTCACAGCTGATGGGTGTAATGTTTTAATGGGAGTGTCACAGCTGTGTGGGGTTTGGGTGATTATGTTTGCTACTTATGTCAATGGGTCTTGGAGCACGGTGTGGGTTATTGTGTATGTGTTAATGCCTCACGTCACGCAATAATATATTTAGGTGAGTGTTGTTAAATGGGATTGCTGTTGTTTTAAATGTACTTTTTAGCCGCTGTTTAGCGCACTTTCATTTATTACCAGTATAGTTGTTTTTTTCGTCGTTCTCGGTTTGTTTTATGTTGAATCTAAATAAACTTAAGTGGAACGGATCTAAATGCTCTGCCTGGCTTCCTCTGCACTACACCTCCAGTATACGGGACAGCGTGCATGTGCTGTGTGCTGCTGTTTTATTGGCTATGGAAATTCTTTACCAACACATATGATATGAAAAATATGTCTAGTCATACAGCTCAAATCATGTGTCGCATTTACAATGCAACTACTGACTGTTAAACTCAATTTGAACATTCCGCCTAGCAATTGGAGGACCGCACTAAAAATACTTTAGTGCAGACCTGGGCCAAGGTTAATCTGGTTAGCCCTGTATGGATAACACTAAACGATTAATCAAATATTTTGAGCAATTAACCTGACTTATTATTTAGATGGTCAGACATAGCGATCGTAGAAGACAAAAAAATCGGATCAATCCCAATCAGACATTAAGCAGAGCTCGTCAGTGGCCTACAGTCTAGTCTGCTGCAACTAAACACACACAACACAACAGTTGTCTCCACACAATGTATTTGCTTATGGTCAGGAATATGAGACTAACTGCAACTATATCTAATCTTTATGGTATATTAAATAAAGGTTGTTACATCTTTGTTATGTAGTTCTAATGTTATGTTTGGAATTAATAAGTTCACGAAGCAGAGCAAGAAGAAGACTCGCTATCCCTCACAGCCTTGTGCCTCTGCAGGTTTCATCCTAAATTTGATCCATCGGGGAGTTTTTCCTAGCCGCTGTTTATCAACTTCTGTCAACTTGTTGATGTGTGTGCTCTGTCGGGGTCAGGCTGGGTGTTTGTAAAAGCACTTTGTGACAACGTTGTTGTAAAACGGGCTTTATAAAACCACTTTGATTGATTGATAGATTTGGAACCCAGGAAGGTTAACGATTGCTTTTGGAAGTAGCTAATATGGATCATGATTTACCATTGAAAACGTTGCATTTCTACTAACTGTTTGTGACCATCCCCCATTTCATCCCAGGTGGGAACAGAGATGTGCTGGTCAGCCCTGGCTCCTACTTCTTCCTCTCCAACAGCTGTGGTCAGGGAGAAGAGTGGCTCATGACCATCAACAATGGGGTCTGGATACCCTTCACAGGTAAACGTTCCCACTTCACAACCCAGGGGTGACAGTTCTTAACACGCTCAAGTGTTTTTACTAACTGTAGTGCTTCTAGCGTGCTGGGCTATAGTGAGAGGTGGCTATCCTAAGTTATTTTAAAACCTCTATTCATGAATCATCTAAGTGGGATTTCTCCTATAAACTTATCAGTGTTTAGCTCGTGTGTGAGAAGTTGTTAACCTAGTATATAAAATACTCTTTCCCTTTTAAGCACTATTTAAGCATCAAAATTAACACTTTAACATGAAATGAATAGCAATTACTTTAACACTCTAAACACTTCTACTTTTAAACAAAGATACTCCTTTTCTTGATGAACTTAAAATATCAACTAGTCACCAACCACAACGGTTTATAAAAAACATATCAATTATTTATTTATAAAAATAGGTCAATAGTTAAATGCTTCTTGTCCAAATCACTTGTTAAATTACAAATGCATTCAAACTTAAAGATTCAAAACATAAAGGCCCAAGAAAATAAAAAAGCAGGCAATAACCTTGTCTAATTGGAGCTATCATTCAAATGTCCAAATGGTGATGTCCTGCATGTAGCTCGGGTACGTTGTATCCTGTTTACACTAGGAGCGCCAGCAGCCCGCGCCCGCGCACAGCGGTTAGTAATTAAAATAAATATATAATGTTGAAAAGCTACAGCCTCGTCCTTCTATGACTTTTCCTAAATACGTGCATTTTCTCGTGTCCCGTTTTCAGAATTGCAACATCACAAACCGAACACTGTATAAAACTACTATTTACATGTTTTTTGATACCTAAACTGCCTTCCTGTCACCAAAATCCCATGCCGCTGGGCGTTGGTACCCAAGAGGGGCTAGCTGCTGTACCCAGACACCGATCACACCTCACTGGGCTTATGACCTCAATGGTTGAATGGGCAATACGCAGACAATAGACTGCGAGATACACATAGACAATAGATAGATTGGCTTGGTTGAATTTGAATGAACTAAAAAAAAGAGGTAAGTTTATAAAGAAAAATGTTTCACTAAATAAACAGAACGAATTCATCCAAATACATCTATGTATACAGCCCCATTCATTTAATTTTTAATTTATTAGTTCTATGTGTCATGCGCCTATTGCACTCAATAATTAATAATGAATGAACCTCAGTGTATTCATATAGCCTACAAGAGACTTCAACAAAATATAGTTTTGTATCGAAATTAAACGAATATAAATTATAATTATCAATAGGCACACAGAGAAGGACATGGGACATGTCTGTTGATGAACTCAAAGCCTTCATTGCGCTTTCGTAAGTCCGGGGCACATACAGCAGAAAGAGCATGAAACTGGACTGGTTTTGGTCCGTTCTATATGAAACTGGACCCGTTTTGGTCCGTTCTATCAGCACAGTATCAAGAGTTTCCGTGAAATAGAAACGATTTTTGTACCCAAAATCTGTGACATCCACACGTAAAAGGTAGTTTTTTTGTGTCCTGGACACGATTTTCTTGTGGTGTTGAAAGCAAGTGTCGTGATTGGTTGACTCAACTTGCATTTCAACCAGGAAGTGGGCGTAGCTTGAATTGTAAACGCGACAGACTCAACTTGTCACGATTGGTGTGGTGGCGTTGCTACACTTACATTTCGGTGATGCACTTCCTTGTTTCACTTCCGTGTTTACGTTTGTCTCACGGCTGTTTGCACTTTTAATCAATGGGATATAAGAGAGAAGGCGAGCAGTGCACTCATTGCTTCGCATTGTTACATGTCACATTGTTTGTAGAGGTGAGTGTTTTTGTAACACGTTAGAATTGTTGTTTGAAGGTGCTTGTTTTAAGTCGCTATATGCGCATTTTCCTTTCATTCGACCAAGTACGTGTTTTTGTCGCCGTTTACGGTTTGTTTTGAGTTTGTCCTGTAATAAACCTGACCCAAACGGATACATTGGCTCTGCACCTGGCTTCACCACGCACTACACCCAACGGACCGTGACAGAATGCGAAGCCCACAAAGAAGCCAGCGGAGCCAGCAGACGGTGAGTGGATTCCTCGGGGGGGCAAGCTATAGCGCCCCGAAGGATGAAGCTCACCGTCGTACCACGGAGCAGTGGGACTGGGGTAAGCCGGAGACGCCCGAAGAGGAGTATAGGCGCCTCCGTGCTTACTTCGGGTATGAGCCACCGATGCAGCTATCAGGGCCGATTACATCGGGTCCGCGGTCCCTCCCGGAGGAAGGCAAGAGGGCACCCCGAAGGCGTCCCAAGAAGGTTTTTGGGGGGGAGCTAAGGAGGTGTTCCGGGAGGACCGCGGAGAGAGCACCCACGGTCCTGGTGCTGCAGGAACGGCCCCCACTGCTCCGGGGCTGCAGACAGGGGGAGGGAAACCCCTGGAGCTACAGCCACTACCCCGCCGTGGGAAGACCCTTTTCTGCCGCCGACGACAGGGACAGAAAAACCCCCGGAGGGGCTGGATGAACAGCCCTCAGCTGTTATTAGGACGTGGTGGAGGACATGGCTGGAGCTACAGCCACAAACCCCGCAGTGGGAAGACCCTTTTCGGCCACCGACGTCAGGGACAGAAAAACCCCGGAGGGGTTGGATGATCAGCCCTCGGCTGTTATTAGGACGTGGTGGAGGACATGGCTGGATTTACAGGAGCCAGCGCCTGAGATGGTCGCCACCACGCTTGCGCCTGAGATGGTCGCCGTCACGCCAGCGTTCACGATGGTTCCTGCCGTCCCGCCAGCGCCCAAGATGGCTACCGTCGTCCCGCCAGCGCTCAAGATGGCTGTTGCCGTCCCGCCAGCGCCCAAGATGGCTGCTGCCGTCACGCCAGCGCTCAAGATGGCTGCCGTCGTCCCGCCGGCGCTCAAGATGGCTGTTGCCGTCACGCCAGCGCCCACGATGGCTCCCGCCGTCACGCCAGCGTCCACGATGGCTCCCGCCGTCCCGCCAGCGCCCAAGATGGCTACCGTCGTCCCGCCAGCGCCCAAGATGGCTGCCGCCGTCACGCCAGCGTCCACGATGGCTCCCGCCGTCCCGCCAGCGCTCAAGATGGCTGTTGCCGGCACGCCAGCGCTCAAGATGGCTGCCGTCGTCCCGCCGGCGCTCAAGATGGCTGTTGCCGTCACGCCAGCGCCCACGATGGCTCCCGCCGTCACGCCAGCGTCCAAGATGGCTACCGTCGTCCCGCCAGCGCCCAAGATGGCTGCCGCCGTCACGCCAGCGTCCACGATGGCTCCCGCCGTGCCGCCAGCGCTCAAGATGGCTGTTGCCGCCACGCCAGCGCTCAAGATGGCTGCCGTCGTCCCACCGGCGCTCAAGATGGCTGTTGCCGTCACGCCAGCGCCCACGATGGCTCCCGCCGTCACGCCAGCGTCCAAGATGGCTACCGTCGTCCAGCCAGCGCCCAAGATGGCTGCCGCCGTCACGCCAGCGTCCACGATGGCTCCGCCGTGCCGCCAGCGCTCAAGATGGCTGTTGCATCGCCGCCCACAATGGCTGCCGCATCGCCGCCCACACTGGCTGCCGCATCGCCGCCCACAATGGCTGCCGCATCGCCGCCCACAATGGCTGCCGCATCGCCGCCCACAATGGCTGCCGCATCGCCGCCCACAATGGCTGCCGCATCGCCGCCCACAATGGCTGCCGCATCGCCGCCCACACTGGCTGCCGCATCGCCGCCCACAATGGCTGCCGCATCGCCGCCCACAATGGCTGCCGCATCGCCGCCCACAATGGCTGCCGCATCGCCGCCCACAATGGCTGCCGCATCGCCGACCACGAAGGCCGCGCCACGACTACGCTCACGATGGCCGCCGCCACGACTACGCTCACGATGGCCGCCGCCACGCTCGCTCACGATGGCCGCCGCCACGACTACGCTCACCCGCCCACGATGGCCGCCGCCACGACTGCGCCCCGATGGCCGCCGCCACGACGGCGCCCACGATGGCCTCCGCCACCACGTCGCCCACGACGGCGGACTCTGAGCTGCACAAGATGGCGGACTCTGAGCCGCACAAGATGGCGGACTCTGAGCCGCACAAGATGGCGGACTCTCAGCCGCACTAGATGGCGGTCTCTCTGCCGCACTAGATGGCGGTCTCTCTGCCGCACTAGATGGCGGCCTCTCAGCCACCGAGGCCTTTTCAGGGCTGGACCTGCGGTCCTGGACTGACCCTTTTGGGTTTGACTGCGGGTTCTCTCCCTGTTGCTCCCTTGTTTTGGTTTTGTGTTTCCGTTCGGCTATCTGGGGAGCTAGCCTTTTAGTGGGGGATACTGTCACGATTGGTGTGGTGGCGTTGCTACACTTACATTTCGGTGATGCACTTCCTTGTTTCACTTCCGTGTTTACGTTTGTCTCACGGCTGTTTGCACTTTTAATCAATGGGATATAAGAGAGAAGGCGAGCAGTGCACTCATTGCTTCGCATTGTTACATGTCACATTGTTTGTAGAGGTGAGTGTTTTTGTAACACGTTAGAATTGTTGTTTGAAGGTGCTTGTTTTAAGTCGCTATATGCGCATTTTCCTTTCATTCGACCAAGTACGTGTTTTTGTCGCCGTTTACGGTTTGTTTTGAGTTTGTCCTGTAATAAACCTGACCCAAACGGATACATTGGCTCTGCACCTGGCTTCACCACGCACTACACCCAACGGACCGTGACAGAATGCGAAGCCCACAAAGAAGCCAGCGGAGCCAGCAGACGGTGAGTGGATTCCTCGGGGGCAAGCTATAGCGCCCGAAGGATGAAGCTCACCGTCGTACCACGGAGCAGTGGGACTGGGGTAAGCCGGAGACGCCCGAAGAGGAGTATAGGCGCCTCCGTGCTTACTTCGGGTATGAGCCACCGATGCAGCTATCAGGGCCGATTACATCGGGTCCGCGGTCCCTCCCGGAGGAAGGCAAGAGGGCACCCCGAAGGCGTCCCAAGAAGGTTTTTGGGGGGGAGCTAAGGAGGTGTTCCGGGAGGACCGCGGAGAGAGCACCCACGGTCCTGGTGCTGCAGGAACGGCCCCCCACTGCTCCGGGGCTGCAGACAGGGGGAGGGAAACCCCTGGAGCTACAGCCACTACCCCCGCCGTGGGAAGACCCTTTTCTGCCGCCGACGACAGGGACAGAAAACCCCGGAGGGGTTGGATGAACAGCCCTCAGCTGTTATTAGGACGTGGTGGAGGACATGGCTGGAGCTACAGCCACAAACCCCGCAGTGGGAAGACCCTTTTCGGCCACCGACGTCAGGGACAGAAAACCCCGGAGGGGGGTTGGATGATCAGCCCTCGGCTGTTATTAGGACGTGGTGGAGGACATGGCTGGATTTACAGGAGCCAGCGCCTGAGATGGTCGCCACCACGCTTGCGCCTGAGATGGTCGCCGTCACGCCAGCGTTCACGATGGTTCCTGCCGTCCCGCCAGCGCCCAAGATGGCTACCGTCGTCCCGCCAGCGCTCAAGATGGCTGTTGCCGTCCCGCCAGCGCCCAAGATGGCTGCTGCCGTCACGCCAGCGCTCAAGATGGCTGCCGTCGTCCCGCCGGCGCTCAAGATGGCTGTTGCCGTCACGCCAGCGCCCACGATGGCTCCCGCCGTCACGCCAGCGTCCACGATGGCTCCCGCCGTCCCGCCAGCGCCCAAGATGGCTACCGCCGTCCCGCCAGCGCCCACGATGGCTGCCGCCGTCACGCCAGCGTCCACGATGGCTCCCGCCGTCCCGCCAGCGCTCAAGATGGCTGTTGCCGGCACGCCAGCGCTCAAGATGGCTGCCGTCGTCCCCGCCGGCGCTCAAGATGGCTGTTGCCGTCACGCCAGCGCCCACGATGGCTCCCGCCGTCACGCCAGCGTCCAAGATGGCTACCGTCGTCCCCGCCAGCGCCCAAGATGGCTGCCGCCGTCACGCCAGCGTCCACGATGGCTCCCGCCGTGCCGCCAGCGCTCAAGATGGCTGTTGCCGCCACGCCAGCGCTCAAGATGGCTGCCGTCGTCCCACCGGCGCTCAAGATGGCTGTTGCCGTCACGCCAGCGCCCACGATGGCTCCCGCCGTCACGCCAGCGTCCAAGATGGCTACCGTCGTCCAGCCAGCGCCCAAGATGGCTGCCGCCGTCACGCCAGCGTCCACGATGGCTCCCGCCGTGCCGCCAGCGCTCAAGATGGCTGTTGCATCGCCGCCCACAATGGCTGCCGCATCGCCGCCCACACTGGCTGCCGCATCGCCGCCCACAATGGCTGCCGCATCGCCGCCCACAATGGCTGCCGCATCGCCGCCCACAATGGCTGCCGCATCGCCGCCCACAATGGCTGCCGCATCGCCGCCCACAATGGCTGCCGCATCGCCGCCCACACTGGCTGCCGCATCGCCGCCCACAATGGCTGCCGCATCGCCGCCCACAATGGCTGCCGCATCGCCGCCCACAATGGCTGCCGCATCGCCGCCCACAATGGCTGCCGCATCGCCGACCACGAAGGCCGCGCCACGACTACGCTCACGATGGCCGCCGCCACGACTACGCTCACGATGGCCGCCGCCACGACTACGCTCACGATGGCCGCCGCCACGACTACGCTCACGATGGCCGCCGCCACGACTACGCTCACGATGGCCGCCGCCACGACTACGCTCACGATGGCCGCCGCCACGACTACGCTCACGATGGCCGCCGCCACGACACCGCCCACGATGGCCGCCGCCACGACTGCGCCCCCGATGGCCGCCGCCACGACGGCGCCCACGATGGCCTCCGCCACCACGTCGCCCACGACGGCGGACTCTGAGCTGCACAAGATGGCGGACTCTGAGCCGCACAAGATGGCGGACTCTGAGCCGCACAAGATGGCGGACTCTCAGCCGCACTAGATGGCGGTCTCTCTGCCGCACTAGATGGCGGTCTCTCTGCCGCACTAGATGGCGGCCTCTCAGCCACCGAGGCCTTTTCAGGGCTGGACCTGCGGTCCTGGACTGACCCTTTTGGGTTTGACTGCGGGTTCTCTCCCTGTTGCTCCCTTGTTTTGGTTTTGTGTTTCCGTTCGGCTATCTGGGGAGCTAGCCTTTTAGTGGGGGATACTGTCACGATTGGTGTGGTGGCGTTGCTACACTTACATTTCGGTGATGCACTTCCTTGTTTCACTTCCGTGTTTACGTTTGTCTCACGGCTGTTTGCACTTTTAATCAATGGGATATAAGAGAGAAGGCGAGCAGTGCACTCATTGCTTCGCATTGTTACATGTCACATTGTTTGTAGAGGTGAGTGTTTTTGTAACACGTTAGAATTGTTGTTTGAAGGTGCTTGTTTTAAGTCGCTATATGCGCATTTTCCTTTCATTCGACCAAGTACGTGTTTTTGTCGCCGTTTACGGTTTGTTTTGAGTTTGTCCTGTAATAAACCTGACCCAAACGGATACATTGGCTCTGCACCTGGCTTCACCACGCACTACACCCAACGGACCGTGACACAACTTTCTGGAATATAACTATTTTTATTACTATAAATATTAAACGAAACCCTGACTCTTACTCTTGCCCTAACCTTAACCAATACCTAACATTTCGATCTACTTATTTGTATAAAATCATGGCTTTATTTTTGTATTTTATGGTTACAAGACAATAAATACATACTATTTTAGTAAAATGTTTTTCTTCATAATTCATCGTAATTCATTTCATTTAGGATAATAACACAGTAGATGATCTGGTGCTGTAGATGGATGGCAGGCTACACAGTGAATGGCTGGTGAAGCTGCGGAGGAGAATGTTGTTGCTAATTGGGATGATTCGTATGTTAATGAGGCTGACGGGCAGGGGCTTTGGCGATTAAAGGGGTGAAAACAGCTCTGGCGCTCCTAGTGTTAACAAAAATGTCGGCTCCACCACCCAGGACGAAACAAAAAATAAGTACCTGTACCCAATATGAGGTAGGGCAGATACTCCGGGTTGACAGGAAAACACACCGCAGATGCTCTCGGAAAAGTCCCCACTCAGCCACGCTATCCGGCGCCGTCCGGTTCTTCTCCTCCGACCGTCTCGCCGTTCTACACAGGCTTCCCACTCCAGGTCGCTAGCCGCTAGCTGGTTAGAAAAGTCTATGCAAAACACTAGCCACTTAGTCAGCAGCTATATTACATCTATTATCGACGTCTTGTCTTGAGTAGTCCACCCAAATAGACCAATATCACCATTCAGGTTTGGGATAAGAGTCCTGGTTTACAACTCTCCCTAAACTGGTGAATTATAATAATTTTAGCATGTAATCTGTATCATTTCCCATCCAACACGTTTCTCCCCTCACTCGTTCCCCCTACGTCCTTGTAACCATTCACCTACGGCTGTGATGGGCTAATTCACAAACCTTCCGAAACAAACATATTCACACATCAATTATATCAACTCTTGCTTCAATAACCTTACAGGCATTTTCAACACATTTTCGCATATATTATTTCACAACAGATAATTAACACTTTAAATGCTGTATACAATAAAACATGAACATTTCCCAAAATGTCTCTCAAATTGAGCAAACCATAACTTAATTGCTGGTAAATGACTCTTAACTTTTAACTCTTGCATGGTATCCACTAAACCATGAAACTATTTATTCAACCTATATCCTATATTAATGAACACATTTCAACTTGGTTACATAACCATGCCGAGGCAGCCGTAGTAGTAGAGGTGGATCACATGTCTCCCCAAACAGGCCGACTCCTGTCTATAAAAAGGCTTAGCAAAAGCCTGTGTGTAGGTGTCCCTACCTCCGCCATAACCAATCAATGCGCCATTGTACCACATCTTTGAATGCAGAAATAAATAAATATTGATTAATAGGATATATGACTTTGGAAATACTATTTCTTATCCAACTATTTGACAAATTTCGTCTTCAACATTTGTCCTGCATTTAAAATGTCAGTATACCTCTACTGAGTATCTGACGAGAGGAAGTGATGAACCACCAAAGGCGTGACATTTATGTTCCACCAAAGGCACGCCTGTCGCCTTTTTTTAAATTGATTTTTTTCCGTGCTCAAAGCAGCCTCTAAATGTTCTTCAACCACTCGTTTGCTTATCACAGGAATCTAAACCCAGAGCCTCGTCAATCCACAGCAACAGATTTCACAAGAGAGATTAACATTCCAGAAGAGAGATCTTGACAGTTTAGAGGTCATCTTGCTTTACTGTGCCATACAGACACTTCACTAGCATCCAACTAATGTCCATGAGAGGCTGAGCCAAGGTTTATAATGGGTCAGCTTAGCATCATTGAAGTGGAAGAAGACAAGGCTGATTCAGATCAGTGGATAATAATTGTGATGTGGTGGCTGACTGCAGGCAAAATAGTGTGGCAATGACACAGGGGAGCGCTGTGACAGAAAATGTACTAACTTGTTTATTTTTTGTAAATCTGTCACATGGTTCTCCTATGTAGGTACAAAATATAAGAGAGGCAGGCGCCACCTTGGCCATGCTCCAATGAGTATAGTGGAGAATTATTATACAAGGGAGGGAGGTGGAGTGAAGGACAGAGGTAGGTAAGCGGTCTAAGATGTGTCCAAGGCTGGGCAATATAAAAGAGAAAGAATCAAAAACTAAACCCCAAACACTTGCACTTTGCCAGGATCGCATGGGTCATTGATGGAACGTTAAGAACTACGGCGAAGGAACAAACATGATCTCATTGCCGTTAAAAGAGAGCCCTTCAAGAGGGTACTCAGCTTGTATTGGTGCGGGAAGGAGACACCGAATGAAAACAAAGCCACATTCCTGAAGTGTGGGGAGGAGTGGATTAATTAAGGAGGAAGAGACACGAGCAGCGAGGAAGCAGCATGGTCCTCTGGACTAAACAAGCATTGCAAACCAAGTACAATTACCGATGGACAGTGTTAAAACACAAACCTTGTCTACTCTGTGAGGGAATTATATACATTCAATGCTGTAGCAATAACATAGGAACTTTTTATGAGGACAACCAGCAGCTAAGTGGACTTATGTGAAAACATAATTTTTTCACCCTGTGAACCAGGGTTGAAGTGAATAGACAGTATTCTCTTTTGAACATTCCCAAATTAAGTTTGGCTCATATTCCATGGGGTTAATTTGAAGAACAAAAATCTGAACTGCGTGTCTGTGTGATTGTTTTCAATACGTCCATCACTTTACAATGCTTCTTTTTGTAAGATAAAATTCTTAATTAATTAGTTAATTCTTCTGTTAAGGTCACATTGATAAGCTCATGGACCATTATTCAGCATTTATTTCCTCTTTTTCGTGAATCATTAGAGCAGAGAGCCTTATCTGCTTACCTGACTAGAGAAAAAAAGCAGGGAGAGGAAGGAGGGGAGGGCAAGAAGACTAAGTGTCGGCCATGGAAGTTGTCAAAACAAAGAGTGGTTGACAAGGGTGGGTGAGGAGGACAACCATTTGTGTGACGTTGCTCGGTAACGCAGTCTTGACAGTTTGGGCGAGCTGTCACAAGTCATCTGGGATCTTCAAAAAATTACCCAGTCATTCACCCTGACCGGCAAGCGAGGAAGCGAAAAGGAGAGAGATAGAAGGAGAGATCTGTACAGGGACAGTTTTGGTGTGATAACAAGATGCCAGAGAACAAGGCAACCGTATGTAGGATGTTATGGAATTATTTCTAATACCACGTAATTAATGTTACTATACCTTTATCTCTAAAATAACATTAAGCAAATACACACCGAAACCAGACTCGAAATAAGAACAGACAAGAGTATCTCTCAAGTTAACTCTAACAGTTTAATTGATAGATGAGGAAAAACCTTATCACATACAGACGGCAAACTGTAGTGTCAGGTATAATATTTCCTAGAGTACAGGAGTACAAAGTCACATATATATAGGGGTAAATTTACGCACACCCTTCCACACGAACTTATCAATACCGGATGGAGAACGGATGAGGCTTACACATGATCTAATTAAAATATACAGTAATATAGGAAATGTATGGAGCTGTCACAAAAACCCGAGGGTCACTCCTCAGTCAGGTCAAGGGAGGTCAGTTACAATTCGATTTGTGATGACAACACATGAGGCGAACAAAGACATATACATATGATCACATACAGATTAGGCAAAACAGGACATCTGTTTCTAGCATTGGGCCCCTCTAACAATGTAAAGCTTCTCGTAGATCCTGTTCTCCAGGGTCTCGTGCTTTCCGTTCTTAACGTTTTGGGCCCACTCAATGATGTCCATATCACATGTGAATATACGTTTTATCTCACTATTACTGAACTTCACAAACTAAATGTATATTTTCCACAACAATCCACCCTAAGTTTAGTATAGTGAGTTAAGAAAAAGGTACAGTTCTTTATTATCAAATAAGCATGCTATGATTTTTAATAACACTCAATAGAATGGATTTCCTGGAAGCTCATTCATCCAGTTTGACACCCCGGCATCAGGAACTTGAACAAGGACCTGAGCAGTCACTCTGGAGGCACACATCTTTATCAAACATGAGATTAACATAAAACCAACAATCAGAAATGTAACAAAGGCTAATACATATGCTAATATTCTAAAAATTGACCATCCTAATGGTCCTAATGCAGAACTCAATCCATCAATTGGGTCCCATCCATGAACCTCATGGAGCTCCTTCACTCCAATTTTTGTTTCTTTTACCAAATCAAGGACTTCCTGTGATGCATCAGAAATGAAAGTACAACATTCGGATTTCACAATTTTACACACTCCTCCTTGAGATGCCAAGATCATATCTAGGGCCAATCGGTTCTGTAAGGCGACTGCACGGGTCTCATCTAACTCTTTACCTAATGCCACAATGGCTTTAGCAGTAGTGTTCATGTGTTTCTCTAGTACTGAGGACAGAGCTGTTATTTCCTGTTGTGACGAATACACTCTATAGCCTGGAAATAGCACACTGAATAAACGCTGTGATAGGGTCAGAGTTCGCCTAGCGCGATGTGGGATCTGATACAGTCTCCCCATTTCAGTCTGGTTTACCCTTCGTATTAACGGTACCAGGTATGCCATATAGCATGTTCCTTCCGCATCAGGTGGAATGCAGCTATATGCATTATCCCCGCAGACAAGGTACACATGCTCGGGAAGGTCGCCAAAGGCCGTGAAGTTTTTTAAACTTACTTCAGAACAATCACTTGTCCCCAACTGTAACTTGGCCTGTTCCACCCTATTGGAAATACACAGGGACACATTCCTTAGCCCATAGGTTGGAATTGTTGGCCAATATTGAGTACAGTCACGCACCCGGTACCTTCCCGGCGCCGGACAATTGTGTATGTCATGTCTTAGAGAATATGGCTTTAGGATACGGAGTCGTGGATGCCATTCAGCTTCTGCATACACCCTAAGTGTGGGAGAATATGGTGTAGGTTTACAAAACTGAGAATTATGGGACACTACTCTGTCTGCCATTTGATATCGACAATTTGTTTGAATCAGAGTCATATTTACTTTCCATACCTCCCGACCGAGAAGGACCACTCGGTCATGTGTTGATCTAAGCAGAATAGTACGATTAATACTGGTGTCCTTAAAAACCTTATCGAATTCACCTAATATTCTTGACACTACATCCCACCTCTCACTCCCCTTCCACTCATTTTCGAAAGGGGCCCCCGGTTGGGCAAAACAGTCCTCATCTTCTTCAGTGGGTGTTGGCGTCCAGCCATATTGTTCCCAATCTGCTTCGGAGAAGGGAACTGAAGTTAACATAGGAGAGCGTGATGAGGTTGGTATGTGTTGGCAGATCCAACAGTTACTTATGTTAATATGTGATGCATAGTCAACCATCATCCTAAGGGCGATGTTCTCAGGTTCTATCAGCCCTCTCCTCCTCCGTTTTTCAGTCTGTGGGCATTCCCTAGCAGGTCTACCTTTTGGATGATCTGGCGATCTACAAGGAGTGTGGAATTCACTGTTGTTACTGTTGAAACACCAATAATCTTTGTTTAAATCAAGATCATCAGAAACATTCACATGACAGATCATTGAGTCATTATTGCAAACACATTCAGTACCGTTTATAAGTGAAGAAACATTAGTCCAGGTCAACATACCCACTGTAATTTTAGGGTCAGTCACAATGAACCATTCATCATTGGGTTGGCAGTTGCTTACATTACATGTTATCTGTTTTTGTAACAGCCCCTGAGATCGGGCGTTCACGCCTTTCTCAATACCTGTCTTATTCAAATTTACATTTGGTTTGTTATGTTGTAGGTCAGAGAACCATAGTACAATTACAACAATGAGAGTAAAAGCAAGATGTAATGCGATGTTGCATCTCATTCCCCCAATCCTCCTGTAGGGGTTCCATGGTCGTCTCACTGGTTCCATGATATGCAGGCTGTGTTGGTTTCTCTGGTTACCGCTGACTGTGTTAGGGGTCAGAGGTTGCTAGCACGTGACCCGTTCAAACAGAAATGAGGATATTTATTCCTTGCCTGTATTCTCCAGAGGTGGAGCCTTTTTGCAGTGTGTTGCGTGGACCCAAGTACCTCGCTCAGCTACCTTCACTGCAGAGTGTGTGACCAGTTGCACTTGGAATGGTCCCAGCCACCGAGGTTTGCTCCAGTGCTTTCTTTTGCAGTCCTTGATCACTACCCAGTCTCCAGGCTGGATGTCGTGAAGAGGACCTTCAATGGGCACTGGTAACGCTGCTTTTACACTCCGGTGGATTTCCGTCAGGACCTTTGACAGATTGGTACAGTATGTTAGCATAGTGTCATTTACATGTTCTGTCATGAGGTCTGAGTGAGTAGGGGCTCCTAGGCCTGTGCTCATTGGTCTTCCTGTGATGACCTCGTGGGGAGACAAGCCTGTCTTCTTCCTGGGTCTGCCTCTTATTGATGTAAGGACCAGAGGAAGTGCCCGCACCCAGTTCAAACCTGTTTCCTCACACAATTTTGACAACTTCATCTTAATTGTCCCATTCTCTCTCTCCACTGCACCCCCACTCTGAGGCCTGTAGGCACAGTGTGTTCTTAAGTCCACTCCGAGGTACTCAGACATCTTCTGAATAGCCTCGTTCACAAAATGTGATCCATTGTCACTTGACAGTTTCTTTGGAATTCCCCATCTGGGAATGATTTCAGTCAGTAGGGCATTAGCCACTGTTGATGCATCAGCCTTTCCAGACGGGAAAGCTTCGACCCACTTGGAAAACATGTCCACAAATACAACACAGTACTTCTTACCCTCACAGGGATTCAATTCAATGAAATCCATCATTACATGATCGAATGGGCCATCAGGGGGTGGATGACTTGACTGGGGGACCGCCTGTCCCCGTCCCACATTGAACCTGAGGCACACTAGACACTTAGAACAGAATTTCTGAGCATGAGCTGTGAAGCCCTGTGTGTACCAAAATCTGTTTATCATATCTACCATCCCTCCTTTTGACACATGATCTTTACCATGTGACAACACAGCATAGAAATGAAACAAACATTTTGGTAAACATGGATTACCGTTTGGTCCTGTCCAAACCTTATTCACACAGACAGCCCCCGCCTTCCGCCAAGTCGCCTTCTCCTGAGGAGAAGCATTAGCCTGGGCCTGCACAAGGTCAGAGAGGGAGACGGTTGGGGTTAAGACAGCCATCTGTAGAGCTGTGTCCAGATGTGCCTGAGCAGCCGCTTTTGCAGCCTGATCCGCTCGGTGGTTTCCAAGGGAGACCACGTCCTTGCCATGCGTGTGCGCTTCACATTTGCATATAGCAACCTGTTTAGGCAACAAAACAGCATCCAACAGATTATGAATCAGCTGCCCATGTTGAATTTTGGTGCCTGAGGAGGTGATAAAACCCCGCATTTTCCACAGTGTGCCAAAATCATGGACAACCCCAAACGCATACCTGCTGTCAGTGTAAATGGTAACAGTTTTCCCTTCACTCAAAATGCATGCACGGGTAAGAGCGAACAACTCTGCAGCCTGGGCAGAGAGGTGGTGAGGAAGTCTAAACCCCTCAATTACCGCATGATCAGTGACAATGGCATATCCCACATTATTACATGAGGAAGAAAGTGATTTGCTGGCTGA
Organism: Dallia pectoralis; assembly: GCA_029465975.1. Taxonomy (NCBI): domain Eukaryota; kingdom Metazoa; phylum Chordata; class Actinopteri; order Esociformes; family Umbridae; genus Dallia; species Dallia pectoralis. The sequence continues at coordinate 10,186,146 of CM055747.1, read as the reverse complement.
GCCATCAACATAGAAAATCAAATCACTGTTTGGCAATGGCTCATCAGATAAATCAGTACGTGGGGTACATTGTTGATTAATGACAGACAAACAATCATGAGGTTCCCCATCCTCCTCAGTAGGCAGAAATGTTGAAGGATTCAAAATGGGGCTACGGACAATCGAAACATGTGGTAGTGACAACAACACATTGTGGTAATTCAAAAACCTCGCACCAGAGAGGTGACTTGTCTTGTGTTCCAACAGGATGGAAGACACAGAGTGAGGAACCCGTAGCTCAAGAGGTTGGTAGCAGACTAAGGCCTGCGACCGTAACACTGCCTCTGCTGCGGCAGCCACAGCTTTCAAGCAATGAGGTAGCCCCTGTGCAACCGCATCTAGCTTGGCTGAAAAATAAGCAATGGGGCGTAACTTGTCCCCATGTTTCTGCATTAACACAGAGGACATATACCCGTTCTTCTCACATACTGCCTGAACAAAAGGTTTGGTGGGATCAGGAAGACCTAAGGTCGGGGAGGAAGCTAAACACTGTTTGAGCTGTGTAAATGAGTTCTCCCCCTCAACAGTCCACACCACCCTATCGTGGGAGGCTAACTTCTGATCATAAACCATGCTCTGTAAAGGTTGGACTAACAAGGCGTACTCGGGAACCCATTGTCTACAGAAGCCAGTCATCCCCAAAAATGACAACATCTGCTTCTTGGTCAGAGGTTTAGGCATGCTAGTAATAGCTTTGATCCTGTCTACGCTCAGACTTTTACCCTCAGGGGTGATCACGTGCCCTAAAAAGATAACTTCACTTTGCACAAATTGAAGTTTGTTAAGGCTGGCCTTGTGGCCCTGCGATGCTAGATATTGTAGCAATAGGACAGTGTCTTTCTCACAAGACGCCTCGTCAGGGGAGCAGATCAACAAATCATCAACGTATTGGACAAGCGTACTACCATGACTGAATGTGAATTTGTCCAAATTATCCCTAAGAGCCGCGGCAAACACGGCAGGAGATTCACAGTAGCCTTGTGGTAAACGTGTCCATGTGTACATCTGACCAGAAAATTCAAAAGCAAACCAAAACTGAGAATCTATGTGTACTGGTACACTGAAAAAAGCATTTGCCAAATCAATAACAGAAAAATATTTGCTCCCACTCGGAACTTGGGACATTATTGTGTATGGATCAGTAACAATCGGTGCACGAGCAAACACTGCATCATTAACCTTTTTCAGATCCTGAACAAATCGCCATGCTGTAGCCTGACCGGGAACCTTGGCTTTCTTAACCGGAAAAATCGGAGTACGACATGGGCTGTTTGGGCAAGATACAATGATCCCTTTGTCTAACAATGCCTCAAAAACAGGAGTAATGCCCTGGATTGCTTCTGGTTTTAATGGGTATTGTGCCTGACAAGGTCTGTGAGGTCCCCTGGGCGTGACTACGAGTGGCTGCGCGTTCTGCATTAACCCGACATCGTATTTATGTTGTGACCATAGAGAAGAAGGAACATCCGCTAGCCTTGGGTCTGTTACGGCTATCTGAATCGCACAAACATGAAACAACTCATCGACAGGCGGAACTAAATGTACCTCTCTACGTCCTATCACAGTACATCCGAAACGTTCCCTTTGAGCCTGTGCCTCCTCGGACCAATCAACACCCTCCATCTGGGTTGGAACCCAATCAGAAACCTCGCTACACTTCTTAACCCAGGGACCCACAATGTCCCGTGTGCAGCTAAATGGGTGTTCAACAAGCGAAACATGTGGAACTGATCCATGTACTTGAAAGAAACGTGACACCTCTTTTGTGCCCCTCACTGACCACGCACATAACCCAGTATCACTCCAATAGAGATAATCTCCCGTTAAGAAGTCTGCCTGACTGTCTCGACCTCTACACCACCCTGTTTCAAACTCATCATTACGGCATTCAAAAACACTGGCAATACAACGCAAGTCATTAGCGTCATTTATCTGGACAGAATCTCCCATTCTGTCCGAAACCATAGCAACAAGGGTATCAGAAATCGCCCTAGAGCCAGTGTTGTCTAAATCCCATGAATAACAATAGTTCAGGGGTTGTACACTATGCTGAACCGCTTGTACAGTATTGCGAATGATCTTTATGCCTTTATCTGAACACTCTAGCGTAATGCCTAACTGTGTCATTAAATCTCTAGCCAACAGGTTAACAGGGCAACATTGAGACAATAAAAATGAATGTTTTGGGTGATGCTGACCCGCTTCGTCTACAACCGACAGAGGGGTGGTAAATCGCTCTGTAGTACAGACACCACCAGCTCCTACGGTCGGCAAAGTTCTACCGCTAAGTTTCGGTGAAGGGTTCCAGTCCTGAGCTCTTAGAACTGAATACCCTGCCCCCGAATCTACCAGAAATTTTACTCTTTTGCCATTAACAATCAAAAACATTTCAGGTTGTATATGGTAATCATCATCTGCCCTAAAAGCCTGTAGGTTAAGCTGTTGCATTATATCTGAGTGTGACGGATCGTGTAATGGATTGATCTCACCCAGTTTTGTCGTTAAAGGCTCTGGATCGGTCGCTTCGTCCTGGCGTCACCATCCTCCATCTCGCGCAGCCGCATCAACGCGAGTGCCTCTGGGATTGTTGACCGAAAATCCATTGCGATTACCGGCTTCACCGCGTGAATCGTCCTTTTGTCCATTTGAATCATTTCTCAAGTTCGGTTCGGGGCAAGCTCGTACCCAATGGTCCATTGAACCACAACGTAAGCAAGCATTGCCGTTAGGGGGTCGGTAGGAGTTACCTCGTCCCCGAGATTGGCCCCGGCCCGTGCCGCGTCTCACTCCATGCCCCCTCCTTTCACCGCTCCCAAAGTAGTTCATCTGGGCCATCTGTAGCTTATTGTCTCTCTTTAACTTTTCTTCCAACTTCCCGTGTTCCTGGCCTCGATAGACTCTTTCGGCGTGCTTTATGTGTGGCCAGACAGTAGCCATTCTTCCATCGTCCAGTGAGACACAGTGTGTCCGGACATGACGTTCGATCTCTGGGAGGAGGCCCGCGACGAGTCTCATCTTACACTGTTGTTCCCAGGCTGAGTCTCCGTCCCCGTCCGGTCTTCTCCCCATCCCGCTGTGCAGCTCAAACTCTCGTTCAAGACGATTTCTGAAGTCTGCAACACTTTCATCTTTCTTTTGTTTACAGTCTGAAATCTTCTCCCAACGCATCTTCCTTGGAAAATGTGCAATAACTCGTTCACACAATTTCGTGACTGCCTCTTGATAAACCGAATCCCCCCGGCTGTCGTAGGTTCTGGGAGGCATGTCAGCTGGCCAGTCGCCTTTTACACGGCCCCACCTTAGCAGTAGATTTCGCATCATTAGCATCTCGATCTCAGCCATGTTTGGCTTGTACTGGTCAATTATCTGGCGGAAAACTCTGGTGAATTCTTCACCACCGTCTTGCTCTGGGTCTGGTAGGGAAGCGGCCACGTCTCTCAGATCTGCCGGTGACCATGGGCGGTACACAAGGATGGTAGCTGGATTGTCATATTCACCTCCAGCCATTGGGTTAGCAACTTCCACCATCGGAAGCTGTTTGGCCGGTAACCCCTCTAGCAGTGTCTTTCGTTTTGAACTTCTTGTCCCGCTCGAAACGGGGGAAGACGGTCTCGGCATGTCTTCCTCCAGGGCAGCCCGCGCGAGATGGTAGGGCGGGGGACGACAGGACAGAGCATCCAGATCGTCGTCAAGCCTGGTAACAGGTGCTAAGACACACTGATTAGTAGTCGCTTTGTTCTTCTGCCTCTCTCTAAGCGACGTCTCCTCTTTCCATATACTAAACGCCTTCCAATCTACTTTGCGTTTACCTGATTGCATTTTTTTTATTTTACCTTCCTCATAATCCTGTAGTTTGCTCTGTAACTCGCTTATTTGGCGAGGACTGAAACTCCCATTATCTGGAAATCCTAATTTTGACCATAAATCTAATTGGTTGCAGGTCCAATCATCATATTTATCAATCATTATTTTTGCGGGACCCTCCTTTGGGCGAGCAACCGCATTGGATCTACTATAAGCCTTTCCCATGGTTAAGGAAAATTAAAATCTTAAAAAATGAAATATAAGTTTAAAAGAATGATCTGTCCAACAAGATCTGTAATTAAAAGCGTAGCGTAAATTAATTACTACCACCTGGTGGTACCTATCAAATAGGATTTAGGTCTCAATCAAATGAAGAAAGAGAATGATCTGTCCAACAGAATCTGTAATTAATGAACGCAACCACCTAGTGGTACCTATCAAATAGGATTTTTAGTCTCAATCAAATCAGCCCAGCGCTGTTTGACAAACTCGTCAGTTTCTTAGTGAGACCGGTCTCTGAGACCTTTGAGAAATCCACCTAGTAGATTTGGTGACCTGTAGAACAGATCAAAATTTGTAATGACCTGCCTAGCAGATCTGTAATTAACAAGTTTATATTATGCAAATTACAACCACCTAGTGGATTTTTGTGATCTGTAGAACAGATCAAAAATTAGTAATGACCTGCCTAGCAGATCTGTAATTAACAAGTTTATATTATGCCAATTACAACCACCTAGTGGATTTTGTGTGATCTGTAGAACAGATCAAAATTAGTAATGACCTGCCTAGCAGATCTGTAATTAACAAGTTAATATTATGCCAATTACAACCACCTAGTGGATTTTTGTGATCTCTAGAACGAGATCAAATTTTACCCAGTAAATTGCCGTGATCTTTGGAACAGATCAAATTATGGGCCTAGCCCTTTTAATCTATCAACTGTATACAAACTGTACACGTTCTTACCGTCTGAAATTCAGTATGTATTTGGTCCTTTTGGTTCAAATTCTGTCCTGAATCACTTATCCTCCTTCAAAGATGGTCCTGGAAGTGGCCTTCTTTGGAGAAAATATGGATTATTTAAGAACGACGGACGAGCCCCCAAGTGTTATGGAATTATTTCTAATACCACGTAATTAATGTTACTATACCTTTATCTCTAAAATAACATTAAGCAAATACACACCGAAACCAGACTCGAAATAAGAACAGACAAGAGTATCTCTCAAGTTAACTCTAACAGTTTAATTGATAGATGAGGAAAAACCTTATCACATACAGACGGCAAACTGTAGTGTCAGGTATAATATTTCCTAGAGTACAGAAGTACAAAGTCACATATATATAGGGGTAAATTTACGCACACCCTTCCACACGAACTTATCAATACCGGATGGAGAACGGATGAGGCTTACACATGATCTAATTAAAATATACAGTAATATAGGAAATGTATGGAGCTGTCACAAAAACCCGAGGGTCACTCCTCAGTCAGGTCAAGGGAGGTCAGTTACAATTCGATTTGTGATGACAACACATGAGGCGAACAAAGACATATACATATGATCACATACAGATTAGGCAAAACAGGACATCTGTTTCTAGCATTGGGCCCCTCTAACAATGTAAAGCTTCTCGTAGATCCTGTTCTCCAGGGTCTCGTGCTTTCCGTTCTTAACGTTTTGGGCCCACTCAATGATGTCCATATCACATGTGAATATACGTTTTATCTCACTATTACTGAACTTCACAAACTAAATGTATATTTTCCACAACAAGGACCAGTAGTTATCTATCCCATTCTGCCTACAGGAAGATCAAGCGGGGGCTGAGCTTCAGGAGGCGTGAGTACATACAGACACAGGGGCCAGGTTATGAAGACAAGTGGTTTGGTTACCGCAGGGTTTAAATCTAGGAAAGCAAGTGAAAATGAAATCAAACTCAAACAATATCATTGTGTTTATCAATTTAATCTGGGTGATCTAAATTAATTATGTCTGCCTTCTCACTGTCTCTATTCTCTCTTTATTGATTGTGTCTCTTACTATATGTTTCTGTCTGTCTGACTCACTCCTCCTTCAGGTGTTTTTGGCCAGCGATTGGAGGAGACGGTTCTGTATGAGCGGCGTTATGGGGTCCACATGGCTCCCCTGGTGGTGGAGCAGTGTGTGGACTTCATCCGAGAGAGAGGCCTTCTGGAGGTGGGTCTGTTCCGAAAATCAGGCCAGGCGACGCTGGTCAAGGAGTTGCAGAACGCCTTCGACGCTGGAGAGAAGCCTTCTTTTGACAGGTTAGAGTTCTCCAGTCAGCACATATAGAGTTAGTTCAGGAATTGAAAAAAATAATGCTTCACAATGGTTGCTATGAGTGTGAATTTAAGTATGCAAGTAGGTTTAATTGTGCATGTGTTTGTCATCCTAGCAGTACAGATGTGCACACTGTGGCATCTCTTCTGAAGCTGTATCTTAGGGAGCTGCCTGAGCCACTGGTGCCATTTTCCAGATACCAGGATTTACTGTTGTGTGAACAGAAGATCTCAGCTGAAAGGAAGCAGGTATGTCTCCATCTGGTTGCCTAGGTTCCATATTTTGAGAATCTTCTGGTATCAGACATACAGTGTTCAATAGAGTTTTTTCTATTTTGTTGCTTTAGAACCTGTAATTGAAAAGGATTTGTTTGGATTTTATTTAATGAACAATATAAATTGTTGAAGTGAAATAAAAAATAAATGTTTTTCAAAAAATTTTAAATAATAAAAGAGGAAGGCGGAAGATGTCGTATGCATATATATGCATGCTTAACTATGAAGCCCCTGAATAAGATCTAGTGCAAACAGGTCCCACAGCATTCACATAATAAGTGAATAAGTCCACCTGTGTGCATTCAAAGTGTCACACGTTTATATAAACCTGTTCTGAAAGGCTCCAGAGTCTGCAACACCACTAAGCAACGGGGATCCCAAAGCAAACTGCACCATCTAGACCGAGGGCTCTCTAAACAGGTCAGGGACAAAGTTGTTAGGAAGTAGAGATCAGGGTGGGGTTACAAAAAAAATGGCACCACAACAGACCTGCCAAGAAAAGGCCACCCACCAAAAATCATCATAGACCAGGCAAGGAGGGCATTACTCAGAGGCAACAAAGACAACCTTGAAGGAGCTGCAAAGCTCTATAGCAGAGATTGGAGTATCTGTACATTGGACCACTTTAAGCTTTACAACTCACAGACAGGGGCACTTTATGATCAGACATTTTTTGAACCAGCCTTTTGAACCTGCAATTGTTTCTCCTCTGAGACTGTCACCAACAGACAATTTCACAATCGAACATAGAGCACTAAAAATAATAATATTTAATACAAATTAGGATTTTTGGTTTTTAGAGTGCTTAGCCAGAAAGAGTATAACATTGTATTATAAAAACTGCCAACTTGTAACACTGTGTAACAGACTTTGTGAGCTAGCTAACAATTACGTTAACAGCGTCTTTTAAATTCAACATAAGTTGTGGCGACGATATTTAAATATTGTTGCATTTAATGTAGTTACAGTAAATAAGTCAAAAGTTTATTAATTTACTCTTACAGACTTTGGTCATAATGAAAACTTTAATAACCAATAACTTCTCTGCATATTTCTAACTTACCACAAAAATGTATATCTTAGCCTATAAATCCATCCCGTAAGACCATTTTCCTGCCCGCTTGCTCCAAGAGCCGGCACTTGTAGGTGACGTAATCCAATGGTAAAGTGCAGGAGTAAGCCAGGCAGAGCAAGTTATCACGTTCGATTGGCGTTTTAATTACACAAATAACAACCAAATAATATAGCAACGAACAGAAAAAACACAGCTCCCACAAATACACAGACACTATAGCGACATGTAACATCATATTGATCACAACCACCCGTAAATCTAACCAGGAACTTTAAATAGCCAACTAATTAACTAGCCTATGCCCGGTGCTTAGCTAAACCCCAAAAAGCTGTGCTCCTAATCAACATGATACACAGAAGTGCTCTCCCCGACACCCTGTGACCACACAGCTCACCCATACGTGACAACCAGAAGAGCCGGATCTATTTATAAAAAATAGGATATGAACAATCAAAAGATTTAAGTGAACATAATTAACTTAAAGAACGAAAAATACAATAATAAAGGCATAAATGCTCACGTGGAAACATTTGTTCTGACTACTACTCAGACTAACTGCCTTGTCAGGAATTAATTCCTGTCAGTCAAACATGAGTCAAAAGCACAGTAGCATTTGGATGCATTTTAATAATGTAGGCAATGTTAGAGCACAGTGCAGAATTTGCCAAAACAAACATGTGAATTGTGCACCCTACGGCGAAGCTTGCTGTAGTTGAGCTTGTGAAACTAGCCATCCTGCTGTTGATAGGGGTGGAGCGAGCTCCTAAAAATTTTGCTTTTTGGCCATGTTTGAAACTGGTACCAAGGTTTACCTTTAAGCAGGACAATGCACCTAAGCATACTGCTGAAGCAACATTTGAGTTGTTAAAGGGGATTTAAAAAGTAGCCTCAGCCTAGACCTCAATCCAAATCTAACAAAAACCCATGTAAATGCTGGAGCAGTTTTGCCTGACCAAAAATCACAGTTGCTGGATGTTCCAAGCTTAAAGAAACATACCCCAAGAGACTTGCAGTTGTAATTGATGATAAAGTTGGGCGAATAGTTGCACTCTGAAGTTCTTTTTGTTTTTGTTGTTATTTCTTGTTTGCATCATAGGCATAGGCAGATTTCTAGTTTTATTTCAGGTTGTAAGGCAACAAAATAGGAAAAATGTATTTCCATAATAAGATACATAGATGATCAAATTGTGTTATTAAGGAGCAACAAGGTGAACTACCCAGTACAATATACAGTGGGTATAGAAAAGAATCACCCCCCTTTAAAATAATCACATTTTGTTGCTTTGCAGCCTGAAATGAAGACAGACACAGTTTTTGTTTAATTCAGCTGTGTTTACTCAGTGCAACTTATAACATCAAAGTGAAAGATATAACACCAAAAAATACACCAAAAAATGTCAGAAAAATAAATACAAATAAAAAATAATAATCACTGAGTTGGAAAAAGGATCACCCCCTAGTTTCAGTATTTTGTTGAACCACCTTTTGCTTTAATAACAGCCTTCAGTCTGTTAAGATATGTCTCCACTAACTTTGCACATCTAGATGTTGCAATATTTGACCACTCTTCCATGCAGAACTGCTCAAGGTCAGTTAAATTTGATGGTGACCGTTTGTGGACTGCGGTCTTCAAGTCATTCCACAGATTTTCGATGGGGTTTAAGTCTGGGCTCTGACTAGGCCATGCAAGGACATTCACCTTTTTCTCCTTCAGCCACTGTGTGGTCAGTTTTGCTGTGTGCTTTGGGTCATTGTCATACGGTGGCCCTGAAGTGCAAATCACAACGGCAAATAGGAAAACACAACGGCAAATAAGAAAACACAAAGGCAAATAGGAAAACACAACGGCAAATAGGAAAACACAACGGCAAATAGGAAAACACAACGGCAAATAGGAAAACACAACGGCAAATAGGAAAACACAACGGCAAATAGGAAAACACAACGGCAAATAGGAAAACACAACGGCAAATAGGAAAACACAACGGCAAATAGGAAAACACAACGGCAAATAGGAAAACACAACGGCAAATAGGAAAACACAACGGCAAATAGGAAAACACAACGGCAAATAGGAAAACACAACGGCAAATAGGAAAACACAACGGCAAATAGGAAAACACAACGACATTAACTTCAACCGGAAAAGTTAGGGCCTATCTAGCAGAGAACGGACCCTTGTGATTGGTTGACCACATATCAACTATTACGTCGTATGTATGTCCTGCATCAAAATAATTCCTAACAGTGCCGTAACCAGGATTTTTCAAATACCGAGGTCAAAAATACCTCCCCCCCCCCCTTTTTTAATCAAAAGAAAATAAAAGTCTGAGTTTGAATGTTTGCGAAATGCTGCTAACCTACCTGAAATATAGTTAGTATCAGGGGTAATTTTCCCACCAATCTGTTGGAGTTGTGGTTAGTGCGCTCGGCTGTGGATCAAGGCGACGCGGGTTCGATTCCCCCTACCAAATGCCATATTATGTCTTTAGATTTTATTTTCTGAATTCTAATGTTGACCATGTGTATGATGTATTTAAAACAGCTAAACTTCAAAATTTTAGCTCTAAAATTCCACATGCAGTAGCTAATATTAAGAAATATGTTGTGCTTTTACTTTTCAGTCCCAGCCCGTCCCTGGGTAGTATCAGCTGGCTTTTTTAAAGTCCCATTCATTAAAGCTGTATAGTATTGCAATCGAAGTTCGCAATTCTACAATTCGAAATTCTAGTGAAATGCACCTAGTCGTTATCTAAGGGATTATGTTCAACAAATACTGAATATCATCCATGGGCCATGTCTGTCTCATTCCGCGCTCACAAGAGTACAAAGGTATAGGGAAAACATGACATGGATTTCAGGAGAAATAACTTTTGTTAATGTGTAAGGCAAGTCAAATGGATTTGTGAAATAGACCGACCGGGATTTTATATTTTCGGTGCTGAAAAGAAAGACGTTATGTTTTAGCAGTCACATCGATATTGCCCGCATAATCATACAGTAGCCTATGATCAATATGGGGTGGACCAATTGTCCTTCTTTGAATATTGGGGGGACGTGTCCCCCTGCCCCCCCCCATAGGATTACGCCTATGTGTAAAAATATATATTAGACGAGTTAAGTCCTGAAGACAACGACTACAGCCAACTATTTCTGTTTTGACTGACAAGACAAGTAGGCTACGTGTCCGTGACGACGATCCGTAGACTTCTCGAATCGTCGGCTATTTTCCATTCACAATGAAATTACTCAAATAATATATATCACAGAAAAAAATAATACCGAGGATATGACCTCGGTGTCCTCAATGGTAGTTACGGCACTGCTTCCTAACAATATAAAGTATCTTCGGTACTCATGTTTTAAAAATATGCGCTTTTTATGTTTTTCACCTCTCCTTCCTGTTAAAAGACAGACAGTCCGTCTGTCCAATCACAAGGGTCCGTTCTCTGCTAGATAGGCACAACCTTTTCCGTTTGAAGTTAATGTCGTTGTGTTTTCCTTTTTGCCGTTGTGTTTTCCTATTTGCCGTTGTGTTTTTCTATTTGCCGTTGTGTTTTCCTATTTGCCGTTGTGTTTTTCTATTTGCCGTTGTGTTTTCCTATTTGCCGTTGTGTTTTCCTATTTGCCGTTGTGTTTTCCTATTTGCCGTTGTGTTTTCCTATTTGCCGTTGTGTTTTTCCATTTGCCGTTGTGTTTTCCTATTTGCCGTTGTGTTTTCCTATTTGCCGTTGTGTTTTTCTATTTGCCGTTGTGTTTTTCTATTTGCCGTTGTGTTTTCTTATTTGCTGTTGTGATTTGCACTTCAGGGCCACCGTATTGTCATGTTGGAAAGTAAATCTTCTTCCCATTGACAACTTTCTGGAAGAATTTGACTGTATTTTGCCTCATCCATTTTTCTTTCTATCCTGACAAGTGCTCCAGTCCCTGCTGCAGAGAAACAACCCCATAACATGACATTACCACCTCCATGCTTTACTGTAGGAATGGTGTTATTTGGATGGTGAGCTGTATTGGATTTTCGCCAGACATATCGTTTGGTGTTGAGGCCAAATAATTCAATTTTAGTCTCATCTGACCATAACACCTTTTTCCACAGGGCCTCAGAATCTTCAAGGTGTGTTTTGGCAAAGCTCAGTCGTGACTGCATGTGGCCTTTCTTGAGGAGTGGCTTTTTTCCTGCAACCCTTCCATACAAGCCACATTTGTGGAGAATTTGAGATATTGTTGTCACATGCACACAATGACCACTGTTTGTCATGAATTCCTGCAACTGCTTCAGAGTTGCTGTAGGCCTCTTGGAAGCCTCTCTGACCAGTTTCCTCCTTTCATCCAGTTTGGAGTGACGTCCTAATCCAGGGAGGGTCTGTGTTGTAACAAATACCTTCCACTTCCTAATAATACACTTCACTGTACTTCTAGGCACTGATAAAGCCTTTGACATTTTTTTGTATCCATCTCCTGACTTGTGTCTGTCCACAACTTTATCCCAGAGATCTTTTGACAATGCCTTGCCACCCATAGTTGATTGTTTTCTTGCACTATCAAGGACTGAAATGCTTAAGGAAAAGCTTGTTTTATAGTGAGCTAATCAAAATGACCACAGCTGATCAAAATTAAAAGTCAATTGGTTTTGTATGCTATTGAGAAGGTGATTAACTATACCTGGTTAGGTTTACAAGCCTTTTTTAGGAGGGGGGTGATTCTTTTTCAAACTCAGTGATTGTGATTTCTAATTTGTAAAAAAGTTGGTATTATATATTTCACTTGGATGTTATAAGTTGTAGACAAAAATTGTTTTTGTACGTTTTCATTTCAGGCTGCAAAATGTGATTATTTTAAAGGGGGGTGATTCTTTTCTGTACCCACTGTATTTCCTGTGTCCTCAAGGGTTTGCTAGAACTTCAACAACTTCTTCATGAACTTCCAGTGGCTAACTTTGATCTGCTCAACTACATCTGCCAGTAGGTTCTCTTTTCAGAATAAATTAGTGTTTATATATTTCTTTAATTTGTAATTCACCAGTGCTTTATGCTTGTTTTGTTTAATTGTTTTGCAGAACTGTGCTACTCTTTTCAGTTATTGCACTATTTGCATTTTGACTGACTATTACTTAATTAACAATATCCTTATACCAAAAAAACATAAATGTTCAAAACTGCATAAAACATCGACTGTGCAGCTGTAAAAGTTTACCAGGATGTTAGTAGATAGGTAGGCCTTCAGGTGCTGTTGCGCCTATTTGACCAGGGTTGTGGTGATGAGGGAGTAGATAGGTTGTTTGAGATGTGTACACAGAAATGTGTAGCTGGCCACATGTTCCACTGTGGTCTCATCAATGAGAATTGGGGCATGTATACAGCTATTAGTCTTCCTGTAATCCACAGTCTGTTATTTGGTTTTCTGGGCATTGATAGCCAGGTTGTTATCTGCACACCAAGCCACTAGGTGGCTGATCTCCTCTCTGTAGGCTGCCTTATTGTTGTCGCTGATCAGACCAACTACTGTGGTATCATCTTCAAATTTGACAATGGTTTTAGGGCTCTGTAGAGTTACGCAGTCATGGGTGAAGAGGGAGTTCAAGAGAGGGCTAAGCACACAGCCCTGTGGGACAACGGGGTTCAGGGTCAGGGTGGAGGAGGTGAGGTTGTCCAACCTGAAAGACTGATGTCTATTGGTTAGGAAGTCTAGAATCCAGTTGCAAAGAGAAGGTGAGATCCCAAGCTCTTGGAGTTTGGTAACCAGCCTTGAGGGGATGATGATTGAATGCTGAGCTGTAGTCTATGAACAGCATCCTCATGTTGGTTTGGTCCAGGTGGGTCAGGGCAACATTAACAGCTATTCCACTATGACACAATTCAGAATATCATGATTCAGCTGTAATAGAACCGACCTAATGCAAGTCTCATCTATAACCACTGCCGATACAGGTTTTTGAACGAGGTCCAGTCCTATTCTAACAGCAATAAGATGAGCACCCATAACCTTGCCACAGTCTTTGGCCCAAACATCCTCCGACCCAAAGCTGAAGATCCAGAGACTATAACTGGAGGTGCGTGTTTGACATGTGATGGTGTTGACGTAAATAAAACTAAAGTCTGTTTACAGATATAGAACCGGTCTAGACGGATTTAGATGGATTAAGATAGGGGCTTTGTCTGTTTTTTTTGTCTGTCCGTGTGGCCTTTAGACGGTTTATATCAACCCAGTGTTTAGTAACTTGCTGCATGCTGCTACTCAGTGTGTCTGTATGTTCTTTTGTCCACTAGGGGCAGCGGTGGTGCAGCATCTTATGTCCGAGCTAATCAGGGAACACAGGCGCCTTTTCTCCAGAGAAAAAGGAAACTTCGTAATCCCCTGCTCTTCGAGACCCAACACTTATCCCTGTCATAGATGGAATGGTGACCAATTAAAGGGAACTTCCCAGGCCCAGTGGCATGACACCGGTTCGGGAGTGACAGACAGGCGCCTCTGCCAGCCACCACAAGCTCACCACTCCTTCCCTTGCTCTCGCCAGCTGTCCCTTCCTCTGATTGCAGAGAAACAACGTTCTGCCCAAAGCCCGCAGAAAAGCAGCACCCTGCTGCTGTCCTACACAGAACGCCAGCAAACAACTGAGACGCTGGCAACAATAGGTCCTAGTGCCGGGGCTCTGTACCACAGGAATTCTCTGTCCCAGCCCCCCGAGACAGCAGACAGCCCCCGCCATTACACCACCTTCCCGCTCACCGCCTCCGCTTCTTCAGTGATGATACAGGTTGATCCAGACCTCAGCAGCATGCTGCCTATTGGCTGGTTAGGCCCGGATGATCCCAGATGGACCGCAGAGAAGGGAAACGTCGACACCAAGGGCCGACGTGATGCTCAGGACAGCACATTGTCGGTCTACGACAACCTGGACTCAGTCAGGCGCTTTGCCAGGGAGGTGGTGGATAGCAGTGCCGGCCTCCAAACTGGCCCAGAGGATGCCAAGACAAGTTTAGCCAGCGTGGCAGACACTAGCAGCTCCTGGTCCTCCTGCGAGATCCTGCCTCTGGATGACAATGGGACTGGATCAGTTCAGGCAAGCCCACGGCGGGGTTCTATGAGGTTCCCATCCTTCCGGACTGACCTAGGAGAGGATGACTTCCGGGCAACCTCACCTGCTTCTTCCTCCATGCCCACAGATGCTCCCTTGAGCACAGGCAGCTCTGAGGTCTTTCTGCCCTCTAATCTCCCGGACCCCCAAGGACCCCCGGCCAATCAGGCTATATATTGTCTCCTGGCAGGCCTCAGGCAACAGATGGCCAGGCAAAAGGCTGAATTTGAGTCCAAGATCCAGAGGTAATAGAACAGTGAATCAATTCCGATAATTTGTATGACTCTGCAAATTTCTGCAAACATTACATTTTGTTCAGACATCAAACGTGTGTCAGGTTACAGTAACACCATATGACAGCGGCAGCACTGTCCAGGAGCACTGTGTGTTCAACTACCCGTCCCCCTCTCTCCTGTCTTTCCCAGGTTGGAGCTGCGTAATGAGGCCCTCCATGGGGAGGTGGTGGGTCTGCAGTCCAGCCTGGAGCAGCAGCGCCGCTGGTACAGCGTGGCCGAGATCAAGATCCGCAATGTGGAGCGCGCGCGGGCTGACGCGGATCGGCGCAATGACACACTGCAGAGAGAGATGGAACAGTTTTTTGACACTTTCGGAGAGCTGAGCGCTGAGACCTGGAAGTGCGACCGTTAGCTTCAGATAGCCTGTCAGATTGTTAAAAGGTGTAATTGTTGTGGTAATGTCTGTTGCCGTGATCAATCCACACTGGATTTCTCTCACGACACTTCAATTGACGATGGTTCTTTGAATGCTTTCTTATGCTCTGTTGTATGGAAGAAAATCTGTCTCACCAGATTCTGAAACTGAATTTCTAGCCCTGAATTTATTTGCATACAAGATTCAATGTCTAAAAATTCAGTGTTAGAAATTCAGTGCAAAAAAATTCAGTGTTAGAAATTCAGTGCAAAAAAATTCAGTGTCAGAAATTCTGAATCAACATCCGGGATACCAAGGAAAAGCAATCAATTCTGTCTCAACTCCAACCAACATCCAGCTATCAAGTTCCGGGTTTACGTTTTAACTGGTGATCATGTTAACTGGTGACATTGCAGATGCGACGTGGGCGTGTCATTAGAAACTCTGGCTGGGAAGTTTAATGTAGTTGACTGTATCGATGTTAACGTCAATATAATATAATGTAAACGTCAATAAATGGTTCAAATGTCAAATGTTGCATCATCCCAGTGCATAAAAAGCCAAGGCCAGCAACAGACCCGTTGCGCTGACATCTGTGGTAATAAAGTCCTTTGAACGCCTTGTGCTGGCACACCTCAAAACAATCACAGACCCCCTACTAGACCCCATGCAGTTTGCCTACAGAGCCAACCGGTCGGTGGACGATGCAGTCAACATGGCCCTCCACTTCACTCTCCAGCACCTGGACTCCCCTGCAACATATGCGAGGATCCTGTTTGTTGACTTCAGCTCTGCCTTCAACACCATCATCCCTGCCCTTCTACACGACAAGCTCTCCCAGCTCAACGTTCCAGACTCCACCTGCAGGTGGATCACATACTTCCTGTCTGACAGGAAGCTGTGCGTCAAGCTGGGGTCACAAGTCTCTGACTCCCGGTCCACTAGCACCGGGTCCCCCCAGGGCTGCGTCCTTTCTCCTCTGCTCTTCTCCCTGTACACCAACAGTTGCACCTCAAGTCATCCATCTGTTAAGATCCTGAAGTTTGCGGACGACACCACCCTCATTGGGCTCATCTCCGGTGGGGACGAGTCCGACTACAGGCTGGATGTTGACAAACTGGTGACCTGGAGCAGCCAGAACAACTTAGAGCTCAATGCTCTAAAGACAGTGGAGATGGTTGTGGACTTCAGGAGAAACTCAGCCCCACTCTCACCCATCGCCCTGTGTGGCTCCCCCGTCAATACGGTAGTCCTTCCGCTTTCTGGGCACTATCCTCTCACAAGACCTCAAGTGGGATTTAAACATCTGCTCACTGACCAGGAAAGCACAAAAGAGGAAGGTGGCTGGCCTCTCCCTTAGGGATAGGGTGAGAAGCTCAGTCATCCGAGAGGAACTCGGAGTAGAGCCGCTGCTCCTTTGCGTAGAAAGGAGCCAGTTGAGGTGGTTCTGGCATCTAGTACGAATGCCACCTGGGCGCCTCCCTAGAGGTGTGAAGTAAAGTCGGATGGTTATCCTCAATGTCACTCCAGACTTTTCACTTTACACACAGCTCCAGTCTAGTCAAAGCAGAACACACATGCATCAATATACAGTAGGCTCTATCAGCTCACAAGCATCTCTCCAAAATGTCCAGAATGCTCAAGCTTGTGCGGTTTTGCTTGAGTATAGTTTCATGTCCAAAGCAAGTGTGGTGCTGATCCAATAACACACGCAAACCTGTACTTTAGTTCTACTGTACTTTATTACTTGCCACCTTGCTTACATTCAAATGTTCGTTCTATCTCCTGCACCTACCGGCCTGACAACATGCCAATGTAAAATAAACATGAAAAAATTGTCAAGGAGAAAAATGTATCTAATGACCCATGACTGAAACCGCTCAGAATACCCTAAATTGTAATTGGTTTCCCCTCTACTCTAAATGTCACCACACAGACTTTCCATAAAGAGGTCCCGAAGAGATTTGTCTAAAACAATAAACCATAGAGCATTAAAAGGTAGATTCAACAGAAGATCGATTCAACAGGACGCACTAAAGAGAGGGTGCGCAATAAGAATTAGGTGGTTGCATATATACGTCCTATTTCACACACACAACTTTTACACCTTTGTGATTTGGTATGATGTGTTCTTCCAAATCCCACAATCCTAGAGGCATTTGGAAGAAATTTGGTCACAGCCCTGGAATGAGCATTTTTGACAGTGACTCTGGAGTAATTAGGAAAACTGCTGGTTTCTGGTCCAACAGTCTTGACAAATCGGTGACTAGCTGCCCCATATTAAGAAAATAATACAATTCTAACGCCGCTCATGATAAGTACTTTACAGAAACAATTAGAGGAAAGACTGAACACATGATCGTATTCGTTTTTTATCACTGTAATACTTGGAATGAGCAAAAAAACATAAGAACTGGTACAATGTACCCATGGAGCATTTTACCTTCAGTTTCATCATCCTTATAGCACAGCTATCAACATCCAATGCTTGAATTTTCCCAAACACCATTTCAACAACAGTTTGTTCCAAAATAAACACATATTTGTTATTTTACAGTTTGCATGCCTCCGCTTATCTGGAGCAGCTGTAAAATAGAGGCTGAGTAGCACAACAATCAAATCCATTGAAACACATACAATTCTTATGTACATAAACACATAGAACATGCCTAAAATGGTTCCTTTGGAACTATCTAGTCCTGAGCCAGAGGGACTGTTTTTTAAAAAGCGCAGGCTAATGTTGCCTGGATAGAGAAAAAAACACCAATGTCTCAAATTATCGCTGTGTGAAGTCAAGTATAATTTTATTGTGACATGCAGTCTTCTGTTAGTCATTAGACATTCCTTTTGACAAGATGGCGATATAACATTAGTGCCTGGCACTGGTTTAATGCATGTAGTAGATTATACTGTTCAATAAAGTTGCTGGTCAAATTGCCCAATGGAACAGTATGTGTTCTTGGCTTCGACAAAATATCTAGAATTGCGTTACTCATTCGATCCGGTGCAAAATATAATTTTTTTAGGAGATAGGAAATGGGCGAAAGAGTGATTGAGAGAGAACTCAAAACTCAATGGGAATCTTTTAAGAACACTGGCTGCATGATCAATTATCTACCACAGTATTAACAGACATAAAAAAATATTAAAACTACATAAAAAACAACTAGGTCTAACGGTTATTAGATTGTGTCATCCTGCCATGGGAATTTTGCTAATTATAATGGCCAGAGATGTTGGAGAAAGTGATTGATAATAGGGAGAGGAAAAATCAGAGTGGTCAGGGTGGAGGCTCATGGTTAGTCCTCTAGCGCCCCCGTCAGAGTGTCCACGCCACTGCTGTCTGTGTCAGAGGCCAGGGTGTGCTCTGTGGACATGGAGGAGAAGTCACTCATAGAGGATGAATGAGATGCTGTGCCACTGCTGTTTCCCACGCCATCTACAGCACAGAGACGCAAATAGACAAGGAGAAAGAAGGGGAAAGAAAGGAAGACAGGGAGGGAGGCGAAAGAGAAGAGGAGGAGGAAATAGACCAGAATAAGAGCGAGGAGAACAAAAGCAAAAAGTAGAGAACAAGGAAAAGCGAGAGGTGGAGAGAGACAAGAGAGTTATAAGAGTGTTATCAACTGTGACATAATCAAAATTTTTGAATAAGACCCCCTGCCCTCTCGTGAAAATATCACTAAAACACACATATTTTTCTCAAAGGCTGTGTTTAAAGTGAGTTTAAATGTAGATTATAGAGGTACTTTATAAGGAAACAAAGATTATCTCACCAGTGAACCATATTGATTTACTTTAAATGTATTTCATAAACCAGGAATAAGTGCAGCCAGGGGGATATTTTCATCAGAGAAAATGCCATGTCAAAGAAGTGCAGTATCACTGGTCATTCACCTAGGCAGTCCTCTTTAGTCACTCCGTTCTGGTTCCGTTCTTCCCAGTCCATCAATTCGTCATAGATAAGCTCTGGAAAAAAATTAAAGGGCATGTTTGCTAGATTGACTGTAAAAATAAGTAAAAATCCTGTGCTACAAGTAATTGATTCCTGTAGATATATGTTAATTAATGTTAAAATACGTACGGTAAAGCTTACAATCTGGCCCACTGCTTTTTCGGGATACTAACGCCTAAATATTTGCCATTCTGTCCATCAATGAAAAGCAAAACAGTTGCCAATGCAATCAAAAAAAAATGTATTTTTGTCGTACCTTTCCACTGTTCAATGCTGTGCTCCCTCTCTTCGAGCTGTTTGTCGGATATCTGTGGTGGCGGCTGCAGATTTCATTAGAGGGGACATAAAACACAGGTTGGGTTTTGAGTGCCTGAATGACAGTTTTGAAAGGATTCGCCATGAACACATTGCCAGAGGGACTCACCGCATCAGCCTCTCCTGGGTCATACCAGACATGGATATATGGGTGTTTCAAGGCATCCTCTACTGAAATGCGGCTCTCCGGGTCAATCACAAGCATTCTGGACAGCAGGTCCCGCGCTAGACCAGCTGTAGCGACATCAAAGAGGGGATAAAATGCCATGTCAACTTATCTCAGAGTAAAGCACATCAGACAGGACGGGGCTTACCAATAAAATGTTTAATTAGATAATGACAGAAGGAAGGAGTGAGGTTAAAAAAGAGGACAACAGATAACAATTGAAAAATCAGGGTGAAACCGAAAGTGTTTTATTTAACTTATTTAACCAGAGAGACACATTGTGATCTTACTCTTGACTTTATCCTGCTCTGTCTCTGCAGGGAAGGCCCAGTCAGGGAAGAGTTCAGAGAAGCTGACCCCAGGATACTGAGGCTTGTTCATCACATAGTTTCGCACAGTCTCCATCAGCCGGTTCATGAACATCATGGGAGGTGTTCCCAGAACCTCAATCACCTTGTTCCACTGGTCGATGTCTGAGACCAAACTGATTAAGGACATATACATTTCTGGGGGCAGGGTGTTGGGGAATAAATTAAATAAACGAACAAAGTACATTTCTTAATACAAAATATAAACTATGACAAAAAGAACATTAAACAAGACAGAGCATAAGCAATAAGTAACATAGGCTTACGCCAAACAAAGACAGATTCTGTGGGCCAACAGAACATGCTTCTCCAAAACCGACATTGGGGTGATGTAGGACATGCAGGTCAATTTTCCTAGATCCGCCTCTGTAGGGATCCCGTGAAGGAGCCGGCTTGCCGTTGCGCCCTAAAACATGGGCACCCCTCACAACGACAAACCCGGTTGCTGCACCACACGGGGAGGGCTATGAAATAGGAGTCGTACACAAGCGCAGGGCGAACGAAGGACATTTATTAACAAAAATATAACAAAAACAACATTAAACAAAAGAGGAAATAAGCAAAACATAAAATAGGCTTATGCCAAACAAAGACCGACAAGACACACTGGGAAAGGAGGTACTTAAATAAGGATAGTGATTGGGGAAACAGGTGAGGGAAATAAACAAATGAAACAAGTGTCTGTGCGCGTAATAACGGACAGGGCATTGGATTTCATGGGCACGGCCATCCTGCCGTGCAAAGTTGTGTAAAATTATTAATCAGCGGTTTAGCCACTGATCAAAACAAATAATTAGAAATATAGAGCGGAAAATAATTGATTAAATAAGTATTAATCCCCATTGCTATGACACACCTGATTTTCCACAACTGTTGATCTCTGTAGAACAGAGATCCTAAAAAAACAAGTATCTAGTTAAGAAGAGGAAAATTATATTCATACTAACTAATCAATGTTCTCACCACTGAAATAACAGCAAACACTGAATTCAGACTGAAAGTAGGTTTCACCAAAGTGTTCCAAGTTCATACGATAACAGTTTATTACAATCTAGATAGTTGAGACAAGTCTTTACTCAAACACAGATGGTAACAGTGCTATCTTCAGGCTCTCTGGCTTGGCAATTGTTCAGTTAAAAAGCTTAATAGAGTTGTAGGCACAACTAAACTTCTACACACAATATCACTCATGTAAATCACGAGGAACAGATGGGTCTTTGATAACCCCAGGGATACTTCCTTGAGGCCTTATTTCCTGAAATGGAGGGGGTGAACAAATGTCCCTATCACCTTGAATACAATTACCCTTAGACAGACAGTAACCGTAAGTGAATCAAAGACTTCCTTCTGCTCTCCAATATACTTAATATGAACGATTTTAGCAAGCCCACCAAATAACAGAAACTAATACATAAATACCTCAACTTGAGTATCAGGAGCTACGGAAATGTGTTAGTATTGATGCACCAGACAAAGCTCCGGCAAGAGCTATTAGCAGATCAGAGTATTACAGTGCAAAGCCATTGATATGTGAATGTTGTCAAACCACTGGATACCGACTGAAATGCAATGCTTATGTCTGTATGCTAAAGAACTAGCTTTTGTGATTGTTTCAACTGACAGTGGAAACGAAAGGACATCGCCCTGACAGGCAATAAATAGAGAGGTCAACGTAGCAGACGGAAATGATATTATAATATAGTGACTCGATAGCCTCTATTTCACCATGAAACAATTGTGACACTGCAGAGGCAAAAACAACATATAGGGAGTGGGAATATACTGGGAATATACCGTGTAACAAAGGATACGATCAGTGCCCTGGAATATAACGCTGCCTTTCACCATCTCTCCCATGATGCATCCCACTGACCAGATGTCCACTTGGAGGAAAGAAAACGGAGGTTGAACACACATCCCCCACAACAACCTAATAAGCCATTACAGTTGGTGCGAACAGCAAAAAAAAAAAGCCATAGACTGTCAACGACGCAAGATCGACAATTAAATAAACGAGGGGGGGAAATGTATGGGGGGAAATAGTAAGGAAACAACCGTGAACATTTCTTACCGTTCTCTTTGTACTTCATGCCAAGGATGACCTCTGGTGCTCTATAGTACCTAGTCACTACATATGGGGTCATCATGAAGTTAGTGCAGGCCGTTCTGGCCAGCCCAAAGTCTAGGATCTTAAGAGTACAGTCAGACTTCACCACTATGTTACTGGGCTTCAGGTCCTAGTAGAAATAAAGACGTGCGTGTGATCAGGTGATGACGACGGTTACAGAAGATAATGGCGGCGGCAGCGATGACACTGACGGTGATGATGATGATGATGATGATGAGAGGGATTCATGCATATGACATATAGCACGTGTGGAATACACATTTGAAATCAGAAAGTGGATGTGCTTAAAGTGTAAATGTTGACGTGGTTTCTCTTAACCATTTGACATGCATGCCTGTACACATGCACTCACGGCCTGACACTGACCCTGTGGATGATACCCGCAGAATGCAGATGTCTGATGCCACAGAGGATCTGGTAGAGCAGGTAGGACATCCTCTCGTGGTCCAGGTCCATGTGAATCACCTGGCACAGGCTTGCATCCATTAGCTCCATTACCAGGTACCTGGCATACAGGCACAGAAGAAAGACCACTAAAACGTAAATCCCATTAGAAAACATAAGCATGTAAAAGGATAACTCCAAAGGTTTGTGGACAGTGACTCATTGGTTCTGTTTGGCTCTGTATTCAAGCAGTCAGGATATAAAATTATACAATGACAGTTCCTAAAGTGATCTTGAGTAACTTTCAGATTCTGTTTGCCTTTAGTCTTCGAAATTTGAAAGGCAACTTTTGATTTTTAGGCCAATGACAGCAAAATAAAACTTTAACTCCGTAGTCAGAAGATAACTGCTGTACAAGTGCTGGAAAAACAATGTCACTGTACGTACAATACATTTTGTTGGGAGTATTTGTGTCATTTTGCAGATGCATGTTAACTCCCCGGTGTGCATGCATTTTATGTAGGGGTGCCCCTGGGAATTAAACCCAAACATTGCAAGTCACATGCTCTACCAACTAATCTACAAAGGATGGGATGTGATAGAGTCAACCATAGTGTAAAAAATATAGACTTGTCCAAAATGCATGTGGTGGTCCTAACATGCAGGTTCAAATATCAGCTATTTTTTCACAGACATTTTTTTTTTTTTTTTTTTTTAAACGCCCATGTTACAGCATCCCTGGATATGAACCCTGAGTTATTAACCTTGGCACCTTTTCTTTCCTCTGAAAAAAGGTTGTGCATATATTGAAACATCGTATTGTACAAAATTGCATATGGTCTTAAAGGTCACTACTAAGCCTGTGACTGCATAACATCCTCCCTCAGGCACCAGCCACACAGTGTTAGGCAGCAGTGAGCAGGAGACTGCTTGGGAGACTGCCTACCCTTTAGAAATCAGAAAGAATGCTACTGCAGCAGACTTACAGATCCTGGAACTCTTCCAGTGACTTCTGTGGTGTGAAAACATTCAAGAGTCTAATAATCTGAGGAGAAGAAGCACAGTAAATGATAGTTTGAATATTACAGACAGAAGAACGATTTGAGGGATGAGTTAGAGACATAAACTCTGATTGTTATTGGACATGGAGGCGTTTCATTTGACATGTTATTTATTTAATCAGACTATGCTGACCAGAGCTACGTACATTTTTGTGGTTGACACATTTGAGCAGCACCAGCTCTCTGTAAGCCCGCTTGGCATGGGTCTGGTTCTGGAAGGGCCGGCTCAATTTCTTCACCGCCACAGGGACTCCAAGAACACTGTCCATTGCTGAGCTACACAGACACACAGATAAGCAGACGATTGTGAAGAGGCCATTTGATCTATCAGTTGTTTCTCACAAAAATAGGACATTAATGTCCTTACGAAGGAATACAGTAAAAAAATAAAATAAAATCACCCTTATTGAAAATGCTGTTTTTCTTGATGTAAAGGCAGAGATTCTGACAGTTCATATATTTTTCACCTTTAGTACGATATAGTAACCACCAATATATGAGTGAAAGCCACCAATGGGCATGCTTGTCTGTCAATTACAGATCTGTCAGCACCCCGGGATAATAGCATCTTCCCACAGCCATTAGGAAAATTATTTAAAACACTTAAGGGAATCACATGTTTTAAGAAACATTGTAAAGACCATCATTAAGAAGTGGAGGAAAGATGGCACCACGAGAACATTGCAAAGATCAGTACCAAGGCTAACCAAAGTAACGCAAAGAGTGAAACTTTGGAAAACGTTTTTTAACCGGCCAGCCAAATGAGTTATAGGTATATAAGTGATGTCGTACAACATGGATTCATGGAATAATTTCTATGCCCAAAAACATGACTGATAATTTTAAATTTGAACCCAAAAATTTAGTTACTGCACCCAGCCTTTACATTGATCTAATAGCAATGGAAAAGCAAAGGGCAGTAACTACAATGTTGTTGTTCTTTCAGCTTTTATAGTGTTTTCAGTTAACTTTTTCAGAAAATGTTGATTGACATTGATTTGTTGTAATTGTACTTAAAGGACTTTAATGGTGGACTTGTGTAGGCTTATACCTTAAAAAGCTGCAGTATACAATTTCTGACTCGGAGCAGTTTGTTTACATTATCAGCATTTACATGTCAGGAAACAAGTTGAGATACTACTTAAACTGGCAATATATATGGACAATATCTGCCAGCTGGACAACTTTGATGTCAGAACAAAGGACAGACACAGTCCTTGGTTCACCACAGAACTGACTTCCCTTAACCAGCACAAAAACACACTTTGGCATACCGCATTAGCCTCAAACAAGCCTCGCGATATGGAACAAAAATGTGTGTCCTCTCACACCAATTCCAAAAATGATTCATGATTAATTACATGATTAACTCCTCCCAGCTTCCTAGAGCCCTGAAATTAGGTAATACTGTCACTACCGATAAGTCTATGATATTAGGAAGAATTTTCTGAGACTGTGTTTTTGTTCTGGGTGTTGCCATTATGCTGTCGTGTCTGCTATTTCGTTTGTGTTACTTTCCCTTAGGAGAAGGGTCAGGTCACCCCAGGGTTGGTTTACGTACGCCCGTAGATAACCTTAGGTTAGATACAAACCAAGGGGTCCACCCGCTCGTATGTAGCGGGTAGTACGGTAGTTGAGACAGTGATAACCAGGGAAGAAGCAGGGAAGAGTAGGGCTCTTTTGTTTCAATTCTTTGAATTGTCCACGCTCGTTCAACCTTTCTCTCCCAACCGTTTGTGTTTTATGTTAAGTGTTTAAATTGGTATTGTCAGTAGCCTATATATTGGCATATCATTATTATTTACTAAATATTTTAAACGGAAACCGACATTGTGTTCGTCCCATTTGTTCTAGCACACACACACACACACACGCTCCCCTCTTGCACACCATTTATAATACAACTGTATTTAATACAACTAATTACACTATTTTATATGAGAAATAGCTATGGCAACTTCTGTAAATGTTTGGAATCACGAGTCAAGTGTGCTTGCCAGCCATCTCCACCAACCTCCCTGCAATCCCCAGACTGATTTTAATAACACTACCTCAGCCCAGACAACTATTTGTAAAAACCTCTGGCCCAGACAAATACTGACAACTAGCTAATTCAAGATGCAGCCTACAGTTGTCAGACATTACAAACTTAATTTGTAAATAAAATATTTTATATTTCAGTCAGCTGTTCAGGTGGCTAGATGCAGTAGCTAGGTAGCCAATTAATTGGCTCAACTTATTAGCTTTGGTTATGTAGCTAGTGTTGGCTTTGGCACAAAGACCAACAAGACTCATTACCGGAAGTAAATATGATCTACTGTCAAGCATGCAGAAACATTATGCACTGCACTGCTTCTCTTTAGCCGGGAAAAGGGGCTTTTGGTCACGACAAAGGGGACAATAAATAGCTCCTCAAATATCCACTCAATGTGTAGACTTTTGAGATCCATGGAAGATATTTTTGAAGGACTTACATATTGTCAGTCTAAAAGCAAGAAGATTCTAAGGAGTTGAAATAAGTGTGGCAGTGGTGCTCACTCACCAGACAATGCCCTGGGCACCAGACCCAATGGCGTGGAGCTGCTGGTAGCGGGTCAGTACAGTGAAGGTGGAGTCACCCACCTGCACACTGTGGAAATGACCATCCCCCTCAGTCATGGCGCCTGCTTCCTGGGGTGCCACTAATCGGAAAAGACCTGAGGAGACAAGAAATACAAATGTGAGAATCATTAAGTATCAGATCAGTGTTTCTGAGCTTTGCAACACTGCTCCTGTTATTTAGACTTTTAAGGAAGGCAAGAACTATAAACTATAAAAAGGAATGCTGAAATTCCCCAAAAAAGACCAATATGTGTGGAACCATTTGTAATACTGTCATGGTAACATTAAAACAATGTCAGCTAGGCTCTTTCTTCATGCAGCGGTATAAGTCGTTGCCTCACTGCCCCCTCAGCTGAAAAGGTGATTGGCTGCAATCTGCCTAGCCTCGAGGACCTGCACACCTTGATTGTGGCAGACTCCTCTCACCCCGGACACTCTCTTTTCAACACAATCCCTTCAGGACCAAAATAAACACTTTTCTGATTCTGATACAGGACTCCAGTGCAGGTTCAAATCTGGCCCACAGTTATTTGGAAAACTCTTCAGGGATTATTAAAATGCCAAAAATGTATATACAGTGTCCTCCAATAAAATAATAGTTTTATTTGAAGAAGTGAGCATCAAATTATAGGCAGTCCAGCATATAGTAAATTGAGAAACCTCATGTTGCCGAGGACACATTTGTGGGGCAGACTAGTGCAAGAGGCATGTTCCTTAGACTCACCGTTAGGGGTGTGCGATATTGACAAAAAATGATATCTCGATATTTTTTGGGATTTTGCCGATAACGATAATCTGACGATATTTAGCATTATTCAAAAATGTGTTTGTAAATGTCTTATATTCTACTAGCTCCATTTTACAATGTTAATAGGATATTAATATATTACTAGTTGAAACATATTGTTGGAATGGGTATTTATTATTTAAAACTGAAGCATGCATGTAGAAACAACACAAATCACTGCTCTGCTGTAAGGTGAACTGTGCAGTACACAGACAAATATGACATTATAATAATAGTATCTAAATGCAAACTTCTTTTAAAAACAGCACTAGAAAACCTTAGTAAACAAATTACTCCCTTCTGTAAAATGTTCTATAGTCAAAAATACAAAAAACTAGCCCATAGTATTCTCAATTTACTAACTTGTTGTGGCAAAATGTAAAACCTTCTGCACTTCATGCCAAGAGTTTAGCGACATGATTCATACTATTTAGGCACGCTGTTTTACTAAAGTATTTCCATCCAGGCAGTGTGTATCTTGGGTGTAACGTCTTTAAAAACTGTTGAAAACCATCTCAACCGCTTGAATTGGCACAATGTCTCTGGCAACGTAATTGGCGACAGCGTTTATTAGATCTTGCCGTCTGTCGATTTTTCTGTCGTTAGGTACTTTCTTGGTAAATGAATCGGCCAAAGTTTGTTACGTGTGTTTTTTTATTTGACCCTGTCAGCTGCAGGCGCGTCGTGTTCGGCATATATATTATATATATATATATATCACGGCATATATATTATATATATATATCACTCGCGAAGCTTTTCATAATCCTCATATTCAGTGCGGTGGGTAGTTCGAAGATGATCAAAAAGATTGGACTCATAATCGAAACCAAAAACCTCCTCCAAGCTAGTGATGATGACGACCCATGTTTAGGAATTTAATCTACCGTGGATTGTTTGCTGGTATTTAAATATCTTTTGTCAAAGTTTCTTTGCTCATTTTAACTTCTGTCAGCTCCGCACGCTCTGAATGCGCGTGTCACATGTGCACCCTATGCACGCAGTCAATTCGCGAACAATATTTGATGCAGCGTTTTGATTGGTTTCTGAAAATGAGTGCCATACTCGATAATATGATTTTGCATATCGTTTAAACAACATTGACGATATTATTGCAAACGATATATATCGCACACCCCTACTCCCCTACGCCGTTGGAAAAAAGCTGTTTTTGTGGTGAGATGTTTTGTTCTTGATAAATCTCAGCCGTCTGTCAGCATACCAGATGGTGATGGAGGGGGTCAGGATGAACTCAATAAAGGCTGTGTAGGCATTAATCATCATGAACGTTGGTTGTTTTTACTTTTTGAGCTGCTGCAGGCAGTACAGTCTTTGTTGTGCTTTCTTTGTGAGATAGGTAATGTTCAGCTCCCACTTGATGTCCTGGGCAATGGTGTTGCCCAGAAAGTGAAAAGACTCCCAGGACAATGGGACAAAGGTCAGTCTGGCTTCTCATAAAGTCCACTCATCTCGTCTTTAGAGCATTGAGCTCCAAATTGTTGAGACTGTGATGCATTGTGATACTCACCAGATCCTCCAGAACTCTCGAGATCCAGAGTGGGTCCTCATGTATGTACACTCTTCAACTTACCCTACATGTTTTCGGATTTAAGTGAGGGGACTACAAAAAGTTGATTGTATGGTCAGTGAACCATTTTGTGTAGATTTAGAGTTACACTTTGGATTGTTGTCCAGCTAGAAGATCCAACAATGACCCAGTGTTTCCCTCCTTCAGTCTACTCATCCAATGCAGCTAGATAGCTTGATGATATAACAAATTATGCATTCCGCTGTAGCAGAGCACTCTCCATGGAACTCGAAGGATCAGACATCTCTATTAATAGACAGCTATTTCTTCTAAGTTTGACTGGACTTTAAATTGTGGGATTTCAGTCTGACAATGATAACGACCAAGGATGGGCACTCATCCAGCACAAGACTGGACAAAGCAAGTGCATCTGCAGCCTATACTGAGAAAACAAATGTATTTTTCTGTAAATACTAGTTAGGTTACTTATAATAATAGGATAACACACTTCCTCATCTCAACCGCTGTGTCACTTTAAATAAACCAAATGTAAATGCAACGAAAAAGAAATGTAGCAAATGAGGCAATTATACAGTGCAAAAACACTATTCCGGGCAGTAAAATACTATGCAAGGCAGTGAAATGCAATGCAGGTCAGTAAAATATTATGCAGGGCAGTGTCAATGTGCTAATCTGTGAGTGAAATGAGAGGATGGACAATGTTAGGATGTTCAGTTCAATGATGTAACAAATTGCATATATCTGGAGGGCAGTACAAGCAGAAAGCATCTGTGCAAGTGGCAAATGGAGAGTACAAACAGTATGCATTGTGCAAATGGCTGATAAAATAAATAAGGTAGCAGTGTGTAGGGTAACCGACGGGTTTCAGAGTTCAGCAGGGTAACAGCAGCTGGGTTTTCACAACCCGCTGCAGGGACTTCCGGTCAGCCAGTTATAATATAACTTGACCTCCTGCAAATTGCAACAAAAGCTATTTTACTTGTATCATAACCCATAAAGGTATCCTCTTTAACATACAGAAGTATAGCGGCTACAACTGCGATCCCACAAAGTTTGTATTTAGTTTTAGTATTTAGAGAGTACTGCTTTAATTCTAAGAAAAACGTAGTGTTCAGTAATTAAATTTGTTATTCAAGTCACTAGATCATGGTGCACAGTGTTGGATATTATTTCAATGGCACGTTTTAGATGAGTGTTTGTTTCAGATTGCTCTTTGTATGTCTTTAGTAAGTCGCGGTTATGCACACTTTTTGTTTCATTATCACAGTGTGTCGTTTTTTCGCCAATCACGGTTTGCTCTGTTTTAAATAAGAAATCCTTTAAATGGCTGGCTTTTATCCTGCACTACACCTTGTTCGTGACATGATAATTCAGACTCAGAACGTATTTACTTGCATTTATGATATCATATATTTCGCCATTGAAAATTTCTTAAAAATTGTGTTCAAATATTGTGTCGTCTGAATCTCGTGAACCCAATATATATATTAGGGCTGGGATAGTTAATGCGTTAATCTGAGCAGTTAATTTAAAATGTTTAACGCGTTAAAATAATTTAGCGCAATTAATGCAACACTTTATAAGTCTCGGTTTAAACACATCCTGTTGTGGCGGCTGGCTGGTGTGAGAAAGACAACCGTGGAGTTTTAGGAGGAAAGTTTACATTGAAAAAGGACCTGTACGGCAATTTGGAAAAAACAAAAGTGCCGTGTACAATTTGCAAAGCCGAATTCAAATACCATAGAAGCAATTCGTCTTTAGTTTATCATAAAAAAGCAAAACACCCGAGCATTAGTGACGTTACTAGCAAGGCTACAGGACAGCATCGCCAATTCGCCTCACCAATCCACGTTACTGCAGTACAGGACGCCTAATCACCCAACATCTGTGAGCAATGCCAACTATTCACCCGACATCTATGAGAAATGACAACTATTCACCCGACGTCTGTGAGCAATGACAACTATTCACCTGACATCTGTGAGCAATGGCAACTATTTGGGCGTCACACCAAACTTAATTTCACTTCATTATTTTTGTCATTCATATTACAAAGGCTGTTTTAGACTTCTTTAATTAAATAATCTGGCAACTTTACATATAATGCAATTATTTTGGCCTATAGGCTTAAGTTCTAAAATAATCTAGTTTTGACATTGATGGTTTCATCTCGCACTTTGTTATTTTGTTTTTGAAAAAATGGTCTTTCATTTAGACTATTGCCTGAAGTTCTAAGCTGATCCAGTATTTTTGATAACATTCAGGGTTTAAATATATAACTTGCACTTCAACACTTTGTTGTTTATAAAGTTGCTGCATATATATTTGATACAAATGACTATTCTGTAGTTCTTAGGAGAGACTGTCATAAAATATTATATTTCATATATACTTCATTGTGTTAATTGATATATTTCAGTGTTTTACATGATGATAACAAGCTTGGGGAAAATGCGATTAATTAGGGCTGTTGAATTAATCAAAATTTCAATTCGATTTCGCATCCTAACGATTATGCAAACAGTATAATCGAGAGATATCGATTATTTTCCACATTACGTTTTGCAAGTAAACTGTTATTTTGTCCCGTGGTCAAATCACGCGAACGCGCACTTTCGCTAGTTCCAGAAGGCTAAACTCACTCGGCCAACACTGCCAGCAAGTTGTCTGATGGTGTCATTAAAAAATCAACGCGAGTGAAGATGGCAGAAGGAGAAAAGCATAATTTGGTGAACAAAAAGGGCCGAGTAAATTTCATTGTATGGCAAATGTTCGGATTTGAGCAATCCGACGTGGAGCAGAAACAATTAAGAAACAAATTAACAGACGCGGTGGCATACTTTCTGGCTAAAGACATGTGCCCCATTACGAACCATTTTTATTTTATAATGACTGACAGGAATTTGTTAAATTTAGTTTGACAAAATGTTCAATAAATGTTTAAGACCTGTCAGTATATTAGAAATATAAAAATATATTTTGATCTATTTTGATATAATTTATTCATGTTTTCATTTATGATTTGTATTATATTTATTACAACTTTAAAAAAGATTGTGAAAGAGCACTGCAACAGTTATTATTTAATACTATTTAAAAGTTAGACATTTTTTTTTTGAATTATTTATACTTAAAGGGAATATAAAAAGTGTTTTTCACTGAGCGGAAGTAATTGCTGTTAAAGGAGATCTGAAGAATATTCAAAATAAAAAATAAATAATAAAAAAAAAGTGCAGGTCAACATACATTTACACAAGAGTGCAAATAGCAATGGGACACTAAGGCAATACAGGATCATGTGGAGTGTCAATATACAGATAATAGGTCATTTGTGTGCACAGATTATATGACCATGGTTTTGTGGGACCATTTTAGCATACCTGAGCAAAGAGTGATTCACGATTTTCTGCAAATGAATATCCTTTCCTAAATGTAGGCACGGAGGCATCAGGAATGTTCTGAACGACAAACTTATTTAGGCTACTCTTCACAGCCAACAATATTTTGCTTTTCAAATCATAATGGCTTACTGAAATATAAATGAAAATATAATGCATTTTGTGTGCATACGATGTACGCTGTGTAAAAAGAGCCATAACTTACATTGATTAATGAATATGTTCACCGAAATGTAATGTGATATTATCACACTGATTATTTTACCTTAAATTAAAACTATTGTAAACAATATTGAGTTAACTTCAGTCAGTGTGTCCCATGAATGAAAAACTGTGAAAAGACCTTTCCATCGCTAACAGACATGACTACGTAGGATAATGGCTTCATATAAAGTTAGTGTTATCTGGGCCATAATGAGTGAGTTACATGAATGCACCTCTCCAAATGGATAGGATTATCCCCAACCAAAGCTTGTTGTATTTGGACAGAGCTTCCTGTGAAAATCCAACAATGTCACTATTTTCTGTTGATTCTGTAACCTAAACATTCGTGTCATATGATGCAGCTCCACCTCAAGAGGCAGTATCTTCACGTGCAGACTTACGAAAACACAGACAGAGTGTCATATAGGTTTGCGTTCTCATTTCTTATTAGTGATTCACATTAGTACATTTTAAACTTGCTTCGCAACTCAGACGGGGTGTGAAATCTCTGTCACAAAACAATGTTGTGTTTCCTCGTGCAAACTTAAGCCAGGCTAGTATGAGTTAGCTAATCAGTTGTAGTATTTAAGTCACTGGGAAATATGGCACTTTGCTGGATATTGTTTCTGTCACGTTGGTCTTTAGGTCGGTGTGGGTAGTTTGTATTATTTCACTGTGTTTTGATGATTGTTTAGTTTACGCTTTGTTAAGCGCACTTTTATTTCAGTTAAAGTGTTTCGTTTTTAGCGTTCGTTGTTTGTTCTGTTTTAATTTGATAAAAAACCCAGAAAAGGGTGACAACCTGCACTGGATTTAGCTCCTTTTGGCACACCCTAACCCTTAAAAGCGTGACAGAATATATAGCCTAAAACTGAGCAAGCAGAGCTATTTTTCATCTCCTCCTGCGCGTTATATAACCGCTGCATCCTTGACTGCCTAGTCGGCAAGATGCACTTCCAACAGTGGGAGAGGGAGGTGCAGCTGTTGGTCGAAACTCTCAGGAAAGCTATCTAGGATGCGTGCGTAAGCCATCGGGTTCCCGGGACAGATGAGCTGCTGTCCTGATTTCCATTACGGCTGAGCAGGGCTGTGAGCCTCCCTTCCCGGTCTGGACCACCTAAGAGGGATATCCCACAGCCACGAGGGAGACCCTGAAGATAGGGTCTGCGGTCCTCCTAGGGACTACATTCATCAACACCTCTGAGGCTTCCCCAAATCAATTTCTGGGGGAGCTAAAGGGGTCCATGATGAGGAGGGCCGCAGAGGTGGCTCCAGTTCAACAACTACGCCCGATGCCAACTACTAGATGCCAGGTAAGGCCACCTGTGGGTCCAACACCCCCTGCCAGCCTGAAGGATGTCCCACCGCCTCCAACGCCTCTGCATTCAATGCCAGAGGG
Source organism: Dallia pectoralis (assembly GCA_029465975.1). Taxonomy (NCBI): domain Eukaryota; kingdom Metazoa; phylum Chordata; class Actinopteri; order Esociformes; family Umbridae; genus Dallia; species Dallia pectoralis. Next base: position 10,152,600 of record CM055747.1, on the reverse strand, counting down.
GGAGGAAGAATGGCCTCTGCTCTGTTTTATTTTGACCTGCTCTGCATTTGGCTCCTTTTGGCACACAACATCCTTGAAAAAATGACACATGTGTTCTACTTAGACAACTACAGACATGCTGTGTCAACCAATGAACCAAAGATGTCTGAGGGAGGGCTGAGCCAACTTACTCACAGCCACTGAACTTTTTATGTTATAGAAGTTAGCAGAAAGAAAGCTGTTTTCATAATTTGTTAAGGTTAATTTTAATAAAAAAATGTATTTTAGCATTTCTTTAAATCAAATCGCAAAAAATCAAACCCTGAACCTTGTATCGAATTGAATCATGTGAAAACCATATCGTCCCACCCCTGCTCCAAACAGCAGCTGCAGAGGGTGGTTCAGACAGCATAACGTATACATCGGCTGCCCTTTACCTTTTTGGCAAGGCGTATATACCATATGAGATGCCTCTAGAAAACACAGAAGATCACAAAAGACTAGCCAGACAGTTACGCAGAGGCAATACAACAACATATGAATAACATTAATAATATGTTGTGGGCAGTTGGAAAATGCTAATAAAAACAAAGAGGGGTGACTTGTAAATGCACTGAATTTTTACACAAACCTGTAAAGACAAGGCATTTGATGTATGGGTTGGCTGTAGGGCTGAATGATACTCTGTTTTAACATCGACATCGCGATGTACGCATGCGCGATAGTCACATCGTCGGAACATACGATGTGAAAAAGGGTAGCACCCATAAATGTATTAAAAGAACGGTAGCACCATGGATGTATTAAGAGAACTGGATACAATGTTCTCCACGGTACACGTAGCGAACTCATGAACTCACAGTTTATTGTCTCAAATATCCACTAGCGTTAAACGATGTTTTCGTTGTTCCTGATCGTTTACATGCTTAGCTAAATAAACCACGGATGTATTTAGACAACCAAGGAGTCGGGAGATGTAATTATGTATAATAATTAATATTATACATAAACGGCTACAAAAATGAGGATGTTGATCAAAAACAGGTACTTTTTCTGGAGGGTTATAAAGTTGTGGCCACAAAACAAGGAAACACCACCAATTTGTCTGATCACTTAAAACGGCATCACAACGTAACAATAACGTTTTATATCGCTAAAGATATGTTGCCATTAAACACTGTCACCAAAGAAGGATTTAAGAAAATGATCCGAACGCTTGACACGCGGTATGTTATACCATCCTGCACATATTAGAGCTGTATGGAAAATGCAAATCTAAGATTGAAGCAGAGCTGTCACACGTAGAATACTATGCAGACTTATGGTCCAGCAGGACAACGGAGCTTTACATGAGTCTGACCGTACGGTCTGATGGAATGGTAATTATTGACATTAGCCTGGATTGATGGCTCGCAATATATATTCTTGGGGAAAAAATATCGCAATGTAATTTTTTTCCAATATCGTTGGCTGTGTTGTCACAGGGTGTTAAGGGGAGAGCACTACTGTGTATCAGGTTGATTAGGAGCACAGCTGTTTTGGGTTTAGTTAACCACCGGGCATTGGTTAGTTAACCACTGGGCTATTTAAGGTCCCTGGTTAGGTTCACGGGTATTATGGGTGTGTGTTCTCTGTCTAGTTGCTGTTCGGTGTATTTTAGTAGTGGCCATTAAGGGCACTTTCTTTTCATTACGGTGTATAGTCTTTTCCATTTGTTGTTCTATGCATGTTAGAATTATAAATAAACCCACAAACATGTTTCTCCGGCTCTGCATCTCGCTAAGCAACTGCATAGTTTTTTGAAGGTTTGGAAAATGATGCATGTAACACATTCCAAAAAAGTTATGACGGGGCAATATCTGGCTGATGGCAATGTGACAAGTTAAAATTAGAAGGCAATCTTGTAATCATAGTATACAGTGCATCCGGAGAGTTTTGACAGTGCTTCACTTTTTCCACAATTTATTATGTTACATGTTTACATGTTTGCCTTGTTGCAAAATGGATTCAAATCATTGTTCCCTCAAAATTCTATACATAATACCCATCCATAATACAGATAACGTGAAAAGTTTTTTTTTTAAATCTTTGTAAATCTATTAAAAATAGAAAACAAGAACAATCACATGTATAAGTATTCACAGCATTTGCCACGACAGTCAAAATTGTGCTCAGGTGCATACTGTTTCCACTGACCATCCTTGAGATGTTTCTACAGCTTGATTGGTGTCCAACTGTGGTAAATTCAGTTGGACATGGTTTGGAAAGGCACACATATAAGGTCCCACAGTTTACAGTGCATGTCAGAGCACAAACCAAGCCATGAAGACCAAGGAATTGTCTGTAGACCTGCGAGAACTGATTGTATCAGGGCACAGACCTGGGAAAGGGTACAGAAAATGTTCTGCTGCATTGAAAGGCCAAAGTTGCTGCATGGTCGAGAGCATTCTAACCAACTGTGTCACAGTCTGGTACAACGGTTGCTCTGCGGCCGTCCGGAGGTTATAATAATTGTTTGTATAGAAAGCACTTGTGATTTGAGTTTGACAAAATTGGCTCACAGCGCAATAAAAAAGGTTTTCTTAAAAAGCTGAAGTGATTTCCTTGTTTAATTTATTAGTTTGAATAAGCATAACTCAATGTTTTAACAAATTGCAAGAGTTGAATAATCGTTCAAAGCCTACTGATGCAACATTGGAAAAGTAGATGATCAGTCAACCAATCATTCAAATAATTGTTACATTAGTTAGATTATCAAAATAATCGTTTGTTGCAGCCCAATTTACAAGTGAAGTGAATAACACTGGTTATCTCGTTATAATGGCACCTTTCAGTGGGTGGGAAATATTAGGCTGCAAGTGGATATTCTGTCCTCAAGGTTGATGTGTTAGAGGAAGGGAAACTGGTCTGGCATAAGAATCTGAGCGACTTTGATAAGGGCCAAATTGTGATGGCTAGAACTGCAGCTCTTGTGGGGTGTCCACGGTCTGCAGTGGTCGGTACCCATCAAAAGTAGTAAAAAAATGAAACGCGGATGAAGGGGCGACGGGGTCATGGTCGGCCAATGTTCATTGATGCACATGGGGAGCGAAGGGTGGGCCGATCCAAGAGATTCAAATTGCTGAAAAGATTATTTCTGGTTCTGATAGACAGGTGTCAGGACCCACGGTGCTCCACCGTTTGTTGCGTATAGGGCTGCATAGCTGTAGACAAGTCAGGCTGAAAGTTATGTTATGGCTGTACACAGTACAAACATACCTATTTTTCTGGTTGTACACATGCAGGTTTAAATTTGACTTTTGTCCACTGTTTTTACTGAGATTCATTCTATCATTAGCCAAAAAACAAAACAATTTGTAGGACATATATTGGAGGCAGTAACCTCGGAGTCTATATCATCCCATTAAGCACAAAACATAGATCCCGGTGAACTCCCAACTTTTTCTAGATTTTAGGGACGTTGGCTAGTGTCTGGGGAATCTGGTAACAAGTTCGTTGACAGCACCGAGTAAACTAAAACCCCTAATGCTTCCGCTGCAATGAACAGCAGCAAGCTGTAACCAACTGATTCTTGCCACAGGTCAGAAATCACATCAATGTCTCCAACATTTGAATCATTATCTGGTGGTCAGAGCTGATTCTAGTATCTGTGTAATGGATGATGAGCGAAACGAACCTAGTTGTTCAGTAAACATGTACGGTAATGCTCACATCGTTGAGGTAGAATGTCACGTTTTTCCCCTTATATTTGGATAATTATATGATGTATTATACATGATGTGCGCCCAACACGCATACAGAAAAATACTTTAGACCACGTCAGTAGAATACCCTGTTAAAATAATCATGTGTTGTTAGAACTTTTGGTCTCGATGTCATTCTACATTAAATGAAACATACATTCCATTTCAAGAATAGCGCCTCGGGAATAAAACCCACTCGAGTGTTGTCCAACAAAACCATCTATATCTGGGGCACATTTGGGCATTTTTTCCTGGATGCATAGTGTACAGACTGACTCGATTGCAATGAATGACTCAGTCTGCGCCGACATCATGACACGACAGCTACAGAGGCCAAGAATATTCCGATGTTAGCTAAAGAAACAGCATTGGCTACTGCAAAGTTAGACTAACATTTTTGGTTTTCTACTCCAACACAATCAGTAACGATATCAGCAATTGTAATTAAATTCACTTTTCCCCTTTCAGATAGAAAAACTAAAGTGGCAGTATAATGAAACACTCACAGCAGACAGTGAGCCCAAACAGTCTGGATGAATTATGCTAGACAACCATACCTTCTGCCGGATCACTCCCATGCGTAAACCGCTACTACAAGCGGAAATGTCGCTACCAGAGGCGTCCACACGAAGAATCGTTCCCTTTGATATGTTTAGTAAAATCGGCGACTTTATGATTACGTTTCTTTGTAGTTTGGCTGAAAATGTTGCGGTTCTGTCCGTAGCATGACTGGTTGGGGCAGTGGGTGCTGGCCGGGACCGAAATTCGACACACACTGAAGTACAACGACAAGCCAGGAGCGAGCGTGCATGACGTAATTGCGTAGCAGTTTTTCCAGCAAAAGTAAATACAAAAAAACCTACAATAGTTTATGTATTAACTACTCAATTGTTACATTGTAACGACAGCTATCCACAGGTCCAAGAGCGTAAGACTTTGTTGCATACAAACAAAAATACGGAAAAAAAATTGGGAATAATACTGTTTATTTTTTTCCTATAAATATTGGTATATTATTAATAGATTTATAGATATCAAAGTAATGAAATTCAACAGAATATTGGTCTTAACTCACAGCTTTCCGACTCGTATGTGGAAACAATCACACACAAATTTGCTAAATAATACAAATAAAAAAGGATACAAATTTCACTATACATGCAAGTGGGCAGCCACGATTTGGAATAAAAATGTCTACAATGTGTACTTTTACATATGGAATGTCACAATTCTTATGAGGTAACAGCACAGAATGTCACCGTTTTCCACATAATTCAGGCTAACCTTATGAACACCTACTAGGTAAGCTAGGGCCATATTTGGGCTATTTTTCATTTAACTTAATCTTTTCCAGGGACACACATTGAGACCAAGGTCTCATTTGCAAGCGTTCCCTGGGAACACAAATACAACAATAATTAAGAACAAATGCATACAATTAAACACATTGACATTAACCATCGCAGTCAATTAAAACTAACACAATTCTGACTATAAAAATGTGACATAATATTTTAAAATTGACCCATGGACACCAAGGCACGGAAACAAACCTCTAGCTGGATACTATTCTACAGATGAGATGTTTTAAAAGAGATGGCAGAACTACCCAACTCAGTAATTATTGGTAAATGTGCAGCTCTTTCATGGCTGAGAAATGTATTTTAAATGCAAATCAATACGGTTTTTGACCTCATCAAAGCACTATTACTGCATCTACATTAGTTGTGAATGCTTTTGTTAATGCCCTGGATGAAAAAACCGACCTGTGCGTCACTGTTCAATGACGTGTCTAAGGCCATAGTATCTTACTGAAGAAAATGTCATTATAGGGCTTAGCCCTGCTGCATGTTCCTGCCTTTTTAATGACAGAACGCAATACATTGTGCTGGATGGAGGTCTAATAGTCTAGACGTAACTAGACGTGTACCTCAGGGATCCATCCTAGGACCGGTTCTTTTCACTATATACATTAATGATAAGGGCAAATCTGTAAATAATTCTACATTCCACCTGCTGATGATACAATTCTTCATGCTTGTGCTCAAACAATCAATGATGCTTTAGCCAGTCTACAGTCTGACTTTAATAATATGCAGAAGAGACTTAAATATTTAAAGCATGTACTAAAAATACTATCCAACTCTGAGATCTAAATTTGAATCCAGACGAGGATCTACGTGTCAACAGTGGTGTTAAGTATACAGAAAGCCTGTAAAGTAGGGCCTTGTATACAAAAATAAAAGTAATGAAGAGCTATGGTTTGCCTAATAGGAAATACAGGTGAATAAATAGAGGAGTACTTTTCTTTAAAAATGATAAGACAAGATATCTCTGAAAACTTCAAAACAAACTGTAATAATGACATGATTCATGTAATTCCTAGTTTAATCCTGATTATATTGATAGGAGAGAAGTTAAATTACAACTAAAACTTCCCTGTTGTGTTTTTTTGGGGTAGTTTCAGAAATATGTTTGACTCCAAAATGATGCAAAACATTATTCACCATTTAGTTCCAGCCAAACTAAAAGGAAAAACACAAAAAAAAGAAACCGCAAATTGACCCAACAAGTTCAGGTAACAAGATTGGGAAAAGTAACAGCATGTAGACATTATGGAATAAAATTGAAACTTTGCCCACTTTTTAACACTCAGTCCCGTTGGACATTATTGTAAATATGCATGCCTTCTTCAAAATAGGGTACTGGATATATGGTGATTTAATTTCAAAAGGGGACATTCTGTGCTGTTGTTCTCAAATCCAAAATGGTGGAGTTAAGAGACAAACACCAACCCATACCCACATAGTCCAAAATACATAAGGCAGTGTACACAGGCAAACGATAAATAATCAGATATAAAAAGGAAATGCATATCTTTTAAATATATTGGAATGTATGTACATGTAAATATTCTAAAAGTTTACATATCATAAAAATGTACCATCCTAAAAGCATGGTTTTCCCATTGTAAAATAAAAGGTAAATGACAATTTGAACAGGCAACAGCAGCTAATAAACTGCATTTCTTTTGCTTATTTGGCTTTGGCTCAAACAATTGCAGCAGCAAAATGTATACATTAATAGATAATACATGTCAAAGTAAACAACATGAACTAATAAGTTCTCTACCTTAGGTATCTTCACTTTAAATGATGTGTAAAAAAGGCTTTTGGTCCATGTCGGTCAACGTATTGCCCGTGTGCAAACTTTTCTAAAAGGTCAAAATTTGTCTCAGACAGTTCTTTTAGCATTAAAACAGAATAATGTAGGTCCCTTGTATTGGATGAGAAACAGGGTCTCAAGGCACTTACTGAGTAAACAACGTCCTTGAATTTAACTTGCGGATACAATTCTATCACACTGACTGCATTTAGTCATGATGAAACACACACACACACACACACACACACACACACACACACACACACACACACACACACACACACACACACACACACACACACACACACACACACACACACACACACACACACACACACACACACACACACACACACACACACACACACACACACACACACACACACACACACACACACACACACACACACACACACACACACACACACACACACACACACACACACACACACACACACACACACACACACACACACACACACACACACACACACACACACACACACACACACACACACACACACACACACACACACACACACACCAATAGTTACAGTAGTTACTCCACCGTCACAGATTTGGCTAAGTTCCTAGGGCAGTCCACCTGAAAAAGAAATACTGTTAGTGTGGAGAAACATACCGACTGCTGCTGTTTGCTGTAACAGGAGTGAATTTAAATGGATGCTGACTTACATCATATCCTCGGAGCACAGCTAAGTGGAAGGACATGAGCTGGAGAGGAATGACACTAATGATGCCCTGAAGGCAGTCCACAGTTTGTGGCAACTCTATTGTCTTATAAGCATTCTTTGTGATCTCAGGGTCATCCTGGCAACACAGGATAATGGGCCGTCCCTATGAAGGACGAGTAAATAACAAACAATAAGTGTTTATTCTGTCCATAGTGATAATACGTCTACAGATGAAAGTCAATGCTTAGGTCAAGCTTCAAATGCATGTTTGACTATATGTTGCTTTGGATTAAATCGCAAACCGGCGAACACAAATGGTAAAAAATGTTTTCAAGCGTGTGTGTGTGTGTGTGTGTGTGTGTGTGTGGTTGGGAAGGGGCTAACCTGGCGTGCAGTGACCTGTTGCAGTGCGTTGTGACACTTGGTGTAGCAGGCGTCTTTCATGATGATCATGATGACCGGCATGTGTTTGTCAATCAGAGCCAGGGGGCCGTGCTTCAGCTCCCCGGCCAGGATGCCCTCCGAATGCATGTACGTGATCTCTTTGATCTTCTGAAACAAACAAAACAAAAACTAAGAAACAATTTGTCAACAAGTCGCCCGGATGGGCAGTAATGGCCTAACATTCAGTCGCCAGTCTATCCGGTGTAAGTAGCGAAGCTGTAGTGCTTACAAGAGCCCCCTCCAAACAGGTGGCGTAATTGTAGCCACGACCCATAACCAGCAGTGACCTCTGCTGGTAAAGCTCGTCGGCAACGCTTCGAATCTGGTCATCCAGTGTTAGAACCTCCTTGATCAAGCCTGAGGAGAAGAAAACAATAACCATTCAGCGTTAGTTTACAAGCAAATGGGATTAAGGACACGCCTTCGTTTGTTAGATCGGGCGATTAACACAGCTGGCTAAAAAGTGGAGGTGATTCTGATCATTTTTCTTCTGACCACTTGCGTCACATCTTTTTCAGTGCTAATCTGATTGGCTAATAGGCTGCTGGTGTAAAAGCATCTTTAGAGGCACAGAAAGTGAGACTGACCTGGCAGGATCCTCAGGCCGTTAATGATCTCCAGTCGCCGTTTCTGCAGGGAGATCCGGTCCTCGCTCATCATTAGACCGAACATGGTGAGGGCAACAAACTGGCTGGTGTACGCCTGAAAAAAAAAACCCAGGGAGACAGCGACCGATCAGAAGCCAACATTATGAGGATCGGAGTGTACTGTCCCCACTGAACCTTTGCATCATATCTGGATACGAATGTAGCGATTGTACACAGCAGGACACAACTGAGCTAACATTTACAGAGGCCATCCTGTCACGACAGATCAGTAAATCTGGTTTGTTCTGTGGAGGAGGGTTGTCTACCTTGGTGCTGGCCACGCCAATCTCAGGGCCTGCGTTGATGTGAACACCGCAATCCGTCTCGCGGGAGATTGAGCTGCCCACTGTGTTGGTGACCCCCACAGTCAGAGCCCCGCGACCCTGACAGTAGTGCAGAGCCATCAGGGTGTCCGCCGTCTCGCCTGGAAGGAACGGGGGCAGAAATGGAAGCGTAAGACTACAAGCGTAATAACTTTTTTACCATTTAAAGTCCACATTCAAAAGTAATAATCGTATACCTTGTTACACTTGATGAAGCACTATATGTTAAAAAAGGTACAGTTTCACATACCAGACTGGCTGATAAGAAAGCAGACATCATCTCTGAAGACAGGAGTGATGCGGTCCAGGAAGTCTGAGGCCAGCTCCACCATAACTGGAAGTTCGGTCAGCTCCTCCAGAATCTGTCTGGTCTAAAAACAACACAAAATGGCTTTGATTCATTCCCTGTGTATATCATCCTTCACTCATCCATCATCTGAGAGAAACCAACTCTTTAGCTTCTAATAAGGGATTTCTGGACTAAATTAATTTGTTGAAAATAGTTTGTTCATCAACTAATTAGTCAGTTATGTAATTTTTCCCACAGTCTACAGACAAACTTCTAGTCTACAGACAAACCACGACTACTGATCATTACTCACTGCCAATCCAGCGTGGAAACTGGTCCCACATCCAATCAGAATGAGGCGTCTGCAGCGCTTGATCTCCTTCAGATGGTCCTTCAGACCCCCCAGGACCACTATGAAATAAAAGAACATCAGACACACACAATCAGGCCTCTTCAGCTACGGCATTTGTTATTCAACCAGAAAGATCAGAGAGAACAAGCTCAATTGACAACCTCAGTTAGCTTCTTAGGCTAACAGACGGTGTAGCTAGAGAGCAAAAAAGACAAACCATTGTTTTAAGATTAAATGGTTCTATAAATAACTCTTCCGAGTGTTGTGTAACATTTTCACTACAGCATCACAAAAAAATTGTATGATTCATGTCAGCTAGTAAAGCAGTTTTCAGGGATCAGAGACCCATGGGGCTCTCAGAGAGCTGCCAAATGGGTTTTGGGAGAACAAGGGGAAAAAAATACAATTTGTCATTAAGTGTAAATGTGTTTGGCAGGTAATTCAATAACTTTATTAGACAATAACTTTATTTGTATGTATGTTTGTGCACCAGTGATTTTTTTGTGCACCAGTGATTTTTTGTACACCAGTGTTTTTATTTAAATTGACACATTGGCTATAGCCAGCCAACCATATTGTGAGCTCTCGCATAGTAACTTTGCATAGATACTAACGACAATTCCTTATGATTGAGCTCCATGTAGCAAAAAGTTACTTCAGCTGAAGTTAAGACTGCACACATGAAATGTGTCCTGATCCTTCAGAATCTCATTGACAGCCTAGCATCAACACAAACAAACAAACAGATTTTGATTGTACCCCTTATCCCTTAAATGCTCTAAAGACAGTGGAGATGGTCATGGACTTCAGGAGGAACTCAGCCCCAATCTCCCCCATCACCCTGTGTGGCTCCCCCGTCAATACGGTAGAGTCCTTCAGCTTCCTGGGCACTATCCCCTCTCGGGACCTCAAGCAGGATTTGAATATCTGCTCACTGACCAGGAAGCACAACAGAGGATTTACTTCCTTCGGCCGCTGAAGAAATTCAACCTGCCTAAGACTATAATGGTCTACTTCTACTCAGCCATCATTGAGTCCATCCACACCTCATCCATCACCATCTGGTACACTAATGCTACAGCTAAGAACAAGAGCAGACTGCAGCGTATCATCCGCTCAGCTGAAAAGGTGATAGGCTGCAATCTGCCTAGCCTTGAGGACCTGCACACGGAGGGCTCTGAGGCGAGCTAGGAAGATTGTGGCAGACTCCTCTCACCCCGGACACTCACTATTCATTCCACTCCCCTCCAGCAGAAGGCTTTGGTCCATAAGGATCAAAACCTCATACAACATAAGAACAGTTTCTTCCCATGTGCTACTAGCCTCCTCAACAAGGCCATGGGTGCACACAAGCGTTGAACTCTTACCCACTCCATTTGCACATTGCCTGATTTTGCACTACAATATTTGCACTATTGCACTACGTCACTTATCTGTATTTTGTATATTCTCTCTATACTCTATTCATATGTTTTATGTATGCGCCTTCCTGCCAAAGTAAATTCCTGGTCTGTACACACATTCATGGCGATTAAACAAAAATAAAATTGTAACAGTTATAACTCACACAAGTATCTTAAATACATATGGTATGCTCATTCAACCTATGGTTTACATGTTGTACATGCTGGCACTGCTGGCAGTATAATGGTTAAAACTAGCTAACACTTTTTTTTCCACTGTTTACCTTGGGCTTGGTTACTGTATAAATATTGAAGATTGAGCATTACTAATGACATACCTGTATTGGTGTCAAAACAGATCCTTCCTCTCATTGTGTTGAAGACTGACTCTGGTTGCTCAAAGATCTCCTTCTGCATGAAGGCCTTGAAGTTACCTGCAATTAAACTGACATACATGAATACAAATCCAAGTAATATATTTAAAAAGTATTTGCCTATCAGAGCCAGTTTCACGAGTGGTGAACCTTTGTTCCCACTGCGGGAGGTTAGTGGGGTATACTTCCTGTTTTCCGGGGTTTGTTTATATGTGTGCACGTCTGGTTTCTAGTAGCTATAACAGGGGATATATAAGTCACTGGGGAATGTCAGTCGCTTGGTATGCGTAGTTTTATTTTCATGGAGGAGCTGCTGTCCCGGTTTCTATTCCGGCTGAGCAGGGCTGTGAGCCCCCCTGATTATTTAGTATTTTTTTATAAATACTCACAAACGTGATTCTCCGGCTCTGCGTGTGACGTTCCCTGCACTTTCACCTCAGATTCATGACAGCCAGAGCACAATTAATTTTATTAAAATAGTCAGATTCTAAAATGATGAATAAATCGGTTTTAATGACAATATTATAGATGTGTTGACAAATACCATGCAAATTATTTTCATTTCCATTAGTTACAATGCCGAGCCCAGGTTTCACAGAATAGGCAAATTGTCAAATTTGCAAATAATAGCTGCCGCAAAAAACGCCACACATCTGAAGAACGACCTCCGGATCCACTATGTGTATTTTTACACTATTATTACACTTTCACATACCACACAAGCGTTGTATAAAATTAACAATATAGACAATTGAATTGTAAATTGCAATTATTTGTATGACAAATTGGCAATGAAAATGTAATTGTGACAGCATTCCCCAGAAGCGAAAAAACTAGGGATGCACCGAATATTCGGCCACCGAAAATTTTCGGCCGAAAATGGCCCAAAAGGGCATTTTCGGTTTTCGGCCGAAATACTTTTATCACCGAAACAATATGGCCGAAATATGTTGTGACCTATTCGGATCCTCTGCACTTCATCGCGACTGTACTTGATCCGCGTTATAAAGACCATTACTTGGATGCAGAAATAAAGCAGCGCGCACGAGAAATGATCCAGAGGCTATGGATGCGGAGAACCCGCGTGGAGACGGAGAAATAGCGCAGCGAGCAGTAGGGCACGAAGCAGCAGCGCACGGAGATCAGAGCGCAGAAAAAAAGACTCGTCTCTCTGCACTAGATGAGGGGCATGCACCCTCGTTGTCTGATATGTTCAGTGAAATCCTGCAAGAAAGTGCCTCACATGGGCGTCGGTTTAGGGGGGGACGCTGGGGACATGTCCCCAACAACATTTTAACATGACTAAATTGTCCCCACTAATATTTTAGCGAACTCCGTTATGAGTTTGTGAAGCGATTTGGGTCAATTCCGACCGCAGAGCCGGTACGGTACTAGAAACGCCGTAATTTGATTGGCTAAAAAACCTAGGGGAGGGGAGTTATCTGACACGCTATAAGTACACAGGAGAGTGACTGAAGACAACGGTAAAGTTACCAGTGCTTTCTGTTAATACATACCCCATATGTTAGAATCTTGCAGTCACAATAAACAGTGGAAATGTTTCCTGTGTATATTTTGCTTATGTAATGTGGCCTATTTGGGATATCCCATTAGTAGGGGCGGAGTAGTGGCACCACCAGGGTCGCTACAATATATTGAATCTGACAAACAGCATTACCATCTAAAAGCAACAGGCTATTGTCTCAACTAAACGCAAAAATAATCACATTATTCTCAGTAAAAGTTCACTTGCCGGATGGGGGGGGAGAGATGTCCCCACCGAAGCTGAGACCAAACCTACGCCCTTGGTGGCTCATATCCATAAATGCAATGGTACTAATAATTGGCATAATTTATTTCGGTGTTTCGGTTTTCGGTCTTGGTTTCCTCTTTTTCGGTTTTCGGTTTCGGCCAAGAATTTTCATTTCGGTGCATCCCTAGAAAAAACCACACCGGCTTAAACAGCCTAACACATCCATCCGCCAGGCCTTATTTTATGTAGGTTGGTTAGCAGGGTGCCACATTCACATTCTAACCCCTGACCTTTCATGATTTGCTGTAGCTCCATCTGTAGGGTCTGAATGGCCCGGACCGGGTCCTCTCCGGCACATCGGCTCATCCGGTGGAGGGACAGCTTGCCCTCGGCCACCGCCGCTATATCATCATCCTGCAGGTAGATCACTTTGTTGGTGTGTTCAATGATGGCACTAAGAAAAAAAATATGACTTACTTTGATCGTTTTTACACACTAGTATGTAAAGAATAGTACAAAATAAAACACCCTCCACGGCCCTGAAGTTTGACGCTTCGGTTCACTGTGCCTCTGTAATGACAAACTGCATCCAGTAGATGGGACACAAGGGCACACCGTGCAGTACTCACATCTGGGGGTTTGTTTTCCTGTTGGGAGGAGTGTCCTCTTACCTAGCATCAGAGGCAAAATAGAACTCCACTGCCTTCCGGTCACTGACAGAGTGCAGGGCTAAGGTGCTGTCCACCCTGTTTCTAAAGTTCCTCTGCTGAACACCCTCGAAAAAATGAGCTGGAGAGTAGATACCAGCATGTCAAATTGCATTTACTTTATTAGTTATGTCCTTCATGCATGGATTAGACAATTGTATAAGAACACATTAGTGAATCATTCAATATCACTGATACAACATTTCATAGTGGCAGACAAGGGTAGGCCTCCCCAAAATATGCAATAACATAGTGATTAATTAGAAACAAGATTGTAATGATTGTTTTTAGAATTATAGCCTCTCCATCTTTAATAAAACGCATGATTTTAGTCAACCATGTTTCTGGTATCAGAAATGAGCAACACCGCATTTACAGAAAGGCCATTTTTTGTACAAATATTTCTCCCATTCTGTTTAAGGAGTCTAAAAGTGTCCAACCACGAACATGTCTCTTCGCTTCTTTTTACACAACCCTCTAAACCACGAAGTACATACATGCATCTCAGGTAACATGCTCAATTACTTTTTTTCTCCTTAACTTTCATATGATACAATTATTTTACTTACCAGCCAACAACAACCGGACCTTAAGGCACCCAATGAACCAAAAGGAGCTAGCTAGTGAGACCAGACACTGTTGGTATGTCATGGCCAGGATTCAAACTCCTGGCTGCAAGGACACTGCCCTACTGCAAGGCAGAGGCTCTGACCACTCAGAGGCTCAACAATTATTTTAAAAGTAATAAAAGACATCTGGTCCTGCTTAGAGGAACCCAAAGAGATAACGCTTAATTTAGAGGCACTGGGACTTACCATTACTGTTGTATTGAATGGGGATCTGTTCCGTAGACAGCTCATACTTGCTCCTCACTCCAATCAGCAGAGGACTTCCTCTCCTAAGACCGTTTGACAGTGACAGAGGTTCAACATCCCAATTTTATTTTCTTTACATTCCATTTAATTTCCTACAAAACAGTAGGTGGATAAGGCCCAAAGGGGTTTTGATGGGTTCTCTGGTCTATGTTTAATTTCGAAACAACCCGCTGTCTTAGACAAAATAGACAAATGCATCCACAAACGAACCCTCTTACTTTATCCCTACACAGAGTAGACCACATCCCCTTATCCAGACCAAGACACACACACATGCACATAACACACTTAGCCTGGTCATAGGAAATCACTTGCTTTGTGGCTGATAATAATCGCAAATCCCATCCAAAATATCAAATAACAGTATCATGAAGGAGGGCATTGTTGAATGCAGGGGGTGAGGGACTACAGGATGCTTGCAGTAGGACATAATTGTAACCATTCTTTCCCCTGGGAAGCAGCTATGCTTACAGGACCCACTGAACCATACACCGCGCTTGGCTGTGAAGAACTGCACATGGGGCTCATTATGGAGTGGTCAGTTTTCAGAACAGCTCACCCTGAACGCAATAGCGAATTCTTATGCTCAACATGTATGGCCAGTTGCTTATAGTGGTACTCTTCTTTCTGCTGTCTCCCAGGCCATACTATCCTGACGAAGACCCCCCAACAGTAAACTAAATAAACTGGTATGTTTACACGTACCAGGCGCATTGCATTTTACCTAAAAATATTATGCCTTTTTGGGAGATGCTAATATTCCAAGTGATCCAAGTCATGCATACATTTCATTTTTTTTTATAATAAATATCCGGGGAACTCACCATTTTTAAATAGGCTTTTGTGTTTTGAGTTTTTGTTTGAAATTCAAAAATGAAATGATGTGCTTAGTAAGAATTCTAAAGAACATTATACGACCCTCAGGGTTAGGGTTAGGGGGCAGGGTTAGAGATCGATCTGAGGTTTTGGGTAAATCCTTAATGGATGGCAAAGGGTGTTTTTTTAGACAGGTGTGAGATGGGGATGAGAGGGATGAGGGATGATACTGACCTGGTAGCTACAGCTTCCCCTGGAAAGTGCACACTTTTGAAAACCAAAGCAAAAGCACCTTCCTGAAATATAAAAAAATAATATCAGTGTAGATGTTAGTGGTTTTAGAAATAATACACCAATTGCTCACACCAATACAGTACATACTGTTCAGAACAAATCCATGCAATCTCCATAGACATTCACTGGTACTATCAGATCTGCCCCGGTCAACAGTAAGTGCTATAAATGTTGCTTCTAGATGCTTCCGTGTCACAACAGCCCAGCCACAAAGAGGTAGATCACACAAACACACAGAGCAGGGCTGCGAAGTGCTGAAGACATAGTGTGCATTATCTGTTGCATCACTCAGTACAGCATCCTAAAATTTTCACACTTACATTTAGAAATATTTAAAAAATCTTCTTTTGGAAATGTCCAAGCTAAATCAAGTTCCTTTATTAGTGTAAATGAACAGCAAATTTCATGGCATGCATCTTCCATTGGATTTTAATTTAGGCCAACTCCTCAAGGACATAACCATGACCAAAACCATGCATCACAGACGGGATTGATATTGAAACAGACTTTATGATTCAAAAAAGGGATTCTTGAGTAATTGCAGTCCCAAATAGCATTTACATTTTAAAATAATGCCACGCTTTTTCTAGGACAAAAGTCATTTTCATGGGAGAAATACTTACTACTTGGTATCAGTACTCGGTAACGGCAAGTCCCCAACAATAAATACTTGAACTCGGTCAGAATAAGTGGTATCGGCGCATCAATGTTACCACTATATATAAAAGTGTTTTAAGTTCATAATTGCCGGCACTCATTTCCCAAAACCAGTCCCTAGACATTCGAATATACATCCGTTAAAGATTACCAATAAAATACAAAAAATGAGGTTCAATTCTGTAATGTAAGCTTGTAGTGAGCCCTCCCCCACATAAATCCTTGTATCCCCCTGAACTCTCTGTAAAAGCTCTTCTCTCTACCCCACAGACCCTTCTTGTTAGGCAAAGAAAAAGGAGACTTAAATTCACCCCCTCAACTTTCCCCTTCTTTTTTAAAGATTTAGAGGGAGCTGTTTGTTTTCAGCAGTTGGGAGGAGTGACACACAGGATATTAAGTTTCTTTCCAGCGCCGCTTCTTGACCCAGTTGTCACCGCATCCTAGATCTCTGAACACAGCAGGACTTTTATCATACAAAATATATTCACTTTAGGTTGTAGAAAACACAGCGAGCTGCTTTTGATTGTGCAATGTATTGTTGAGGGAAACATTAAAACAAGCAGCCCCATCCCTGACAAATGGGTAGGGGGGAATGTTGCAACACACAACCTCAGATGAAACCTTTTAGAAGAAATCTGTTTTTTTACAACTGAATGAAATACAGTATTTACCTTATAGCCAAAAGGGCCCAGTTAATTAAAGACAGGCCTGTTAAACCTGCATAGTCACGTACAGAGAATTTCCCAAGAGACCCCAAACCGCCTTCATGACGCTTACCAGCTGCTGGATGACGAGCTCCACAAGGGTGGAGAAAGACACGTAATCGTTCTCGCGGTTGTCGTAGACGTACTTAATCAGCTTGGGGATGACCTCTGTGTCCGTCTCCGACTCAAAATCGTAACCCTTAGAGATCTGACGGTAGTTACACAAAAACACTGCTGTTAGTTACAGACAGCACCAGTAAAATATGTTTTCTTCTTGAAACAACAATTTCATTGCCTCGTCACTGTCAGTTTCAGTCCCAAGCTGCGCCTAGTTAAAATAGCCAAGCTAGATTTCTGTGGGTAACTCAAAACATATGCCAATGCACCCATTTTGCGATCATTGACTTGAATGGGAGTATTGTTCTATGGATTACATTTCTTCTAGCGGTGTGACGAGAATTTGTGGCACAAGATCTCGCGATATTGAATGTGACGAGATCGCTCATCCAGGTAAAAAGCGATATAAACATGAAGAAGTTCAAATGTGCACTTTCATAGAAGTAGTCCAGAAATAATATCACTTGACCTCCCACACATTGCAACAAAAGCAAATAAAAGGTATCCTCTTCATCATACAAAAAGTGTTAATGAAAAATCTGAAGGGAAAGTTCTAAAATACGTGAAATAAAAAATGGATTTCGCATAAATCAATGATGTGTAACATGATGTTTTATGATGTTAAGCATTGCGGCTAGCATTATGTATGCCAACACACACAGCACAAAATATTGTGTTTCGAAATTATTAAAGTAGCCTGATAGACCTGCATTTATACAAATATAGTGTATGAAAACAAAGAGATCATTATTCAGTGTAATTTAGCAGATTCTTTGATTGCTTTAGTTTTTAGCATAATTCAATAGAATTTAACATAGTAAAAATGATAACAGTAATTCCCAGCTTACAATTAATAGTTTTACAGATACCACAGTGTTGGTGTCCAAGCAGAAGCTGCTATAACTGTCATTACAAAGGTTTGCAGTTCAAGTTGAGAGAGTACTTCTTTGATTTGCTTGCACTTATTGTTTGGATAAAAAAAAATAAGTCTAAGAAAAACGTTGTGTCATACATTTAATTATTTACACTGTTTTAAATTTTTATGCTCAATTTGTGGTAGGAGTTCAGTTAGACGGTCACGCAATATACTGGGTTCCTGTCCTCAGATAACCTTGTGTGACCTAACAAAATACAGAACAAAATGGCTTGTCGGTTTGTCTGCTGTATCTTTACACTGATTAAACTACATCCGTTCTGGTTATGACGTCTGTTCAGAAAACCATTAAACCAAAAAATTACTGTTATTATGTTTTCAAAATGCGGAAATAAACAACATACAACACACAAACCAGAATGCCACAACCCACAAACTCACCAGGTACTTCCTTAGCTCCTTGTAGTTGGTGACGATGCCATTATGGATCACAATGAATTCTAGCGTAAAAGAAAGAGAATGTACGATTTTTAACCCAGAATAAGCATGTTTCCTGATCCAAAAAGTGACAGCATAACATTATCCTGGGTCACCCATTGGACTAAAGACTACAGGGAAGGTGGAAATGTTTCTCCGCTTGGATTATTCTTTCAGAGCTTTTTGTGCGTTTTCATAGCATAACATCCATTTTGTTCAGTCAGGTGAAGTAAAACATTCTCAGCAAACTCAGCGGAAAGCCCAAGACATCTGACAAAGGACACAATGGGTGCAAACCCCATCATCTATCAAAGTTGACCCCCGAACTCTTTCCTCAGACCATCTTTGAGTTGTCGGTGTGCTGTCCGGGGTTCCTCTACCCACAGGGCCCATTAAATGAAGGCAACAACAGGGTGGTTTAAAAGCTGCTCAACTAGGGGAGTGCTCTTTTAGTGAGGCCCATTAAATGAAGGCAACAACGAGGTGGTTTAAAAGCTGGTCAACTAGGGGAGTGCTCTTTTAGTGGTCTAAAAACACATTATTTTTTTGTATATTACATAAATATATATTTTTTGTTGGTGATCAGATGGTTGAAACTGTGAGTCATTTTCTTGTCCTGCTACAGCATTCTCCCAGTCGGGTGCCAGTCCTGAGGTATTCTTACCGTTGTTTTTGTCAGAGCGTTGCGGATGGCAGTTGACTGCGCTGGGCTCTCCATGTGTCGCCCAGCGAGTGTGAGCAATCCCAAAGTGTGTGTCCATCACAGTTTCCAGGTCAGTGGAGTCGTTCTCTATTCACACAAAATCAAAAGATCAGGATAAACCATCCATATGTTAAAATATAACAGAACATTTTCTTTATCAAAACCAAAAGTGTTAGTAATTTAGAATGATATTTTTTGTAAGGAAGACACAATTATGACAGCAGAGAATGGGCCTAAAAAGAGTGCTATGGAGTAGAGAGAGCAGAGTTCAGCTTACTGTAGAGCTCTTCAACCAGAGCCTTGACCTTCCCTCTCTTCTTAATCAAGAAAGTTTTGCTAGTGTCACCGCTGTCATTTTTCTTTGGCCCATCTACTCCAACGCCTGAGACCAAATACAGGAAATAAATGTTAGATTTGATTTGAGACAATTGATTTGCCTCAACGTGAACACATTTCTTTTAAATTAACCTGCAGAATCATATCCTCTGTACTCAAGCCTCTGCAATCCTTTCACCAGTGTTTCAAATATCTCTTTTCTTGTCCGTGGCACTCTGTAGTTTAGGTAGGCAAAAATTCCTGCAAGAAATGAAAACAAATTGAAGGGGATCTTAGGCCATTTCTTTTTACAGAATTGTTACAGAACCCTGAGCTCCTTCCAACTTCACTTATGGACTAGTCTCTTCAATTCAAACAAAAGGCCCTTAATAGGATTAAATTCCAATAACTGATATGACCATTGCAAAATGTTGGTTTTGTGTTCAATAAAGAATGTGTGGATTCTGATGTGTGCAGGAGTGATTTCCAGCACCAGTAAGCTCTGCAACACAAAACGCCCTGAACATCCACAAAAGACAGCAGTGTTGGATGATAGTATAATCCTTTCTATAAGAAAAAAAACAAAGACCAACCTGTACCAGAATGAAGCGCTTCACTTTACAGATGGACAATGACCCAAAACATACTGTGAAAGTAACCCAGGAGTTGCTTTCAGACAAAGAAGTGGAAAATTCTGCAGTGGACCAACGAACCAATAACAACTGAAGACAGCTGCAGTGAAAGCATAACAAAGGAGGAACCCCAGCATTTGGTGACATCCATTTGTTCCAGACTGTTTATTTATGACGGAGCCAAAATAATGAAAGTTGTGTCAGTGGTTAATTATTTCCGGACCTAGCTAGATCAAAATATCAAGCAGGCTTTTTTCTTCATTTTACTTGTCTGGAGTAGAGTTCAAAATTGGTCTCTGGGACTGACACATCTTGAAGGTAGCCAGGTTGTGTGCAGTGATCTTCAATGCAAAGAACACACCGGCCCACATCTGCCCATAGCATCGCCACGCTAGATGGGTCTGAATTAAAATATGTAAATATTTACAAATACCTAGGTGTCTTGTTGGACGGCTCTCCCTTCCTCCCAGTCCCACATAAACCAACTCAAATCTTCAAAAATGTGAATAAAGTTTGGAAGATCTGGAAGCTCTAAAGACCCTTCAGCCAGGTTCTTAAGACCTGAAAAGGTCCTGAAGACCTTTTGAATAAAATGAATACTACGGAGATGGAATGTTTTAAATAATGTACATGATGCCAGACAACAGGTTGCTATGAATATAAAATAAATGCATTTCTTTAGTCCCACATAAACCAACTCTAATCTAAATTTAAGTCCAGAATCGGTTTCCTATAGTGCAACAGGGCCTCCATCACTCATGCTGCCAAACTTTCCTTGGAGAAGATGACTATTATACCAATGCATGATTTTGGTGATGTCATTTATAGAGCTCCCATGAAAAAATTGGATGTGATTTACCACAGTGTCATTCGATTTGTTACCAACGCCCCATACAATACCCACCCACTGCAGCCTTTACACATTAGTCGGCTGGCCGTTGTTAAACATTCAGCGTTTAATTAATTTATACCAACTAATTTACAAGTATTTACTAGGCAAAGTCCCGCTGTACCTATGCTCACTAGCCACCTTAGCTCTTCTCAAATGTAGTCTACGCTCAAGCAGGTACATTGCCTTAGTCACGACGAAAGCCTGTACCACTTATTTTTTGTATAGTTTATAGTTGTTATTGCCTCATCAATGCTGCTCAACTGACCTACTTATACCTCATCCTGCATTATCTGTATATTCACTCTCTACTTGATCCTGGATTGCCATGTAGATGTTGTATTCTGTGTATTTATTGCATAACTGTATGTTGTCTTGCATGTTTTTACTTTATCTTGGCCAGGTCGCCGTTGCAAATGTTCATTTAATCGGCCTACCTGGTTAAATAATTATTAATATTATTTATAAATACATGTGAATGACAAAACATAAATGACATAGATGTTAATAGGATAGGCTAGCTGAACATCGTCTGTCAGTATTATACTATATGCTAATAGTAAAGGCTGACAGATTATAGTTGTCTAATGTAAAATAGCAATCTATTTTCTCAACGCAATGTCATTAGTAACGTACTTACCTGGGTATTTTGTTAGTGGGACCGTACTTTCGTTTCTAAACCATATAAGCCAGTGGTCCTCCTTTTTTTGTTTTTCATTATCCAGGATGCATGCATTTTATTATTTCTTCTTTTTTTCCTTTGTAAAGAATGTATGTATGAATTGTATATACACTGAACAAAATTATGAACGCAACACTTTTGTTGCTCGTGAATTGAATGTTAATTTCGCTACCATAAGCCATCTCCAAAGCCGTTTCAGAGAATTTGGCAGTACATCCAACCGGCGTCACAACCGCAGACCACATTGTTAACCACCAAAAAACTTGCTTGCTAGAAGCTAGTTTGTGTTTATATGCTTTGAAAACATTGTATGGCAGACATGTCAACAAATCCACTTGTATTTAATAGTGCAGGGGTATTCAAATTCAAATTTAAAGCGGTACAGTTTGACCAAATAAGCCTCAACAAAAGGTCTGGAACATCATGTCTAACTTGCGTTATGATTCAGTGCCAATCAATACTGAAGTCGTCTAGTAGTTCTATGTAATAGTCAACAGACTCTCAAATAAATCTTTGCCATGAATATGGCACCGAGAGCAGGCTGTAGTCAGTTTTGTTCCCAGGGTCATGTTCATATGGCCTACTGCTGTAGGTAAAACAATGATTCTTGTGGCGAGATGTTTTGGTCCAATCTTCTTCCGGAGGGGAGTTCTGAATAGTCAATTTCCAAAGAGAGAGGTATCAGCCTCAATCTTTGCCACTTGCCTCAGCTTCCTGGAGTTGTGTAGGTTGCATAGAGATGGCAGATTACAGCCAATTACCCGCTCTGCACTGGTAGACCGTGCAGCAGTGGGTCTCAGGAACATGCCCTTGAAATCATGCTATGATATTTTGTTGTTTGTGTGGAAATTACAACATGCAAACCCCTGGCAGTAGGGCTGCTTGATTATGACAAATCATAATCACAATTTCTTTGGTCATAATTCAGATCAAGACGATAACATATGATTACTAATAGACTTGGGAAATAACATGCATTTATTTATTTACATTTTTAACAGTGGATTTCCCTAAATATAATGTTGTTGTTTATTAATCAGCAATAAAAGAACCACTAAACAGTTATTAAATTTATAAAAATAAAATAGCTCATAATTTGCCTATGTCCCCATTGCGGACACAGGCAATAAGGCAGTGACCACTGAGATCCTGAATGAAAACAGTGAAGACGTATTTAAAGGGGAGATTAGTCAGACCAATTTCTATGAGGGTCCCTTTGATTACTGGTTCGAGGTTGAACCTCGTAGGTTTATTTATAATTTGTGTAAAGTTGAGTGCATCAAGCTTTGAAGGTAAAGTGAC
This sequence comes from Dallia pectoralis, assembly GCA_029465975.1. Classification (NCBI taxonomy): domain Eukaryota; kingdom Metazoa; phylum Chordata; class Actinopteri; order Esociformes; family Umbridae; genus Dallia; species Dallia pectoralis. The sequence continues at coordinate 10,129,392 of CM055747.1, read as the reverse complement.
AGGGTCATATAGTAGTTTATGTATCCTAGCAGTAAAAACAATGAGGATAGATGGGGAGCAATCAGTTAGCATAAGGTGTCCATGGGGGCTGCTCAGGGCTGACAGGAGGCTGTAACAGGCAGCAACGGTTTTATTTCTGGAGAAGGATTTTTAAAAGTAGAAGCTCAAACTGTTTGGGTATACAGACCTGGACAGGATGACTGCTACTCCGCCACACTTAGCAGATCTTTCTTGAGTTATTGATGGAATATAAATGTTTAATAGATTTTAAAACGGAATGCAATATTCAACCATGCTCATTTTAAAGTGTTCTATTCAAATTGGATCCATAACATAAATTATTCAATGGCGTGCATTACAAGTTCAGTTTTGTCTATTTTAATTTCTGAACTTGAATTCAATGTCTGGTGACACTGATATCACTCCATACAGGAAGCCTAAACTGGCCTGTGGTCAAATCTTCCAGCAGAACAATTGTCCAAAGGACACTTCAAAATCTATAGAAACATTGTGTAGGTTGGCCCTCCCAGTCCCATAACCTAAACAGCAATGTACAACTTGCAAATGAGCTGTAGAGGAGAGTACACAAGTGGATCTAGAGAGATTATGTATGCGTGAATGGTCTAAGATCCTTTGCCAAGTGTTCTCAAACCTCAATACGCACAAAGACTCAGAGCTGTTATCTCGGCAAAGGGAAGTAGCACGAGAAAATAGATAAAGATGTGGCACACACACATATATGAGATATACATTTTTGCTATAAGAATTCATTCTTTCAATCAACTTATTACCTTAATTAAAGGTTCGCTTTTTGTCTCCAAGCCAAGCGTGTAAGCTTATGCGAAAATGTGTGACCCAAAATAAAAACTCACCCCTACCCCACTGTTCAAATCACAGTTACTACAGTACCATCAGAGGTACCATCAGAGGTACCATCAGAGGTACCATCAGAGGTACCATCAGAGGTACCATCAGAGGTACCATCAGAGGTACCATCAGAGGTACCATCAGAGGTACCATCAGAGGTACCATCAGAGGTACCATCAGAGGTACCATCAGAGGTACCATCAGAGGTACCATCAGAGGTATGTTCATCCCTGAGTTTAACAGAGAAATACTCGAGATGCGGTCATCAAAATACATTACTTTTTTCCCCTTACGAGCAAATATTTGTAAATTCATAATATTACATAGTCGGCTATATAACTAGTAGGCTAGCTAGTATATACGTTACTGTAGCTAGCAAGCTAGTAATACCAGGTCTGCTAGCAGACTATTAACATAAATATTGTGTGGTCCATACAAATATTTTAAACGTAAACAAATATCAATACGTAAATTGTATTTGTGGAAAATACTATAAATGTCTAGAAAATTCTAAGGCTAGTTCTGAGTTAATTCACATGTTGTGTATCCAGAGAATAATGCCTTGTTGTGTTGGGACTGAACTAGCTCACAGTGCTAGTGAGCTAATATGTGCTACGAAATATGATAGCTGTTCAAAATAATGTTACGAAATTAATTAAAATATTTGCCTTACCACACATGGTCCAACGGATTACTGTAGTCTTCCAAGCGAAAACAGTCTGGAAGTTGTGCAGTGGTATATGATGTTCAGAGTCTGGCTCGCTACAACTTTTAAAGCGAAGGGCGTGAAGCAACCACCACTCCGCCCCTGTTTTTACGATGACATCTTGACTCACCCAAGTGCACTTCTGATTCCAAACTGACTTTTCTCCATCTTCAAATAAAACCTAAAATCCTCTGGATCCGGCAACCGCGCATTAAGGCTCCGACACGGTTTTGTTCCGTGAACGTCCGAAAGTAGTTCATTTTTAGTTCTCGATCTCATGATCACGCCTCATAACGCTCAGCTTCTGAAATGCACCCTCCCGGTGCAATTTGACGCGGTGTGGAGGACCAGCTTGAGGGTTAAGGCACCATCTTAAAAGTGCGTCCGTATGTCCGTATGTTCTTTTTTTTAATGAAAAACGGCAGTAGTTTATAATTTTTTGTACAAATATTTTGGCCAAAAACAACTGTAGTATCATCGGGAACGGCTGCTCTACCATCAAGATTCTTCAGTTTATCAATTTTTTGAATTACACATTTTCTAATCATTTCTAAATCCAATTTCTATCATATTTTGCTTAATAGCTCAGAGATATTGAAACTTTTTGGACTATAAACAACTGTTGAAATATGATTTGGGATTTTTTTTAAATCATCTCTAAACCCACTTTTTTAGCACATTGGTTCAAAACAAATGCAAGAGGGCAATGCTATTGAGCAAAATGTGCTAAAGGTGAATTTAGAGATGATTTCAAAAAATTCAAAATCATATTTTTTTAATCTAAAGAATGTTGATGGTACAACAGCACTTCCTAAAGATACTACAGTTGTTTTAAGATACTTTAGTTGTTTCTCAAAAAAGTCTCAATGGCTCTGAGCTATTGAGCAACATTTGAGGTATATAAGGTATATTGTCAAAGTTAGTTTGGGTTTCAGGTATTGACCTTATAATACAGGCGATAAAAGGCAATAAACGTATTAAGTAACTTTTATAGTAATGCAAAATAAAAATTTTTGGTCAATGTGTCTTTGTTGCAATGCAATTGTCTTCTTCTAGTAAAAAACACATTATATAGACCCTTTTACACCCCACGTGATCAAATAGTTGCGCGCGCATTAGGGCTACAAAAGAGGTGTTGTTTACGGTTGTTCCCCACTGCATCACCAGCATCAAAATGTCAGGTTGTTGCATTTACGGTTGCACTAATCGATATTCCACCAAGGGGCTTAAGTTTTATAGGATTCCGAGAGGATCACGGCCGTTATTGGTCGGTGGAAAAACTTTAAGATTTTGCAAACAGTTATTCCACTGTCACAGGTTAACATGCTAGACGATGTTGTGACTGTATGTGGTGCCCTCACAAACCTCTGTAAGAGTGTTGTTCCCAAATGAGTAACACATTACCATGTGTTAGTTTTAACGTGATTTACATTTGTAAAAAGTATTCGCTGTACATAAACATAATGCATTATAACAAAACTCCCAACATTGGCTGCCACTGGTGTGTATAATGTACTTCCCCCAAGATTATCTCGACAATTCACAGTGCTTTTCAATTTAATTTGTAATTGTTATTAGAAGTTTACTTTCAATGTATGCAGGCAATATAGTTACTATTAAAGTACTATAGCATTACAAAATAAAACTTATAACAGAAGTGCGTCAACACATAGCAATCAATAACAACAACATAAAATCTAAGGAAAAGGATAAATGTAGGTATGGTTGAAGAATAAGAATAAATGTAGGAAAGAATGACCACAGACAACGTATTCACAAGCATCAAGTGGTTTGTATGCTCGTCATTTCTCTCGGGTGTACACGCTCGGTTTCTCAACTAAATAGGTATATATATCTGGCCACTGTATATTTGGCCATCTGCTAACTTCTTCTATCCACTCTACTATAATAGACGGATCTGGTAGCCGGATTCCCTTTGATAAAGTCAACTTTTTCAAATAAGTTTCTCTGTTTGTGTTGCTTAATCCGCTCGCGTAGCTTGACAGGCTGCTGATTCTCGCCGTACTTCTGTTACCCAAATGCGCGCGCATACGTTTCTACATCATCATTGTTTACAAACAGTAAAAGGGTCTAGTTGCATTAGTAGCACTTTTAACACGCTCCCTTAACTGAGAACACACGGAGAATTTGCCATCGACATGACTGTAAAGTCGTCTTTTGAAAACTGAACGCAAAAGAGAAAACATGGAGTGGTGATTGTTCTCTATCGACAGCAGATTCAGAATATGTAATCTGTTTGTTTCTAGCAGGTTCCGTTTATGCGGTATTGACGATCAAAGTCCGAATCTTGAGCCGCAGTAGCGCCTATAGTCTATTTTTGCTGTAGGCCTATGCCGCGCCCAAGTTGTGCGTTTTAAATACAATATCATTATGTTCTCATTTTGCTCATAGGCAATGTTTGTAAATTATATGTAATAAATAATTGAGGATGAATGTATTTTGCATATCTTTTATAACTAGAGTTATAAGTGTATTAACTTAAACGCTAAATCAAAAGGAAGTCAATTTCGGACAGGTAAAATAGTTTATTTCTAATTGACAATCTTGTGATCACGTCTCACAGTACTATGCTTCTGAAATGCTTCTGGTGGGCTATGACACAGCGTTTCCAGAAGACACCACCGCGCATGTCAGAAGCGTACAAGAAGCGGCTCTCCATTTGAAGGGTGCATCTAACAATGTTTACTGGCTGCTTTAAATCAGGTTTACTAAAAAGGGTGTCAAGTCTTGGTCCAGTTCCTTGAACTATCTACAGTATTATTGTTCGAAGACAGTTTAAATGTTCTAACCATGCATCCAGGACAACAGTTTCGATCTCAAACTTTTGTCCCAGCCTGCTTCAAATCCTCCACCATCATCCCAGTCCCCTAGAAACCAAGGATCACATGGCTAAATCAGTAAAGACCAGTTGCCATAACTTCTGTGGTTGTGAAGTCCTTTGAGCGCCACCTCAAGACCATCACTGATCCAGTACTTGACCCACTGCAGTTGCCAACAGCTCTGTGGACGACGCAATCCACATGGATCTTCACTTCATTCTCCATCTTGACATCTGTGGAACCTATGCCTATGCCCTAAAAGAGGGACCTCCAAAACGAGGGACCTCCAGAATGTTATGGCTGATCGGTGTTTAAGCGATCAAAAACACATGCACCGACAAAACCACTCAAAGAGATTCAAACTTTCAGAAATACCACTCAGCTAGATAATTTTCCACATATTAGTACAAATGTATTTTATGAAAGTAGACCTCTCCTCAAGCGATATTAAAACCATTCCTGTTTGAGATCACTATCAATGTGTAAGCTGTGTTGCTCCTATAGATGTTATTGTAAACTGGAATGTTTTCTCCTAGTCAACTTACCATGGGAAATTAAGAAGTTACATTACCATAATATCTATAGTGATGATTCCTTTCTCAATTTCTTCTTCATCTCATGTCATCTTCATATCTAATGGGTAAAGTGGCTTTAATTGTTCAGGGGTAATAACTTGTGTGTTTAATCTTCTTTCAAATTACTATGTCCTTTTGGACCACGTCCAAAATGACATAGTAATAGTTGTCATTGTGGTATTTGCAAATTGCTCCCTGCCCTAGTTGTGTGTAAAACGCCTCAGTCAACAGTCAACTCCACCCCTTGTTAACACATCTGTGTGGGTTGGTGGCAACTAGATGACTGTGAAAAGGCCTGCATATGTTTATCTGAGCGTCTGGTCTTTGGTGTGTAATGTGTATTAGTGTAAACTTGCCATGCTGTTATTCATTACTCGGCCAAGTTTACAGGCTGACTATACCTTTAAATGGCAGACCTACATAAATCAAGAGTGAAGTAGCTGTACTGTTTCTGCTCTTGACCTTGGTTTCCTAGCATGTAGAAGTCAAATAAATATATACGTGTGTATTTGTAAAAGTAATTTCATCACACACTACACCTCTGATTGAAAGAAAAGACCCTTCCCGTGATCGTTTCTATTCAGATTTCAGAGTATTTTCTCAGCGACTAAAATCCAAAACCTGAGTTGAACATTGATCACTATGGCTTGTTGTTGTGCTTGTCGAGGTAGGTGGTGCGTAAAACGAATGGAAATATCGGCCACGGCATCATGCAAGCTGTTGAAATAAAGTGACAGCCAATAGAAACATTCAACTTTAAAAAAGAAAAAATGAGACCAGTGTGAGGAAAGACCGTTTCAGTTGTGTTTGTTTTTAGTAGTCGCCTTGCTTCTCCTATCTCTTTGTGAGGTCCAGGGATTGGTTACCACATATCAGTGAGTCACAGAGCTTCAGCCTCTGGCTGGATGGCAGGACAAAGCCAGGGAGGACAACTTGCATGAGATTAACTCCAGACATCCCACAGGAAGCATCAGCGGTGTAGGAAATGACACGCCATGCCGTCACTTTGTAAAGATTTGGTGAGAGAAGTTGAATACTGGAAAGTACAGTGGGTACGGAAAGTATTTAGCCACCCTTAAATGTTTCACTCTTTGTTATATTGCAGCCATTTGCTAAAATCATTTAAGTTCATTTTCCCCCCTCATTATTGTACACACAGCACCCCATATTGGGTCTGAATACTTAGGACCATGTGATATTTCAGTTTATCTTTTTTAATAAATGTGCAAAAATGTCAACAATTCTGTTTTTCTGTCAATATCGGGTGCTGTGTGTTCATTAATGAGGAAAAAAATGAACTTAAATGATTTTAGCAAATGGCTGCAGAGGGAAAAAAGTGAGGGTGTCTGAATACTTTCCGTACCCACTGTATGTCTTGTTTCGTGAGGCAATGAGACGTGTGGGTAATGCCAAAGAAAAGTATGGTAGGTGTAACGCAAGCCTATTGGTTTTCCATGAACAACTGTGCTACTATAATTTACCAGCTTCATTGGAAAGCAAATATCGGCAAAACCGCAAAATTAGAACCAGACTTAAATAGCAATAACTTTTGATGTTTAATGACATCCCACCATTTCAGCCTATGAGATGGAGCTACACACTATCCGCTGGATTATATTTCTGTTTCAAGAAATGATGCCATCTACTAATTATATGTACCTCTGCTACAGAAATGACCACCTCAAATACAATGGCCACAGGTTTCTATTGTCATCAATTATTTATTGATCTTGCCGTTGCAAACATTTGACATCCACTATCAGTTCAGTTTCACTAATTTCAAAATGAAATCCATGCCCTTGTTTCCTGTGCTAGTTCATTAATCTCTGGCCTGTTTTAGTAGTTTATGGAAGGCTGAAGGTTCACACATTCTTGAAGGAAAGAGAATTTGATGATGGTTGTTTGGGTTTCCTTTTTTATTTTGATACTTACATCGAAGTCCACAGAAAACCTATGGACAGCCTTAAATACTATATATAGAAAAAGAAAATACCTGAAGAGTTAGTCAAATTATGACACTTCACTGGTGAACATATAGTATGTTTCAAATTAATATTCTACTGCAATGGTTAACTGACAGTGATCAAACTCCAAAGGTTATTCTGATAGAATACATACACACAAAAACAGATCTTGGAGACATGAAGGAACAGAAATCTACAGACAAGGTAAACTGATGATATTTCAAAATGAGACTAACAAGACCACACAAATCATTAAAGCAGTAACAAGTTGTGATTTTCAGTCTCCAGCGCATACATTTAAATTTTAGTCATTTAGCAAACTTAAGTCCAGAGCTTCAGAGTCAGAGCATTCACATTGAAATGCAGTTGCCTTATAAGGCAAAGGACAATCCAAAACGAAATCAACATGGCATCAGGACGAAAACATCACAGACCCACGAATAAAACGATCTTTAAGTGCAAGGGAGAAAACAACTAATCCAAATACTTCAGCATCTAACAGACAGTTTCTCTAAGACATTTGTCCGGAATCTCAGATTCAGTCACAAACATTGAATGGATGCAGTTCCATTGAATATGATGGGAAGTAAGGTTGGACTCCTGTGGTCGGACTTGACCGAGCGGCAAATTATGGAACAGTGCCGACAAGGTACCGCTCAGAAGCCTGAGGGCGTGAGGACGTTCATGTCTCGATGTTTGAGTTTGTGCGGCCGGGCCGATCGTCTACCACCCTCCATTGTAGGGATCTCCATCTTGGGCGGGGCTTGTTTGTCGATAGAGGAGTCGTCGGTCAGCCGAGACGCTTGGGCCTTCATCACCTCCATGGGGGTAGGCTTCTGGGCCCCACGGTATGACTGAAGAGCAAAACCCCCTGAAGAGAAAACAGGACGTAGGTAGGACTACACGGACCAAAATATAATGAGAAACATCTGATATAAATAAAAATAACTCAATTCACCTATGTTTGTGGGTTCCATCCCTGGGTTGGTCATAGATTTCTGGACAACAGGGCGTGATCCAAAGATACCCCAGCGTTCAACGGCTCCTCCCCCCTCATCAGTGACCATATCTACACTGGTGTTTGAGCTGCTACTGAGGTCTGAGCTTGAAACCGATGCACTCGAGCTCTGGCCCCCAAACCAACCCCTGCCATTAACAAGAGAAATGTCAGACGGATTGAACCTCCAGTTCAAAAAAGCAACAAATTTTAGAGAGCCTTCAATAAGTATTCACACACTTACATTCTCCCCTGTATTCATTGAGGGTTACAGTTATTAATTGTAATAGTTTAGTTTAAAGGCAGTGGTTCTTAACACTCTTTAGTGAATGACTGGTAATTTCATAACCTTGCACTCATGCTGCTTATTTACTTGATCTGCCATTTGCACAATACATCACGTGGTACTCCTTTTGCTAACTCTTTCCCTGCACACTGTTATATTATATATTGCACACTGCTGCTATATATATATAAATATTTTCCGTTAACCCTCCGCACATTTGCAATTTGCTGCATTGTTGAACTCAATACCTGCACATTTACTTATCCATTTCAATTGTAAATCCTCACACTGTACTCCACTGTTTTGCACTGCACTTTTGCACTTCTGGTTGGATACAAACTGCATTTTGTTGTACTGTGGCTGTACTGTCCAATGACAATATAGTTGAATCTAGTCTAATATAAACTAATTACTGACCCATTCACTAACCTTTGGGATAGTTCCAGGCTAAAGAATAAATGACCCCAGAAGGTTTGAGAACAGCTGTTGTAGGAAATACTTTCAGCATTGATTACAGCTGTAAGGTGTTGATTTAATGTCTAAGAGCTTTGAACACATGCCTTGTTTATCATTTGCCATTGTTATTTTACCTTCAAGCCATTTTTAAGCGGGTTATGGATTATTGCTAGGACATATCAAGCAGATAAGCCAAAACTGTAAGTGGGCGACAAGTACAATGTGTTCCGGGTTCATCATGAATTTTATAAAGTATCTCCCAGTGTGAAATGTTTAACATTTCCAAACAACAAAACTCCAGATTGACATTTAATGGGATGGTGTGTACAGTCTAGCAAATCAGAATACAATACAATTTAACACAAATACAATTGACAGATTTAAGGGGTGTGAATATATTCTGATGGCCCTGCATAGCAACAGAGCACTATAACAGCGCAACATCTATGCTTACACACCTGGTAAGGAGTATGACTCTAGACTTCCTAACCAACAGAATTCTGTCAGGTTGTCTCACCTCCTCCACCCTGACCCTGACCACTGGTGTCCCACAGGGCTGTGTGCTTAGCCCAGTCTTGTACTCCCTCTTTACCCATGACTCTATCCCTGTACACAGCTCCAATACCATTGGTAAGTTCACAGATGACACCACGGTAGTTGGTCTGATCAGGGACAATGAGGCAGCTACAGAGCGGAGGTCAAGCACCCAGTGGATTGGTGTGCAGATTACAACCTGGCCATCAATGCCAAAAAAACTAAAGAACTGACTGTGGATTACTGGAAGTCAAAAAGCTGTAAACATGCCCAATTTCTCATTGATGAGACCACAGTGGAACATGTGGCCAGCTGCAAATTCCTGAGTGTCCACATCTCCAACAACCTATCGTGGTCCCTCAAAACCAACACTCTGGTCAAAAAGGCACATCAGCACCTGTACTTTTGAAGAAAGTTAAAGGCCCACCCATCTACCACCACCCTGGTAAATGGCTGTTAACCTGTTAAACCCTTCTGTGACCTTACATAAACACTGCTAACTTAGTTGACTAGATTTGCCATTTCCACAATGCATTCTGTCACTGGCACTGATGTTTTTGCTTCTATTACCCTCCACACATTTGCAATTTGCTACATTGTTGAACAGAATACCCACACTTTTACTTACTCAAGTCAATTGCAAATCCTCACATTGTACTCCATCTCATTTGACTCATACATTGGCTCATTGACGCTGTACAACATATCTTTTTCCACTGCTTTTTTTGCACTTCTGGTTGGATGCAAACTGCATGTCGTTGTACTGTACTTGTACTGGTCAATGACAATAAAGTTGAATCTGATCTAATGTGGTAGTATTTACCTGCGTTTTTGTTTGGGTGAGCTCTGAGGTGTGCAGCTCGGGCTGGACTGAGCTGATGATGTTTGCCTGTCCTCCAGTTCTCCCTTTTGTCCCGCCCCCATGTCCTTACTTTGAATATTCATTTTCTACGAAGCAAATTACAAAAAGCAATGGTGAAAATCGAATTAAAAGATGCATCCTAGACATTGTGAAAACGGGACCCCAATGCACTATTGCTATTTTACCAACCCAGAGAGTTGAAATAAAAAACGAACTAAACTAACTTTAAATAACGTTAAATTAAACAGAACTCCTTGCTGATAACAATGCGGGGTGCTTCTGTTAGTAAGGAAGTTGACACTGACATGGAATGACTCCGGCATGCGGTGGTGGTGGCGGGTCTCTTCAGCCGTGAGGCCCTTGTGCGGCGTGTACCCGGTGTCTCTCAGCCCAGCTTGCTGCTCAAATCTGTACATGCTGTCCTGGGTTTGTTCTGAAAAAAAAAACACACAACACGTTCACCTTTAGCGTTTTCTCTTTGCAAACTTGGTTATGTTCGCCTCAAACAGTCTCGGTCAAGCCACATCAGGGTTAATAACGGCCAACAATCTGGCAGGTGTCATTTTATCAGAGATAAGTTTTGCTTACTGGTCATTAGGGAGTTCATGATGACGGAGGAGGCTTTTGCCTTTACCACAACCGGCATGTGTGGCTGGTGGCCAGCGGCGAATGTGACAGGCGTGGTCTGGGCATCACCAGATTCATCTTCCTTTGAACAAGTCAAAACATTTAATAATTAACAAACAAACCGGCGTTTGAATGGGCTTTTCATTTTCCTGTGTCCCTACTTGATTAATGTATATCTTTCGATTATTTCTGAGCATTGAATCTCATCTCAACAATGCTCTTGCTGATGATGAAAGTGGACTTGAAGTGCAACACTGATCTGCTTCAAGCGAGCCTCGCTTTAGCGGTGTAGCGTTTTGGGATCTGGGAACTTTATTGTGATCGCAGTCACCAGGGAACCCATCATAATCACAACCAAATTCAAATGCGATAAAAAAAAGTGTATTAATATCACACATGGAGTTCATGACGGAACAAGCATGAAGAAGCATTTAAAGGCCACCTTGGCAAGCTTATTTCCAGCCATTCTATACATTTGTCACAAGGCAGATAAGGCCTCAGTTTAAGGACCATTTCAGGGCTGTCACGATAACTACTTTTGGTTGTGCGATATATTGCAACAAAATTAATTGCGATAAACGGTATTATTGCGATTTTTTTTACTTTAATGTACACAGATGGAATGGCAGTTTGGGAAATGTAAGTTTACTTTGGCAATTTGTACTGTTTGTCAAAGGTTTGCATCATACTTTTAAATGCAGTTTTTTTACAACTGTGTTTAATGGCTGCATCTCTTTGGCTATATAGCGAGTTACGCTATATATATATATATGTGTGTATGTGCCATTTATCTTTCGCGTTTATATTTACACTGATACAGATAACTGTCTGGAAGACCCCATTCCAGCTCCAGTTCCAGTTCTTGTTCCCAGGTTCATGAACTGGGTGGGATGGTTGTGTTTTAGGTGAGATTAAACGTTGGTTGTGTTGCCTCTTTTCGTTGCTACTGTTTTTAAACTAAGTGGACATACCGGCTCGTTAATTGGCTCTCCTTTCTCATTCGGCTTAACGCCTAAATGTTCCCACACCAGAGCTGAAGATTGCGACTTTGAAACAAACTCCATTTGGACTTATTCTTCCTAACTGGCAGTATGTCACTATGAAACAGTCCACTTTATAACACAAGTGGGTTCACATGTGTGTGTCCGCTGCTCCGCTGTGTGTGCGCGCGAGACTCTGCCTTGAGCCCCGCCTCCTGAGCCCCGCCTCCTGAGCCCCGCCTCCTGAGCCCCGCCTCCTGAGCCCCGCCTCCTGAGCCCCGCCTCCTGAGCCCCGCCTCCTCTTTCGACACAGAAGGAGACCAGATAACAGGCGATCGACTAAAATGTTAACATTCATTTTTTTAAATTAATGTAATATATCGCAGCACCAAAAATTATCGCGCTCATTTCCATATATCGCGCGATAAGTCAATATATTGACTATCGCGACAGGCCTACCCATATAGTATGGCGAGTTCCACTGATTACTCTCAGTTCTGGAACTGACATTGGTATATGACGACTGGTCTAATTTTACACTTGAGATGTCGTACATAAAGATGGGCACACATCCCAATACTAACTACAAGCAGTGGAAAAGGAAAACAACTTATACCAACCTCAGCTAGACGTTTAAACTTCCTGTCCGGAACCACGGGCCTTCTCCCCCACAGGTTATTGATGTTGATGTCAGAGGGAGCCTCGGACATGGGTGCCTCCAGGTTGTCGTCATAGCTCATGGCACGACGGGTCATGCCAATGGGTAGGGACATGCCTCCCATAAGCCCCTCTGGAGTGCCAGACTCCAGGGCTGAGTGGTTGAAAAGAAATTCAGTGCATTCAGACATTTCCACAGACGCAATTGTAAACATGTACTTACTAATGGACATCCTTCATTTAAGCTGAGATTTTACTCATTTAAGAGGACTTTCCTTCTGTTGAAATATGTGGGCTTTGGGTTGCCAGCCCTACACTGACCACTTAACTACCTCCAGCCCTCTCAAACGTCCTTTTTTCCTCACCTGGTAGATCTCCTGATCTGGACATCGTTGCTGAAGACTGTCTGGATACAGTTGACAATGAGGTATTGTTCGTTACAAGAAGATTGGACCTTCAGAGGACAAAGATCACACCTTGAAAAGTTCTTGTCAATTGCAACAAACCATAGCAACCTATGCTATCATTCACCATTTAGATCATTGCCCGTTTCCAATAAAATGTGATTATTTCAGAATGTTAATGCAGGCAATAGTTGCAGACAGTGTGCAATACAGATAATCACGGCAAACGTCTGTAACCTTTTGTTGGCAGCATAAGTCAGCGGTAATGACAGCGTAATCAAAACAAGGTTAACTATCTGTTTATTGATAACACAGCGCTCAGTCTTAAGTGAGTCAATTTCTCAATGCTGATATGGTGTTTGGTTCTGGACTGATATTGTCATGGGGGTTATTTGAGAATGCAGTGTTAAGTCACCAGGACAACATTTTTCACCCTGAAAGATGATCTGAATGTGGGTTAGGTTTACAAAGGCAGGGGCCACCCGCTTACCCTGTACTAAGTGCTGAGTGGAGGGAACGTCCACTACAACAGGCTGGTTTTATCAGGCTCGCTCTCAGGCATCAAGGCCGGCTGACAAAGCATTGTTGGAGAGAAAGAGTGCAGGCCAGCAAAGCTGAAAAGGAACAGAAATACAGTAACAGTGGCTTTGGCATGATCAGACCAAAAATATACTTTTGGGCACATGACAGCCTATCAATCATCATAATCATCAGAAGTCCTACCTCACTGCAAAATGTGTAATGTGGGAACTTGTGCACCTATATTGGCACATGCACACATTTTAACATTTAAACACTTCTATGTCTCAATACATCAACCACTGTCATCGGATAATGTAGACAAGAAAAAACAAACAATCACGGTTCAAAACTGCAGGCCAACGTCATTGGATGCTATGTGCAACCCGTTATACTATGATGGCTGGGAAATTATGTTGCTGCGTTTAGTCAACCGGCGAAAACCGGTAATTATAGCCACAAAAGAAACAGCGTCTTGAGCAAATACATTCAGCCTTCTCAAAACAACATAAGAATCTTTAAATGCGAATGAATCAGATTATCAAACATCTGTATATAAGGAAACGACAAGGATGCAGTGTAACAACACCCGAACAACACGATGTAGTACGTACAATATAGTTCAAACCTTACAAGATATGAAGGTCCCACGTCGATTACAACACACACGGTGAGGAGGAAGACCGTCGTAGTCTAACAAGGTCAACGGGAAAGGTTTCAGAATAACTGAGTAACATCGCCGCCATGATATCCAGCTTGGATGTGAATTGTGATCAGGACATTCTACACAGCGGTTGTACGTGGCTTTGGGTAGTCTCGCGACAATAGGCGGAAGCGAACGTCTACAGTTCCCGACAGTTCCTCAATGACTAAATTATGAGATTACGCGTTTTATTCTGACGCCCGTCACTGGGCGGTACTGTGTGACTTGTTTGAATATATGAGCCATTGGAATTATACAATTTGTACATCTAATTCCTGTGTTTTTAGATTTACAAACAGCTGCCCTGTTTAACATTTTTTTATTGAACAAATTCTCATTTGCAAAGGCAACATGAGGATAAGGTGGGGATTGAACCCAGGACATCATACACAGCATGCACTCTACCGCTGAGCTACCAATTTATCCTTCTAGAATTAGAGATCTCTAATTTAGATTACTACAAAAATCCCAGATGATGCTGGAGTTGGATGTCATTCATTTGATGTCTTCATCAATTAAGGTTGTAGGGAACTGGTTTATCTTGCTTATCTTTGAAGATAGTAAAAGATAATCGATAGAAGGGCCAAACACAACTTTATTAAATTACGAGCAAGCAATGGACAAAGGTACAAAAGCTTCATCAATTCATGTATTCTCAACCATTTACAAGTCAATTATACACTTTTCTCAATGTCGATATATTTTGACACAGACTTAGTTGTACTGTCATGGAAGACCAATAAATCTTGCCATCAATAATGTCACATACAACATTTTCACAGAATGTTTCAGTTAGTGGGAATTCATTAATATGACTGTATATATACATTACCTGTATCGTTTTTATCATGGCTTTAATAAGTGGACTATTCAAATAAATAGTTTCATTGCATAATCCAGTTAATACACAAGAGAGGAAATCACAATATATTTTTTAAAAACCACTGAGATTAGTCTGAGTTGGAGGGCTATATTTCCCTTAACTCTGCAGAATATGTCTTGTTGTTTTAGCTGCCAATAATTCACCCATAATGATATGCCAATTATCATTAGTCAATAATTGAGTGAAATCAAAACAAATATCTGGTCACATTCCCTAGGAAATAAAATATTAACTTTTTCTTAGTCAAACTACTTTAGTTTTCCATAAACATATGTTTAGTCATATTTATACTGGTCATACATGGCCATACTCAAAAACCATACCAAAATATTGTCTTTCATATGCACTGTGAACTATTTAACCTACTGTGATATGAACAAAGCATATAGTCTACATTATGTCTAAGGGTGGAGATAAAAAGAGGACTCATTTGTGTGTCATGAAAGCATCTGTTACAACATTGGCAGTGCCATTCAGGCCATCGTCATGTTAAAAAAGTCATCAGGAAGGATTATCCAATGATCAACCGGGTCATCAGGATGGATTAGCTATAGACCAATCAGGTCATCAGAATGGATTAGCCAATGTCCAACCGGGTCATGAGGATGGATTAGCCAATGATCAACCGGGTTATCAGGATGGATTAGCCAATGACAAACCGGTCATCAGGAAGGATTAGCTAATGACATTAAGAGTCCCACTGATGTGAAAACATGAAATGGGTGGAAATTTAAGGAAATATTTTAGCTGGAAATAGTTTTCACCCTGTTATGTGTATTCACAGTGGACAGAGTCCATATTAGTGCAACAATCTGGGAGGAATATGGGTTAACTTCCTCGCTCAGGGACAAAATGACAGATTTTTCATCTAGCAGTCTCTGGGATTCAATCTAGCAATCATTCGGTTACTGGTCAAATACTCTGAAGGCGAGTCCTTTATTGATCTCTATGGTCTTAATCTGCATACTGTATAAACAATGGTCACTGATGACATCTGGAGAAGTTGTACATGTTATCAAATGGGCGTGCATTGGTCAAAAAATGGTTAATTAAACAGTACGCAGTACGTACGTCACAGATCCACAACGGACAATGCTTCTATGTGAGGCATGGAAATGTTACAGCCGACCTATGGGTTTACATCTCTGCGATGGCAGGAAGCATGCAAGCCCTGATTCTGGCATCTCCCCAGGCAGAGCGACATTCAGCAATCCAGCTTGATACCACTGTGTGTTTGTCTATGTAGCATGGGCACTTCACCCTTTCACCTGTGGAAACCCTGTACAAGTTGTTCTGGAACTTCCAGGAGAGTGAGCTGGAGGCGTCAGGTTTCTGCTGCTTTGAGGAGAGTGTCTGCGGCAGAGCAGGGTCAGGGTTGGGCTTCTCTAGGTCACTGGGGTCCACCAGGCTGAGCTCAAGGCAGCTGATTTTCTGATGGGTCGCGTGTACGGAACACATGCCTGGGAAGCTGTCAGTGAGTAATTGTGGTTGTGGCCTTTGCCTGGTGCTTCCTTTCCCCTCATCCCTCCAGACCTGGGAGTTGTGGGTGTGAAGTGTGGTCGAGGGTAGTGCTTCTCCGTGACCGTAAAGGTACTCCAGAGGATCAGAGACTCTTGGGACCTCTCTAGAGAAGGACCGACCTGTGCTGACACCCACCTTTCTCTCCAGGCCATTGCATTCATTGCGGTTCATTTCATGATCCAGCTGTGTGTGGCAGCCAACCTGGAAATTAAAAGGCAGACGGGGCGGTGCAGGGTTTCTCATACAAGGCCTCAGAGAAGCCAGTGAGCCCATTGCGAGGATGTCACAGTTGGGCTCGGTTTGGGGGAAGGTTGGACGGGCGAGCTGGCAGATTGACAGGAAGTAGTCGTGGGTAGACAACGATTGGGCCTGGCCATTGGGTGGGAGATGGCGGCTGTTGGCCTGGTTCATGTCCTGGACAAGTTCCTCGTAGCCTTCCCTAATGGTGGGCAGGCCCCTTTTAGCCAGAGGTCTGGAGCGGGGACGCATGCCTGGTAAACAGGTGGGAGGCAAAGACTGGTCAGTCTCTAGGAAGATGGTTGGTATGTTCAGAAGATTTTGTTTTGTGAAGTGTGTGATGTAACTTTGTCAAGAAAATATTCTACCGATTAATTAATGATCAGTTCTAGATGTCTAGTTCAATACAGGTTATGTTCAACTGACAATGTGTTTACGCTAATGAATTGGATTTATATATATATATATCTCTGATAGAATGTGCAATTGCTTACAGGAAAGCTGAGTATGTCTCCATGGTAACCTCACTAGTCACATTTCTGGGTGTGCTCAAATTACAATGCATTTTTAGACAAATGTGTGAATCTCATTCAACCTCAAACCCACATATAAATTACACCCACTTAACAACCCCACTCTCAAACACACAAAAGCATACTAACACACATGTTGTGTATAGGGTAAAAACATTTGTACATTGGGTAAAAATACCAGGGTAAACATTAAACAATAACAGATCATCCTGCCCCTCCCTATCATTTCAATGTCTTGAGTGGGCTTCAAAGACAGACTGACAATTAAACAGGCAACCAGTGTTGTTAACCTACATTACATCCAGGGACTGAGTGCATGCGCATAGCAAAACCAATCACAATTACATAACTACCTCTCCTGTCCTAAAAATATATTATTTTTATGCAGCATCTCAAAAACAAGTGATGGCATACTGTATATATATTTTTAAGCATCCCTCAGTGTCAAAATACTGGGTTCAATGCAATTCTATCTATATTATAATTATTTGCTATTATTATAGCATCAGTGCACCTGCATTTGACTAAATGTCAGATTATTTATTGCCTGTCAGTGGAAACAGCTATGATATAACCATCAGATTTACATAGAGCATGTACACATTTTTTGTCCTTCTTGTTCAGTGTTCAATGGGGCAAAGCTGCCTACCTGGGTCTGTGTGTTTCAGTAGGTGTCCGTGGCTTATTTCTGTTGTCTCTCGCTGCGCACTAATCAAGCTGCCACAGAAATCTCTGTGCCTCCAACCGACTGGTGATCTCCAATCTCTCTCCTTCTCAAGCTGCAAAAATAAAAGAAATGTTTCCCCACCCCCTTTGCTCTCACTTGTTCCTTCTCTCTTTCCTCATCCCCTCCCTTGCTTCCCGTAACCAGCTAAAAATAGTACTTCCATCTCATTCTGTGGCCGAGTGCAGTCATGTGCCAAATTGATTTTATTGATGTACAGAGGCCTAGGAGACACAGGGAAAAGGGTGATGCAGAGGAGATGAGGTTTGACAGAGGAAGGAAAGAAGCTGCATCTAGAGAGGATCAGAAGAGGAGAGAGGGGATCACAGGAGAGTGCATTGGAGAAGGTCCTCTAGTTCATATTCTTTTTAGGCAAAACAAAGCACTCACTATATAAGTGTTTACAGACAAATGCTTGATATAGGTGTTTACCTTCACATTTTGTAATCCTTCATTATCCATTGTGTACAGGTGAATGTCGGACTGGGCAGCCTTGTGCTGTAGAGACTCCTCGTATTGCTTTGGATGCCTAAAGGCTCAATAGTGGTTGTTGGCTGGGGGAACTTTTCTCAAGTGCGTGTCTGCTGGTGAAAACGTCCTGGTTGAGAAAGGAGTGTAATAACGAGCAAAAAGGCTTGACACTGCCTCTGAGGACGCATCTTGATCTTTGATTCTCCCACATTTACTGAGGATATGTTGCCATAAAGCAGGGCAATGATTACACATTTCTCATTAGGAAAGATTTGAGGAAAAATATAATAAAAATACACGCCTAATATATTATTTTTTGTTTATTTAACAATACGTCCCTTCACTTTATATTGCGAGAGTATCTTGGAGTGGAGTAAATGTCCTGGAGGGCAGGTAATATAACTTTCATTGTGTATTACTTGATGGACGAGCGTCTGACTGAGGTAACAGGGATGAAAACAAACAAGCAACTTTGCAAAGTATTCAGACACATTCAATTGTGGCACCTTTCCTGTGGTTGTCTTATTGACTTATGTGACAATTCCCTACTTGGTATAGATCCGACATTCAAAATGTACTTTGATGCAGGACAGCATAAATGAGACTCTGAGACTGTAGCTGGCAGGTAAAACACAGGTTGTATTTCTTTGATTTAGTAACACAAGGCCCTGGTAGACCCACTGCTGTACCAGAGGTGCCAAAAACAAATATCAAAGAAAACAGTTTCATAGAAAACAAAAACAAACAGGAAAGCCTACAGGCGATGACTTAGTCTCTAGTAACAGGATAATTCCCGCTCCACTACGTGCTCTGCCGCTCGCCTTCACATCTCCCCTTTGTTCACTTAATCGGGGCCTTTTAAGAGAAAACAAAACCCAATCAGTGTCATGCATTTCACATGGTTGTTTAATTGGGTACATTAGGTGTCTTTGGGCCTACCTCCCAAGAGATCCAGAGGGTACAGACCCAGAGGGGCCTGCCGTACTTCACTCGTCATGGAGAGAAACCACGTCTGTGTTGCCATGCAACTTACCGGGCTTGTGGATCACCTTGAATTGGAATGCCTGGAGAAATAGAAACTATTGGGTGATATGACTGTTGGAGTCTCTCCCCAGCCATCCCCTGAAAGGGGGCGTGATCCGTGATCCGGGGGAATTTCCTCCCCAGTAAATAGTACCGCAGTTACTCCAGTGCCCATTCAATAGCAAGAGCTTCTTGTTCCACCGTCACGTAATTACGCTCTCTCAGTGTCAGTTTCCTACAGCAATCCACTAATGGGGGTCGTGATCCATGATCAGGTGGATTCCCCCCCCCCAGAAGGTAGTACTGCAGATAGGTACAACCTCTCAGTGTCAGTTTCCTACTGATAAAGAAGATAGCGTGGGCAAGCTCCCCTTCTCCTTGGGAGAGCACCGCCCCTATCCCAGTGCGAGAAGCGTCTGTGGAGACAGAGAGGTTGCATTAAATTCAGGCATCCTCACCAGCGCCTCCATCTCTCCCCTCTGGTGCGGTGTGGTTGGTCCCCAACGGGACTTTGGGGGGTAGCACTCTTCTCTGCTGTACTCCCAAACATCACCTGCGCTCCTCATTGCTGGTAGGATTTCAATAGATTGATATGGTAAATCTGCTTCTGCTTATTTGTGCCAGCATTTCAAATGGGCTCTGCAACTGGGCTAACAACTTATGTTGAAGGGTAGGAACTAACAGTAACACTTTATCCCCTGGCTGAACCTCCGGCTCTGAGCAGCCCTATCCTAAAACCTATCCTAAGACCTATCCTAAGACCTATCCTAAGACCTATCCTAAGACCTATCCTAAGACTTATCCTACGACCTTGCTTGGGTCACTTGCGCCTCAGATGTTCCCGGACCACCGCCATACCGTTGCCATCCTCATCCCTCATCCTGTCCGGTGCGCTGAGGAGATGTGGGACGTTGCACACACCCACCTACCGGAACCACTTGTCTACTGCCGGTACCCCGGTGTCGGGCTGGCTCTGCTGCCACGGTACCAGAAGCGGCTGGTACGCTCGGACACATTGGAAAGGTGTTAAGGTTCGTGGAGGAGCGAATTCTGGGGGTACTCCGCCCATGGCAGTAACTTTGCCCACTCCCCCAGCCGGTCCTGACAGTATGACCTCAGGTAATCATACACTCATACGAGCAATAGTACAACAACACGCAACATAGAAACAATACCACAAGAAGACAGACCAAACACAGGGGACCTAAATACTCTACTAATGACGGAATGAACACCAAGTGTCTGTGATGACGAGACCGGACAATGAGTAAGGGAAGAAACAGAACGATGGCAGCTAGAAGGCCAGAGAAGACAAACGGCAAAGCCTGCCCGCAGGTGGCGGTGGACTTTCTTCGGAGGGAGTTCTGATCGACTAGAAAATTATACTGACTGTCATTTGTCAGATTAGTAAGAAGGCACCCTAAACAACCACATCTGATAGACTCGTCCTAACTGTGCACAGAACACTAGTACAGAGCCACAACCAAAGAATGTGTCTCACTTATGGACTGCAATGTACAGAGGTCCCACTTATCAACATTGTACTAAATTTAGTTGTAAAAAGAGTAAATGTATCGGGGGACATTATAACTTTGGCTTGTTTTAACTCAGTATGACAGTTTCCCTCCTTCGTTACGCCGGGGGTAGCAAGACATAGGTACAAACATAGACACAGACGAGGTACGTTTTAAACAAAGTAAACACCAGTAAACTAGGAAAAAGGACATGTGGTAGATTTTCGATCACTCTGGGCTTGATTTATCAAGCCGTTTGCGCCTGTTTTAAGGCGGTAATTGGTCGCAAAGACGGACGCAAACGATGCGGGCTATTTACCAACAGGGCGCAATTGGCTAAAATCGCAGATTGCGTGCCACATTAGTGTGAAGAGACAAGTTGCGGTTTCAATATGCGTTCGTGGGAGGGTCATGGGGAAAGTGGGAGGAAACGTGTTAAGTGCGGCTAATTATATATTCCGTGTTATTTACAAAGTCTGCCAGTCACTGCACGGCTCAATTTTGAGTGTAAAATTCTGCGCCTCTTTAAAGCAGGTCTTAACTAGATAGCGCGTTTCCCTGTGTGTTCAAATGGACCTCAATCTAAGCTTGCGCTTTCTCTTTCCCGTAGTATGAGCTGAAGATTTTTGGGCTCAGTTTCTTGCGCTCCGGGTTGCGCAGTGAGTGGTCAGGTAATGCGTTTCATTTAGCGTAAGAATGGATGCTGAGGAGGTGAAACGCAGGCAGGACGGTGGCGATTACATTTGGTTGCACCTGCAAAAAGATTAAAATCTCACTTTTATTGAAAAAAATTAGCCGGTGGGTTATGCCAAATGCAAAAAAATGACAGTCTCTTAAAATATGACAGCAAAATGACAGGGAATTCGTGGTTGTAAAGGCATGATGATCTAAGCTGTTCAACACCTGCCAGTGGCCAATCAGTGCTGCTGGACGCACCATTAGAGCGCAGGACTGGCCGAACCCATATACTGGGGATTACATGCTTTTCCTACACTAAAACATGTAGCCTAATATTGGTGAGTAAAGGTATTTGAATAAATATTATTTGAATCTTAAATGCAAATTGGAGACACATAGTACATACGCTAATGATGCCATTATTCTTTTAATTTCAGCTGCTGTTCACCGTATTGGCGAACCAAGTGGAGCCTTCTCTTATTACCCTCCCAATATTAATTTAGAATTTATACTTAGCCAGTGATATTATGTTGTAACAGAGTATTTCATTTTTTTGTTATTATAAATGTTTTCAAAACAAATGTATAGGCTAAATGACTCATTCTTGACGAAAGTCAATAGAACTGCGAGCGTGCGCACATTTGAATAATGTCGGAAGCATAGCGTGCGCTATTAGCGAACTCGCAAAAAAGACGCAGCGCAAACTGCGCTAGTCTTAGTAAATCAGGCCCCTGGTTTAAGAATGAAGATTAACTGATTGGAACAATGGGATTGTTTAAGAATAGAATGGACTGATGCACTTTTTCTGAGTAGAACAGAGACTCTCCACTGAGGCGAGTAAAATCTACCACAGACACAAGTGAGAAAACAGGTGCGAATGATTAACAATGATTAATGACTAATTGACAGAGAGATTACTGGAAGGAAAAACCAAATAGGGCCCATTCCCTCATTAGGTAGTATACATATATGTTCCCTGTGTTTGGGCGTGTCATTGTGTGGTATTGTTACATGTTTAGCGCGTGTCAGGAAAAAGTTCATTCTTCACATTTACTCGCTATATTGCTCTATTTAGTGCACCTTTGTTTTCCTACGCGAGTCAAATATTTTTGAGTTAACTACTGTTATTTAGGCTGTTGAGCGTCACACTCACTGTTTCCTTGTGGTGTCAAACAGTGGTGAAATAAAACCCTTTATGCACCGGCTCCTGCGCATGGCTCCTAGTTCCTGTTCTCACAAAGTGCGATTACAGAATACCACACCAAACTTTGAAACCAGCAGTATAGGCCTGCTCACCTCCCTCACCGCCACCAACCAGGTGCTGTGCCATCGGAGCTACTTCACATGACCGTGCAGTACAGACAGAGGCCATTATTTACCCTGATTAATTTGAATAAGCAATTCCCATTCTTAGTGTAAAACCACAAAGATACAGACCCTCCTTGAAAAGATGAAAGGTTTCGCTATATGTTAAATAAATATATTTCTCATTTGGGCCTATGCATTTTTTAAATGAGTCATCTGTATAGACATTCATCGTAGTTTGCTGATACACGAGTCTAGTCAGGTCATCAGTTATGTGATCAGAGCTCCAAACACGATAATCAGCAGTAATCTGTCAATAAAAGACAGTGAAGGTGACGGTCACATACAGTGGACTACATTCAATTAGTATAAAACCTCAAACGCAATGTCTTTGCTAAACTTATATTTTTGCTAATAGAGGTCTTCTATGTGCATCAACACCAATCTGGTATCATATAATAATTATATTTTTTTATTTTTTGTTTATGTATAATCAAACAGTGTTTACGCAGTCACAGGATAGCATACTAAATGGGTGAGTTGGGTGAGTAGCACAATTGTGGCAATGCCTGGATTTAAGTGGATCTGGGGCAGTGTTAAAAGTTACAGAAGAGACATGACAGAGTAATAATGTAATGAAACGTTATATTCTCAACTTTCTTGTGTGTGCAATTCCTATTACAAACAAGTTAAAGCAGGATGGCTTAAAATCTGGACACAGCGTACGTCAGTAGATGAAAAAGTATGCACCAAAACCCAGTAGGCGTCAGTCCCCGAAAAGCAGATGCTCTTTATTGCTGTGGTCATGGTTAGTCATGTCAACACTAGTATCTTAAAGAAAAGTGTTTTTATGTAACCCAGATTTGATTGTTACATAAAAACATTTAAAACACATAAAAATGTAGAACATTTAATTGAATTAGATGTTTTTGATGCTGATCCACACAATATCACAAATCCAATGTCAATGAAAAATAAAATCTATAAAAAACTGAAAATTGCACGAGATTGCGTAATTAACCCCTTTTAACCATTTATTTGTTAGTGCCACGGTTCACCCTACGCGACCTGGTTGAAGTGTGGTTTGTTGGTTGTCTTTGTCTGTTGTATGTCTCTGTCCCCATCTGGTGGTGTTGGCTGTCACAAAGTCTTGATTTCTCCAACTAACGTACCAAATACTACTCTAAAACGTCCTGGTAAACGGCTGACCTTGGACCTCAGAAAACACAGTGGACCAACACCAGCAGATGATATGGCACCCCAAACCATCACTGACTGTGGAAACTTTACACTGGACTTCAAGCAACGTGGATTCTGTGCCTCTCTTCTCCTCTCTGTCAACATTTTCTTTCATCAGAGAACATAACTTTACACCACTCAGCAGCAGTCCAGTCCTTTTTGTCTTTAGCACAGGCGAGACGCTTCTGATGCTGTGTCTTGTTCAAGAGTGGCTTGACACAAGGAATGCGACAGCTGAAACCCACGTCTTGCATACGTCTGTGCGTGGTGGTTCTTGAAGCACTGACTCCAGCTGCAGTCCAGTCTTTGTGAATCTCCCCCACATTTTTGAATGGGTTTTGTTTCACAATCCTCTCCAGGGTGTGGTTATCCCTATTGCTTGTACACTTTTTTCTACCACACTTTTTTCTACCAAATCAGATACAGATTTACTGATTTTGGGGTTGTCATTAGTTGTCAGTTATAATCATCAAAATGGAAATGTGTCATTATGAAATAAATACGGCATTATGAAAAAGGAGTCCCTTGAAATAAATACATGTGGAATTTTGAAATAACTGTCCAATGTAATAAATCAAAGTTGTCTTGGAAAACATCATTTTGAAATAAAACCTATTTCTTTACATATTTAGTGACTTATACATTTATATTTACACATATTTATGTAATTATTGCCTAATTTCATAGCTATATTTATTATTTCATAGCTGTATTTATCTATTTAATATTGACGCAAATGGCGTTCCATAGTTAATAACCAGAGATTCCCGGTCTGCTGAATAGACATGCAAACACCTACATAGGTCTAGATCTTAACCAAGTCTCCAAATTTGACCTACCTGATGTGGTACTTATTGTTTACAAATCTACCGTATCACATTTTAACTCCAGTTTTATAAGCCTGTAAATTATTATCCTGGCTGTTCTTAACGTCTGGGAAAAGGGCTGTTTGTCTTTTATCTGTTTGAAAGTCGTTGCGAAATTCCATGACCCTGGTCATGTAGTAAATTTAAAGAGCTTCCACGATCTGCAGGGTAATGGGGAGACCGGGCAGGGGTAGGAGGCGCCAGGCCTTTGAGAAGCGACAATGACCAGGATGGTGGTGTTACTCTGTGAGAGGGGCAGATCAGTTACAAAATCAATAGACAGGTGTTATCATGACCGTTGTGGAACTGGTAAGGGATGCAACTTACCCACTGGGCACCTTGATCTGTCAGTTATCACATTTTTATTTCTTCTTGTTGTCACACAAACATGAAAATGTGACACTGTTGTCATGGCAAACATCGTTCAAAGTCAGACCTCCTGATGTGAAGTACCACTTGTTTCAGTTCTGCCTCAAATGGAAGCACAGAAGAAACACAATCAACTTCCCCTGGGAGCTATCTGAAGCAATGCCATATATAAGATAGATTGCGGCCTGGCGCCTTCGTTTTTGGCCACAATCACATGCATGAGTCATGCTGATCAAGGTCTTTGCCTATCCTTGGCATCCAAACTTTTCATTGCTGCATGCTGGGTCAACTTGAGCATTTAGACCTGCCTGCGGCGGGCGTGGCTTCTAGCAGGAGATCAATGGCGCCGTCTTAGGAACATTGAGGAGGAAGACGGGAAGTTGGCCAGAATGATTCTCTCCGGGCATTCCATTGAGATTGCCCCACGTCATATTCAGACAGGTCCCTCTGCATCTCTGCGACCATGCCAGGATTTTTCACTGGCTCCAGGCGATAGTCGGGTCGTGCCGTTAAATCCCCAGGATGACTGGATGTATGGAGCACAACATCACCCTAATTCCATTCTCTCTCAATTTAGATTTGACCATTGATGGCCATGGTCAGCGGGCATGTCACATGGGTAACAAAGCAGAAACCCACGGAGCTGTATATACATGGGTTACAAAGCGATAACACAGAGCTGTATATGCGTGAGGGAACGCCACCAGATAACACAACTGGACAACAGAAAGGGTTAGAGCTGTTACATACACGCAATACACCTACTGTGCTCGACCGTGCCGACTTGCTGCTCACCCCTTTCCTGATTTGTGTCTAAGTCATTGCACACCCCTCCCGGAAGTGCCTCCTCTCATCGCAGAACAGACACAGACCCTCAATTTCGTCAGACTCTCCTCTGCGGGATATTACAGCTTTATTGGAACTGAAGATGGGTGAGATGTGGTAAGCGGTCGCAGAGTTGCCCATTAACAGCAATGGCCCTGGCAATGTAGACGTCCACCGTCATGGATTGGCAGACACAAGCCAGCTCCATTTGGACCTGAGGGTGGTTAATAGGGCTGGCTCATTCCAACTACTGGAGCTGGCATCGTCCGGAACAACAGTGCATTCACTGCAGTCATACCCTCCCTAGGGTATAAGCTGCTCGCCTCCATCCCACCCCTTCACAGGATGTTCAAACACAGCTCGGAACGGGACGATAAACTCTGAAAACAACCTCAGGTCCCCGGATCCACCCTCTCACAACATCAGTTAGAGGGGTTGTTGTGCTCACTGGCTAGTCCCCGCAATATAGCTCACATTGGAGTAGGAAAGGAATGCAACCCTCATGATTGCCAATATATGTTTTAGGCAGAGCTCTTCAGAGTTCTTTACTTCGGCACGGCTAGGCTCCACACTATTGGTGACAGGACATGTAGCTACCCATACCTGACCATGCTGCCATGTGAGACATCATTTTGTCAATGGTTGTCACCAACCTTGTAATCTGTTCCTCCATGGCACAGAGCTTATCCTCAAGGACCAAGGACTCCAGCTGCAGCACGGAGCATCCGTTTAATCTTACCCAGGTTAACTGCTTTGGTAATGTAACTGGGAGAGACACAAGGTACAGATACAGAACAATTGTTTAGGGCCCAGGAGGGCATTTTATTAAATAAAACGTAGGAGAGGGGGACATCTAAATCAGCAAACAAAGCACGTTGCTGGGGTGTCTTCCCTGATGTGGTGTGGAAGAAATTGGTGCAAGTTCTCAAGCCATACTTTTTCTCCTGGCTGTCTTCCTTCTTCCCTGTCTCCTGTGCTGTGAAACCAGAGTAGACTTAAGGGTAACATAGTTTGGTCCATCTTGTTTTCCTTCTTTTCTTTGTGTTTCTCCCCCAAACTGCTCTGCTTGGGTCTTTATGTACCACTCCGACGAGGTCCCGATGAGAAGCAGCTGTTCAGGGAAGGTTCCAGAACCAGCCAACCTTCTCCCTTCGTACAAATGCTGAAGCAGCAAGCGGGGGCATAGATCAAACCAAAGTACACCCTTTTAAGTCATAATGTTTCAGATGCCGAGCAATGATTATGTTTCACAGGTTTATTCATGACCAAGAAAGACAGGCAGGTAACAACAACAAAAAAGCAATGATCGGCAGGCAGGCATGCAGACATGCAGCAGGGAAAACAGATAACCAAACATAAGATTACAATACTCTAACACGAAACACAGAGTGAACCTGTGCTGAAACAAAACAAACAGGAATACGGAAAAGGCTAACTAAAAGGAAATAAAATAGTACAGGTATTGCAACGTACAAAAGTCTAACATACATTTGTCCTTTCTCACAAAGAAAGACAATGCTCCTCAACTAGGTGCACAGACACAACTGAAATAAATATGCAACTAAACAAGACAAAGGTGAAATGAATGGGACAGTTACAAGGGAAAAATAACGAGACTAATTACTTAAAATAACACACAAGGACAAGGAGGGCAATACAAAACAAGACATAGACAGAACAAGGCAAATACCTTACAGTTGTGCATGTAAGATAGAGAGTGTAATGGGGAAAGAGAGAGAGAAAGTAAACATTTGGTGGGCACAGAAACATTTCAAACTTGAAAGGGCCACTGATACTAACCTCAACAAAGGGCCACTCAAAATGCACAAGTTTTCTTTTTAAAATATTTCTAAATGCTGCAAAGGTCACAGGTTGGAACTCAAGCGGTAGTAATAGATGCTGCAAAGATCACAGGTTGGAACTCTAGCGGTAGTAATAGGTGTGCGCCTGTATACAGCGACCTAGACCACTGGATCGACCACAATAATTTACATTTGTATGCCTACATGTTATTTATTTTAAGTATTTCAAATTCTAGTTTGATTAAGGTCTGTGCTTTCTAAATTATCTTTTAAATCTTATTTGTATTTATTTGGCAGGGACAGCGCAGAATGTAACAAGGGGCACCCAGATAGCTTAATCATTTGTTGTTAATAGTTTGTAAAGTGTCAAAGTCACTAATAATAAAATGTTCTGAGACCACAAATGAAGTTGTGTTATCATTGACATGGAAACGTAAAATAACACTCCCCCCCAATTGATATCGCAATGTAAAAAAATCCGCCGCCACCCCCACAAAATCTCCCGGATTTCGAAAACAAAATATTGGCAGGTATGATACAGACACTGATAAAATTGCACAGAAGCTGTTTATGGAGTAAGTGTAGTCTGATTTATTCCACATCACTAATGTTTAAAAAAACTTATCAGATTTCATGGCGGGGGCACCTTGTTTAATGATGATTTTATTTCGTTAATCAGTGTTGTTGAGAGAAAGATCTTTACTTAAGGGTACCACTAGAGGGCACCCCCACGAATTTTGCACCCTAGGCGGTCACCTATAGGAAGGGCCGTCCCTGCTATCAACTTACCTGTCTGCCTGCCTGCCTCTCTCCGCTACGCCATCTCCACCACAGCCTGCCCGTCTACATCATCGCCCCTCCTTTACTCTGCCATTCTCGCTACCGCCTGTCTGTTAGACTCAAGAACAGCTACACCATCCAGACCTTCTACCCACCGGCAATTTCTATTAGTCTGTTCATTGTCCATTCTTTACCTGTATTCAATAAATGCCCTCCGGGTTTTTACGCATGGTGGCCTTACATCTCTGTGTTCGTTATTGTGAGTCCTGTCTTTTACAGCCACCTAACTGTTGTAGGCTATTATTGCATTTACAGCAATCATGAGTGGTAAAAGGTAGGCCTCACACATTACAATTGACCCCAGATCTTAAATGAGTGCACAACCGATTGGATTTTCTGTAGATATATAGCCATATCAAAGATTGCAATATTCAGACTACAGACGGAGGATGTCAAAAGAATAGGCTTACCGTTCTTAGTTTGTCAGAGACCATCAACTATCCACCCCTAAAAAATAAGTGAACAATAAAAGACCGATGAATTGATCAAGCAGAAAAACAACTGGCAATTGCCATTGGGCTAAAAAGGTGAATTGGTGCATTCAAGTGACAGTCTAACATAATTCATTCAATTTGAGGTGGCACCTAATAATAAAACCGGAGGTCTGCTAAAACAATCTGTTGTAATGTTCTTTTCCGTATCTAAAAATGTGTCCTCAGTCAATTTAGCTGACGAATTTGTAGAGAAAAAATGCATTAGATATCATTCCAGTCAGAAACCTTTTGAAATAAATATTGAAGATTCTACAGGAAAGAATAAAGTTCACATTTCTCTAAACAAACTGTAAAGATATCTAAAATCAAGTTCGAACCATGTTTTATGTCAATCATCAGTTTTTTTATATAAACATCTCTAAAATGTATTTGAAATAGGCTAGAAGATTCACCATGGCGATGTCTACTGCATGGTTCTTCCTTTATTGCAACTTTGTCAAAATGGTTTCTATTTTTGACCAGTTGAAGTGGTAAGGTATCCAAGGAGGCAGTTGAAATATGGATACCTGACATATTTAGAAAGAAGTGCTGAAAGTTTGAAATGTTTCTACATGTTTTCCAACACAAATATACATGACTCTGGTAGTATCAACCGCATGAAGGCCATTTAGCAGACCCTTTTAACCAAAGTGACTCACAGTCACGTGTGTACATTCTTTGTATGAATGATTCTGTGATATGAACTACTTTTCCTCAATTTGTAATCAACAGGCTCTACAAACGGAGCTATAAAGCACCTAATAAAAAATACTTTCTTAACAAAATTATTTAACAACTTATGTATTGACATCAAAGCAAAACATAATTCTCTTCATTACGAAGCAGCAAGTAAAAATGTGCAATTATCGCTGAATAAAGTGTATAACAGAAAAGTAATTGCAGAGTATGGATATTCATTTCCTAATCTAATCTAATTGGCTGACTATGGATCATTGCGAACAGATATGAAACAAGTAATGGATATCAAGGTCCTGGTTATCTTTTTGCTCGTTTGAGGAGTAATTCCTGCCTCCTTTTCTCTGCTAGGAGCTCTTGTATCCTTTTATTTCGTGTTGTTTCCCGGAACGGAGTACGTCGTCTGTGTACAAAGTGGTTTCGAGAGACCTCGTTATCAACTCCGTCAATCCTGTACGGCACGTCAATCAAGTGGTTTTCACTTCTGTTCTCTGTCCAGTTGGGGGCGTCGGTGGAGGGCGACCAGGTGACACTCAGACGACGCTGTATCGTCACGGTTTTCTTGCGCTTGTCGCCTTTCGGTCTGGGAGTGGGGGGTGCAACATTTTTTTCCCAGGAACTTGTGGTGAACTCGGGGACAGTAGTATTAACAACGGCGAGTTGAGGGGTGGTGACGTCAGTTCTGGGAACTGTGGTCTCCCCAGCAGTAGTGGGTGGCAATGTGGGACTCCCCGGCGTTAAGGGGGTGGTGTCCGTGTTTCTGGGGTATCTGGTGTTTATTGCTGCGGTGGTAATATACATCCTGGTGGAAGTAATCGTGGTGGTGTGCTCTTCAGCTCTGGTTGTATCCTCCTCATAATCATCATAATTGACATATGCAAAATCGGTTGTATAGATACTGGTAGTGGGTTCAGTTGGTAGTGATGTTGTGACGTTCGCTGACTCCATGGGGTCGGCAGTAGGTCCAGGGAGCACGCTGGACAACCACGATCCAGTGGTGACGGTCTTCTGTGTAGTGGTGAAGTTCCCCTCTGGGCAGGATTTGCAACACAACTGTCTAAAAGCAAAATGAGAACAGTACCTTCTCAACACCTCAGTGCGACAGAGAGCTGACCTATCTCCTTTACACTGCCCTGAAACATTCGGCACAGATGCATCGGTGGTAGAGTTGGTTGGGTTGGGTTTGTCGGTGAGGGCCGTTGTGGGGTATCTTGTCTGGGTGGGGATGGTGGGAGTGGGATGAACGCTGGTGTTCTTGTGCCTAGCTGTGAAGTTCCCATCGCTGCAGGACATGCAACATATCTGTTTGAAGGCAGAATGAGAACAGTATCTTCTCAAAACCTCTGTGCGACAAAGCGCCGATCTATCTCCTTTACACTTCCCTGAAACACAAAGCAATAGACATCTATGAAACAGCACCTCCTCAGGCTTACCTGGACACAATGCCAGACAACACATTACAGATATGACCCTTGAAAAAAGCAAAAAGCTCAGGAAAGGCTACTGTAGACTGAATGGGCGGGCAGAAATAGAAAATGCTTTGTCATGCTTAATCAGATTGATGCAATTGAAATTGTTCAATAGCCGTACATCCATCCTACCAAGTGGATAATCTGTAAGGCAACAAGTGGAAAAATTGTATATTTAGCTTTATTTGTTGGGTTTGGGCTGTACTGCAGAAACGGCTAAAAGCAAACATTCAGTGGTATCCGTGTCAAATATGTGGCTGTTGTGATTGGGTACATCAAACAAAAGGGTAGAGAGTAAACAGTTTAGTAAACACAAACTTTGGTAAGTACTGCATACATCGGAAAAGACAAAACAAATTGACAATCACTGATATACCACGGATTAAGGGAAACCACCCATAAATTGTTAAATATGTCTCACGATAAGAATACAACTCTTGATTGAGTATCACTGATAAAAATATTTTATATATTTATATATATTAAATATTTAGTTACAACCACATACTTTCAGGCCTTACATGTTGGCTGTTGAAACCACACAATTCATTGTTGTCACCAAGTTGAGAAATGTAGTCATAAATGCTACTTAATACAGGCATCACGTTGACGAGTTGATATACATACTCCCAGTAAGTCACAGTTCAAGTCTTGTTGGCACAGGGTTTTCCACACCGCTGCCAGAGACAGCTTGCTACATTGCCACAACAATTACACAATGAGTTAAATGATGACCTTAGTGTTTCTCACAAGGGTGCTGTGAATAGAATCCATTTGGTCGTCAATATCAAGCACATGTTCCTTTTTCTTCTTCTGGACTTTAGCTAATCCTTATAACAACATGAAAAATCCATACTTTTGGTCGTTTTCTTAACAGCCTATTATAAGGCAAAGGTATATTTCAGATGACAAGTTAATGACTGGATGAGGAATTAGAATATCTTTTGGAATAATTCAGAGTGACACACAAACACACTAGCTTATTTTGACAAATGTGGTCTGTCTACAGAACTGCACATAATGTTTTGAGAGTAAAGTGAGAATAAACCCTAGTGCCCTCCACATTCTGGGTTCCTCACTAATAGTTGACTGATAGTTCTTAATGCGCATTAGCCATTTTATGTCAATATTCAGGTAGAACTTGTACAAAAATTCAAATACAGTAACAGTCATAGTTATCCGCAAGTTATTTCTTGGGAATTATTTACGTTGATTGTTATGTACTGATATGACTGTACAACTATAGGGAGTGTTAGTCTGCTGCGCCTTTTCTCTTAACAGTCAAGAAGTCTCTCCCCCCAAAAAGCTGTCCATCTTAACGTTATCGAAGCCACTGCATAACTCCATTTTCAATCAGAGTCCCAGGTTCAAAACCTAATAACAGGCAACCCGTGAGTGACTCCAAATATAGTGCAGAGGTTAGGCCGCTAGCATCCAGGTCTCGCTTAATCAAGCCTAATCAAGGTAGGACCTTCCATTTCTCTCTTCAGTGAGCGTTTTGGGGCCGACCTTACAGCAAGATCCCTGAAGGAGTGTGCGACTGTGCGTGTGAGAGAAAGAGCCGAAGAGCCAGAGACCACAGCCCAGGAAGCCAGCCTCCCTCAGCCAGACAAAGAAGCCGCAGGCAGGCAGTCAGGCAGGCGGGCGCCTTGAGAGCCGTCCTCCAGTGTAGAGGAGGGAGGGTGAACAGGAGAGAGTGGAGAGCCTCTATCAAGGCAGCCGGGCCCGCAGAGACAGGCAGAGCGAGAAAGGCAAAGCCCAGGTGAGCAGAGGCATGCAACGGACGCCGTGCTCTGCACTATTGAGGGGATGTTTACTTGAAGAGATCTTTGGCTCGGGAAACTCTGGGTTGGCCCGCGACAGCCACTGGATCAACAAGTTCTTTCCATCACCTGAGAGGAAAAAGCAAAAAAAACACAATAAAGGATTGTTTGAAAATGCAAATCGTACCATATGGGACGTAAACCATAACGACATTGAACAGGTTAATTCTCGTGTCACCCGAGCAAGGAATCAGCTGGCAGGTCCGGATTGTGGCGGGTTTAGCGTCCATGCAGTGTCCCACAGAGTTATCTGGCGCGCTACATAAAACCTGCCGTTCTTGGGTCCCGTTGCCGCACGTCGACGTACACTACACAAACACACCCGTCAATTCAACATTTCACAGACAGAGGCGTGTTACTGTCAATCTCATATGTACCGTCGGTAAAGATCGTTAACTATTACCCTTTGGCATTCGAGCGCAAAATACCTGGGACCAGGGTCCCGCCCTCCACTGGGTGGGACACAGCTGGCGGTTGCAGGGGCGTTTTCCCTCCGGCCGGTCGTCGTTACAGTACTTGCTGTTGATGGTGCGCTGGCCGCCGCTGGAGAGTGGTTGGACGCAACGGACAGAGCGAATCTGGTAGCCAGTCTTGCCGCACGTGGCACTGCACCCGTCCCAGTCTCCAGTGACCCAGCTGTAGAGTAATGGACACACACGTCAACACAGGACATACTGTAATTGTAACCTGTATATTCAGGTCTTATTTTTGAAGACTGTAATACAGTGGTTGCATTGCCGGTTCACACAGATTAAACATACAACTCTGGGTTCACATACACTGACTGGGAGCACTCTTTACGGTTGCAGTCCTTGCTGATTGCTCTGGGCTTGTTGATGTTCGCGCAGAAGGTGCGTTGGACCATTTTCCCGTCAGACTTTCTCTTGCAGCCAAATCTTGTGTACTGCTTACCTACAAAGGGTACAGAGAAGACACCAAGACCAAGGCTGCTTTATTTCTAGTTTAGTTCTATGCAATCAGGTTTTCTTGCTGGTCATGGCTGCACCACGGCCACCCTTAAGGTCCTGAACGATATCATAGCTGTCATTGATACAAAGCACTCCTGGCAGCCGTTAACATCGATCTGTACAAGGCATTTCATACTGTCAACCACCATGTTCTTATCAGCCTACTCAATAGCCTGGGCTTCCCTCATAACTGCCTCGCCTGGTTCTCCAACAATCTCTTTGACAGGGTCCAGCATGTTAAATCAGAGGGCCCACTGTCGAGAACCATGGCTGTCTCCATGAGGGTGACACAGTGTTCGATTCTCAGGCCCAGTCTATATTCCCTTTACATTAACGCTGTTGGAAACTTCCAGATTCTTCTCTATGCAGACGATACCATTCTGTATACTTCAGGCACCTCGTTAGATACTGTGCTCTCAAATCTACAGGGTAGATTTAATGCCATTTAGCATTCCTTCCGAAACCTACAGTTATTATCAGGGCCGACGCTAGTGGGGTGAAAGGTGGTTACAATGAAAAGAAGGAAAAGAAGGCCAGGAGAGTTGCTGTATCCCAGTCCCAGACAACGTGATTTTGGTTCATCATAGGTGATAAGGTGAAGTGACGTGTAAGGTCATCACAGGTTTAAGATAAATGAATATTATAATATTCAGTTACATAATATTCAGTTATATCAATGTTTATTGAAAGTTGTTTTAGTGTTTGCTATCCATTTGTTTTTATATTTAATGTTATACTTGTGTATTTCCCCTGTTAAGGTGATAAACAACCTTTTGTTGGCTTCTGACAAAGGTTCTGCATCTCTCCTATTGCTTCTTGATCTTAGTGCTGCCTTTGACACTATTGATCACTCCCATCTCTTGGAAAGATTGTAGACCCTTGTTGGGCTACGAGGACATGTTCTCGACTGGTTTAGATCTTATTTATTAGATAGACTTCAGTTTGTTTGTGTAGAAGATGTTCCGCAAGGCTCAATCTTAGGACCACTTCTGTTTTCACTCTATATGTTTCCTTTGGGTGATGTAATCCGAAACCATAATGTCAATTTTCACTGCTATGCCCATGACACGCAGCTGTATATTGCTATGAAACATGGAGAAGCTCCAAAATTAGCTACTATGGAAGCATATGTTTCAGACATACGAAAGTGGATGACAGAGCATTTTCTGCTCTTAAATTCAGATAAAACTGAAATGCTAGTTTTAGGACCAAAGAAACAAAGAGATTTATTGACAGACCTTACGTTGAACCTAAACGGATGTATAGACATTTGACAAGAAACTGTGAAAAACCTTGGTGTGACCCTTGACCCGGATCTCTCGTTTGACGATCATATAAAATATATTTCAAGGACAGCATTTTTCCATCTTCGGAACATTGCAAGGATCAGAAACTAGTAATCAAAAACTGATGAGGAAAAACTAATCCATGCTTTTGTTACCTCAAGATTAGATTACTGCAATGTTCTATTCTCCGGTTACCCTGATAAAATCAATAAACAAACTTCAACTAGTACTTAATGCAGCTGCTAGAATCTTAACTAGAACTGAGAAATTTGACCATATTACCCAAGTCTTAGCCTCTTAAGTTGTTAAGGCTGTTAAGGCTAGGGCAGACTTTAAAGTACTACTGTTAACCGATAAAGCCTTACATGGACCTAACTCGCTGAATTAGTCCAGACATACATACCCACGAGTAACCTAAGATCAAAGGATGCTGGTCTCCTAATTGTACCTAAAATTTCTAAACAAACAGCTGGAGGTAGATCTTTCTCCTATAGAGCTCCTCTATTATGGAATGAGTTGGGTTAGAAATATAAACTCTGTTCAAACTTTTAAATCACAATTAAAAACATATCTTTTCAGTAAGGTCTATGGTTCAGTGTAATATGGCCCAGGGTACGAAGGTTGAACGGAAGGCTCGGATCTCATTCTGCCCAACTGTCTTTGCCTTGCGGGTTCACATCTCCACGGGGGCGTCCTCTCACCAAATTCGCTGCTGTTCATGGCCATAGTTTCACTAACCCCCCTGTGTCCTTTATGAACTGTACTGGTATACTGTTGTGCAGGAAACTAGTGTCCAACCTCTCCCTGTGTTTGTGTCCACTTCTGTTAAAGGGGACCCGTGCCTGCTGGCCACGCTGTGGGACCAATCAGCTACGGCACAGATCTATCATAACCATCAACCCTCCCGGTCGTCCTGGACTATTTCGATTTTTAAGATGCTCACACATTGCCTGCTTGCACTGTATAATATTAACTGTCATAAACTCGCCCAGCACAGCCAGAGGAGGACTGGTGATCCCTCAGAGCCTGGTTCCTCTCTAAGTTTCTTCCTAAATTTGACCTTCAGGGAGTTTTTCCTAGCCGCCGTGAATCAACTTGTTATTCTTGTTCAACTTGTTGATGTGTACTCTGTCGGATTCAGGCTGGGTGATTGTAAAAGCACTTTGTGACAACTTTGTTGTAAAAAGGGCTGTATAAATAAATTTGATTGATTGATTGATATTTCGCTTTTGCAGTTCAGGACCATTCTCAACCATTGCCTTCAAACTACTCCATTCTGAACTCTT
The DNA here is from genome assembly GCA_029465975.1 of Dallia pectoralis. NCBI lineage: Eukaryota > Metazoa > Chordata > Actinopteri > Esociformes > Umbridae > Dallia > Dallia pectoralis. The sequence goes on along the minus strand of CM055747.1, from coordinate 10,092,584 downwards.
TTCTGATCACTATACATGTTAACTGTTGTCTGGTTTTCACCCACCCCTTCTCACTTTTGCCATGCCCATTTTGCACAGCGGATATTTCTCACCTGCACTGCTGTCATACCTGTTTACATTCCTGAACTATTCTATGGAGGCATGTTCAAATACTCTTCCTCCCAAAACCCGACCATATAATTTGTGCACACTGATGACCTACCGGCTAGATACACTTTAACCGTTTTACATTATGTATATAGACACTTCTTTGAATGTAAATGTATGTTGTCATGTACATTTTATCCTTATTTTGGCCAGGTCGCAGTTGAAAGTCAGAATTTGTTTTCAATCAGCCTACCTGGTTAAATAAAGGTTAAATAAAAAGTAAACATGAAATTACAATTCAATAACAGAAGAAAATAACAGGAATTTTCTATCACTTCTCAATAAACTTTACATTTTTTAAACATTTGTTTCCCATTCAAATCGTTTTTTTCAAAATGACTCAGCGCCTTAGTCTGTCTGTTGTCAACAACTCTGGTCCCCACTCAGGGGTATTTGGCAGTAAAAAACAGACATTTGGCAGTTACCTCCGCAAGGTTTCGAGCAGTGAGACCACTTCTTCAGAGCCCACTCAAAATAGTTTGTGTCCTCCTGCACTAGGTTGCTCTCTATGGACGACTGCAGCTCCTCATGAATAATGTATTTGTAGGAAAGGGTCACTTTAGAGTCACCATGGGAACGTATCTGTGGTAGGTGGAGACAAGACATGTGTTATGTTATGGTTTTGGTGGAACAGAACATTGGCAATTATGTGGCAACTAACACTTGTTGAGAGGAACTAACTTTCCACGGTTTGAGCCAATGACGTGGCTCAGTAGCAGATGAAACCCAATAAAAGCTTTGTATCAATACAAAAATGTTTTGTGGCAAAGAGGGTGAATGTCTGTAGTTTTTACTTGTCAGGATGTATAATGACTCACCATGACCAGAGTAGCGTATCTGAGAGGTCCTACTGTCTGAACTGTCTCCATGTCGTCATCATTGAGGTATTCCCACTCCACACCCTTCTCTATCACTGTGCGGGATTCTGGGAACTCGCCCTCATTGTTCAGAAACAGATTATCTGTGGCCTGGTTTTTCATCGCTGATATGGTGAAAACAGGAAATATGTTATGTTTGGTTTATTTTCTCCTTCAGGATTGCATTTTTGGCGATACTAAAGTATATTTTTTTGCAAAATGTGGAGTCCTAATGGCAGAAACAACCCTGAGACATTTGGAAGGATTATGACCAAAGATCCATGGTGAATCTCTTTCGAGCAGTCCAGATGCACTTTAACCTAAAGCAGCCAAAGTCTGACTGAAGCAGTAATTACTAACAGTTGTCCTTAGCCAAGATAGCCACAAAATAATAATTTATACAGTGTAACATCCAGGAAATTAAAGTTCTACTGTAGTATTTACAACAAGCTTCCATTCAAAACTCACCAAGGATATGTGGGGTACCCTTTAACTCCTGGATTAACAGATGCCGAGCTCCTTTAGGTATTTCAAGTATTTTGAGGAAACCTGAAACAAACAAGAGAAAAAAATATGTGAATGACAAAAATTCTTTAGATACCAAAAAGAGCGAAAGTAGACTACCATTATAAACAGACAACTAGCCAAAACAGTGTGGATGTTTACACTATGTATCCTGTCTGAGATGGTATATTTGTACAGTTTGTATCTACAGTATATACAGTACAGTATTTATCCCTGCATGTACGCAGGCATGTTCAGTATATTCTGAGATAAATCATTACATGTTAGTTATCTTTTTTTACCCCATTCCTTAATCTCTGAAACTTCCAACCAACCTGACACAGTTGATGTAGACGTATGTGTCTTTAGAAGAACATTGGAAATTATGTACTTGGGAGGCTACACAATTTACTTGACCAACCGTCTTGTTTGAGCAAACCATTTTCAGACAATACCTGCTTTGTGATGAAAGTGTCCATGTGACAAATATACACTGTAGCCATGAAAGAATCCACATAATGCCCAGATATGCTGCAGAGTTCAAACTTCGCTCACCTTCTTTTTTAGTGCTTCTAGTGAAGTTCCCCTTGATGATCTTACAGCTGGAGTTGTCTCCCCCACAGATCCCACATTTGTCCTCCTCCTTGTCTGAGGCGATCTGGTTATCACAACCAACGTGCTGTAAGGCAGACAAACCAAGACAGTGTTTTGAAGTGCGGATGGGCATCCTCCTAGACAGTATCTTTAACTTCAGAGTGTTGTACACCAGAATTCAGCTGTTTTACATGTGTATGGGTTATGGATCAGTCATCCTCATTGCAGGTGTTAGCACGCCCTCTGCCAGCAGAGTGGGAGTAATTATACCAGACCCAGATCACCAGTTCTGAAACACCTGAGAGACATTACCTGTCATTGCTCTAGTGCGAGGTATTGTTCCTAGCCTGCTTACCGTTTACGTCACTGCCTAACCCTTATCTGTACCTATTAGTGACTCCCGTGTTTGACTACCTGCCGCCCATCGAATCTCATCTTTGCCTGCCACCTTCTGTACCGCCACCTGATATCTGATCACCTGTTACCGACCAATGCCTGTCTGACACGATTACCCTGCTGTGTCATCAATAAATCTATGTTGCGCTTTCGCGATTGGAAACGTCCTCAGTTGTTCCATGAGCATTCATGACAACATGCTCCTGTAATCCTGTGGACAAACCGGCTTTTTCCATTACGTTCATTGGAATTTTTTTTACATAATCTGGAAAAGATGCATGGTAAAGAGAATTTGTGCACTGGTGAGGCTACTCGTCTTGGCAAACATATGTGTAAAATGTGCCACGCCGTTATATCCACTAGAATTTGCCCAGTAGCGAAAGGAGAATTATGGGATTGCATAAGCTGTCCTAATGTTCATGGTCATATTTGATGAGGACATTTGTGCCTGAATTGTACATGTTTCAGTCTTGCCTACCTCACATTCTCCCCTCACACAGACGCTGTAGGAGTCTTTGTAGGAGCACCGTGTGCCGTCCTGGACCATCCTGTTCATGGCCACCACATCTCCTGTCTCCTTGGACTGACAGTACAGCTGGCAACGCTCATCCTCTATGGTTCACAGAGGAGAATAGGATATCTGGGTTAAATAATTCATACTGATTACCAGACAATTTTGTAAGACTCACTTCTGTAAACCCCAGACGTTTGGCAAATCAGTAGCCTCCGACTAACTTACGTGAATGATAGAGTCAGAAGGAGCAATTATAATTTGACAAGTCACATTATGATAACTGTGTCTTTATCTTTCTGTCATGAGACACTGGAACAGTTGCTACAAGAGAATAATGAACAATTGCACTGTCAGGCTGCGTAATGATGAGACCGTTAATTACAACGCGAATCTAATAACCCAATAACTGTCACAAATGGGTTTGCTGTGTTGTACACCGTGTGTGAGGGAAGAGCACTTCTGTGTATCAGGTTGATTAGTAGCACAGCTGTTTTGGGTTTAGCTAAGCACTGGGGATAGGTAGGTTAATCAGTGAGCTATTTAAAGTCCCTGGTTAGGTTCACGGGTGCTTGGGATTGATAAGATCAAGAATGAACATGTGCAAGTAGATGCTGGAATGAGAGCTGTAAGAAGAAACCTACACGAGTTGCACAAATGCAAGACGTTCCTCTACATTACCAGGGCAAGAAACTGGTTCCTGGATTCGTAGAGCTAAAATAAAACTCAGATGTAACTTAAAAGACATCAAGAGCCACATGTAAATAGTTTTCAGAAAGTCGCTGTGTACTGAAATGCAAGGAACAATCTTGTCAGAGCTCCCTCCGAGGCCAGTCTAGCGCCTCCTGCAAGCAGGCTTCGGCGGTCGTCTTTTCCAGTCTGCTAGCTGGCATCGTTTTCTCCTCCCTTCACTAATTGTCCGGTCTCGTCATCACAGTCACCTGGTGCTCATTCCCTCATCAGTAGAGTATATAGGTCCCCTGTGTTTGGGCATGTCTTTGTGTGCTATTGTTTTATTTTGCATGTTATGTGCCTCTGCGGAGATTGCCATACTCCTGTCTTTGAGACAAATTATTTCTAAGTGTGTGCTGTGACGCACTGTATTATTTAGCACTAGGGTACTATTGCTTGTTGGAGTTCTGTGTAAGAACCGTCAACATTAAAACACTCTAGGAGCTATTCTGTTCGTGTGCGTGGCTCCATTCTTTCTGCCTACTACCAGACCGTGACAAATCTAAATCTGTTTCATACCTATAAAGCAACCCATAAACGGATGTGAAATTTCTATTTAAAAGTATATTTCAAATGATTTATGCATAAAAATACCAAATCTAAATTATGAACCTGGAGAATCCTTTATAATTCATAACATCTAGATTAGCTGTTGTCCACATTCAATTCATCCTGTGGTCCATCCCAGTGGACATTCTGTAAAACATTTTTAAGTTATTTATATTTATTAATTTAATTTTGACTCCTTTGGTCCTCCGTAGAAAGGTAAAGACAAAATGACAATGACATCTAATTCTAGCCAATAAAAAAAAAGAGACATCAGTGCATCCCCCTCCCCAAACGACCTGCTGCCAACCTGAACCTCATTTTAAATGGTGGATACATGTAAGGCAATATGAGGTCACTTTTATACAAGATGAGATCACTTTAAAAACCGTGTTTATGGAGGACCTTGGCATTTTCAAAATGGCACAGAACATTATTAACATAGGAACAAACACCACTCATGCCTTTGTCTTTTGCCCAAGAATTTAAACTGCCAGATGTTTTGACTTACGGTCAGGATGTTCATAGGGCAGCCAGTGGTGCTTGGCATTGTCATACTCAAAGTAGGGCTCCCACAACTTGCACTGATCCTCCCTGAAGTCGGCCAGGGCCTTGGGGCACTCGTCCAGGTTGCACAGCTGAAACTCGTAACTGTTGCCATAACATGTACGTCCTCCGTTTGCGGGTCTGAGTTACAGCAGCGGAGACAGACAGCAGCCGTTTGTCACGTTCAAGAAAGGTCAGACGTTTTCTTATTTCTTATTTTCTGACGCATTCCTTTTTGCACATTGCCTGATTTTGCACTACAATATTTACAATATTTGCACTATTGCACTACGTAACTTATCTGTATTCTGTATAGTATTTTGTATATTACTATCCCTATACCCCTCACCCTCTTAGTATAATTTATATTGTTCTATTCATATGTTGTATGTAAGCACCTTCCAGCCAAAGTAAATTCCATGCATGTTCACACATTCATGGCGATTAATCACTTTTCTGATTTCTGATTAGACGGTAGCAGAGCGGCAGAGTGCGCATTGACTCGTGGGGTTTTACTCACATCGGGTTGTCACACTGACGCGTACGGAATCGCACGCCGCCTCCACAGGTGCGGGAGCAGGAACCAAAGGTACTCCACGTTCCCCAGGCTCCGTCTTGCTTCAGAATATCGAGGGTCAACTTGATGCAGTAACCCAGGAAGCAGTGCTGAAAGAGTTTGAAAGGTAAGCGTTGTAGGAGTTGTCGCTGCTGGCGTTCAAACAAACAACAAGCAAAAAATAACCTTTCCCACCTTCCCTGGTGCACACTTAGTGCCGTCGATGGGCGGACCTTTCTTGGTTTTGCAGAAAAATGGGTTGTCTGGGTGACTGCACCAAAGCTGCTTACAGGGATCGTAGGTGCTGTACTAAAAGAAAACAGAAATTTACGCTCTTTCACACATGAAGCTAATGAAAACGCCCCAAGGTCTTGATAAGTTAACCAAAAAAGTAACCAAATGTCCAGCACTGTTGATGGTGGAAAGACTACTGTATCTTTTATATTGGGATTATATACACTTACACTGTGTACTAAGGACAACAAATGATACCGCCATAGAGGAGGTCTTATTACGTTAATATTTCCGATACTGTACACCTGCAGGAGGCATGACGCATAAACTCCAAGAGGTCAAACAAAATTGTCCCGTCTTTGCTTCTTTCTCCACCACCATCAAAAAAACCTAACAACCTATGTGCAAACACACAGTACCTGGAACCTGGCTGTGTACATGGAATCACACTGGAGTGGTGTGTGTGTGTGTTTGATAGTGCTCACTTATGTGGAAATAGTGCAATAGTTGCTTTTTTGGTGATTGTTTGTGCGATATAGTTCAAACCACTTGGGTGTGCTGTTGAAAAAGTAAACTGGCATTACATCTATTCAAAGTGAATTGATTATTTTGCATCCCTGGCATGTTTATCTGTGTATACATATGGACAAGTCTGTCAAATTCATTACCCCACATCAGAGTGTCTCACCCTGATTAATACAAATGCACGTTAATGTCACAAAGATTGTACAGGGACATGGTTGACCCCCTTACAGACACCTTAGAACAGCTACACGGTTTGTAAACAACAATAAACAAAGAAGACACGACACATTCTTCTCCGAACTAAGCTGACTTACCTGCTTTGCTGAACAGGCCACCCTTTGCAGCTAAGGAAATAGTTTGACAAGAAAGTGAGGCAAAGTGTCCAATAGGCACTTCCTCTAACTTACTCCAGAATGTGATCCGAAAACCTGCTGTTTTTGTATTCTTCTTTTTACATCAAACACAAAGCCAGTTCTTCAAATAGTTCTGCCCTCGTGAAACGAAACGAAACTATTTAAAAATGTTGTTTTCCTCTACAAAGAGGAGTGTTTATCTGCACTCGTTATTCATTGGAATTTTTCACCCAAAGGCACGGAACCAAGTCAGCCTCATGTTTTTGATCACCTGCTGAACTTCGAGAGTCCCTGACGTGGGACCAAATATCGATCGCACTTTACCGGTGGTCACTTGACAATGGCACTGATATGTTGAATGGGAAGTTTGTTGGGCATACGGGTGAAGTGTTGAAGGACTCACCGCCGTACACATGGTGTAGCCGACGCCAAAGTCAAAGCGACACTGTTCGTCCATGGAGTAGTGGAGCCCTGGTAACTGTGGCAATGCCGGCCAGTCATGGTCAAAGGGATCGTCACGGAGACAATCATATGAGCTGCGGGAAGACAAAACATATTGAGGGAAGTATAAGGTTCGGATCTTTAAGTTTAATTCATATTTTAAAGGAGGAAAATACTACTCAGTGTTTCGAACAGAAAAACACAGGAAGAGCAACATGACTAAAAAAAAAGCACAGCAACCTCCTGAACAAACCTCATTTCCAAGCAACTAACAGTAGCAGTTACGGTAAATAGAATAGCTCAAGGGCACAGGCCCATTCTTCAACTTGTAACCTCGGGGATACGAATCGGCAAATGTTCAGTTACAGTTACAGCTCTTTTACTGTTAGGGAGTTCTTGTCAAAGGTCATATGAACAGAGTTACGCTGTAATGTGCTGAACTCACTTTAAGTACTTGCGGAGCTCCTCCTTGCTGCATCGGGACCAGTGGAAACGGTGGAAGGCTGCCTGCACCAGAGGAGCCATGATGCTGCCCATCGGGACCTCGTCACCACATTCATTGCTAGGCGGGCCATCGTGCTCCATACCCAGCCTGCCAGGGAAAGACGCAAAGGACTTAAACAAAAGCCGGGGTGGACACGGGTGTAATATGTGTGTAAGTTCACACTGCGTCTTAGATTGTCTCACACGTGTCCTGTCTCGTGTGCCACAACGAAGGCTGAGGAGAAGCCGTCCTCGTGGTTCAGAGTGCAGCTCCGGATTGACTGGCACATGCCCGTCACAGGAGCGTAGCCTAGGCAAAGAGAGGGATGGAGATAGAATGACAAAGAGAGAGGAAAAGAAAAAAAGACAAAGAAATTAGTAGAGACAGGAAACAGAGGAGACGTATGCATTCTGTATTTTGACTAACGTGTATATTGTACAGGGGGGAGGACACGGGGAATGTCCAGCACCTTGCATGCCGGAGGGGCCAAACTCCTGTCGGGTCAGGAATATAGCATGGTCGTGGTAATCTGCATCGTTCTGGTCTGCCTTCTGCTGCAAGTAGGCCCAACGGCAGACGTTCTCCAGACTCGTAGACGGGTTGCCCAGCTCTATCAGACTCATAGACTGACGACAACACAGGAGAGTAGATACTGTCACACGCCACAGTCCATTCCTTCAATAAGGTACTGCTGAAAGGCCATCAGTTACTAATGGTGACTGTTCATTGTTATATTTTATTTGGCTTTTTATGTTTCCCAATATGACTGCAGTGAGCAGTTCTTGTGAAGTCATAGGTGTAATAAGAAAACGTTTTCCTGACACATCCTGCTAGCCAGCAGGTGGCAATGTTGCAGTGACGACTTTCCAATGCCATCGGAACTAAATTAGGAATGAACATATATTGACAATCACAATCAATCCAAAGTTGTATTGGATTGTATTGCCTATCAAAAAATTCTGTTTGCACATACACAAAAAGGCGCTATTGTGTAATGTTGTGTCTAAACAGATTTGTGTCATAGCTTTTGTTATGTTGGATTTTCACACGGCACTAATGAATCTTGAAATGTTGGCATTGGTTGGACTAACAGCCAATTCCCCAACAGTTTGCTGGGACAAAGAAATGTATTTCCCACAATCGGTCAGTCTGGCTCGGAACAAAATCAGACAAATGACTCAATGTCTTAGGCTTTAGTGACCAGTATGCAGATTTGTTTGCTAATGAGATTTCGAACATGCAAATACATACTCCCTAAAACAGTGTTCACTTGAACAACAAAAACCCATCAATATTATTTTGGGACAGTGGAGGTTGATGAGTTGGTATTAGCCGTTATACGGTTACCAGATTTCGACTTGCCTTGGTGGAGTAAAGGTTTGTGTGCAGCAGTAACGGAAAATTACGATAAACAAACCCAAACGCCACAAAATGTCATCATAATACAAAATCAAACTGTTGCGATGGGGAAGAATGCAATCAAAACAAAAAAGCAGACCGCTCACTATACTATTTATTACCTTGGCAGGACCCAGCATGATGATCCGAACCAGAACCACATTGATGTGGGCACCAAGTGTGCGATCCTGGTAGATCTCATTCACCTGCAGATGACAAACAGACAGTCAAAAAGTCAGACAACCAAACAAACATACAGACAGTCAAACTGACGTACAACCACTCAGACAAACAGTCAAAATGACAGACAACCAAACAAAAACAAAATGTAGCAGTCAGACAACCAAACAAACAGAAAATCAAACAGTCGAACAGAAGTACATGGCCTGAATAAATGCAATGAGATCATTATGCATATCACTTGTCTGTGTCTGATTGAGAGGTGGGATACTGTATATACGTTGGAGTCAACATTGCCCAGAAAGGCAACTCATTCTAGAAACTCTCTTCATGAAATACAGTAAAGTCTCCATATCTGGGATGAGGTCCTATTAAAATAGTATCCACCCATATTTTGTCTTGTCAATGATTCACTGCCAGCTGTTAAAGATCTGTGAGTGACGCAGGGCTTTTACACTGCTTTTAAGTAATTCTTAGCCAGAATGTGCCTGTCCCAGGGAGTTATGGTTTCCTCTCGTCCAGTCTGACCTTGCTGTTCTGTCTGTCAAGCATCGTAATTGCAAACTCGGTATACCTGCCTGTCTGCCCATCCAATTTCCTTGCTGGCCAGTCAAACCCCAGTCTGATGCCCCGGGAATCATTAATCAGTCATTACTTAATTTCTTCAATTCACCAGAGATGGTAATTCTAACTAAAACACTGATGCCACTTTTTTATTGCCAATACCAATTACACGGATTTCATTTTGGGTATTTGCCATTACTGGTGCTGATCAGATACTGCCATTTTCATATTGTTGATCTATGGTATGATTGCCATGATTCTTGTACATGGCTAAAATGTATGTCATCCAACTTTTAATCAACACCCTTTTCAAGATTTCAACAACATCAAATCACGTAAGATATTGCAGCGACCTTCCGGCAACCTTCGACTCCAAACAGAAGAGCATGTCCTCCCACTTGACTTATTTAAAGTCCCTCCTAGAGCCACGCCTCTTTGATGGCCCTCTGCACCAATTCACTTCGGACATCAATGAAGGCCTTTGGCTCTGTAGCTGAGCGCAGTACCTGCTGCTCCAAATAGGGATATCCCATCTGGAGGGGCGAGGAGAGGCACTACAATATGTTTAAACCTCCATAAACACGCCAATGTGGAAGAGTAAAGCATCTGGACATTCTGGAAATTCTACTGCAATGTAGGATGGGAAAGAGCATACATATTGAATAAAAAGGTCACTGCAGTGGAAATGGGGGGATGTGAAAACATTTAAACAACCATTTTCTGTACTTGGTAAAATTATAAAATGATATTTGCATGTGCATGTTTAGCTTGTTGTTTTCCAATCACAACGTTATCAAAGTGGCACTAGATTCACTTTAGGCACTTCGTTTTTTATCGCTTTGATACTATTATCGCAAGTATGTGGTAAAACATCACAACTCTTAGTACAAATCGCAAAAACTCATCACACTTGTGACAAAGCCAGTCTGATTCAAAACTTATAATTGTGCATTCAATTGGAATGTAAACATATCTCAAAACAAATCCAAGTATCTCATGAAATGTCATGAGAACATATTGTTTAATCACCAAAACAAAACATATATTTTCAGTGTAGTCATTTTAACTACCAGGGAATCCAACGAACAACAATGCAATGTAAGTGTTTGAAATCTCTCTTAAAGTGCTAAAGGTAATATGCTCAGTACTGTAGAAGACAGATTACAGTTTTCACATTAAGCAATAAATACACTTACATTACCCAACATTTACAGAATCTATCAATTCTTCACTATTAAATCGATCATGTGTAATAAGAATCGATGTTACAGTAAGGCCATAGACTCTCATCCACATCACAATGGGTGTCTTCATTGTTCATGCACCTAGGGAAAAATCGTTTGGCATGGTGAATCCATGCTTGACATCTGTCTACACTGTCATCACATGCCTCACCCATGGCCTGAAGGAAGGTGATCGTAAACCTTCCACCTTTATATGAAAAATATTTCCTCAATAGGCTTGAGTAAAGGAGAGTTCTGGGGCAGGTAGAAGGTTATGAATATGGGATGTGCATGAAACCATGCTTGAACTACAACTGCTTGATGGAAAATTGTCCCAAACAATTACATACAAAAACACATTAAAAGTCTTATAAGCATTGTATTGTGAAAGATAATTACATAATATGAAAGATATTTCTACGGTGACACACTGATTAGGTGTTGTGAAAAAGTTACTGTGTAATTTGGTGCGTTGTACACTGTCAATTTAACATGGGTTGAAAAATCTGCGCTTTTGATGATCTGCTTTTGCACCGAGAGTTGTGAGGTTTTACCGGATACTAGAGATAGTTGTAACAAAGCGAAACTAGAAAGCTGTTCAGCAACAGACAGATAGGGTTTCTATTTAGTTATGAATCTGAATGGATTTCGAGATCAGAAATAGCACAGATTAAAGTGGCATTTACTCAAATAGCCTGGTAGTGTCAGCTGGCGTTAGTTAGTTAGCTAGCTAGGATGTGCTAGATAGCCATCTTACAGTTTTTACCAACTATTTACACACATTTTCTGCCACTAGGTCACATTTTCTCAAAACTCTACACACAAATCTCAAATGCCTTCGTGGAGTGGCTCGAGGTCTTGATCAGTCTTAGATCTGATTTTCACCCAAGAGGTTTCCGAGGTCATACTGCCAGGACCAGCCGGGGTGGTTGGTGTTTTTAGCATGATGTTTTAGTTGGTGTTTTTACACAAAACTCTCCACCACTGCTCTACGCAGCTGAAGCCAGTTTAATGTGTTCTCGGCTATCAGTCCCTCCGCCCACTCTGGACATCGGGGGGGTCACGGCGTACTTGGTTCGTCCCATCATGGATTAGAGATGTTGGAGGGAGGGGATCAGTATCCTGTAGAGTGGGAGGAGTACGACCCCGATGAGCGATGCTGGGTACAGGGATGTGCGAGGGTTGTGATTGATCCGTTACTGCTGCAGGCATTCCATCGCCGTTGCCCAGATCAGCCTGCTCCAAATCCTCCGGGTCGACCCCGGGACCAGTGTTGACGCATAGTTGAAGCTGCGCGTCAGGAGGGTGTACCGTCAGAACTCCTCCTGAAGCTGCGGTCTCACCATCCACGAGCTGGCTTCAGTGGTTGTCGTCACCGACCTTCTAGCCACTCCGCTCCTCCTAATCACTTTTGTGATGCTTGGCAAGTCTGCTTGGCAAGTCCATCCCCTTCACCCTCAGCGTCTTTAGCAAAGCAGTGGTCGTCTTGGAGGTGTGTTTGGAGTCGTTATCGTGTTGGATTACTGCCCTGCCGCCCAGTCTCCAAGGGAGGGGATCATGCTCTGCTTCAGTATGTCACAGTACATGTTGGCACTTATGGTTCCCTCTGTAGCTCCCTCAATAGCACCGCAGTGCACTACCATGAGCCCATGACACTCAACCACCACCATGCTTGACTGTAGGCAAGACACACTTGTGTTTTTGCCCACCACACACGCTTCCGATACAGATATGTTCATCTCATCAGACCACAGGACATGGTTCCAGTAATCCAAGTCCTTAGTCTGTTTGTCTACAGCAATCTGTTTCCGGTCTTTCTTGTGCATCATCTTTGGATGACCAATTTGATGCAGTATGCGGCATATGAACTAAACACTGATCGGATGCTAGCAGCACTTATATGTCTATTTGCCAAAGACAACCTATGGATATGACGCTGAGCACATGCACTTAATTTCTCCGGTCGAGGCCGGTTCTGAGTGGAACCTGTCCTGTTAAACCGCTGTATGCAGGGTTTGTGTTGAAAAGTGGTGGGGACAAAAGATCAGATGAAAAAACATTACAGCAGGATGGGAAAAATATTGAATAACCGCGCATCCAAAATGGGCATAGTGAGTTCAATATTAGACTGACATTGGTCAGTAGCCAATCTGCGTGTTAGGGGTGTGGTTTTGCCAAGTGTCACACGTAAGTTTAAAATATTCTAACTGATCCCCCAGCAGTGGCGGCTGGTAAAAAATATTCTTTTGGGGCTGTGCCATACTTTTTTGTTTCTGTTACCATCCCAATATAATTTAACACAAACTGCAGGACAGCAGTGCTCAGTGAAATAGTCAGTAATTATTTAATGCCAATATTAAAAAGTTGAGGCATTCTTACACAAAACACAAGCCTTTATTCATATATATAAAGTTTATAGGAAATTACAGTGTATAAAGCAGGGGTACTCAATTAGAAACTTAAAAGGTCCACTCACCAAAATTGTCTTAGGTCCAGGGTCCGGATCAGGGATCCAAAAAAGAACTCTAACAAAAAAGTTGGAAAATCCCCCCAAAACGTTCAAATTATGTACAAAATGTATTTTTTTAGTGTGAAAAGTGACACCTTTTTTGTGCCACCAGTTGTTTAAACTGTGGCATAAAAGGTGTGAGGGCCAGGCGGAGGCACTGATGTAAATGTTCATTAGTGAGGTTGCTCCTGTATTTGTTTTTCACCATGTTCATTGTTGAAAAGGCAGACTCACAACAGTATGTTGAGGGGAACATGGTGAGAATTTGAAGGGCCATCTTCTGCAAGGAAGGAACACCTGCTGCAGGGACCATCTTAGTCCAGAAGGTGGTAGGGTCACAGAGAGACTCCTGCAGTGCAAGGTTTTCCTGAAGCTCAATTAGCTCTGATTGAAGAGAAGCAGCACTAGCCCATGGGCAGATTTTCAGGGCTTCGGTTGAAAATTCTGCAATTTTTTTGACAAGGAATGGATTTTCCATGCATAGTAAGACTTGTTTTCCCAGAGGGAAATCTCCAAATCGAGTTTGGAAATTTTTAATCAGCTTGTCCAGGAATTCAGCATGATTGTGATGATGATGTTTTCCTGCTTGATTCAAAAGCTTTGGGAAGTGAAGAAGGTCCTGGTGTAAGTCACCCTTAAACAGCTCAAGTTTCTTCTGAAAGGCACAGACATCTGATGTGAGGTTACACACTGTGTTATGTTTTCCCTGGAGCTTCATGTTCAGATCATTGAGATGGGAGGTAATGTCAGAGAGAAATGCAACAATTTCCATTTTTTCTTCATTTTGCATGAATTCCACAAATTGTTTTGCTTTTGCACTCTTCTGATCCAACAGAAAGGTTTCCAACTCTTTCCGTAATGTCCAAAAGCGCTCCAGTACCTTGCCTTTACTAAGCCACCGGACATTGCTGTGGAGGAGCAAATCATCAAATTCTGCATTGACCTCTGTTAGGAATGAGCGCAACAAGCGATGCTGCAGAGCAGATGATGCCCTCAAAAAGTTCACAAGTCTCATTACTGTTGTCATGACCTCTGCATACTTTTCTTCGAGACTGGCACACAAAACCATCTGATGAATTATGCAATGATATGCAATGAGGTCTGGGTGATGAGCTCTCAAGCGTGCCACTAATCCCCTCTCTCTTCCAGTCATACACAGAGCTCCATCAGTAGCAATGGAAATAACATGCTTCAGGTCTATCTCTCCGTCTCTCAACATCTGCATCAGTGCTTCATAAATATCATCCCCTCTTGTGTGTCCATGGAGGGCTGTGAGGCCTAACACATCTTCACAGAATTCTCCCTTCTCTTCATCAAAAAATCTGACAAACACCAGAAGTTGTGCGTTGTCTGTGTTGTCTGTGGATTCATCCAAAGCCAATGAAATGCATTTAGCCTTTTTTATTGCAGACTTCATTTGGTCAAGCAAATCATCAGCAAGGACTTCAGTTCGCTTTACAGCAGTGGAGTCAGACAAAGATATTTGGTTTATCTTTTGTATGATGTCATCTTTTTGAGTTCCCTCAAACAGGGCAACTGCTATTTCATTCATGCATTCCTTCACAATCTCCGAGTCAGAGAATGGTTTCTTGTGCTTTCCTAAGACCCATGCCACTCTTAATGAAGCTTCAGTTGCACGCTCTTGTTGCGTGGCTGATCTAACTATTACACTGCATGTTGCTTGGTAGGGATGTAACGATATTGACGATATCGCGCTATCGCGTGGTAAACGTGTCTCGATATCGTCATGGTTGGGTTACAATATTAAAAGGACAGGTGTCCGTCAAAAAGCAAGAGGAATAAACACAGTCCCGCGGAACAAATCATTGTTAACTACATAGACCATGATCCTTTGCGCTGCGTCGTCACAACAACCGTTGTTAAGCCAATAGGATTGCACGCTGCACGCTGTCCACACAAGCTCACAGCAAGCCAGCATGGCCGACAGCAATACTTGTAAGGATGAAAACCACAACCCCGGACTTGAGATTGTGCCCCTGCAGCTTTTAAATCTGATGTCTGGAAACATGTTGGTTTCGCCGTGTCAAAAAACGTAAAAGGAGAGAAGGTGGTGGACAGACAATGGACTATGTGCAAGCACTGCCACAGTAAACTGCAATACAACACGGGAAACACAAGCAACATGCGAAGTCATCTGACGACCCATCAACCCGAAAAGTTTTTACTTTTCTTAACTTGAACATTGCAGAGAAGAATAAGTGATGCAACCAAATATTACTATACAGAATATTGATGTTCCTGACTACAACTTGCACTTTAAAAGCACTATGTGATCAGCGTTTTATGTTGTCATGATCCATAAATACAACAATAAATTGCCTGTTGACTGGCAAAAGCAGAATAAATGTCAGTATTTTTTCGCTATTATCATCACAAACACTAGCGTGAGCTATTTAACAATACCGTGAGCTTTTCCACAATATCGAAATAAATATCGTACCGTGAGGTCAATATCGAAATTGTATCGTACCGTGAGATGTTGATATCGTTACATCCCTATTGCTTGGTATGATGATTGCAGTTGTTTGATTTTTCTGGCCCTTATCTCAGATTTAGGGGGGTAATTGTGGTCAAAGTGCCCATGCTTCGAATCATAGTGACGTTTCACGTTACCACTCTTGACAAGGGCAACCGTCTCGTTGCAAATTAAACACATTGGTTTTGTGCTCCCCACCGGCAGCACAAATGCATAACTATCAGTCCACTCTGATTTAAATTCGCGATTTTCAGAATCGACTTTTCTCCTTTTTTCAGGTTTTGAGCACGCCATGTTATTCGCTAGCAAGGAAACTGGTACCGTTATCAGATGGATTAGCGACTGCGTTAATGCGCATGACACACACAGTGATGTGTCGCTCATGTAGGATTCGTTCATTTTAAACAAATCTTTAATATAAAACCTGAACTTAAGTTGTTGGACAGAATCAATTTATTTTTTCAAATGTAATCAACATTTCGTGAGAACTATATGTTTTGGGCTATTTAGCATGACATTTGAATTATATTATGCTGCTGAAATGAGCAAAATGACTCGGAAAAAATATTCGTTCATTTTGCTGAATGAGATTCAAAGATCCGAGTCTGTAAAATGATCCGGTTGCGGCCAACGTTGAGTGAGTTGTCATGGTGATTACAGTTATTACAGCTCCTGATTGGATATTTGGATTGAACACAGAAGATAAATAAACCACATCTAGTCGGAAAACAATATAGGCGTGAAATCACGCACCAATAATAATTCGCTCGAATCATGACTAAATTATAACGTTGATTTTGGCTTCGGTCCAAATTGTATTGCATCTGGGTCCGGATCCGGACCGGAGTCCGCCTTTTAAGTACCCCCGGTATAAAGGAAGTATAATATAGCTGAACTCAAACCTTTGACTGGAAGAATAGCATACAGTATTTTATGATCAAACTAAATGTAACTAATTGTTAATGTGCTCAAGAACTGCAACAACAACACAACATATATACAGTAATATTCTCAAGCCAATGCAAGGCCAACTCAAAAGCCCCATAAAACTTCACACAATAATTTTGGATAGAATGTGCCTGTTTTTAGCCTTCCTGCCTGGTGAACCTGAGACCTTGTAACAGCAACGAGTCACATGACACCGGGGAGGGAAAATGGCAAATTTGGCCAAATTTGTACATTTTCACTTAGGGGTGTACTCACGTTTGTTGCCAGCAGTTCAGATATTAATGGCTGTGTGTTGAGTTATTTTGAAGGGACAGCAAATATACAATGTTATACAAGCTGTACACTCACTACATTGTTGAAAAGTGCCATTTTTTAACTGTTGTCACATGAAAATATATACAGGCATGAAAACGGGTCAGGGGTGAAAAAGGTGAGAAGGATATTACCCCTATAGGGGGGTGCGGGGGCATGCTCCCCCGGACGAAAATTTCAAATATTCCACATGTGAAAGACCTTTGTAGACAATATAAAGTAAATTGAGGTTTCCAAGTGATTTCACGAAAAAAATAGATTTTTACAATTTTTTATGTTTATTAAACATCTCTTACACCATTTCCTTTAAAAAACAAAGCAGTGCAAAATGTGGGTGTCCTCTATAAAACAATCTGAAAGTGGTTTGAATTTTCAAGGCCAAATGGTTAAACAGCTACTGAATTCATAACTTTAAGACTTAGACTTTATTGACGGTCCCTAACTATAAGCACACGGAGGTTTCTGTCAGTCGATCACCGCAGTGAAGTGTAGCTGCTTGCCCTGTACATGCACTTTATTGACGGTCCCTAACTATAAGCACACGGAGGTTTCTGTCGGTCAATCACGGGGCTGAGTGCAGGGAATCTCGGCCTCCGAATATCCGTTGAATATCCAATATCCAACCAAATTTACCTCGGTCTGAGATGAAGCAAATACATTTGTTCGGGAATGTTTTAAATTATGCGCAATCCCCGCACCGAAATTCAAGCCCTGCAGATCTTTAGCTGGCTAACATTGCGTTCTCTACTGCTGTGTATAATGACTCAATTCATCAACCTGTATATATGCCGTTAGCTAAGCCTATCGCAACAGAGCTTCTGAGTTACTATTGAAACCATCAGTCACCAAATTCAGTTGATTAAATCGCGGAGGCCACGCGGGCTTTTCAGGTTCTGAATTTGATGTGCGCGCTTTTGTCAGCACGAGCGAAGCGAACAGCTTGTAAACCAATCAGGTATCGGTATTCTCCTACCTTCCCAGAGAAGAAAACTGGTGATGCAAGGGCAAGACCCTTTGCGCTAATATTTTCATGCACTTGCGCACCTGTTCGTAGTTCACTAAATCTCTTGTACCTAACACCCCCACCACCACCACAAAGATTTTCTCATTGAATCTACACGATTCACGTAGGTCATCTATTCTGGTTTCAAAACGGCGAATTTTCGCCGAAACATTTACAAATATGTGAGGGGTCTACTCACTTTTGTGAGATACTGTGTGTTCCCTCTGTTTGGTTGGGTCTTTGTGTGGTATTGTTCCATGTTACGGTTACTGTGATTAGTAAGACGCTATATAAACTTTGTTCATACATTCATTTATCGTTATCTGCCCTGTGTAGCTCTTTTGTTATGTTATTAAGTGTACAGTTGTCTGAATACTGTGTGAGTGGAGTAGATAGGAAGGACCCTGCGAAGCCAGGCGCAGGAATGAGTCATTGTAGGGGTCTTTTAATGAACCCACCAACTTAGGCAGCAGCCTTTCAACATAGCACTCACAAGTGCTTGAACTTCAATACAATAATAAACCATGCAACGTAGCGCAGATAATAAAGGATGCCTTACAAACAGGAGTACATATATGTAACTGTGTAATCGTATGCCATTCGACAGCACACATCAGAACACGAGTAACATACAACAATACCACATAAATACATGACCAAACACATGGGACCTTCACTCAGTTGTGACATGGCAAAATCTATTCTATTTTTGACAATTTCAATATTAATATGGGAAAAAACCATAACCGTATTCAAAGGGCTTTTGAAGCGATAATTGAATCTGTTTGTTTTGTCCAATGTGTCGAGACTTACGCATAGCCACAGTCATACTTTTGATTTTGTTGTTGACACATGTTTTCACAAGGAATAAATATACTAGATCTAACTTATTTTCCTAAAAATCCTGGGTTATAGGACTTCTGTCTTTACTATCACAAAAACTGGCAGTTTTGCACCCCAAGAAGGGACATTTAAGAGCAGTAATATAAGCTCTAGAAGACTACCAAAATATCTCCCTAGGCTCGCTCTGCCTGCTCAACGATGATATTGTTGATACATCTGTAAACAATTTAATCAAGGATCTCAACTTGAACTACTTTGATAACAAAAAACAAAAAGTTCTCCTGAAAATGAACAGAACTGCCCTGGATCTGTCCTCTGGATCTGTCCCAAAGTCATTCATAGTTGCAGAAATTTCGCCTGTTAAAAAAATCCAACCTTGATCCAGTCATACAGTGAAGTAAGAAATGATTTGATCCCCTGATCATGTCCTTCACTGTATTAAAGACTCACTGACTCACCAATAGTAAACCTCCGGTTCTTCTTAAAAATCTTACAAAAAACTGTTTTCCTACCACTCTCTCCTTTGACGAACATCTAAAATATACATCATATATAACAATTTACCCCGCTATTAGCCTTTTTACATTGGCTGCCTGGCTAGGGCAGCTTTTGAAGTTCTATTGTTAACCAATAAAGCTTTACATGGACTTTCTTCCTACCATGTATCTCTTTAGCTCGTCCAGCCATACATACCTACATGTAACCTAATGATCACAAGATACTGGACTTCTAACTAAAATTTCGAAACAAACATCTCCCGTGTGATTTCCTCTCTCCAATGACTACTCAGGTGGTGGAGTTACTGGCTCACTGTTGTTGTTCTCCATGGGAGTAAACTCTGTAAGTAAATCTAGACCTTCTCAGAGTGGTTGCGGTTGATTGAAGTTAGGGCTGGGCGATATGGACCAAAAGTCATATCCTGGTATATTTTGGCTGGATATCGATATACGATATATATCCTGATATTTTCTCCGAAACATTAAATTGAAGAAAAACCGAACGCTCTGCCTGACTTCAGTGTACATTTGTGGCAGTGCTTCTCTTGCAAAGTAGCTGCGACTAGGAAGCTCATATCTCGGGTCAATCATTTTCAGTAGCATTTTGAATCCGACCTGTTCAACAGTTGCAACAGGGACCATATCGGCGAGAAAACAGTGCAGAGAGCTCCGGGTCAGCAGCTTGCTTGCAGAGTGCAAATTGAAATATATCGATATATGCGAAATTGTATAATTCCATATCCCATTTAAAAATATATCGATATATTCGTTTATACCGATATATCGCCCAGCCCTTATTGAGGTGTACCTTGACGCTTGGTAAAGTGAGTGGATTGATTTCCGGCTTGTTGGGCCCTGTTTACCCCATTTAGGGCCAAAGTTTCACTGGACCACGCTCTCAGTCCCAATATTTTATGCTGCTATATTTTTGTCCTGGCGTGTAGGGACCTAGGGTGTCTAACCTTTTCTTGTGTCTTGTTCCTATTACACTGAGGAGGACATGTGCCCATGGACCACAGTGTGTGACCTACTAGCCTTAAAGAAAGGATGTGTAGCTGACCCTTCCTGAGGCCCTCCTGGTTGCAGGCCAAGTTACTAATGATACCTGACAGTTCCAGCTTCCAATCCGCCTAACCCTAACCCTAACCACTCCCGATTGTCCATGTCAGACTTGTCATGCATTTGACCTGGATTGTTTTACAAGACTTGCAGCATTTAAAATTGCATTTAATAATTGATTATATATTAAAAGTACAGCACAGCCACCCCTCAAAGCCTGGTTCTTCTCTAGGTTTCTTGATAAATTTGACCCATCAGGATGTTTCTCCAAGCCGCTGCGTATCAAATTGTTGATGCGTGCTCTGTCGGGTTTCAGGCTAGGTGTTTGTAAAAGGGCTTTGTGACAACTGCTGTTGTAAAAAGGGCTGTATAACATACGTTAGATTGGTTTAATTGATTCATTGCTGAAATAACCCAACAACTCAATGATCTCTGATGCAATGAACGCATTCTCACCAGTCAGTGGTGGAATGCGTTCATTGCATTAAAATAAGCATTGTCTGCGATTCCTGCATTGCAGATTCATGATACGGGACAGCTGTTCACTATTATGTGGCTGTGAAGGATAGCTACGTGACATCGGTTCTTACCCAGAACCATGGTAAGCGCCTGAATCTGGTGGGTTATTATTCCCAAAATTATTTTTCCTAGAATGGGCCTCTTGTCTGAGAGTGATGCAAGCCACATATCTTGCAGTGTTGATGGGGGCGCCTCTAGTCCTCGACCAATTCCTGATGAAGTGTCTACATACTGTGCATACTCTTCTCATGATTAATTTTGCAGCACAGTTTAGATGCGCCACCATCAAATAGTCCGCTGTCCTAAAAATACCCAACTTTGCGATACAGTGTGGCATGCCCACTAACCCTACACAATATTACTTCCTTATGATTCCACATTACTGGAGCTTGCTGGCGAATTCACAGTATTACATCCTTATGTGAACCCTAATCACGTGTTGTTCACCAATGGTTCCAGCATTGTAGAGGGGGGATAGAAAAGGCAGGATGGGCAGTAACGACAGTGACAATAGTTTTAGATGTAGTCACCTCAGGAAGGATACCAGCAGGAACATCTGTGCAAGTGGCAGAACGAGTAGCATTAACAGAAGCCTGAAGATTTGCTTACAAGAAAACAGTTAATCTTTGTCATGGTATAGTGCCAGGACAATGGATTGTGGTAAAGAAACATGTTACTGATACATGAGGAACAAATGTGAGTATTCTTATCAGGTCTTGCTGGTTAGCAGTAAAGGTATAGCGGAAAGATAGATTGTACTCATTGTAGGGTTGTATTACATACCTCTTACGAAGAGCAGAGCCATAAGACTATTTGCACTAGGTGATTGGTGGCCTATCTTGGGTGAAGATTGATCAGATAAGATAGTGATTTCTCTTGATGTCCTGTAACAAGTCGATTTTCTATTGTAAACCATGCAAATGTGTAAGTGAAGATTGTATTTTCAAACTTTTTTTTGCTCCTTACAGACGACGAGGGTGTATCAGTCAACTTTCAATACTCCATGAGACCAATATTGCATCTGAAGAAGGCTACATTCAAGATACAACAGCTATAGTCTCAACAGAATGAATGGACATCAAATATCAACATTAGTGGGACATTAGTGAGCAGGACTGTTAAGTCATTCTTTATAATTACTGAAGCGTTTGGGTCTGCAAGGACAGCAGTGGATAACGTTATAGAGCGCCTTCATCCAGATCATTCTGATTGTTAATTGTGCGTTCCTGTACGCTAAGTGTGGGTTGTGTTTATCACATCGTGTTTGTGTTTATTTTTCTTATCATCTTGTTTTTTATATTGACATGGGGGAGAGTGGAATATGAGCAGACATCAACCCGTGTTGGAATGGAATGTGTGGGCCACTATAGTCTTGTTCTAGGTAGACCCCCATATAACCTGTTTACATCTGAAAGTTTGCATATGTATCTCTTTAGCTTCTATTTGTCACTAAGATTCTGATGTAACTGCAAGTAATCTGTTGCTTCAATAAACCCTTGATAACACGGGTTTCCATCATTTAACCGCTAAATCAAACAGCTGTACTCTGACATCTGGGAAATGTTCTAGGGTTAACGGTTTACAATGACTGTTTTTGAGGCTTTAGTTAAATGTTAGGTTCAGAGTTTACGGAAAAAAATGTTTTTTTGGAAGGATAAAATTTTCGGGGTCCCCAAAAGGATACTAAAGATGTAAATGTGTGTGTGTTTGCGGAGGCAGTTATAGCAGGGGGACAGTGCCCTGACAGATATTCCAAGCTAATGAGGACAGGGGAAAATAAGAGCAGAGGACACACACATACACACTGAGAAGACACAAACACACACAAAATGGAAATAGCCTGAATAATTCTGTACAATCAAGTTGCTTGGGAGTCTGACAACAAGAGACAAAAGTGGGGAGACATAAAGGAGAGAGAGGGCAGGGTCATGTAAAAGGCCACTCAGACAGAAAATCTTTAACTGTATTATCAGGTCAAATTTCACCCATTACACGTATGACAGCCATTTCATGATTTTACAAAGGGCCATTACTGGCTTTCAGGAAACAGCTTTAAAAGACAATGTTATTGCATGTCCACTGGAGTCCAGACACCTGATACACTAAATCCTTTGCGTATTATGAAATTGATTGCAGTTTAAATGGCACCAGTGCACAAAACTGCTAACAAGCCGAAGAAAGGATGACAGAGCCGTTAATGACCAGTCCAAAAGAGGAAAATACTGCTCGTCTCCCTCATGCTCTCTCTCTCTCACTCCTCTTCTTCTTCTGCATAAGAGTTGCTAAGCAACCTTCATAAGATGTCCTTGGTAGAAACCCCCCCCAGGGCCTGACTGGGTTCCTCTTTGATGGGTGGGGCCAGCTGCACCTGAGCCTGGCTGCCCATGGTGGTCTGACAGTCTGTGTGTCTGCCATGTTTATTTGTCTGCCAGCCATCTTCATATCTCTGTATCTGTATATTTGTCTGATTGCTGTCTGATTATCTGTCAATCTGATTATCTTTTTGCCTGCCTGCTTAGTTGTCTGTTTGTCTAAATGTTTAGCCTTTCTGTTTCTGCCTCCATATGTCTGCTTGCCTCATCAGGCCAGTGAATGGGTAAACTGACCCTCCTCACAAAACAGCTATCGAAGAGCAACACCTGTTCTGGGATAATTGATTTTGTCCGATTAATCTTCTTCCTCTGCTTCAATGGACCAAATGTACCGGCTAAATGCCTCATCTTTCTGAGGAATTACACAACCTTTGCCTTTGTGTTTCTGGGATTGTGCAATTTGGGACGATAATCTGTCATGGGATGTTCATACTCATTAATAGCATAGTACTTAATAATTACCTTGTACTCTCTTGGCAACTAAATAAATAATATTATAGATATTTACCAGAATCCCATCATATACATTCTAACCTGTTCCTCACTCTCACACCCTCCTTGCTGTCTATCTCCTCCAGCTTCCACCTCATCCATAAGCCTGTGTCAATACCCTTGGCAGCCGGGCCCTCATTAGCAGTGGCCTCTGTCTTAACCCACCGGAGGGTACAGACCAAATTCTGTTAGCTCATATTCACTGGTCAGGTATCTGACTAATTGAAGTCAGAGGCCACAGTGCCAGAAAAAAATATTGGAATCACATGATGTAAGGTTTCAGTCAGGTGCTAATGTATTGGGTGGTGGAAAGAACTGAAGTGAAAAAACAGCTGACAACGTAAAAAAGCACATTTAACAAGTTAGAGTTAAGGTCTAAGAATGATTTTGTGATAAAAAAAATCTAATAGTAGGTTGCCAACGGCAGCGGGTGAAGCTTTGGTTTGAAGTATATTGCAACATAGTTTTGACTTTGATTACACTGATATTTGACCTGCCTTCTTGAGAAAGCTTGCAAGTAAGTCTCTGCACCCTTTTTACCTGCTGTAACCTGGATGTGATTGATGGGCATTGTGAAGCGCACCATGGCTTAGTGTTTTGTTGTGAGATGTGGTTTAGCATAAAATATGTGTGGGGTTTTGTGGCGTCATGTTCTTTTGAGAAGCACTGTGTTATTTTCAGTTGTGTAGTGTTAAGATTTTTTGTTTTTAAGAGGCTGGCCAAACTCTAGGAGTCAACAACAAAATGCATCACACTCCCCAACATACAAACTATTTCCACTTGACCCCTCAAATGTATTTAAAAGGTTAACCTACCCCTCTAAATGTTACAACCACAGTAAAATGCTCCACAGTAAAATGCAATGCACATGACCTCCCACCTAGAGAACATTCTAAGCTATGTGGAGTAGACGTCTTTACATGTCCAAAGAGTTTGACCCGGGATCAATAAAATGATTGCTTGTTCAGAACGAAAGAAGAAAAACTAAAAAACCTTGACTTTGTATAGCCAGTGTCATAAATTATCTAAAAGATCAATATCAGCCAGACAGTTAGGCCACTTTAAGTTGCCTACGCTAACCAAGGACAAAAGTATTTTATGTAATAGTTCAGAAAAAATGTTACTAGGAGTTGATTTGACCTGGCTAGTACGGAAAGATACATGTCATGTTATCATTGATTTATGATGACCTCTGCCCTCGCTAGTTTAAACAGTCCAAGGTTAACCCGTTAATGTTGGTCCTATATATTGAGCAATTTCAACTGAAACAATTTAAACTTTGAGAGTGTTTTTGTAGAGACTACAGTCTAGGGCTGCAACTAACGATTATTTTTATAATTGATTAATCTGTTGATTATTTTTCAGATTAATTGATGAATCGGATGAAAACTAAAAAGCATTAATATCCAACCCTTTACTGAAAAACCGAACTGACAGTGCAATTCACAGTGCAAAAAATGTTCAGAAAGTGCACAAACAGGTTGCTCCTTGAACATCCCTGAGCTAATGAATAATAAAAAGTGCACAACAATGTTTATTTTTATTAAGGACCTATAAACCCATGAACCTCAGAACTTATTCACTACACTCACAGACACACACAGTCACAAAACTCTCACTCACAGACGCACACACAAACTCTCCGCATCAAGGACTCCAACGTGTTTCCGTTTAAGGTGCTGTATCATCACCGTGGTGCTCCCGTTCCATATGTCATGTCGCTTTTGCATATCTTGCAATTAACACACTTTGTTGATGTATTTACTTAGTGTGAAATGCTCCCACACTTTGGATGACTTCGGTCGAACTGATTTTGCCGACTCCGCCATCAAAACAACGTTACAGCTCCACACCGCACTCAACTCAATTGCTTTTATCTCCGCGACTGAGTGGCGTGTCGATAATGGAATTCGTTGCCAACTTTTTTAATGATGGATTTTTATAAATTTTATCGATTCGTTGTTGCAGCCCCACTACAGTCCCTTGTTTGAGTTTAGTCAATCTTGCTCATGCTTGAGACCCATGCATTGTTGATGTGCACAGCTGGCTGAGGAGAGCCTTCTTCTTCATGGTTGTTTGATCAGGACTGGTATTTAATATAAGAAGATCCCTGTGGTATTTACATATTTGTATTCATACTAATACATTCAGGGACATTTTGTTGGCGAGATTACACTGTGGGTGGAAAATTGCTTATTCGTATAAACTGTAGATCGACTGTAGCCCAGTTAGAATATGGCACACAGGAATGGAAAAACATAAAGACTGACCACATTTTGTTGTGATTTATTGTAGTCGTTTTTTTCTCCAAACGCACATATACTTTATTGTGGTAATATAGTTTGGTGATGTTTTTTGGGGAGAGGGGAGCAGTTCACTAGCACAACATTGAACATAGAAATTTCAAGTAAAAAGCAGATGTGACTCCTATTTGAGAAAAGGCTCACCTTAAGTCCTGCCTCCCTTAAACTCTGGACCAACATCAATTTGATCGTCACATCAGTTTTATAGCCCTAATAGGTCTACTAAAGACGCCATCCCCACTACTGTCCACTCTGACTGACCCACCTGGACAACACCTATGTGAGGATGCTGTTCATAGGCTTTAACTCCATATTTAATACAGTCAGCCGCTCTTTTTGCAACTGGACTCTAGACTTCCTAACCCTTAACACTGGTTTCCCTCAGGGCTGTGCGCTTAGCCCATTCCCTCTTCACCCCTGAACACAGCTCCAATACCATTGTCAAGTTCGCAGATGACATCACGGTAGTGGGTCCAAACAGGGACTATGACGAGGCTGCCTACAGAGCAGAGGTCAAGCACCTAGTGGCTTGGTGAACAGATAACAACCTGGCCATCAATGCCAAAAAAACAACATGTGGATTGCAGGAAGTCAAAAAGACGTATAAATTCCCCAGTTCTCTTTGATGAGAACACGATGGAACAGGTGGCCAACTACAAATTCCTAGATCTCCAACGATTTACCCTGGTCCCTCCACACCACAAGTTAAAGGCCCACCTATCTACCAACATCCTGGTAAACCTTTACCGCTGCATAGTCGAGAGCATTCTAACCAACTATGCCACAGTTTGGTACAACGGTTAGTCTGCGGCATCAATGGTACCCAGCTCCCCAGAATAAGCGACAAAGCGTGGGGCATTATCAGGGCCTCCTCACCCCCGAGCCATAAACTGTTTGCCCCTGAACCATCAGGCAAGCTATACAGGTCTCTACTCACCCGCACTAGCAGGCTTAAGCACAGTTTCTTCTCTACTGCTGTTTTCCTGCTGAACTCCGAAACCCTTCGGTAACTTTTCATGCACACTGCTACCTTATTTATTGTATCTGCCATTTGCACAATGTACTGTTCTACCCCGATTGCTACCTCTTGCCTACATACTGCTACCTTATGTTTTACACCAGTTACTACATGCACAGATGTTTTCAGTTTGTATTGCCCTCTGCACATTTGCAATTTTCTACATTGTTGAACTAAATACCCGCACACTTACTTATCTATGTCAATTGCACAATTTTACTGATAGTTAATAGGGAACCCACAGTGTATTGACTGGGTACTCACTATGTTCATTAGGGTCAGCAGGTACTTTTCGATGTGCTCTCTGCCATGGAAGTTGACCACGGAAGAGTCCACACCCAGTAAGACCTCAATGTTTAACAGCTCGTGTTCATCCTCGGCGTGGCGTCGGTGGCGCTTGGTGCCATCCTGGTGTTGGTTTTGGAATCCCCTGGACATGGCCGGCAGGTCAATCAGACCACCTAAAAGCGACCCTGAATGACAAAAACACACAATGGGGAATCTGCCTTACAAAGGAGTCACTGTATCTAATACCATTGTGTAGGAATGTTTGGTGCTGAGTAGTCCAGCATGTTGTGATTTAACACCATTTCTGTGTATCTGGAAGTGTTGTCTATTTATTTTTATTTATTTTTATTGAACCTTTATTTAACCAGGTAGGCCGATGAGAACAAATTATAATTTGCAATGGCGATCTGGCCAAGATAAGGCAAGAAAATGTGCAGGACAACATACAGGTACATAATAAGTACACACAACACAGGAGTGCAAATAGCAATGGGACACAAAAAGGCAATAAGTTATACAGGATGGGGTATTTGTAGTTCCGTTGAGCAGCATTGACAAGGCAATAGCAAATATATTTAAAGAAAATACAATGAGTATCTATATACAGGATGTACAAAGATTAAAGTGTGTCTAGCAGGTAGGTCATTTTAGTGCATGTAATAAGCGATTCAAGTCAACAGGTATAAACGTCTGTACTAAGTCAGTAGAGCATGGAGATACAGTCAATATTGTTGTAGGACAATCCTCCGTTGGAATGATGAAGAAACAATAAAACAAATTATCGTATTGCAAGATTTACCTTCACCAAAAACAGGACACTAACAGAGTCAGAGTAGTGGCACCAACAAACCCTTTACATGAGAAAACCGAGAAAAATTTCTTATTCCCAGATTTCTCCACATCTGCACTCAAATTCCAGTGACAGAGATGGGCCGAGTGGGCCATTTAGCATGTTGAGATAGATGTCGGCTTTGTTCTGGCCGTAATGATGTGTTATTACATGAATGGGGGGAGGGATACAAATATTAAACCAGACACCCAATTTGGTCACTTGACGCGTCTTATGTCCAGGTATATCACCTGACAACAGCCAAAAAAACGATTTGAAGTCAAGTAAGGTCGCTGTGCACGGCTTATGTATTTAGTTGCCATAAGAGTTCACGCCCATTGTTGTTACCACAGCCAACATTCCAGCAGATGCTACTGGCTAAGCTAGAAATGAAAGAACTGCAGGCTGCCATTTACAATAAACAAATGGCTCACCCCGATGCTGCTAAAATTGTTGCTGGGGATTTCAAACAATAAATGGGAGCAATTTCTAGATAGGCGAGCAGATTGTGAACAAGAAAAAGAGCAATGTCCAGGTTCTAGTTTCAGTAGGCTGCCTCCAGGAACCAAACTGTATATAGCCAGCTCCCCACATTCCCTCAGAAACCTCATTGGACATTTGCACCTTACATGTATAAATATTTGAGTTTTTATTGTAGTGTTTTGTTCCAAATTGTTTATTACTTGTGTATTCATTGTTACAGTAGGCTATGAACTTGTTATGGCTAGCCAATGCGCTAAAGTGCAGAAAAACCAACGATCTGGCGAAGTATGGAGTTTAGTGTTTAGATTATGAAAAAAAACCTCTATCCAGATTTGATAGTTTGCCTAATACTACCACAAAATGTCTGTGTTTGCCCCTGAGAATAACCCCTCTCTGTCAGTTGGTGAAGAACAAATTCTTCTAACATTCTTCCCAACACACTTGCCAGCCTGAGACATTTGCTTCTCGGTCTTACATGGATTCTAAAACGGATATGCAACAAAAGAGCCATGCCACTGAATTGTCTCTTGACACAATCTCAAAGGGGAACATCCCAATCTGTTATTTTTCACGTTCCCTCATCTCCATAAATCCAGTTGGATAAAGGAGCCAGAGGTCCATCCCCACTGACCAATGGCAGAAAAACAGGCGAAATTTCATAGTGCTTCAAACAGCACACTAGGCACAATTCTGCAAACAATACTTGGATGTAAACTAGATCTACTTAAAGCCAGGCAATAAAAATTAACATTATGCTGGGTGTAATTGGAATGATTCCTGCTGTGATAAATCGATTCAATTAACAAAAGCGTCTTTTGCAGTTGGGTATCTATTAAGATGCTGTCTTTTCCATGTCAATGGATCAAATACAAAGTCCGACATTGACTTTTCATAGGCATAAATAGCCTGTGCCTATCTCACAGAATTTGACATTCTTAAGGATCACCTCTTGGCTAAACAACTGGAGAACTAAGCCTTGAAATGTGTAGGGTGTGTCTAGAATAAATATAGTCCTGCCCTGGGGAAAAAGAGAGGAAAAAATATGATTAGTTGTCTCTCAGCAAAAAAGTAACATTACTAGAACACCCAGAAGTAAGACTTCCAAATCAAAAAGCCGATTCATACAAGAGCAAACACTTGCTACAGGTGGCAATCTTCAAGCCCTGCTGTGTATTCTTCTTAATGACAAGACACCAAAAGCATGTATAACCCTGTCTATTTAAGGTTTTGATTTAACATGGCGTTTAGGTAATTAACTGTCATGAAGAGAATTAAGCCTAGGTCGTGTAGGAAAACAGGAATAGAGGACAGAGCTGATGACTGGGCACATCACTGACGACTGGCCAAGGCACAGGAACTCATAAGAAGTCAATCTTATTAACAAATTGGTCTTCAAAATGGGAAAGACAGAGGCATATTAGTACTTCAAATCTACTAATGTACAATGTTCCCCCTCGGGCTTGTATCTAGATATCTTAAAGATGATACCATGGAAGAGCGGGGGGGAGGTTATTAATCAATTCCACAAAAGAAAAATGTACATAATTAATAAATTGGCTTGGGAAGTGAGTTTGTGGGGACAGGGGACAAAACACCCATAGCTCAGGTTACCTTCCGCTCACCCCCGGGGCCCTCTCTCTGTTCCAGCCTGTCAAAGAGCAGCACAGGCACCCTGTGTGAAAGTAGACTCAAAAAGGTATCACAATGTCAGACAGACTTAAATAAAAGTCATCACATTCCAAGGGTAAATCCTTGGTAGCACAGCAGTGCCAATAACTATAAATAGATTGATAGAGAGCCGGACGGGATACTGTGCTCGGGGTTTTTATACTGCTGTGGCTTCTGTGAACACTGTTGTGAGTGACGGGGGATGGGTATTAATACTCCGCTCAGCAGTCATAGAATAGCCCTTATATTACAGACAAGATGTGTCGATAATAAAAATGTATTAAACGGCAGGCTTATTATTCGTATTTTGTAGTGTCTGGGTGTCAACAGCTCCCCCAAAGCCGACGTGTGGTCTAAGGGCGTTCGTCGTCACTGGCCTTCTAGCCATCTCCGTTAATGTTAATCACCTAATTGTCCAATCACGTCATCACACGCACCTGGTGTCCATCCCTCATTAGGATAGTCTATATAAATTCCATCTGCGTATGATGTCTGTGTGTGGTTTAACGTCATTGGTACTGTTGTCAACGAGAGGGAGAGAGTTCGAGTCTCTCTGTTACACTTTGCTGCGCTGTGTCGCACCGTTTCATTATTTTGTTAGTGTACTTCTGAGTAACAGTTTATTTCTGTTAGTTCGTTCTTTTAAATGTTTTCTGGTGAACTGTGCATCAGTATTAAAACACCACAAACGCTATTCCTTGTTCGAGAGCCTCTTCTATACGTATAAATAGCTTAGTGCCTGGTACAGTCCAAAGTCCAAACGCTGTTAGATTTATCCCCAGGTAGGACTGTGGAGGTAATGTGCTTAAGGCATGTACTAAGGGGCCTTAGAGGCTCCTGGGTACATTACAACTACAATGCGTGAGCAAAATTGTCATGAAATCGACTGGCTCAGCTGCTTCAATCTGAATGGAAAACTAATGGAATCGGGTCCAAGGCAAAAGCGTAGCAAGATCACATGTGTCGACCAACTGATGAAGTGATTGCTGATATTGTTTTTTTGCTGTGAGCAGACCTTAACACTAGAAGCGCCGGAAGTGGGTCATTCGACCCAGAGGTGCAGCACTCTATAAACTTACACAAAGCAACTTCTAGAAATGCTCCAAGATATGCATGCTTTACTCTCCCATATTTGTTTTCTTTTAAAATTATCACTGGAAAAGTAAAAAAAACATTGAAAATATAATTTTCATTTTTGAAAATTAATTTTTGTTAGTACAACAATGTACGTTGTTGTCACGATCGCGGTAGGTGTAGTGCATAAAAGCAATGTGCAGAGCCAGGTATCCGTTCGAAAAACAGAATGGCGAAAAACACTAACTGGTTGAAATGAAAATGTGCATAAACAGTGACTTATAACACATTCAAACAACAGCAGCACGTCTTCAAATACAAACACTCATCTCAATATAACTTGTGAACTGGAAACAATAACCAACAAATGTGAATACCAAATACAAGTGACGTTTATACACACAATCACCAAATCCCCAACAGCTGTGACACTTCAATTAAACCCCAACGTAAACAAGCTGCAACAGAATTAACAGTGATAGTTGTGTGTAGAATATTGGAGCACTGAAAATAGCCAGAACTGGCAGATACACTTCTAAATGGGGAAAATCTGATAAGCCGGAGCATCGCCAATTGAGAGGCGCAGCATAAGACTGCAAATTAATGTTGATTAACTACATGTAAAGTGATATAAACACACTGATATTACCACACTGATTATTTTAACTTCAGTCAGCGCATGAATATCGTCCTGTCACTGTGTAATGTATGGGACGAGGCGGCATTAGAGAAGTTCTAAACTACAAAATGATGTACGCTTCACTGTCAAAGCATCATGAAAAATAACCTTATTAATATAAAGTTAAAAATTGCTCTAAGTGTTTATATAAATTCTATTTGGTAAGAATTACATTACATTGATTACATTAAACCAAATAAATGTAGATGTATGGTAAACAATAGTCGAAGCAACATCCCACAGTTAAAAATGATGTTTTTTTTCACACAGAGTTTGGTTTAATTTAAAATAATTAATGTGTGCTTTAAGTAATATGTTCGCATTTACATGTAAACAGGGGATCGAGGGAAACACTTCTCAATGCTCACACAAAATGTAAACCGTAATCACTGTTTGACTTCATTTGACACAAACTAGTTGCCTACATAATTGGCAGCCACTACCAGTCCTGTGATACCCTGAAACGTCTCCTCACTGCCAGTGAATCGATCAGACTTATTAAATCCAAAAAACTGCCATACTGGCGAGCTGACTTTTCCTGTTTTATCAACAATTTCCACGCTCGCTGTGGCACTCATTTATCACTCCACGCCAGTTCTGATATTGAAGAATCCAACCCAGACAACGTTATGGCACAACCAAACATGATACTGTTACATAATTAATAATAATACGTTTATTTTATATAGCGCCTTTCTCAAAATGGTCGCTTAATTGGCTGTTAGCGTGTCACTCCCTACATTACCAGAGAGTGAGTGCCTTTGTTCATGCAACCAAACTTGCTTCGCAAGCTCTGGTTTCTTCCGACAAAGAAAAATAATTTATTGAACGTTTATTCGAACACATTTTTTATTGATATTGATTACGTGTCTATCGTGATACATATCGTTATCGTTTTACAGTTTAAACCTTGATAAGCCATATAGTGTAGCCGCCGGGACATTGTAAAGAATACGTTACCGACCAAATCGAGCAAGTGAATTCTGTACAGTAAACACCGGCCACACACTCGCAACTATATAGCACTAGTTAGGGATGCTGGAATCTTTGCCACATCACATAACACAACATAATTGTGGCCAATTCAATTGTTTTTCCTCAATCGTCTCTTCTAATGTAAATGTCTGTAATGGACAGGTATAATTCTCAGCATACAATTCAAAGACAATCGGAAGTAGATAGGGTACAATTTCTGCTGAAATTGTGATGTGTGCTTGCGGCCACCCGTAGTCGACTGTGTACTGATATCAACTGCCAAATTGAGGTGACACTGCTGCTGCTGCGCCGTAGTATGCAATGTGTTAAACCTATCAGTCATTACTCATGAATACACACTGCTGCAACGTGCACCATAGTATGCAATGGGTTAAACCTATCAGTCAATACTCATGAATACACACTGCTGCAACATGCACCATAGTATGCAATGTGTTAAACCTATCAGTCATTACTCATGAATACACACTGCTGCTGCATGCACCATAGTATGCAATGTGTTAAACCTATCAGTCAATACTCATGAATACACACTGCTGCAACATGTACCATAGTATACAATGTGTTAAACCTATCAGTCAACACTCATGAATACACACTGCTGCTGCAAGCACCATAGTATGTAATGTGTTAAACCTATCAGTCATTACTCATGAATACACACTGCTGCAACATGCACCATAGTATGCAATGTGTTAGCTAGCGCGCGCTAACGCTAGCTAACATGCTAACGTGTAAACAGAGACCCAGAGAAATAATTTACCCATTCATTCATTGCTGCAGGCTGTCTGAATGTATGCATACACTTACAGTAGTAGCTAACGTTAGCTAGCGCGCTAACGCTAGCTAACATGCTAACGTTAGCTAGCGCGCTAATGCTAGCTAGCACGCTAACGCTAGCTAGCACGCTAACGCTAGCTAGCACGCTAACGTGTAAACAGAGACCCAGAGAAAGAACTTACCCGGTCATACAGGAGCAGCATATGTCTGTGGCTGTTGCATGCAGTGTCTGTGGCTGTTGCCTGGCAGCCATGCCTTTGTCAGGAGGAACAGCTGTTCTCATCGATATCAGAGCATGCTGCCCCCCCCCCCTTCCAGAATGTTCCTACTATTTAGCCAATCAACAACCAGAAAATGCAGCTTCTCTGTCTATCATTTCAAAAGATTCAGACATGGTCGTATACTTTTAGCTCTACTAACCAGAGTTTTACTCACACAGTTTAAACAATTACATCATGAGAATCCTAAGAACCAGGCGGATATTTCGATGTAACTTGTATATGTAACCCCAGAAATGTAGGCGCTATCACAATTTACAAACAACCAAAAAAACACCAAAAATCGCTTTCAGGTTAGAGTGGAGAAAATCACCGTTTTAATGGCTTTCTATGGGGAGGCGCAAGTGGGAAACAAAAGGACATAACGTAATAACTATTTATGTTACAGCTTATATTTGGACATTTCTAGTGACAGCACAAATAGCTGAACGTTTTGATATGCACAGCACACTTATTAAATGATAGTGTACACTTTTCGGCAACCTGTATTCTTTTGCAAGGAAGCTTTAATGTTTTGGTTTCAATCATAGACTGTATAAAGATATGGACGTAGTATCCGTGACGTCACCCGTAGGGTTCTGAAGACCATTTTTTAAGCCAAAAGTGGGCGTAGCCGACCGTCGCCATCTTGGCAGCGCGTCACTCCCGGATAAAAGAAAATGGTCAAAAATGGAGCTGAGGAGCCTAGATGCTGTTGTTTACTGAGTAATTATAGGCTAATTTCTTACACATATCTTTGAGGACATGTCAAAAAATACTTCCAAATATAGTCAGTGTTAATAAATGTTACGCTATTTATGAAAATGCAGGCATCCGGTTATGCGGGAATCCGCTGGACACACCCTTAATTATGCAGAATAAAATATTAAATATTAAATATTAATCAACTAAACGGATGAGTTATAAAAAAATTCACCCCCCTCACAGTTGTTATGAAGGGCAAAATTAGCTGTATAGACCAAATCTAAATAGAGTACCAGGCTGTAAACATGTTTTTTTCTTCTGTAAAGTTGATCATTTTAACATGGGGGAGATACAGATTTGACTCACTTCTGCAGCCAGCCTCAAGCGGCCAGTCAATGAATTGCAGTTGAACTCACTTCCTTATTGGTTTCAGGAGAGAGACCGGAAGGTTGCCACTTGGTTTCAATTCATGCCGCCACCGTAATTTTTAAACAGCTTGGTCCTTCTGATGCAAAGACAGACAAGATTCGCCATCTACTGGCCATTGTTTTTTAAGCAAAACTCCCCCATCCAAAACATGCATTGGTCAATTGACCCATCAGACCGAAAAAACTAGGTGTCAATGCCTCTGCGCTTCAAGTGTTAAAACATGGCATCAGCCTGAGGTCACACTTTCCTTCCCGTTTCCCTTAGTGTCTGCAGCCAAACCCTGTCCAGATGTGTTTTAAATCGTAAACCATGTTTGGGGTTGCCTGAGGTCTCTGTCACTCAACTGATCTTCCGAATAAGACTGGGACTAGCCTGCACTAGTGGGCGGGGCTGGCAAATTACACAATTAATGCTGTACAACATTATACAGACAGGATGCAATACACAAAACATATGAAACACGTGTTAGTCAAACAAGAAGACAGCACAGCACTGTTTACAGACCGAACCAGGGAGGACCGGAGCATCTACAGAACAAGTCAAATGTAATGCAGGTGAGTAATATGTAATATGGCATGACTTCGTGTTTGTAAGGTCACAGGGTGTAAATGGTGATAATAGAAATACAGCAGCAATCCTTCAGACCAATTAAAGATCGCTCCCTGTAGGCCGGCTATTACAGGATGACATTGTTGATAAAGTGTGTCCCCCGTGCTCTTGTCATAATTGACCTCGGCACTTCCACCCTCCGGTGACCCTTCCTGGCTCGAGGGCGGAGCCTTCCTCAGCTCTAGCACTTTGTCCTGTTTTTGGGGCAGAGCATCCCTCTGCTCCAGCTCCCCATCCTGCTCCAGGGCCAGAGCCTCCTCCTTCCCTAACGCCACGTCCTCCTCCGGATCCTCCAACTACTTATTTTGTTGTTTTCGAGAACAGAAAAGGAATGCTTTACTCTAGCTCCTGCTTTGTGTCCGACAAACTCTTAACCCGTGTAAGTATTCCATGAAAACCTTCATTAAATTGGTTAGAATAGGAAAAATAGCACAATGAATAGGACTTAGAATCATTGACTTGGTTATGTTTTATATTGAAACAATAATTATGTTCTTCAAACTTGTGTCAAAGAATCCTTCATTTGTTGCAATTAAAGCCTTGCAGACCTTTGGCATTCTAGATGTTGATTTGTTATCTCAAGAGATTCCACCCAATCCTTCCTGAAGCACCTCCCACAAGTTGTATCGGCTTGATGGATTTCTAACGTACCATACAGTCAAGCTGCTTCCAGAACTGCTCAAAATAGTTGAGATTCTGTAACTGTTCTGGCCGCTCCTTTGTAGACAGAATTCCAGCTGACGGCTTTTTCCATAAATAATTATTGCATAGTTTTGAGCTGTGCTTTAGCTCATTGTCCTGTTGTAGAAGGAAATTGGCCCCAATCAAGCACGACCCCAATATCTCCCACTTTACCACAACCAAAGCACATTGCATCCAGATGGTGTCAAGCACTCCTGTCTGCATCCTGTCAACAAAGTATCCTTCAGCGTTGACGTTGAGACTGTTTTGCAGGTACTATTTAATGTGGCTGCCAGTTGATGACCTGTGAGGCATCTGTTTCTCAAACTAGAGATTCTAACGTATTTGTACTTTTGCTCAACTGTGCAACAGAGATCCACCATTATATTCTATTCTATTCTGTCTAGTTTGAGTTTCAGAAGAAAATTCTGTAATCAAACCCACAATAGCTGATACTCACGAGTCTAAAGAAGGACAGTTTTACTGCTTAGTGTCATAGTTGCTGAAACTGTTCAAACTATTCAAATGTTTATTCTAAGTAATTTGAGGCAAGACTAAATAATATTTCGTCAGTTAATGAAGCTTAAAGAAAGAGATTTCACAAAAACTAACCAAAATCTGTGTAAATACGCTTTGACAAAGGTTTCTTTAGACAGCAAAGCTGCAAAACATAAAGTCCCAAAGAGAATGCACCTGTTTCCAATTACTTCACTAGGAACAAAAGTATTTTTGATCGATGTATCTATCATTCTATTTACAGTGTGTGTCCGGATTTTGGTCTAGATTAGCCATTTCTTTCTTTTATGGAGATATTTAGGTCACTGTGGGTGGGTATCCCAACAGCAATTAGCCTTGCCACGTAGAAGTTGGCTTGCTGCAGCTAGTCTTGGTTGTGACTGACGTGACTACATTGGAGGCCCTGGAATCAAATTTACACTTTCCAGCTGATGTCACCAGTGTGCAGGCATTTTACCTCCTCCAGATTCCCTCATTAAAACGTTTTTCTAATGATTGCTCATGCATGTGTAATGGTGTTTTTCAAGTTGACATACATGTCTGAAAGCCTGTTTGCTTGTGTTGTGTTGTAAGGGTGTCATATTAGCACTCCCCATTGAAGACATCTGCCTTTCATATAGTCTTTTTGAGTAGACATTGGAGTAGACAAATATGAAGTGACTGAGGAGCTGAGCTCTGTGAATTGAAATGAAGTGACACGTGAATCCCCTTATCTAACTTGTCTTCATCCACCCACTCAGTGTAATATATTCCTGCTCTGTCACTGGAGTTTTGAGTAGTAGTTTTGTAGTCTGACTCCTGAGAAAAGGTGGAACGGACAGGGTTAAACGGTAGTCATGCGGAGGGAGGGGGAGGTGGACTGTTGAGAAAGAAAAGGTAGGGAGTTCATCTCAGATTTCTTTTGCTAGAAAAGTTTTGTTTTTAAAAAGAACTGCATTTTAATGTTACTGCATTTTGTTGTACTATGCGTGTACCGTTCAATGACAATGAAGTTTAATCTAATTTAAAAAAGACATTGATCTATCTATCTATCTATCTATTGTTTAGTGTAACGTCACTTTATGCACATACTGAATAAAATATTACATTGTAGTACTGTGAAACATTCATAAATTAGAACAAAACAAATGCTGAATAATATGCTTCCTCTGGATAGAATTCAGTGAGTAATAGATATGTTTTCCCGTCTGCAAAATGAAGCCGAGTTCACTGCCAGTTCAACAGAAATCCCAAGAGTGATGC
Organism: Dallia pectoralis; assembly: GCA_029465975.1. Taxonomy (NCBI): domain Eukaryota; kingdom Metazoa; phylum Chordata; class Actinopteri; order Esociformes; family Umbridae; genus Dallia; species Dallia pectoralis. The sequence goes on along the minus strand of CM055747.1, from coordinate 10,054,185 downwards.
AAATGGAATGTTGAGAAGACAGGTCGTTCGTAACGGTTTCATATTTCAAAATGAAGGACAATGATCTGACAGAACAGTTTATATATTAAACCCAGCGACCCCCATGAGGCTGGACGGTGTTCGGAAGCCTATAATTGAGGCAAACCTATGAAGGGATGTCATCATCTCTCTGGTAACGTCTAAATGGCTAAGTATGTATTTGTATCTAAATATTTACCAACATTTGTTTTTGTCTGAATTGAACGTTTCGGTAAGGTTAGCTATGAGGTTAAAGTGGCATTCAGCAGTTAAAAAAATTACAACATCTTCTCCCCAACCTCCTTTCAGAGAAAGCTGAGACCTGTGGATTGCAATACTGAACCACCTTGATTTGTTAAAGGCATAGAGTGTCTACTTACATTTACTTTGTAAAGAAAACTGTGGAAAGAAACAAGTCTACATTTCGGGAAATGATGGGATTAAATAAAGATCGTCAAGCATGCGTTGCATTATTCAAAAATCAGTGGATATTTATGTCCACTAATGACAAAATAACCGCTGAAATCCCCCTTCTAATGTCATTGTTATGTTTAAAATCTGGTTAAAAGAACACAACTTGTACAATTTATTTTTCTGCAAGCCAGATATAGTCAGTAATAGCCTGTTGAGGTTTGGCTTAAGTTCCTGTCTTACCTCTGGGGTGAGAGTCTGCATTTTGACTAACAGGAGGCCTTTTAATCGCTGAGGATCGATAGACAATGTGATGGCGTCCCCCTCCACCGTCTTCCTCTTCCGTGATCTGTCCACTCTCCAGAGGCTCGATGAAGAACTCCTCCTTACGGGTGCGGATCATCCCTGCCTAAGACACAGAAGGCAATGTAAATGGAGATTTGAACATCGAATAACCTAACCTAACAGGAAGGAAAAACAAATTGTAAATAACAGATACACAATAACTCTACTACCGGAGTCACCCAACAACAATCAAACCTCGACTACTAATATATCTGTTAACTGCGGACAATCAAACTGTGGCGTGACAACTCAAACCAAAAGGGAGATGTGAAAACACTTTAACTGGTCAGGGTCAGGTCGATAAACCTTGCCGCACCAACGCACCCATCTTCGTTTCGAACCGCAGATCTGGATTTGAACAGCTAAGGCTGCCGTTTAGTGAAAAGCCTCCTGGGAAATGTTACACAAGGAGATGTCACATCCTGATTACCAAAGAAGGGACAGTGCATAAATCGACACCAACCAATCCGCCTCGGTCAGAAAGCTCTCTGAGCCACTGTGAAGTGAAACATAGCCTACCTTACCATACACTGCATTATTATGTCAGACACATAGTCTGCTCAGTTCACCACCTTGCCTCAGTAACTATGGAATTGTAACAGCTGATAAAAGTCATGCTGTGGAATAACAGGAAATATTCCAGTCTGGGCCAGAAGCACATTCCACAATGAACAGAAGTAAATAGAGGTCTTGAAAGCATGAATTTCCATTCTCCCACATGGCAGAAAGCACTGAAGCAATTTGGAAAAACTAGTATTAGTTAAGGCTGAAACGATTAGTCAATTTGAGTCAGATTTAACACGCACAATAATATATGCTTGTACTGTCGCTTAAAGTTTTTTGTTTTTTTAGGATCATATTGAGGTGATTTTCAAATCTTTCTCTTCATACAATTCCGTAACAGTTTTTTATGTTGAGGACACAAAATCCGTTGTGTCTGTTTTAGTTGCAATTTGTGAGAATTTGACCCCCATTTTGAGCTTAATGCCTGGAAGGGGGGGGGGTCGGTCACCATTTTTGAAATATATATATATATATATATATTACTGTTTGTTGCCATCATTGACCTATGCTAAAACGTTAGCAAAATATATTTTTTTATTCAAGAATATTAGAAGTTTTCCTTCAGATTTTTCAAAAAAATTATTTTTTACGTTAAACAGGATACCTTTAGTGGTATGAGAAAATTGAAATAGCTTTTGTTGAAATTTGTGTGAGGTGAAGTTATATTATTCGTGTGGTGAGGTTTGTGTTCTACACAGTGAACGCTTCCTGTTCTGAGTTCTTGTTTTGCTAAATGCTCACGGCTGGTGTGAATTAGCTATTAGTTGGTTTATTGAAGATTCTAGGGAGTTTCACTACTTGGGCCGGTTATTATTTCAAGTCTCCTTTATTAGAGCGGGTGAGTGTTGTTTGTTTAGTTATCGCTGTTTTGATGTTATCCATAAGTTGCGATGAAACTGAAACTTTATTTTCCAATTCAGCGTATAGGTTTTCCAGTTCGGATTGTTAGTTTGTTGGATATTAAATAAAACAACCCTGATCGTGTCTCAAGCTCTGCGACTGGCTCATTCTCTTGCACTACACCTGCATGATCCGTGAAAATATTACTGGACCATACATCAAAAAATAATTCTACATCTTATTATTGAACAAGAGTGCAAGACGTGGGTGCAAGTCTTTACAGTTGGTTCCCCTGTGATTGACATCCATACTGAAAATCTGAAATATAACCCAAATGAGAAAATTGGCAATTTATAGTGATCATTGGGGGCAAGAATAACTTGTGAATAACTAAATCACTTCCAGTCAAATAACTAAGAAAAATAATGCAATTCATGACAGTTGAATCAATGGCCCAACAATTTAACCCCACAATGCAGAGTACAAATTCACCTTTAGTTTTTAAATGGCGAAAGGCTCCAGCTTCCACTTTAATGGTAAGACTCTTTTTTTCTGTGATGCTGCGATCTCTCTGCATTACGCACTGTAATTTTGCGTTCCAGAGCCTGTCTGGCCTGCCAAGAACGAAATGGGAGACATCAGCCTCAGAGAGCCTTTTGCAGCCCCATCCTGTCTGGTTTTCCAACTCAAAGAGTTAAGGCCTGGCAGTTTGTCTGAGGATGAGGGTTCTGATGGAGAGAGCAGTACTCTGCTGCTGTTGTTTTAACGGTCAGATCTGTCAAGGAAAGTCAGCTTTCAAATAGTTGAAAATTTATCATATGCTGTTTCATAGCAAACGGTGGGTTTAGATCTCTTTCCAAAAAAGGTCGGATAGAAAATACGCATTTATCCAGGGGAAGCCATGTCTAGAGAAAACAGGGAATTCAGGGCCTGCTTGCCATATGCCAAATGAGAGGTTAGGGTCCCACACAATACCACATTGCTTAGCTTTTCCACACATTTATCATGACTACCTTCGTACTGCTGCATCTTCGTCTTTGGCCAGATTTCGACATTCTTCAGGAAATCAAAATTGAGTTTATTCCAATGATTAACAATATTTGGAAAAGTGAAAGTGTATCTGGTTTGCCAATTGCTTGAGCGATTGCTGGCAATATATATGTAAAAGCTACACGCTACCCACGCAAGCTAAGGACATGAGGATATACGTCTTCTCTTGCTCCGTGGGTCTTCCCCTGGCCCTGCAGATCGCGGAAGCTTTTTTCACTATTGTTTTCCGGCACTACAGCGCCAGAGGACATAGTGTCTGACTGGGGTGCCCAGTTGACGTCAAGGTAGTGAAGAGCATTTATGGAACGCATGGGGGTCCCAGTTACTCTGACGTCTGGTTTCCACCCCTAATCGATCGGGCAGATGGAATGTGTAAATCAGGATGTTCGGAGATTCCTGAAGTCTTATAGCCAGGACCGTCCGTGGTCAGTGTTCCTGCCGTGGGCGAGCACACGCAAATTTCGCCACGCCTCCACTAACCTGTCTATCAATGTACCCTGGGATATCAGCCGGTCCTGGCGCCATGGCATCAGAGCCAGATTGAGGCACATGACATGGAACTCTTCTCATAGCCATGGTGGGCTGCCGGTACCGGGCGATCAGGTCGGGCTCTTGACCCGGAACCTGGCCCTCTGCCTGCTCATGGTAGAAAAGGAAACCGGTTTACACAGGCTGAAGACATTGGGTTTTCAGCTCACTGTGACAATCCCCCTTTACATAAAATGGTTTGGTCCAGTTCACAAACCTGGCGCGAAGGGTACTTGCTAGCAGTGAATTGCGAGTTACATCAATATCAATGATGGCTTTGCTTTCTAAAAGAAAATCTTCTTTCCAAAAACAGAAAGAAAGAATCGAACAGATAGATAAAGGCCAAGAGTATGTTATCCAGTTTTTTAAAGAGGAATGTAGGTGTAGTCTGCGTGTGGTGGAAATGACCTGTTAGTTTTGTCCATAGTGAAATAGGCTTCTTTTGCTTCACTAACGTTAGTTATTTTCACAAAAAATTTGACGTGTTTACATTTCGTTCCTTTTTCAGTCTACGTTTAACCAATGCAGGCAAACTATTAGCAAACTATTGATACTAAATGAGTTGTCCCAGCCTGGTGCCAGGCCCAACAGATGCAGGATCAGGCCCAGCAGCCCTGTCTGCCCTTCCACATAACCCTGAACCAGCTCTACTCCCAACTGAAGAAGGCGAGCAGCATTGTGTTGAATGACATGTCAGTTTGCATAATTTCAGGGTATCTTCTGGAATTCTTTTTGATAATGAACAAAAACAAAATATATGAAATCTTTTGCAATGATTTTTGTTTGTATGGAACGCTGGGCATTTCAAGGTACTAAGAGTCATTCAGAGTAAGTGACCGCCAATTTTACAATAATATCTTCAAGTCAAATGTACATTTGGTCATTAGAGCCAGTAATGACCCTGACCAGAGCGGTATCATCCGGAAACTTAACAGATGCACTGCTTTAAGTACAGTCAGTGTTATATAGCAGGAGTCTGCCTCATCCGTAATGGTTCTCATTTCTTGTTGAAAATTACACTCCACACCTGAGATCTGAACAACTACAGATTCACAGTAGAGCAGCCAAACAGCCTGGCCTTTTAGTGAAACAATTATTTATTCTTCGGTCCAAGAAGCAATAAATGAGCTGCAGTTTTTTCAACAATGATGTGATTTTACTACTGAACTAGATAAAATAAATAACATTTTAAAAAATGGCAGTTAGTGCACTAAACCCTAGAGAACCAAATAACAAAGCTAATCACCTAAATAAAACCACCTGTGCTCAATGAAAACAAACCTACCAGAAATAAAGCGTGCACCCCAGTAAAATCCCTGGAGTGGGAGTCTAATGTTCACCACCTATGACAGGAAGGCACTGCCGGAAAGGCAAGACTGTAAGCTTTCATGTATACCTGTCAGACTGAATTTAGTAAAAGAGGTAACCCAGGTAAGGGGTACTTATCTTCAATGCTAATATAAACATACCTTTATTACATTTTAGTAATTTACCAGACACTTAAGTGACTTGCAGTAAGTTCTTACATTATCAGACATTTAAAATCCTGGAAACCTGTGGGAATCAAACGCATGACCCTGGTGTTGTAAGCACCACATTCCACCAACTGAGCTACATGAAACCTGCACATCCTAACTTACACAATCACTCTCTCCATCTCTCTCAGACACTTGTACACCCCCATCACACAACTTGAGATAACACAACTCCCGCTGGCCAAGCCAATCACATATCTAAATACAATTAAGACTAAAAAAGGAAGAGACTCAATCTCTTCCTTTTTTTCAGGACAGTCACTATATCATTGCATTCAAATGGTACTTTTGAAACCCTATTGTAGCCTTTTGTCCAAGTCAGCTCTGAGATGCTTTTACTTTTACATGTTTTATTGAGAAACATCTACGCTTCCTGTTCTTGCTTGCTCTTAAATTGAATTAAGACGCAACTTAATGATTTTTCTTTCTAAATTGAATTTATTCAGTCAACACAATATTTTAATAACTCCCACATGCGAATCAAACCAGAAGAGATCTGGTTATTGTAAGTGCAGTCTTTTCCCAAACGAAGCTACTTCGGACCCTCTCACCAATCTTCCGTATATATTAAACCAAAACAGGAAAATACATATCCATATTTGTATGTGTGGTTGTCCTCAAAGAGACTTGTTTGTATTTATGCGTGTCAGACCAGTATTCTACTGCTGAGCCCGGGTGTCTTCCGGTTCTTCCGGTTCCGATATCATCATTACACTCCATCTGGGCCTGTTCTCTCGACTATAAATCCTGACAAGAGTGTCAATATGTCACCTTAAAAACGGTAATGTAACACGCATCCTGCTGGGCTGGGCTTTCAGCCAGATGGAGAGATGGAAGAAGGGTGCCAGACAGACAGAAACAGACAGACCAACAAACCGGCCTCTGTGTGGCGGAGGGGATAAGAACAGCCTAAGAATGCTTTCTTGTATCCTACAATTAGGACTGAGGTTTCTGTCCACATGCAGACATAGATACTGAATCTCTGCTCAAGGGGACAGGAGATGTGCCTGTGCGTTGTGCGTCTCACTCTGTCACTCCCTGCTGCGTCCTCAAACTTGTAGCAGCAGTAACTGTGACTTAGAGATTGTTAGTGGGTTTGTCAAATGCCATGTGCACTCCGTCGAGATCCAATTAGCCAAGCTCAGAAGCCAGGGTCTTTCCAGGGAGGTGGCATAATTATTATGCAATAGTAAAAACCCAACTGAAGAAGCATGACACGCAATACTTTTGTAAAATGTTGATATTAACATGTTTAATTTTTCAATGTTTGCATTAGTTTGATATAGACAACTTTCTAAAATAATTTCAGTTCTTAAATGAATCGTTTGACCTAGATTCATCTGGGTGAAATTCCAGTTACCATGGACTGTTTTTTGAATGACCATGGAGTCATTTTTTACAAAACAAGATTAGTTAGCTTTGTACTAGCCTGAAAAAATATCTTATAGCATTGTCCAAATTCATGAATTGAAAGTGGATGTTCCAAGCCACAAAAGCTGCACCGCAAGCGGAAACATACAAAACATACAAATAAAATGTTCTGTGATGTTTACCTCAAAGAACCTGTCAATGTTGCTTTTCTCAAAATAATGCATTCATTTTTGCAATATAAATGTAATTTTCAACTACACTGATACTTAAACCTATGTTTACCAGTCAGTCTTGAAAACAATTACGCCAACCCCAATGACATCATTGCTAAATAACACAGTGTTGTTGCTACATAAAACAATTCCAGATGCCAGTCCAAAGTTACTAAATTCTGCAGACTTTTTTAATATGCAGGAAAAATAAATATGCTAGCTTGTGTGTCTCCCGACGTACACTTCCAATTCATGAATTTTTATAATGCTAACATTGCTAATTCCAGACTGGGTAAAAAGTGAAAAATGGCTCCATGGGCATTCAAAAGCATGTCAGCATAAATGTAATTTCCCCAAAATTGGAATCTAGGTTGGACTACACCTTAAAAGATTGAAATGTAAATTTTAATCCAACCTCTTTTGACAGCAGAGGGGTAAAAAACGTACGATTTATCACCTTGCCGGCTGTGATATTTAATCTAGCAGGCTTACTGGTTAGTTTCCCTATTAGTTTCTATTAACCAGAGTTAGTAGACAAATAACAAACATACAACAAAATGCTTCCCAGGAGCAAGGCCATTCAAAACACCAAGTGTAGAGGGGGTGTAAACCATAGATGCCATGCATGAATGCACCCACACATAGAGACACACATGCATAGACTAAGCTGACAGGCTGACCCCTAGGGACAAATTGCATAAGAGGACCGTTTCCATGACAACTGTTTGCAGCCATAGCCACAACAGATTTTTTCGGGCCATCCAATCTATCCAGAGCGGAGGTACATGAATACAGTAGTCCCCAGTACCGAATTCCTTTTCCTGCAGACACTGTGTCAATGGGAACAGCTTGTATCTTCGCTGGCTGTCCTAGGCAGACCGTAGCAGTGCACCTCCTACTCACTTCTCACTTAGAATGGGTTCGGGGCTGGCATGCATGCGCCTGTCCCTTCTCAAGAGTAGTGGCCTGCGCTACTGAGACAAGACAGAGCCAGCTAATGACCTACAGTGACAATGTCTGTAATACTATCCAACTGTGAGATCTAGTTGACATAATCCATTTGAGCTTTTTTAGCTTACAGAAGGCTTCACAGTAATGGTAACAAGATGACTAAACTCAACGCCTTTTCTTTGTTAGTACATGTTATACCACAGCCAGACATATGTCTGGAAAGGGACACCAATTTGTTTATTGTGATTGCCCGCAGAAAAGCTGTCCTGATGCACAAGTATAGAAGCCTGGGCATTAGCCTTCAAGGATACATAACGTCAAGCATCTAAAACTCTAAAGTAAGAGACATATGAGAAATAGATTTGGCCTGTCAAAGAAGGCTGTACAATTGTCTACAAACAGAAGTCCAAAAGAATAAAAGTATCTTTTGATTCAGGTATGTAACTGTTGAATGTGGCTAAAGTACATATCGCTGAAATGCAGAGACTGAGGTGGCCCAGAGATAATATACTGTTTTCCAGAGTCAACCAAAACATCAATCACGCTTTGACCGATGTGTACAATCGAAATTTTGGAGGTCGACTGCTTAGGATTGCTGGTAACACAGTAGCATGAAGATCCAAAATCCGGGCACGAGAATTACAAAAGTTCTCTGCATTTTTAATAGAAACATTCCAGACCACGGACGAACCCACCACAAGGACATAAAGACTGCCACAGGGTTGATGTGCCCAGCCATTGTCATTCTGCCCAGCTCTGGTGGTGTTCAAAGCAGCCAAAGAGTTCTCATCCTCCTTGAGCTGAAGAACGACAGACACTCTCCCCTCAAGATCCGCGACTCTCTGCCCAAGTTGCTGGAAAGAGACGCATCCACTGTAAAGGGCGCCATTGAGTGGCTAGCTTTAGTTTTTAGCCTAGCGGCTTGCAGGCTGCAGACCCTACTGGCTAGCCAGCCACAGATCCGATAGCTAGCTACTAAAAGTCGGCAAGTTAAGAATGTTTGCCTGGATACCAAAAATACAACTTTGCTTAATTGCTCTGCTGTTTGTTTATAAAAGTACAAATTAAAATGATAAAAGCAAACAAAAGACATTGATAATACAAAGGCTCTCTTTGCGACTCCTGGTAACAATTGTGACATATGCGGAAAATGAGAAGACCTAGAAACCAACATGGTATCTTAATTATGATGCTTCACCTATACCTCCCCACAATCTACACATACAAACCCTAACATTAATGCAACATTAATGCACTGTCAGAGACACTCTGTATCAGTCAACAGTGATCAATATCGTTACCGATGAGATAAAAAACTACTCATGCTGCCTAATAAACTCCTGGTCCCCTTCGTGCCGCCAAAACAGCGCTGACCAGGCAAAGCATGGACTCTACAAGACCCCTGAAGGTGTCCTGTGGTATCTGACGCTAGGACAATAGCAGATCCTTCAAGTCCTGTAAGCGCGAGATAAATCCGCCATGTATAGGACCTGTTGGTCCAGCACATTCCACGGATGCTTAATCGGAATCAGATCTGGGGAATTTCGAGGCCAGGACATTACTTTCAACTGTTCATCATGTTCCTCAAACCAACCCAGACAATGTGTGCAGTGTAGCAAGGCCAATAACCCTGTTGACTGGCCACTGCCATCAGGTAATACTATTGCCATGAAAGGTTGTATCTTGTCTACAACAATGTTTAGGTAGGTGGCATGTGTCAAATTGACGTCAACATGAATAACCGAACCCAGGGTTTCCCAGCAGAATTCCCTAGTGCATCACACTCCCTCAACACCCTGTCACCTTTTTTAGTTTGTCCCTCCTCAGACTACTGTCGGTAGTTACTCACCACTGCTGACCGGGATTATTGACCACATTCGTTGAAAAAGGTAAACCAATTAAACAAATCAGAACAACAAAAAATGTTTAAACACAATCCATAAATATTTGATATGTCTCATTTGGTCACAACTAGACAATTAGTTTGGTCACAAGCAACTAGACATTTTGACCAGATGGGACGCTGAAGCTGTATACTTCGACCTCGCTTTACGGGCACGATAGCAAGTTGCAGCGCTAAACAGTAGCAAATGTCTAGACGTTGATATTGAGGATGCTCCACTCTCATTCAAACTGATGTGCGGCAGCATTTTGTCTTTCTATAGAGTAAAAACTAAAGAGGTCTGATGGTAACAGACAAAAATCCTGTGTGCAGATACAGCACAAAGTTGCTAATTATACAATAACAGCACAACAAACATGATACAAACAGCGTGTACAAACAGCGCCACAGTGAGAAAGTCCAGTCAACTCAGTCTGCCCGTAAAAAGCAATTAATAGGCCACAGCACACTGACAGGCTGATTTGCAGCCACACTCCTTGCGGAGATCGCCAGATGCATCTGTGTTTTCATGGCAAAAGGTATGAGACCATTTTCGGTCGTAAAACATCGGTCAGATTAGTGTAAAAGCTGAAACATTAATTTCACTTAATAGCTGTCCACTCAAGACTCAGGCTGTACCCACTGCTCTCCAGTCTAGAAAAAGCATACAACTCTAAACCAGCCACCTCTGGTCCTAATGAACGTTTTTTTTAAATCAGTAAAAGACATTGTGAATGTGCAGAGATAATAGATATGCTGATATTTCTTAAATACTCTAAAAGATATTCCAAGCTAAAAAAAAGCACAGGCAAAGCCTTATTTTGTAAATATGAAGAGACTTTTTTGTATTATTAGTGAATTTATTTGAGATTTTATTTAAAATGTACATTTTGTTTTATTATTTGACAATATAAATATATACATTTTACTACGAAATGTGCAGCATTTGTCTGAGTGAGAAATAATAAAAGGACTCTAACTTATAATTTCTATAAAATTTCATTTTGTAAAAGAAAATCGTGAGGAAATTGTATCGTTACATCAGTATCGTGAATTAGGGCTGCACGATATTGGAAAAAATTACATTGCGATATTTTCCCCCCAACAATATATATTGCAATATTGCGAGCCATTAATACAGGCTAAAGTCAATAATTCACCATTCCATCAGACTCATGTAGGGCTCCGCTGTCCTGCTGGACCACACACACACCTGTTGTAGCTGCATATATTCCACGTGTGACAGCTCTGCTTCAATCTTAGATTAGCATTTTCTATACAGCTCTAATATGTGCGGGATGGTATAACATACCACATGTCAAGCGTTCATTTTCTTAAATCCCTCTTTGGTGACGGTGTTTAATGGCAACATATCTTTAGCGATATAAAACGTGATTGCGTCTGTTATTTGTTTCCGTCATTGAGAGCCTTTCTGGTAAGGTGTCACAATGGCAAAGGCGGCGCAAATAGTTTTTTGTTTTGGTTGACTTTGTACTCGTTGTAAAGAGCTTTGTGCTGTTTTAAGTGATCAGACAAATTGGTGGTGTTTCCTTGTTTTGTGGCACAACTTTATAACAAGCAGAAATAGTCCCAAATAACTGATTTTGACTTTCTTTTTGGTACGAAATCATTCCTTTTTCCTGCGGATGCTCTTCGTCGCTCATTTTTAGGTACAGGATTACCAGAGAGAATGTTGGCTGTGAGCGGTGAGCAGCGGCACAGCGAACCAATCACTGAGCAGGCACCCGGAACGTGCACATCACCACAGCAACAAGCCTTACAACAAACTCTGTGTTTACTGCATGCTTTCCTGGTGCTACCGTTCTCTTAATACATATATGGGTGCTACCCTGGTGCTATCGTTCTCTTAATACATGTATGGGTGCTACCCTGGTGCTACCGTTCTCTTAATACATTTATGGGTGCTACCCTGGTGCTACCGTTCTCTTAATACATTTATGGGTGCTACCCTTCTTCACATCGCATGTTTCGACGATGAGACTATCGCGCATGCGCACATTGCGATGTCGATGCTAAAACAGAATATCGTTCATTGTTACATGCCTAGACACACACAACCATATGGCTATATAGTTAACACATCATGCCAAGTAGGGCTGTTTATTGTCTAAATTATGACATTTTAGGTGACGATTAATTGTCACACAAATAATTGCGATTACGATTTAATTGTCCATATTGTTTATTTTATTACACTATTAGTGTCCTAATCCTAATACATCATATACATCATATTTTAGTACTAAATATGCCTTTTGAAGAAGTATTTACTGTATTAAACTCCTAGTCGATGTTAGAGACTGATATATACTTACATTGAAATGTCTATATTAACTTATTTAATAACACCAGGTACTAGCTACAGTTGTACTTATTTTTTATACTAAATCTAAAAGCATTTCTGGAGATAATTGTAGATAAACAAATTTCTGCTAAATACAATCTTTCTTTCAATCTTTCAATCTGTCTCATTTGTTAAACTTCAAGGTTGAAGTCAAGATTACCCATCAATATGTCCAAAAACTTTCCAGGGGGGTCGACTTAAGTTTTTCATTGACTATTACATGAAAATCCTCTGGTCACAAAATAGACAGACAGACCTGTGTCTTTGCATGCTCAGGTAGTACGAGGATTAAGTTAAGAACTGCACTCTCCTTGTAGAGTGAAGAGCAATACATCTACCAGACAGACATACGCGTCCATTTTAGATTGTCCAGGTTTGAAAACCAATCTTTCTTTTTTTTCTGACACTGTTATCTAGAATTGTTAATTGGACAGCTCTAATCAAAACATTGTGGGATTTGAGAGATGACATTGAAAATCCATTGTGGAGGACGGGTAGGGTAGAGAAATAAAAACAACATTGTCTTTTTAGCAAATGGTTGAATTGATTGCAAATTCAAATATGCAGACATCTTTGAAACCCAGCTTGGAAGAGGCTCTCATATCAAGGAGCGGGCTGCCATTGTATGTGTCTGTGAAGCAGCATTTTTCTCTAGACAGAGGGGGGTTTTGGCTAAACTATTTCATGTGATCATTAAGGAGATGTGATTTTATCCAAGCTGGGTGGGAGGGAGAAAGGAGCAGCTGTCTGAGATGAAGCGTTAGCCTCCAGGGACTTACAGCTCCGCTGGGCCTCCAACCCACCCTCCCTCAGTGCAAAGACCTGCATACTGAACGCAACCACCTTGCCTGCTTGTGAGGCAGATCAGCAAGGAAAAAGAAGTACGTTTTATAATGAGATTACGTGCTGCTTTTGTTTTTCCTCTGTTCTGTTGTGTATCTATTTTCAGGCAACGTTATGCTTTATTTCCCAGAGACTGTGGTGAAAGATGGGGTAGAGTTTTTGCTGAACGTGCATTAGGCCAGATTTGAACCCATGCTGCAGCAGTATACGCACCGGACACAACTGCATAGACTGCAGGACCAACCTAGGCCAAACAGTCTTCTGCTCATATCCAGACCAAAAAAACTACATTTGTAGCATAGAAAATAGCATCATAAGCTTAACAAATATGAAAATGCACAGTGTTTTTGACCAGTACCTACAGCTGTACAGGGGCTCTAACAGTGTGATCACTACAAATAAGGTAACCATTTCTCAACATTGCAGCAGCACCTACCAGGCCGTCGCAGTTGCTGATTGCGACTGAAGTGCCCCTGACGTTGGCGACCTCTCCAACATAGAAGCAGTCGTTGTCCCGTAGAGGCTCGAAGCGGGTCTGGTTGTCCGTCTCGTGCCACTCCACCTTGGTACCAGGGGCCACCAGCCTGGAGTTGAGGTGCAGGCGCAAGTGGAGCTCCTGGCCGAACACAGTGACATTGTAGAAGATTGTCTCCCTATGGCCGGCTGTGAAAACTAAGTCATCCAGGTCTCCACCGCTGGGGTCTGAAGTGACGGCAGCCTCTCTTCTCCGTCGCCGTCGGGCCTGCTGATGCCTGACGTCCAGCTTAGGTGCGGAGACAGCAGCTGAGAGAAACTGGCCTGCTGCGTCAGTGCTGACAGGCTTCACCACCCTATACTCCCTTAGGGCATGCTGCAGAGACTCTAAATGAACACAGGGGCGAAGAAAGAGTCACACGTTGATCAATAACCTACACCATCAGGATGCACTGAAACAGATACACAACGAAATCTCAGACAGTGTGAGTCTCAGTTTTTACATTACGTCGTAGAACGTGACTATGAATACATTGTGCACGCATACAACCTCAAGTGACCTGTCTAAGTAAGTCACAAAAATCTTAGCCCTTGGCCTATCATAAACGCCCGTTCGCGCGTGAGCACGGTCATTTAAATAGCAAACACGTCCAAGTTTTCAGAAGAGACACAGCAAACTACATGCATGACTGCATCCATCACTCTGTCAACTAGCGACTTGGGTTTTGATTGGAAGCAGTGAACCCATCTAACACGCGAGCATGCACGTGCCAAAACCAAGAGCTTAAAGCAGCTGTCAACCGTTGAGTCGATTTTAACTCAGGTCGTTTCTCGTGTAACATTTAATTGAAGCATATCAAGTTTAATTGAATTACAACCACATATTCTACAAGTCAAACTGGAATTAAATGGTCGTTGTAAGCCTGAATTTAGTGTACAGATTTTTTATCAACAATCCGCTTTCAAATGTACACGTGTATTTCAATCAATAAATGCTTAATCAATCTGTTCCAAGGGAAGTTCCTTAGCTGGACGTGAGCGCACTGATTGGACACAAACGAAATGTGGAAAAAGTTGGTGTCATGCAAAAGAAAGGGGAACGTACCAACTGCAGACAAACTACCACGAGTATTCAAAAGATACGTCTGTATATCTGTAGCCTAAAGGTTATTCAACTTGCATGTGCTACAAAATAACCTCTGAATGAATGTGCATTAAGATCGAATCGTGAACATATTCGCAGAATACATATAAGCGTTTTATCATCATAAATGACACATACCTATGCTATTTGAGATATAAAGTCCATTAGCGTGAAGTAGGTGCAGTAAAATAAGAAACAATGCAAATCCGGGAGTAACGTCCATATTGCAGGTCCGAATAGAAATACTGACCATGAGAGTGGCAGACTTTGAGATTCAAGATAAGCGATCTACCAGCCCCGAACCTCTGTCCGAACTGATCGCAAAGAGCTCGCTCTCTCTCTCTCGCGCTCTCTCACTGCCTCTCTCTCTTGCTCCATTCGAATGGCTATAAACACATTCTCGCTCTCTCTCTCTGTCTTTTACTATAATTTAGCAAGCTATAAACAATCAGAAAAGAAAAGCATCACATCCACTAAAGTTTGAATGTAATGCAGACACGTATTTTATGTTGTTCACTGTGTGTCCATCTAATGCAAATAGATGTTACGGAACGGGAAATAATTACTATTCCTGTTTCTGTTTCACTGCCGTTTGATTTGGCAACAGGTCAGGACACAAAGCTTTGTTGCTGTCGTGATGACACAGTTATTTCACCTAATGGGTGCATGAGTTTTTAGAAATGTGATTTGTTGGCTAATCTTAGGGACATACGCGGCTTTAATATAGTCAAACATTTGTGGGAAGGATATGAAGAGCTGCCTCGCCTTCACCATATTTTGTAGGCATTTGGACCTACAGCCTGACTTTTACTCAAGTGCTAAATCTGCCTAGAAGGCAGCGGCTCTGAACTTACTAATGCTCATATACACACGCAATTTGTGTAATCTCTACATTATTTACACAACTTAACAAGTAATTCTATGTAGTTACACAATAACCCAGCAGAGGCAGCACTTAATATTATACACTTACAAAATATCTAAGGCATTCACTGAAATATAATAGTGATAATGGATTATGGTATAAAGGCTCAAATAATTGGCCAATTTAAAACATTTCAAAGCAGGCCTATTATCAATATAGGAACTTGCACTGTTCATCAGTTTGTGACATTGCCTTTTCCATGATCTTTGGAACATGACATCTAACCTAGTATATGGATGTTGCAATATATGTAATATTCAATGATTTGGAATCATATCATCTTGCAAAAAATGTATATATAAATGCACATATACACTGATGAGTGGAAACTGCTGCGTATGGGGCTGCAGGACATAGACCGGTCAGAGTGGAGCAGTGGAAAAGGGTTGTCTGGTCTGATGAGTCCGTTTTTTTTTTCCATTACATGGACAGCCGTGTACATGTGCACCTTTTTCCTGGAGAAGCGATGGCACAAGGACGTACTGTCAGAAGACAACAAGTCGATGGAAGGAGTGTGCTGCTTTAGGCAATGTTCTCCTGGGAAATCTTGGGTCCTGGCATTCAGGTTGACATTATGTTCCATTAACCTAAATATTGTTGAAGATCAGCTACACCCCTTCATGGCAATGGTATTACCTGATGTCAGTGGTCACTTACAGCAGGATAAGACATCCTGCCGCACTGCACACACTTTTGGTAATGATTTGAGGAACATGATGAGAAGCTCAATGTCCCAGACCCCAATCTGACTTGATTTGTAACAAATGGAGTGGCAGGACACAAGCGCAGGGCAAACTAAGAACATTTATAAACCTGATCTGGCCCGTTGCTGTCTCTAGCTGTTCCGCCAGCAGCCATATCACCCTATAGCCCAAGACTGGTTGCCCTATGAAGCTATGCAGGGCTGAGCCTGGTCTGTACCTGGATGGGAGACCTCCTGGGAAAAAAAACAGGTGGCTGATGGAAGAGGTGTTAGTGAGACCAGAAGGGGCTGCATTCTGGTCTGTGTAAATAATACAAAAACTTGCTACTAGAAGTGGAAAATCAACTTTGGTAATTAAGTACACAAAGTTGGAAAATATTTTTAGAAGATATCCATGACGATGAAAAAGTTTGTCGCGGTTAGTCACAACAATTTTTGTCGCTAGCATTCCAGCAAATTGTGTACAGACATAATATATATATATAAATATATAGAAATTGTAAGTATGTGTATATATGTTGTTGTTTTTTGTAGATATAACATAGTACACAAACAACTGTAAACAATTGTGACGACTAGTATGAAAAGTTGTCCTCTTTTCACTCTTTTTGTGTTGTTCTCACCTTCTCCTTCAGGTTTGTTTGAGTTGATTATGCACTGTGCAACCACACCCAGTGACTTAAATAGCCCCGCTAATTAACAAACTCAAACCAGGTGTGCATAATCAACTCAAACCAACCCGAAGGAGAAGATGAGAACAACACAGAAAGAACGAAAAGACGACTACTTGTCATACTAGTCGTCACAACAATGAAAATAAATCTGCTTTAACACATTGGCACCACTTTAACAACAACTGGCCAAACTTAGACCCAAACTTCTCATAGCATCTTCAATTTACCTCTCCCCTCCACACAGACTCCATCCACATAGCCAGGGCAGGGTGGCTTCACTCCCTCTCCATCATTCTGTCCAGCCCTTACCTCTGAGACCTAGACTAGCTGTCCACAAGTTTTATTACCTGCAATTTGGGCACCAGAGCTTTAAACTTCCCTGGTCACAGAAGCATTGTGTTGGGTTGGCTGGAATTCTAGATAATTCACTTACCCTTTTGCCTTTGGAGACTTAATCACAGGTGCTCTGATATGCAGTCTTCCAGCGGTCTACCAAGCTTAAATTATTCACCCATGGCACCTAAGGTAAAGTATGGAAACAATTAAAACAGAGTTTAAAATAGATTTCACTGGCATTACAATGTCATGGTGACTCTGTTTCCTCATTTGATCTGAAGAAGGTGAATTACACAGTGACAATTATTAACATAGAACTATTATAATGCCACAACAATATGCCAATTAAAATTGGGGGGAAAATAAATTGTGCTGCTCTTCTGCTGCCCTCACCTCCTGCAGGAATTTCTAGCCTCTGAGTCCTGCAGCTGTCAAAAAATGTAATAAAAACATCTCCCAGACCCCTCAACCATGCTAAAGTACAAACCTGTCTCTTCCTATATCATGGCATATAAGTATGTGGCCACTGCAGCCTTGATGGTTCATTGTATTATGTGCATGGTCAAATTAGCCTGCGTCCCATGTTTAATCCTGTTAATAAGCAATCTATCTTATCTGCTTATTACTTACCCTCTATGGTTGATTTATGGTATTTGGAGACACATTACAGCAACAAGGACATGTTCGCACAGATGGCAGGGCATATTTAATTGTTTTCCACCCTAGATCATATTCTATTGGCCCTGGATAAGTAAGAAATTGAAACATGCTGAGACCGAGGTCATGGAACAAAAACATGAATGGCCGCATGACTTTGGCTATTGTATGTAAGGAGAGTGTTTTAAATTGTATTTCAAAAGCAATACTATAGGTTTAAATAAAGTGGACCGAACAACTTTACTTGTAAAGGCATCTCAATGTCCAATGAATTCAATTTGTGCTTCATAGTTTTTGGAACTCACAAAGTTTTATAAATAAAGAGAACATTTGGTTGTCTGAAACAAGCGTGTTGGCCTACTGAACTGAAGCCATGGCATTTGACATAACAGCTTCAGGTCTTAAACACTGATAACACAAGCCCGGTTCTTCAAACAAACAAACCCATCACTCAATGGTGAGTTACAACCAATGAGGACACGCTGGCTTGTTGCCTCCATTTGAAGTGGAGGAACATATCTCATACTTCCACTAGCATGTCCTGTTGTCTGTCTGGTTATAAAGTGTATCTTCAGTCTGTGCAGTATCAGATATTGCGCTTTCCGTAAAGGCCCGCTCAAGAAAATCTGTAGTAAAACATATACATATTTAACAAGAACTACTGCACAGTCTATTGGTACATGCAGATGGTCATGTATATTAATTATTGTCATACGGAACCTCAGAGTAATATTCCCGTATGTAGGAACATTTTCACACTATTTTGCACTATACAGTGTAGTTCCAGCTAATCAAAATCGAGTGTGTCATAAGACTTTTTTTACACAAATTAGCAAATAACAGTGCTTAAACTGTGGCGCTTACCACGTTATGTCTGAAAACAAATGTTAATATAGTTGCAAGCAACAATGGGGCGGGGTCCTCTTATTGGGAAGCAAGGGATGAGAAATGAGGAATGTGAAAAAATATTGGTCTTTCATGGTCTATCCGTGTTGAAATGGCATCAATTAGAGAAAAAATGCAAGCAAAGCTGTCAATGCCTTGACCTTTAAGGCAACTTTGTTGGCTGAAATTGTGTACACAAAATATTAGACAGGTGGGTATAATCTTACAGCCGATCAGTGTTTACTCTAACTCTGTGGTTCTACGTCACTCAGGGTGGCTACAGTGATATTTTTGTTCAGTTCTTTATTATAGTGCTACCTATGAGCAAATATAGTTGCAAGCCATTTTCTGGGCAGTAAGATACAGTTAAAATCAACGTACCAAGTTATCAGGAAGTTTACGCTAATCTGGACAGAATTATGAAGTTGAACTATCATCCTCATTTTTCTTGGTTACTTTGTCCCTGGCAGGTATTCAAAGAAATTGTGGTAAATAGTTGATGCTAATGATTGGCTTCAGTCATTTTGAAATGAATGACTTAGTTGTGAATACCACTATGTAATCAGTCTACTAATAGTTGTAAACAGAATATGTTGTATATCAGAAAGGCAAGTGATATCAGTTGAATCAAAAAAGGGTGCTATAGCCAGAAATGTTGCATTGTGTTTCGACTTTAGGTTCTGGCGTGGACAAAGTGGGATATAGTAGTGTCTTTGTTTGTCTAAGTATGGCAAAGCCTAACAGTTTGTATGAGGCCTATGTATACTCCTATGCAGGTCAATGTTAGTTATGATTTCAGTGGTTATGGAGTGGCATATTTTGAAGGTTTCTGCTTTAATTCCCTATTAAGACAAATGTCTGTTGGATCTTTGGCAAAAAACTTTTTTTAGTACTAACGATTTGTTGATTTGGATAAGAGCATCAGTTAAATGATTAAAACATCAATTAAATGGTTGCTTTTCCTCCAGACAGAGGAATCAATCAAACGACGGCTCAATTGAAAATGATCGGTGAAGATTTTAGCAATGTAAGCCCAGCCAGCCCAATGCAGGGGATATGCGTAAACTCATTAGGATATAGCACAGCTAAACCTATGCATGGTCAAATAGACAAATGGTGCATGTCCAAACATTATTAACAGTGTCTGCTTAAACAAGGACACAGGCCCAGCTGCCCCACGCAAAGGTAATGCGCAAATTCAGCTGGTGTACCTCTGATACAGAGCAGCCCTGATCACTAACCCATTAAACAGCTAAGCAAGCCATTTAAACCGTCAGTCTTTCGACTCCCGGTTACAACACAAAAAACACAAAAAAAGCCCAGGATGACACATTTGCCTAAAACTATATGAACCTAACAAAATATACCAAAAGATTGCCCTGGTGAACAGAAGAAATGTTTGTTTAAACTGCATTTCTCCCAAATTAATCACTATTCGTGTGCCGCAATGCATTCTGGGTCACGAGTGCAATCATGCTAATAAAGCTAACCTTTGCCCTCAAGTGACTTAAATGTAAATGACTGGAACGCTTCACGAACTATAGCAATCATGCTAATAATGCTAACCTTACTATTTGTCAAAATGACTGGTTGGCTGGAACGCTTCACGAACAACAGCTAGCATACTCAGTAATTTTTCACAAACCAAAGTGAAATCTTTTTAAGGTACTAGAGTGGTGCCATCTTGAATCCTTTAAAGTCAGAAAGACCATCAGTCAAAATTACAATTATTTAATGGATTAAAATATATTAAGTTATTTATACATTTACTTAAACTGTACAGTTATATCCATAATGGCGGACATGTGGGTCAGAGAGGCTTGTATTAGTACAGAGTACACTAATGTTGACAGAAGCCCAGTGATTGTAAAGCTGCTAGCCAACAATCGGAGTGACGGCTGCTGTAATATTGTGTGAACACATCAGCTTGTAGCTAAAAGATTTGTACATTGTACAAACATTCGGACTGTACAATTAATTCCATCATGGGGGACGTAAGTGTCACAGAGGCTTGCATTAATACTGGGTACTAATGTGGACAGAAGTCCAGCCAGCCCACAGCAAAGGTATTTTTTTTATTTTTATTCAGACAATATACCTCTGTTACAAGGCAATCATGGTTGCAAACCAAATTACAAAAAACAAACTGCCCCAAATTACACACGTGTCTTAAAAATATGAACGTAACAAAATAGACTGAAAAATGCCCTGGTGAACACAAGAAATGTCTGGTAAACAGCATTTTAACTAAAGAAATAACTCTTTCCGTTGCAATGCATGCTGGGAGAACATAGCATTGCATTTGGCTGGAAAGATGCTAATGAGACCCATTGACTCAAGTTAATCAAGTTCTTACTCAGTCATTTTTTCACATATCAAAGTGAAACCTTTTTAAGGTACTACAGAGTGATGCCATCTTGAATCCTATTAGGTCAGAAAGACCATCAGTCAAAATTACAATTATTTAATAGACTAATATATATTAAGTGAATTTGTACATTTACTTGAAGACGCTACCTTCAGCCATTTTGTTTTATATTCATTTTTCCTAGATATACTATTGAAAGAAAGTAATTTTATACATGTCAGGCCAAAAAGCAAGTGAATTGGACCAGCGGTTTGGGAGAAATTGTGTTGTGTACATTTTCTCAAATCTGGACTGTCCATTATGGAAAATCTTATGTGTCCCAGAGGCTTTTTTGTTCATCATGGGAAGTAAGGCATGTACGCCAAAGGGCATCCATTTTTAACATATGAAGCAGCGGGGCTGATCCCGTACACACAGAAATTAGGCAATATGAAAATGTACATAGACACGCCCCTTTCGTGCAACAAATGTCTTATTCCTTAAGACCATATAGACAGACAGTCATCCCACACATGATTGTAAAGTAGCTAGTCAATCGGAGTGACGACTGATTTATAGTTAATATTTGTGCTTGTGAACGCATTAGCGGTTAGCTTGTAGCAAAAACTGTCAAATTTCAGCAACCTGTCATTTGGTTGTGTTTTGACCGACAGACTCGGGCTTTGACAGTTTAGTTCATGGGGATGTCCTCTTCATGTGTACTGAGACGATATATCCGTAAGTCTTTGTTTTTATATAAAGAGGCGCACAGTTATTGTGCGTTACACAAAGTGTTTCACTTGTTGGCCATTTACTCGGCCATCTTGCAACGAATGTCTTATTCCTGAAGACCCTAAAGACAGACAGTCATCCCACACATTATTGTCAAGTGGCTAGTCAATTGGAGTGACGGGCGAATAGAAGATAATTTTTGTAGGTTTTGGGAAATTTGCCTAATGGGGAAAAATCCATCATGGCGGACTTTATGGGTTCTTGAGGCTTTTTTGTTCCTCATGAGGAATGAGGCATGTACAAAAATTTGCAGCATTCTAAGTCAAACGGGGTGGAAATGGCATCATTGTGAAATACTTATTTTAGGGCGTGTACTGTAGCGCCCCTGGTGGTCGAACTGGGGCAGGGGTCAGTAGGGTAGTCTGTCAGGGGCTATAGAAGACATGGTCAAATATGGGAAAAAGTTACCATGTACTTTTTGAGTTATGGGCCGATTTATGTCCCAAGAATAATAATAATAATAATTCTCACAATAACAATAGGGTTCCTCCTGACGGAGGACCCCTAATTATCATGAAAATCGGATTTCTATTATGATTTGTTGACCATGGCATTACATTTATAATTTGATTGTGTATAATTTACATTCATTTGCTGGAGTTGTTCGTACACTTTTGTAATTTAGTTTTAAATCATAGCGTTTAAACGTAAAAAAAAAAAATTAAGATGGTTCTTCAGCTGTCCCTACTGGAGAACTTTCTAGCGAGCACTTTTTCTGTCCGGCAAAAACACTTGCTTCTTGACGCTCTGCCTAAGGCAAGGAGTCACTAGAGGTTGACGAGACATGGCAACCCTGTCAAACATCCTAGCCATTCACCCTGAAAGCTGTAAAGACTCCGCAGGACCCCTGGGCAGTGCTGGTAGACGCAACCAGTATTTAATCTCCTGTCTGCAATGACGCAGGTATGTTGTCTGCGAGGTCGACCGCTCCATCACCTGGGAACTCTGCCTTTCCATATTTTTCCTTGATTGACCACCATGCAGTGGACTTGAATCTATCTGGGGGAAGGATTTATTTGTACCAATAAAGAGAGCGAAAGACTACTTTTTTAAAGAAACTGTTTTTTATTATTCAGCGTCACTGCTGCCTGTCCATAACTAAAGCGCAGCCTAGTTGGTTTGTCCCGCCAGGCTGTGTATTTCCTATTTATTCCCCTCCACTTGCCATCTCGCCATCTCTCTCATATTTCCTTCTCCAGCAGAGGACTGCAGCAGCTGTCTAGTTCATATATGTGGGCGACCCGGCAGACCAACTGACATGGCACACAGTACACTAGAGCGTACACCCACAGATAAGACTGTATAGAATGCATAAGTTGTACAAATAAGTACATCCGCATGATATAGGCTGATAATCTGTTAGTAGCACTTTTTTTCGTGCAGAATGACAACTTCTACATAAAATGAAAAAAATAGGCAAAGTATTAATTCTTTTGATTTGCAAAAGAGAGCGTTCAACCCTTGCATTTTCATTGGCACGTCTTGCCTGCAAGTTAAGCCCTTTTACCCCTGTCTCACGTCAGAGGACGTGTTTTGAGCATTGTGTGTGAGTGAGACGTTGGCTTTGTTTTTTACAATATGTTAAATCAAAAATATAATATATATATAATAAATAAAAAAGTATAGCACACAAGCCGTATTGACATTACACTGTATACTAACACCCAGGAAATGTGATCCAGACTGAGTTCAGGCAGACTTCTCTGTCTGCTCACAAGCCCAACTGGCAAACTTCCAGGAAGCAGATTGTCCGCTACAGCACGCGATTGGTTCTCACTGCAGGACCCGAAGGCCCACACGGCACTCCTGGCGTCTGTTGTGCCTCCATGCTTGACTATTTAATTAGTCTTTGTGAGATAGAAAACAACAGTGCAGAGTGTGAGACGACTGCCCGTCCAGTAGAGGAGGATATGGCAATGTCATCTGTGACTAGCCAGTCTTGTGAATGTTGTTTTCCCTCCTGCTCCACACTGCTCTGATCAAAGAGCTGGGGACAAGAATGAAATGTCTGCGCCTTTATACGGTGACCTCATGCCTTAACCATAAGATGATTTTAGTAGCATTATGTGAATGAAAGTTGACGCAAAACTCTCCACAACCCACGAGGACCACATAGAGAGAGACTTGTACTAAATGTTATAAATGTAGTGATAATACACATGATAATAGTGTGGCTAGACCGCCAAGTGATCTTTTCTTGTTCCGTCGTGGCAAACTCATATAACGATTTTACTGATCGGAAAAGTATTTAAATCTTTGAAACACAGATTTTCCAGCCTGCTGCAACAGCCTCCCCTCCCTTCCTCCCCCAACTCTCTCTCCCTTTATTTCTTATAGAAGATGTAATGAATTGGAGTGAGATACATTGGTCCTGTGATAATCTGAGTGCTAAGCAGAAACAGCCTGTGATCCTTGCTGGAAAAGTGTGCCACATAATGCCTTGAATTGCACAATCAAAGCCATTAAAATGTTGGACAGGAATGAAGTGGAAATGGAGAGAACGTTCCAGGAATTTGTTTTTGAACAATCACCCAAATGTACCAGAGCAGTTTGTTTTCACAGCTAGTTTTTTACACCAGAGCAGACGTCTAAGGCTAACATTTTTATTTATTTTGTAAATAACGAAAAACACTGAATGAATAAATGACAGAGATACACAGCAACTCTGATCCCGCCTCCTTTTTCCTTTAGACATTTTTTTCATCAACAGAACTTCATGTAAAAAACATCAAATGGTAACTCCCAAATTCTACTTCATCATTCTGCTAGCATTCAGCAATAGCAACTGCTTAACTATACACAAACCACTTCCACTGGCTGTGTCACTTTCTATTGAAATCCACAATAACTTTCTCATTCAGTTGGCAATACATTTAGGATTAAATCCGAACTTGCACTGAAATTGACATCAGCGCATAACTAAGTAATAAATTATGTATTTGCAACATCCTTTTCTGGATGTTTATACTAATCCCAGTGTTGATTATTTGACAATATAGAGAATGACTTGAGGAGCAGTTTGACCTAATAAACCCAAATATAAGTAAACCAGGCCATTTGAAACCTAGACAGCCTAAATACATGGTTCAAATTTGACATCATGGCCTGTTTGCGCTCGCATCCACGGACCTGTCTATACATTCGATAGGGGTAACTGCACTCATCATATTTGTTTTCTCTCAAATTATGGTGGCCTGACCACTTAGGTATTGCATGAATACCAGATTGCCCCTTTAAATTGTAGTGAGGATCCCTCTATGGATTGTGTGGTGTTTCTGCACCACATTCTTGGCTGTGTGTGCTGACGCTGTAACAACAGGTACACACAGCCTAATAACACTACAACCTCTTACTCCTGTTGTCCTTTACATGTCTACTCAGACTGCCATCTTTGTTTATGTGGCCCCAATATCCTGGAGGGTCCTGATTAAATGGTGAAACTAAACTCAAGTGAGACAAACAACTGAAACATCAGTAATTTCAAAACCCTGACTGGTCCCGCACACTTCAATTTTACAGCCGCTCTGCCGTGGTGGAGATTAATGTCAAAGTGAATTGGTGGTGACAAAAACAGGGGCAATACAGAGGCGATCGTAACCTAATCAATCTACGACCTAAATGGCAGCGCTTTTCCTAAAATGAGTTTCTGTGACATTGAGAGAAGTATTAGACTGATTACTGTATAGTGGATGCATGAAGAAGCATGCAGATCTGTCTATGGCTGTTTACATCCATCACAACTGCAGCAACCTCCGCCAGGATCCCACTGTGACTCTAGCTGTGTGAGATAGAGAGAGAGAGAGACTGTTGCTTTTCACGGAAAGTAAACTCTGCATTGGTTCCTGGTGAAGCTTATCCAGGTAACTTTACAGTAAAGGAATTGCTGAAGGAGCCACACTAGCCATATCTAAAAGCTCAATGAAAATGTATCATTTGACTAGTACACATACTGAGACATTTTGAGACTAAGTTTGTTTTTCTATCGGAGCTTTCTAGTTGGACTTGTTTTCATCTATGAAATATGGATCACATAGCACAGACGTTTGGTTTTTATACACAAAAGCCACACCAGATGGTCCAATTTTAAGTCCAGTGGTTAGTTCACTGCATGCAATTTCCTTGACTCCTTCTGGGCAGGCCGACAAACAGGAAAGGCTGTATTGATGATCACTGATGATGTCTCATCAAAATGGCTACAAAACTATCAAGCACAACTAAAACTATTGCCATGTTTTCCAAGAGTCCTGGCTGGAAGATTCCTGGAACAATTTAAAATAGTATTAGGATTTCTCAATAACCTGAGAGTTAAGGGAAATTTACCAGTACTGTGTAAATTGTTGTTGGCTTTTGTTCTCTGCTGGAAGTGAAGTATATAGACCCAGAAGTGAGTTGAGGTTTTACATCCATTTGACTAGTTTCAAAGAACACATCTGTTCCTGCTGGTTGGGCTTGATTAGTCAGGGGTTTAGACTTAACTTTTAATAAATTAGATGCCCCTCTTTTTCATACTTTTTATAGATTACAAGATCAAAAAGCATGATGCATTTGTTTAAAAAAAATATTTGTAGTATCCATCTAATTCACACACTTCTGACTAAAATCCACTGTATACAGCAAAGGAAAACTTATCATGGCAGTTACTGTAAGCTGCCCAACTCTGGCATCTATGATATTTGTCATGGCAAAGTAAAAATAAGACTGGCAAAGAGAGCTACTCTATCAGGTCTAGACGAGCGAGGACACGCCTAATACTGATGGGTTCTATGGAGAATAGATCAGATGATATACTACAAGCGGGGCAATATCGTGGCAGCAGAGAGCCATTATCTAGCAATTCACAGCCCACGATCTTTAGCACGAACGACAACCAACACTCCACGGCTATTAGTCATGGAATGTCCTTGGTGGGCATTTTGAAGAACATATCCCTCCGCCAGTCGTGCTTTTGGATTGGGAGAGGCAAAGGGTAACACAGGCCTGTGGCAAAATAAGAAAAGTGCCTGTCTGAGGGTGTGGGAGCGTGCTGTCCTCAGGCGTTAATATTGGCCTTGTTTCGCACCTCCACAAAGCCCTCTGAAGTCCTTACCCCTTGTCAAGGCTTTGTGCCGTTGCCTGGCAACATGGGGCCTGTGTCTCTGTATGCCTCTGCGTGTCCCTGCTCGAGGCATGCGAGTCATTTGGTAAACAGAGCTCAGGGTAGTAGGTGATACCTGCAAATCGGAGAGTAGTTCCTAAAGAAAAGCAAACTGGATTTATGGCTCATACAGTATGTGAATGTTCAGTGATTTTGTTGACAGAAAGTTGAGTGTTGCACATTTATAGGCCAATGTAGTGGCTGTAGGTTGAACCAGTTTTACAACAACCTTCTGCTTAGTATTTTCAGATTTTGCGGAATTTGCAAGTTCACAATTTGAAGTACAGAATAATTTTTTATGTTAACCTCATATCTTTTAGCAATCAAATCAATCTTGTTTCATCAACTAGAACACTAAGGATTTATACAAAAACAAATATTTCAAATATATTTGTTCAAATGCATTTTTGGATTCATGTGAAACAACAAAGATATGTTAATTATTGTTTTTTATATGCATTTTGAAATGTACTGTAATCCGTGACATACATTTATTTCAAATTTTATATTTTTGGGGCATTTATTTACCTTAGTCTAAAATCAAAGTTCCAAGGAGAGATCTCAAATATAGTATGTTTATGGGCAGTTTTGGTCTTCTCTGTAAGAAACGGAGGTTTATCCTCCTCTATGCGCCAGGTGACAGCTCCTCGATCTACCGGGAGAGGAGGCAATCAGACTCGATCGTTGTCACCTGAGTTCTGACACACCTGTGTGTGATTGAGGGACCTATATAGAGTGTCAGTGCCCTGAGACCGGTGCGAGGTATTGATTGTTTACGAACTTGCTGAGCGTTATCGTTGAAAGTCAGAATACGTTTGTTCCGTGTACCAGTCCTTTGCCTGCCCGTTTACTCTGAGTCTGCTCATCCTTTGCTTTGTGTCAACCAGTGATTCCCGTGCCTGACCATCCTGCGTGTTTACCGGACCTTGTCTCGCCTGCCACTCTGTACCGTCTCCTGCCTCTGACCTCCCGAAGCTGAACCTTGCCTGCCCGACTATTCTTGTTTGCATAGAACGTTCCTGTAAAATAAACATCGCGTCTCCGCGATTGGATTCAATTCTTCGTTTCCGTGTGTGTTCGTGACATTCTCTGTGAACCATTATCTCCCAATAAATCTCCCAATATCTCTCCTCCATAGAAAAAGCCCACAGCTGTATTTCATCACTTCATTAAGGGGGCCGCCGTATTCCAGCTACTATTTCCCCAGAACTCAAGTCCCAAGGTTCATCAAATTAAGAACAAAAATAGAAACACAAATATTGCTACAAATTATCATAACTCTTATTTTTGCTTGTAATTAAATTAAGATATACAAATGCATAAAATCTGGCTCCAACACTAAATGAAGCCATATTATTTGAATGGACGCTTAACAGCAGTGACATCACGCTGTAGGGCCAGTGCTTTCTGGAAAAAATACAAATGTGCAATCCAGTGTTCCTAGCAAGTCCTCTCTAAACCAACCTTGGCACAAGGTGTTGATATTTCCAGATGAACGCACCTACAGTAGAGGCCAGGGAGGTTGAGGGATAAAACGGACATATGGTTCTCATTGCTTCCACTGAGAGCTCTCACAGAGCATCTTGCAACAGTGACATTACTATCAAACCCTGCCGTGCTACTGTTTGCCTTGAGATTAAAACTTTAATTTCTGCTTCATAGATTGTTTCTATGTATTTTTTGTTATTTGCGCAGGCCAATGCTCCGGTCAGAACATGGGCTTGCTGAGCTGAGTCTGGCCTTATCAAAACTAATGGCAGCGTTGATTGAAGCTGGAATCTTACTGTTGCAACACTAAATGACTAAAACATTTTACCCATTAGTTTTGGTCATGCTTGTAGATCAAAAAGGAACCCATTTTGTGAACTTCATCAAGTTGTGTGTCATGTATTTGGTATAGATAATAGATTTGGAAAATGTATATATTTACCATTCACGTCATACAGTTACAAATCAAATTTGTACTGTAATTTTTTATTGTGTGCTTCTTTAATCTTATTATTAATTATTACACAGCCTTTTTCTGCATCCCCCTCTCTCTCTCTCTCTCTCTCTCTCTCTCTCTGATACTCACCTATCCTGATATCAATCTGGCTAGTAGATCAGAAAGCTGTTGCCCAGCTTGAACACTGACAACAGTACCTGCTCTGATGACACTATGACATGTCAGAGAGAAGGCAAGTGATAGTGTAAAGAGTGCTAAGTTGTGAGGAGGCGCTAATGGATGGATATAACCAGTTATAACAGTGAAGCCTGCAGTAATATCTCCTCAGAATGATCTGTGAACGCTCCCCACCGTACATAAAACAACTCATCTATTTTAATGGAGCTTTCGAAAGCAATACCTTTTCATTCAGCTCTATTGCGACAGCAAGTTCATACAGGCCTACGCATTTATTGGCCTTGCCCAGTTTCCTTCATCATCCATGGCAACAGGTGCCGCAGACAGGAGACAATGCTGGTGCTACAACTACACAGTCAGTCAGTAATCTCACTTGCCAGATTAAGGTGAATACAGTGGCTATGTGTGGGAACAAACACGCTAGTTATTTCCTCAGAAAGGTTATGTATGTATTAATGTGCAGTCAAAGCATTTGCATGTGATTTATTGGAAATCACAGCATTCATAACACCTAGAAACGAGTTGCAGCGTTCTAACAGACGGTACAGGAACACCATCTGCTGGCTGCGATTTGCTGCCACAGGCCATCTGATTGGGGACATCTTGTCTAACTGGAGAAATATCGAAACCTATCTTTCTCAATGTAATGTTAAGAAACCAAGAATAAACATTGACATTAACCTTTGAGTTATTTGTGCATTAACACATAAGTCCTTTTGCATAGGTGTCTGCAAGTGAAGTCAATCAAACACACAGGGCATTGCAGGAATCTCTATCATCATACAGATGCAAATAGTTGTTTTTAAACATGATTTTCCTAAATCCTCATCACAATTGTAACACTCAGCCTACCAAATTGGAAATAGCTTTTTTATACCGACATGTCTTTAACCTTTTTGAAGGGATTTATCATCCCATTATAAATAAAACTCAAGAACACACGCACACACACAAACAAACACAAACAAGCAATGAAACAGATACAAAATTGCATTTTCAACCAGAAATAGGAAAAATACAGAATAATCTAATAACAACCTGAACCTATCTAAATTCAAGAAAACGTATAGTAGAACCACAACATATGGCAACACCTCTTACCATCCGGATGCTATAAATGTCCTAATATTACAAACAGCTGCCATCATTTATTTTTCGTATATATATTTTTTGTATATAAAGAATGTAACCTTCTTTTTTAGACATTGTGCACGTGTGTTGCAGGTATGGCATAAACAGTGAACAAGAGATGGTCCAGTGCATTACTTTTTTATTTAACCTTTATTTAACCAGGTAGGCCAGTTGAGAACAAATTCTCCTTTGCAACGGCGATCATTCTCAATATCTAAAGCAGATGTGAAAAAGTTCCATCCACAGGACTGCTAAAATCATGTCAATAGTAATCACACAGTGTCTGAATCAGTACCTGATTTGAAAGAAAGAAAACCAGAAGTGTTTTGCCTTTCAAGGCCGGAAAGCCAATTTCTCCATTATAATCATGAAATCAGGGACTGATTTACATCCAGGACACCAGGTGGGCGAAATGTATTATCAGGTAGAACAGAAAACCAGCAGGATCCAGAATGTAAGAGTACAAATGTCAGCGGAAACAGTGTAAAACAAGTTTAATAAATGTTTTCCAAAACCATTGAAAACCCTGAATGTACAAGCAGAGACTTATAAACGTCAGCTACTACCAATTTCAGCTACTACCAGTGATCCCATATGCAGTCACATTCGATAATAAGACCATACAAAGGAAAAGGTACACTTTGGAGAATCTAATTGGGTGACAATAAAAATATATATTATAAAATGTTTATTATTTATTCATTTGTCAAATGTTCAACAGATGCTGTTCAAATCAAGTGATCTTGAATTAAAAGTTAGCAACTATATAAATTGGTTCAGTAACAATTAAAAAAGTAAATGTGATACATTATTTATTCACAGGTACTGAAGTTTAAAAAAGACAACAGTTATGGAACAATATTTCTCTACTTGGTAAATTAAAAAAGTATCATTTCAAAAAGCCATAAATAGCTGCACTATTCCACAATTTGTATTCATAATCGCAGTTCAACAGTCAATTGATTGGATTTGTCTAAATATCAATAAATAAATAACATCCGCTAAATGTTTTTCAAAAAAAAAAACAGGAGGCCATTTAGGTAGTTACTGCAGTTTTTGGTAACAGAATCATTGAGGCACATGTTTCATGTTGAAGGTAAAATGCCAAGTATGAGAGATATGACATTTATGCCACAATTCTGACTCTGAAATGCATTCAATGAAATAAAAAAACTGGTTCATCAAGTAAATGTAACTTGGTCGAGTGTAATATTCGGAGGACACTTGTAACACTTTTTATTTTAGTTTAGTCTTTTGTACAAGCTGGTCTTTTCACATTTTCTTAACTTAAACATCTAAAATTAAAAGAAAGTAGCCTTATTTTACAGTACAATACCTTTTTCCAAATCTCATTGTCACTCAGATTGAATGGAATTGACCAATCCTAGAGCTGCATGTAATGCCTGTCAATGGTTTCTGCCACACAATACAATAAACATGAATCTGTAGGTAAAAAAAACATCAAACCGTAAACTGGAATCTGGTGTGAAGAGGTGGCCATTTCCTGCATGTGTTTCAAATATTTACAGTCTTTCTTTGTAGATATTGAACAGATTTTGAGTGATAGCTCCCCAGTGTGACTGGGAAGACTACCTAAACCCTGCCAGGTGGATTTCAGTGACTGATGATGGGCAGGAAAGAAGCAGCTCTAATTGAGTAAACAGGGAGAAGTGGTCAGAGGGAATGTGCACAGACGTTATTATTGTTCTTGTTGAGCCTTTGTGGATCCAGGGGACCTAAGACTCCCAACACATTCAGCGTGGGCTGAGAGTAGAAGAAGTAGTAGATGACGACCTGCACGAGAGAGAAAGATATTTATGCATAAAAATAAAATCCGGGCAATGTGGCTTGAGCCCCCCTAACATAGGCCTAACGACGTCCCTGGTACGGGTTACGACCACGGTTTGTTTTCTTATGTGCGCATGCATTATAATACTTTCGTGTAAACACGTGACCTGCACTTACTTAAATGTGATGTGTAACCTCTCTCTCTCTCTCTATTCGGCTGATGCTTTTTCAGCTCTACGTAATGAGTGAATTAAAAAGGAAATCAAGTGAATTATCCCAAAATAATATCCTGATTTATTTTATCCCTTTGAAGAACTGAATGTAAATGCCAAGAGGCGCAGCCATGGAGTTTCATCTAATGTTGTCATGAGGTGATATCGGTGCATTTCTACCAGTACGAGCACAAGTACATGAGCACAGTATTGGCCCGGGTTACTGATATCGGTGCATTTCTACCAGTACGAGCACAAGTACATGAGCACAGTATTGGCCCGGGTTACTGGTATCGGTGCATTTCTACCAGTACCAGCACAAGTACATGAGCACAGTATTGGCCCGGGTTACTGGTATCGGTGCATCCCAACTAAAAACTCTAGTCATGATTCAACAAGAAGCCTTTTTTGTATTTGCTTTGCAAATGTATTGTTCTTGATGTGCAAGGTCAGATTGCTGCATCAATACAATTAAATTCAACTGTTTAATTTCTCAGCTGCAAGGGTGATGAGCACATAACAATGAACTGCAGAGCATTTCTTTTAAAAAGACAAGTTGTTCATGAATTGCACATCAATGATAAGACAATTGATAGGTAGACCACTGAGTAAATAACATTTGTTCAAGATATGTGTCATGTGGGGCGGGCGACAAGGCCACTTGAATCTCCACTGAATATTATATTATATGTTGTCTGCTAGCCAATAAACCAATTGCATATTGTTTTAGCATACATTGGATTGACAGTGAACTTGTATTTTTGTAGCACAATATCTTATTTGAACTAGGTTTATGGCTATTATTACAGGCATATACATTTCTCTACAGTTTCAACTTCCTCCCTCGCTTTGTTTAACCTTTTGTTCTGCCTGTTTTGCCAATTAATCGAAACTGGTCAGTGTGCAGGGCAGTGGCTGCCTGCCTGTTTTACACACTTACATGAAGGCTGTTGTCACAGTTATTCTCTTGTCGCCAGGAAGGTCGAGCGAGATGGATAGGTTGGCTGATATTCACACCTCGCAAACCAGATACCAGAAGTGTTATATCGGGGCAATGTGTTTCATGTCGCCTTTTATCAAAATAATGAAACTTGGAAAAGGGTGAATTTGGAAGGTTATGCTGAAGTGACCAATTCAAATGTAAATGAAATAATAGCAAAATGACACAGTGTCACGCACTGACCGGCGTAGTGTTGTCGAAGCCATGTGCAGAGTCGTTGATCCGTTTTAACAATCAGGTTTATTAAATAAGGACAGGAACTCAAAACAAACCGATAACGGCGAACAAAAGCTAACTGGCTAAACGAAAGTAAAGTGCGCACAGAGCGTCTTAAACAATACCGTTCGAAACACAGTTATCCACCAAACACTCACCCTACTCACTCCGTGACATAGAAACAACCAATGCTAAGCAAGGAGTGACTTGCTAGCGACCCCTTTATATCCCGACATAAAGTGACAGATTACTAACAGCTGTGACCACGTGAAAGAGGAAGTAATCACAGCTAGTGAGAACAAAAACACGGAAGTGGATCACCGAAATGGAAGTGTAGCAACGCCACCACACCAATCGTGACAGTATCCCCCACTAAAAGGCTAGCTCCCCAGATAGCCGAACGAACTAACAAAAACCCTAAGGGAGCAACAAGACAGACCCCACAGTTAAACCCAATGGGTTAGTCCATCAGGACGGGTCCAGTCCTGAATAGGCCACGGTAGCCGACCGCCATCTCGAGCGGCTGAGAGGCCGCCAGTTTGAGCGGCTCAGGGTGCGTCGTGGCGGCGGCCATCGTGGGCGACGTGGCGGAGGCCATCGTTGGCGACGTGGCTGAGGCCATCGTTGGCGACGTGGCGGAGGCCATCGTGGGCGACGTGGCGGAGGCCATCGTGGGCGACGTGGCGGAGGCCATCGTGGGCGACGTGGCTGAGGCCATCGTTGGCGACGTGGCGGCGGCCATCGTGAGCGTAGTCGTGGCGGCGGCCATCGTGAGCGTAGTCGTGGCGGCGGCCATCGTGAGCGTAGTCGTGGCGGCGGCCATCGTGAGCGTCGTCGTGGCGGCGGCCATCGTGAGCGTCGTCGTGGCGGCGGCCATCGTGAGCGTCATCGTGGCGGCGGCCATCGTGAGCGTCGTCGTGGCGGTGGCCATCGTGAGCGTCGTCGTGGCGGCGGCCATCGTGAGCGTCGTCGTGGCGGCGGCCATCGTGAGCGTCGTGGCGGCGGCCATCGTGAGCGTCGTCGTGGCGGCGGCCATCGTGAGCGTAGTCGTGGCGGCGGCCATCGTGAGCGTAGTCGTGGCGGCGGCCATCGTGAGCGCAGTCGTGGCGGCGGCCATCGTGAGCGCAGTCGTGGCGGCGGCCATCGTGAGCGCAGTCGTGGCGGCGGCCATCGTGCGCGCAGTCGTGGCGGCGGCCATCGTGAGCGTAGTCGCGGCGGCCCATCGTGAGCGGCGTCGTGGCGGCGGCCATCGTGAGCGTCGTCGTGGCGGCGGCCATCGTGAGCGTCGTCGTGGCGGCGGCCATCGTGAGCGTCGTCGTGGCGGCGGCCATCGTGAGCGTCGTCGTGGCGGCGGCCATCGTGAGCGTCGTCGTGGCGGCGGCCATCGTGAGCGTCGTCGTGGCGCGGCCTTCGTGGGCGGCGATGCGGCAGCCATTGTGGACGGCGGCGATGCGGCAGCCATTGTGGGCGGCGATGCGGCAGCCATTGTGGGCGGCGATGCGGCAGCCATTGTGGGCGGCGATGCGGCAGCCATCTTGGGCGCGGGCGTGACGGCGGCGGCCATCGTGGACGCTGGCGTGACGGCGGGGGCCATCGTGGGCGCTGGCGTGACGGCGGCAGCCATCTTGGGCGCTGGCGTGACGACGGCAGCCATCTTGGGCGCTGGCGTGACGACGACGGCAGCCATCTTGAGCGCTGGCGTGACGGCAACAGCCATCTTGGGCGCGGGCGTGACGGCGGGAGCCATCGTGGACGTGGGCGTGACGACGGCAGCCATCTTGGGCGCTGGCGGGACGACGGCAGCCATCTTGGGCGCTGGCGGGACGGCAGGAGCCATCGTGGACGCTGGCGTGACGGCGGCAGCCATCTTGGGCGCTGGCGTGACGACGGCAGCCATCTTGGGCGCTGGCGTGACGACGACGGCAGCCATCTTGAGCGCTGGCGTGACGGCAACAGACATCTTGGGCGCGGGCGTGACGGCGGGAGCCATCGTGGACGCAGGCGTGCCGACGGCAGCCATCTTGGGCGCTGGCGGGACGACGGCAGCCATCTTGGGCGCTGGCGGGACGGCAGGAGCCATCGTGGACGCTGGCGTGACGGCGGCAGCCATCTTGGGCGCTGGCGTGACGGCAACAGCCTTCTTTGGCGCTGGCGTGACGGCGGCAGCCATCTTGGGCGCTGGCGTGACTGAGGCCATCTCGGGCACAGGCGTAGCTGAGGCCATCTCGGGCACAGGTGTAGCTGAGGCCATCTCGGGCGCAGGCGTAGCTGAGGCCATCTCGGGCGCAGGCGTAGCTGAGGCCATCTCGGGCGCAGGCGTAGCTGAGGCCATCTCGGGCGCAGGCGTAGCTGAGGCCATCTCGGGCGCAGGCGTAGCTGAGGCCATCTCAGGCGCAGGCGTAGCTGAGGCCATCTCAGGCGCAGGCGTAGCTGAGGCCATCTCAGGCGCAGGCATAGCTGAGGCCATCTCAGGCGCAGGCGTAGCTGAGACCATCTCAGGCGCAGGCGTAGCTGAGGCCATCTCAGGCGCAGGCGTAGCTGAGGCCATCTCGGGCGCAGGCGTAGCTGAGGCCATCTCAGGCGCAGGCGTAGCTGAGGCCATCTCAGGCGCAGGCGTAGCTGAGGCCATCTCAGGCGCAGGCGTAGCTGAGGCCATCTCAGGCGCAGGCGTAGCTGAGGCCATCTCAGGCGCAGGCGTAGCTGAGGCCATCTCGGGCACAGGCGTGGCGGAGGCGATCTCTGGCGTCAGATCTTGAAAGTCCAGCCATGCCTTCCACCACGCCCTAGTGACAGCCGGGGGCTGCTTATGTAACCCCTCCGGGGATTTCTCTGTCCCGGAGGTAGGTGGTCTGAAAGGGTCTTCCCACGGCGGGGGTAGTGGCTGTAGCTCCAGGGCTCTTGCGGGCCCTGGCTGCAGCCCCGGAACAGTGGGCGGTGTCTTCTGCCCGCCCCAGCCGACGTCCGATGTTGCGGGGACTAGTCGACTGAGGACGGGATCCCATAGCAGGGCGTCTTCCAGGGAGTCCTCCTCCACTCGCTCGTAGACTTGTCACGCACTGACCGGCGTAGTGTTGTCAAAGCCATGTGCAGAGTCGTTGATCCGTTTTAACAATCAGGTTTATTAAATAAGGACAGGAACTCAAAACAAACCGATAACGGCGAACAAAAGCTAACTGGCTAAGCGAAAGTAAAGTGCGCACAGAGCGTCTTAAACAATACCGTTCGAAACACAGTTATCCACCAAACACTCACCCTACTCACTCCGTGACATAGAAACAACCAATGCTAAGCAAGGAGTGACTTGCTAGCGACCCCTTTATATCCCGACATAAAGTGACAGATTACTAACAGCTGTGACCACGTGAAAGAGGAAGTAATCACAGCTAGTGAGAACAAAAACACGGAAGTGGATCACCGAAATGGAAGTGTAGCAACGCCACCACACCAATCGTGACAGTATCCCCCACTAAAAGGCTAGCTCCCCAGATAGCCGAACGAACTAACAAAAACCCTAAGGGAGCAACAAGACAGAACCCACAGTTAAACCCAATGGGTTAGTCCATCAGGACGGGTCCAGTCCTGAATAGGCCACGGTAGCCGACCGCCATCTCGAGCGGCTGAGAGGCCGCCAGTTTGAGCGGCTCAGGGTGCGTCGTGGCGGCGGCCATCGTGGGCGACGTGGCGGAGGCCATCGTTGGCGACGTGGCGGAGGCCATCGTTGGCGACGTGGCGGAGGCCATCGTGGGCGACGTGGCGGAGGCCATCGTGGGCGGCGTGGCGGAGGCCATCGTGGGCGGCGTGGCTGAGGCCATCGTTAGCGGCGTGGCGGCGGCCATCGTGAGCGTAGTCGTGGCGGCGGCCATCGTGAGCGTAGTCGGGCGGCGGCCATCGTGAGCGTAGTCGTGGCGGCGGCCATCGTGAGCGTCGTCGTGGCGGCGGCCATCGTGAGCGTCGTCGTGGCGGCGGCCATCGTGAGCGTCATCGTGGCGGCGGCCATCGTGAGCGTCGTCGTGGCGGTGGCCATCGTGAGCGTCGCGTGGCGGCGGCCATCGTGAGCGTCGTCGTGGCGGCGGCCATCGTGAGCGTCGTCGTGGCGGCGGCCATCGTGAGCGTCGTCGTGGCGGCGGCCATCGTGAGCGTAGTCGTGGGCGGCGGCCATCGTGAGCGTAGTCGTGGCGGCGGCCATCGTGAGCGCAGCGTGGCGGCGGCCATCGTGAGCGCAGTCGTGGCGGCGGCCATCGTGAGCGCAGTCGTGGCGGCGGCCATCGTGCGCGCGTAGTGGGCGGCGGCCATCGTGAGCGTAGCGCGGCGGCGGCCATCGTGAGCGGCGTCGTGGCGGCGGCCATCGTGAGCGTCGTCGTGGCGGCGGCCATCGTGAGCGTCGTCGTGGCGGCGGCCATCGTGAGCGTCAGCGTGGCGGCGGCCATCGTGAGCGCCGTCGTGGCGGCGGCCATCGTGAGCGTCGTCGTGGCGGCGGCCATCGTGAGCGTCGTCGTGGCGTGGCGCGGCCTTCGTGGGCGGCGATGCGGCAGCCATTGTGGACGGCGGCGATGCGGCAGCCATTGTGGGCGGCGATGCGGCAGCCATTGTGGGCGGCGATGCGGCAGCCATTGTGGGCGGCGATGCGGCAGCCATCTTGGGCGCGGGCGTGACGGCGGCGGCCATCGTGGACGCTGGCGTGACGGCGGGGGCCATCGTGGACGCTGGCGTGACGGCGGCAGCCATCTTGGGCGCTGGCGTGACGACGGCAGCCATCTTGGGCGCTGGCGTGACGACGACGGCAGCCATCTTGAGCGCTGGCGTGACGGCAACAGCCATCTTGGGCGCGGGCGTGACGGCGGGAGCCATCGTGGACGTGGGCGTGACGACGGCAGCCATCTTGGGCGCTGGCGGGACGACGGCAGCCATCTTGGGCGCTGGCGGGACGGCAGGAGCCATCGTGGACGCTGGCGTGACGGCGGCAGCCATCTTGGGCGCTGGCGTGACGACGGCAGCCATCTTGGGCGCTGGCGTGACGACGACGGCAGCCATCTTGAGCGCTGGCGTGACGGCAACAGACATCTTGGGCGCGGGCGTGACGGCGGGAGCCATCGTGGACGCAGGCGTGCCGACGGCAGCCATCTTGGGCGCTGGCGGGACGACGGCAGCCATCTTGGGCGCTGGCGGGACGGCAGGAGCCATCGTGGGCCGCTGGCGTGACGGCGGCAGCCATCTTGGCGCTGGCGTGACGGCAACAGCCTTCTTTGGCGCTGGCGTGACGGCGGCAGCCATCTTGGGCGCTGGCGTGACTGAGGCCATCTCGGGCACAGGCGTAGCTGAGGCCATCTCGGGCACAGGTGTAGCTGAGGCCATCTCGGGCGCAGGCGTAGCTGAGGCCATCTCGGGCGCAGGCGTAGCTGAGGCCATCTCGGGCGCAGGCGTAGCTGAGGCCATCTCGGGCGCAGGCGTAGCTGAGGCCATCTCGGGCGCAGGCGTAGCTGAGGCCATCTCAGGCGCAGGCGTAGCTGAGGCCATCTCAGGCGCAGGCGTAGCTGAGGCCATCTCAGGCGCAGGCATAGCTGAGGCCATCTCAGGCGCAGGCGTAGCTGAGACCATCTCAGGCGCAGGCGTAGCTGAGGCCATCTCAGGCGCAGGCGTAGCTGAGGCCATCTCAGGCGCAGGCGTAGCTGAGGCCATCTCAGGCGTAGGCGTAGCTGAGGCCATCTCAGGCGCAGGCGTAGCTGAGGCCATCTCAGGCGCAGGCGTAGCTGAGGCCATCTCAGGCGCAGGCGTAGCTGAGGCCATCTCAGGCGCAGGCGTAGCTGAGGCCATCTCGGGCACAGGCGTGGCGGAGGCGATCTCTGGCGTCAGATCTTGAAAGTCCAGCCATGCCTTCCACCACGCCCTAGTGACAGCCGGGGGCTGCTTATGTAACCCCTCCGGGGATTTCTCTGTCCCGGAGGTAGGTGGTCTGAAAGGGTCTTCCCACGGCGGGGGTAGTGGCTGTAGCTCCAGGGCTCTTGCGGGCCCTGGCTGCAGCCCCGGAACAGTGGGCGGTGTCTTCTGCCCGCCCCAGCCGACGTCCGATGTTGCGGGGACTAGTCGACTGAGGACGGGATCCCATAGCAGGGCGTCTTCCAGGGAGTCCTCCTCCACTCGCTCGTAGACTGCCTCCTCATCATCCGAGGAGAGGGAGTCGGACCCCCAATCACCCTGCCAGGTGTAGCGCCGCTCCTGCTGCTCCGTGGGTTGACGGTGAGCTTCATACCTCGGAGCGCTATAGCTTGCCCCTCCGAGGAATCCACTCACCGTCCGGCTCTGCGGGCCTCTTGGGTGGCTTAGCATTCTGTCACGTACTGACCGGCGTAGTGTTGTCGAAGCCATGTGCAGAGTCGTTGATCCGTTTTAACAATCAGGTTTATTAAATAAGGACAGGAACTCAAAACAAACCGATAACGGCGAACAAAAGCTAACTGGCTAAACGAAAGTAAAGTGCGCACAGAGCGTCTTAAACAATACCGTTCGAAACACAGTTATCCACCAAACACTCACCCTACTCACTCCGTGACATAGAAACAACCAATGCTAAGCAAGGAGTGACTTGCTAGCGACCCCTTTATATCCCGACATAAAGTGACAGATTACTAACAGCTGTGACCACGTGAAAGAGGAAGTAATCACAGCTAGTGAGAACAAAAACACGGAAGTGGATCACCGAAATGGAAGTGTAGCAACGCCACCACACCAATCGTGACACACAGTCTGTAGCCATGCAATGGATTCAGAAGAGTTGAAGAGTGGAGAAAGCTATTCTCATTCTATTTTCCACTGCTGTTCCTTCTAAAAAAAGTTAAGCGGGCCAATGCACAAGCCACCTGAGATCAGAAAATCCCTGCTGACAATGTGAGACATTTGCATTGCCCATGGTACTTCTAAGCCAGTTATCAGCAAGCCGCACAGTCAAGGTTCAAGCTCTCTGCATTTCTATAGATATTTCTTCTGAATATAAATTGGGGTACTACAAGTCTCTATTAACTGTATCTATTGTATATTTTATATTTGCATGTTCTTCTCTTGTAAACACTAC
This sequence comes from Dallia pectoralis, assembly GCA_029465975.1. Classification (NCBI taxonomy): domain Eukaryota; kingdom Metazoa; phylum Chordata; class Actinopteri; order Esociformes; family Umbridae; genus Dallia; species Dallia pectoralis. The sequence goes on along the minus strand of CM055747.1, from coordinate 10,013,664 downwards.
TCGTGACAACAGCGCAGGGCTCAGTGCGATAATTTTACTTGCAAATGCAATAGAAATATGTAAAATAATGCATTCTTACAGGCACAAGTGATCATTTCAATTCCTGCAAAATGACACGAAGAAGATTCTGTATCAGACTCTAGAAGGCCACACGTTTAAAGACTTTTTTACTCACTATGTCTGACAGCATTTACTTTTCAGTTTGCTCATCTCAAAGCCCCCACTGTCCCGCAGTAAGCCTCTGATGCTCCAGAGCCCGGTTGTTCAAAGGTAATCTGAGCGGATTAGGGCTAGTGCATTGGATAAAATATTGAGAACGGGTTGTTCAAAAGAAAAAAATATTCTGAAATCGGATTAGATCATATAATACAATATTGTTTTTTATCTGGATCCAACCTTCAGTATGTGTTGTTCAACATTTTTTAGTAGGATTGGATTACTTTAAATTCCCAAAAAATATAAATATGCTGATCATAAAAACTTTGAAATTTGTATCAAGTAGGATATATACTTTTACTTGATTTTGCACTTGAGTTGGTTAATTGTTACAGTGTTGAAGTAGATAAAGTAGACATTACGCTACCTATTAAGGCGCTCAGAACAGTACCAAAGTAAAAAGGGACTTTGTCTCCATAAAATAATCCCACAAACAGCTGTCAATGTCACAAAAAATGTATAGATTTATTTTTAGCTGTCATTTCACGAGTTCGCACTTACATGCCAATTAAGGGATAGGTTTAATGCGTATTTGGCGTGCTGTCCGGAGGGAGGGTTCCGGGCTCGGAATCCGGCCCGGGGCTCCGGGCTCGGAATTCGGCCCGAACCCAGAGTACCCCCCCCCCCGCATGTAAGTGGTTAGGACTAGAATTTGAGCGGAGAAGGGGTGGTGGGGGGATGCTGCGAGCTGTCAGCGGAGCGAGGTAAGACTGCTGAGTCTATATGTACCCTAGTCGTTAGCTGAAAGTCCTCCTCCCGAACCTTGTTAGTAAACCTCATTTCACGAGTTCGCACTTACATGCCAATTAAGGGATAGGTTTAATGCGTATTTGGCGTGCTGTCCGGAGGGAGGGTTCGGGGCTCGGAATCCGGCCCGGGGCTCCGGGCTCGGAATTCGGCCCGAACCCAGAGTACCCCCCTAACGCTAAGGAGCAGAGGACAGCCGCCGGATTAAAAACACCCCAGAGTGCCGAGCTTGGCGGACTGGCGTCTCGAGGAAGGGTCTAACTTTTTTTTTTTTTGTATGCGCGGGGGCCTGTGAGGCGTTCACGGCCTGGACTGGATGGGCCCTGCTGGCCTGTGGGCGTGGGGCGTTTGAACGTTTGTTGTGGGACCGATGCCCGCTTGGTATAGTTTCTATTCCGACCGCTGTGAGACCGATGCTCGCTGGACGTACAGGAAGGTGAGTGTTTGCCCGGGAGGTTTCTTCACGCGGCATCTGCTGGAGACCGTATGCTCGGTGGATGAAAGAGAAAACGTGGGAGCTTTTGCTGTGGGACCAAGCCCGTTTTGTATGGATTCCTATTCCGACCGCTGTGAGACCGAAGCTCGCTGGACGGAAAGGAGATATGTTCAGGAAGGTGAGTGCTTGCCCGGGAGGTTTCCTCACGCAGCATCTCACTTGGCTGCGGCACTTGGCTGGGCTGGAGTGCTGCGGCACTTGGGCGGGTGTGCTGCGGCACTTGGCTGGGGCTGGAGTGCTGCGGCACTTGGCTGGGGCTGGAGTGCTGCGGCACTTGGGCGGGTGTGCTGCGGCACTTGGGCGGGGGCGTGTGTGCTGCGGCACTTGGCTGGGCTGGAGTGCTGCGGCACTTGGCTTGGCTGGAGTGCTGCGGCACTTGGCTGGGGCTGGAGTGCTGCGGCACTTGGGCGTGTGTGCTGCGGCGCTGGGCTGGAGCGCTGCGGCACTTGGCTTGGGCTGAAGTGCTGCGGCACTTGGGCTGGAGTGCTGCGGCACTTGGGCGGGGGCGTGTGTGCTGCGGCAATTGGCAGGGCGGGAGTGCTGCGGCACTTGGGCGGGTGTGCTGCGGCACTTGGGCGGGGGCGTGTGTGCTGCGGCACTTGGCTGGGCTGGAGTGCTGCGGCACTTGGCTGGGCTGGAGTGCTGCGGCACTTGGGCGGGTGTGCTGCGGCACTTGGGCGGGTGTGCTGCGGCACTTGGCTGGGGCGTGTGTGCTGCGGCACTTGGCTGGGGCGTGTGTGCTGCGGCACTTGGCTGGGCTGGAGTGCTGCGGCACTTGGCTGGGCTGGAGTGCTGCGGCACTTGGGCGGGTGTGCTGCGGCACTTGGGCGGGTGTGCTGCGGCACTTGGCTGGGGCGTGTGTGCTGCGGCACTTGGCTGGGGCGTCTGTGCAGCGGCACTTGGCTGGGGCGTGTGTGCTGCGGCACTTGGCTGGGCTGGAGTGCTGCGGCACTTGGCTGGGGCGGGTGTGCTGCGGCACTTGGCTGGGGCGTGTGTGCTGCGGCACTTGGGCTGGGGCGTGTGTGCTGCGGCACTGGGCTGGGGCGTGTGTGCTGCGGCACTTGGGCTGGGGCGTGTGTGCTGCGGCACTTGGGCTGGGGCGTGTGTGCTGCGGCACTTGGGCTGGGGCGTGTGTGCTGCGGCACTTGGGCTGGGGCGTGTGTGCTGCGGCACTTGGGCTGGGGCGGGTGTGCTGCGGCACTTGGGCTGGGGCGGGTGTGCTGCGGCACTTGGGTTGCTTATTTCGGGGGAGGGAGCGCCGTGCATCAGGTTTACGGGAATACCAATTCTGAATAGCGAGGGACCGGAGTAGGGATATGGTCCGCCTCCGGAGCCAGCGTCCTGAATTTCTGAAACAGAAAGCGAGACAGGGAGTCAGCGATTTGGTTCTCTGACCCGGGAATATGCTTAGCGATGATAATGAATTGGTCGCAAGCTGCGATCCAGGTGAGGCGCCTTAAGAGTGGCATCAGAGCGGGTGAGTGGGAGCGGCCTCTGTTAATGCAGTGCACGGTAGCCTCATTGTCGCAATGCACTAGGATGCTTGTAGAGGCCCATTCCTTTCCCCATAGGAAAGCTGCCACTACGAGGGGGTAGAGCTCGAATAACGCTGAGGATTGCGGTATTTCCTGGAACTGAGGTGGCCACGGAGCCGCGAACCAACGACCTTGGTAGAATCCCCCGAACCCGATTGAGGGGGCGGCGTCTGTGAACAGTTGGATGTCGGTGGGGGTCGCGACGAGGTTTTTGTAGAAAAACAATAGGCCGTTCCACTGTTTCAGAAATGTTACCCATAGCCTGAGTTCGTCGCGGCATGCACGGGTTAAGGAAATGGGGTCCTCTAGCGAGTGGACAGAGGACGCGAGTGAGAGGAGATGCGATATAAAGGGGCGACCCTGCGGGATGATGCGGATTGCGAAGTTTAAATGGCCGAGCAGGGATAAGAGTTCGCGTTTCGAGAGGAAAGATTTCTCGAGGAAGGTAGAGGAGACGAGAATTATTCGGTCGATTTTCTCCTTTGGTAGGGATGCTTGGAATTCCCTAGAATCCAAATTAATCCCTAGAAACTCGATGGACGTCGCAGGGCCCATGGTTTTCTCCTCTGCGAGGGGGATTCCTAGCTCGGAGAAAACGTTTTGGACTGAGCGTTGGGAGGCGAGATTATTAGAAAATCGTCTAGCAGGTGAATGAGATGGGGGATGGCGTAGTTGTTTGACAGGATCCAGCAGACTGCTTCTGATAGCATGTCGAATATCTTAGGGCTGCTTTTGCATCCGAACGTTAGACGTACGGCGAAATAGTATTTCTCGAGCCAGCGGACTCCAAAGAGATGCCATGAGTCTGGATGGATGGGCATGACTTTGAAAGCGGAGGTAACGTCAACTTTGGCCAGCCAGGCACCCCGACCCGCGACTTTAATCATGTCGATTGCCTGGTCAATGTCGTGGAATTTAAGCGAGAATTCGTCGAGAGGGATCAAGCTGTTTATACTTGGGAACGGGGAATTGTGAGGGGCTGACAGGTCGATAATTAGACGTTTTTTACCAGTGAATTTTCTTGTGGCCACTCCGATGGGGCTGATGCGGAACAGGTCGAATGGGGGTTTGTTGAACGGGCCGATCATGAAGCCTGACTCAACCTCTTTTTTGATCAGTTCGTCTACTACTTCTGGTTCTATATGGGCGGATAGCAGGTTGTTACATATAAGGTTTTGTGACAGTGGGCACTCTAAGCCTGGTTTAAAGCCATTTTTTAAGCCTGATAGTAGGTAATCTGTAAATTCGGCATCCGGGTGGAGGGCCAGTTCGAAATGCATGCGCGAAATATTTACAGGAGTCGTCAAGTAATTTTTGGGTGTTTTATTTGCAGATTTGTAGACTGGACATACGAGGCGGGCGTGGGCGCCGCCGCAAAAACTACAAATGTGCATGAAGCGGCAGCGTGCTCTGTGGCATCTGCCCGAGTTGAAGTTGTCGCAGAGCTGTCTGTCTTCAACGAAAGCGGAGACCTGGGTTACGCTGGTGGTTGCGGTACGCGGTACATAGCTGGTAGACTTCGGCTTGCTCGAACTGGTGTGGGGAGGGGAGGAGGGGTTAACATGTGGGCATGAGGCTGTGGGGTGCGCCGCGGACCTGCACACTGCGCAAGTGATGTTCCAGCAGCCTAGGAACACCCTGTTGTGCAGGTCTGGGTCAAGTGCGCCCCAGTAGGGGCACTGGTTCCACTGTGCGACTCGCACGGCGCTCTTTGCGGAGAAGAGCTTGTGGTAGGTGTAGAAGTGCCCCCCCCCCGTAGGACAGCGCGAGTTCGGCTATAATGGCTTGATAGTCGTTCAGTTCGCGCCGCCTTTGGGGGAAAACGGAACAGATTATCTCGGTGAACCGGGAAAAGGCCATTGAGAACTCGGGGAAGGAGAGAACGCGAGATGAGTGGGTGGTTGTGTTCCTTAGGGTGACTGAGTACTCCCCGCAGTCTATCCGGCGTTCTGGTTCGGCTGCGGGAAGAAGAGAGAGCAGAGATGAAAGGTCTGCGTCCGCACCTGAGAGGATCTGGGCGCGGATGGGCTGGGAAACCGGCGGGGGTTCCATGGCGACAGCGTTAGACGGCACGGGCATCGGGGTGGCTGTGAAGAGGGAGTATGGGGATTTGGATTGGGTGGAGGCGCAGGGGAGGGTGTACCCCGGAGCTTGGAACGTAGGCGGTGGGAACGAGCCTAGGGGACCTGCTGCGGCAGGGGGGGGGAAGTTGGGCGGGGGGAAAGGAGGCTGGAAGGGAAAAGGGGGAGCTTGCGCTGCGAGCGGGGGCGAGCCCGCGCTTGTTTGAAGCTGCGGGGCTGCGGGCCACTGCTGGTGGGCGGGGTTGGCACCTGGGTAGAAGGACTGGAGTCGAGGGATAGCCTGTACAGCTGCTGGCTGCGGAAGCTGCGCGCTAGTGCCTGGGGCCAGAGCTCGGGGCTGCTGGAAAGGGAGAGGGTTATTGGGGGTGTAAAGTTGCGCTACGGAAGGGAAGCCGCTGGGCTTGTCCGGACGCGCCGCTGCGGCGGCGGAGGCATTTACGGAACGCAGCGAGCGGTGTCCTGAGCGGGAGGACAACGGAGTTGCTTGGGCCGAAATGCTTAGGGCCCCGCGGGTTTTGCCCTGCCTGCGGGCGGGTTTAGGAGGAGCTTGGAGGGAGACGTACAAGTCGTACAGCTCCGCCTTGTGCATTTCTCTGGAGACCTGCGTGTCCGAGTAGCCTAGCGCCTGTCTCAGCCCGGCTACGGTCCACTTCCCGATGGGAGGGATCGTCGGGACGGTCGAGCGGTAGGAGGAGGCCGGGGAAATCGTAGGTGGTCTTGCTGGGGGCGGCGAAGCCTGGTACCGGCGTCTGGGGGAACGCCCGGCTGGTCGGGCCGGAGTGCGGCCGCGGGAAGAGGTCCTGGGTCCGGGAGTGGCGTCCGGCATGGCCGGACTGATCGGAGGACCCGCGACTTGCGGGGGGGCATTCGTGGGAATGCTGACGCCTTCGTTAGAGGAAGAGCTTGGCTGAGACATAGTATCCGCGAGAGAGACTATTATGCTGCGAGCTGTCAGCGGAGCGAGGTAAGACTGCTGAGTCTATATGTACCCTAGTCGTTGATTGCTGAGAGCTTCCACCTGTAATTAATTAGCTGAAAGTCCTCCTCCCGAACCTTGTTAGTAAACCTCATTTATCACTGTACCGTTATATTAATTTTAATGACACAACATCAAAGATGAACGAGTCAAGATTAGTTCCTAAGAATTCTATCTTTTATTGCACATTCTTAGAGAACGCTGGTGGTTGGTCTGGTTAAACGAGAAACCGAGAAAGCAAAAATACAGATTTGTCTGGCCGAGGAACAAATTACCCATGCCCAAATAAAGCAAACAAAAAGCCAGACTTGAAATCCGCTTTCTTAAAGAAAGAATTATTTAGTTTTTTGTGTGCTGTTTTCTGTCATTCTGATCCAGATTAAACTTTTTGTACAACAGGGCCCAGGGGATTCTTCTGTTAGATGTGGATAAAAAGACGGAATATATAGGCTCCTCTCGTCTCTCTCACCTCAGACATTCACAGAAGTTTACAAATAAAACAATGTTACTGTTATGTTGCTGTTAATATGTCACACCAGGTGTCTCCCATCCCCTAGTCATACCTGTCCTCCCTGCTAGTCTTGCCTGCCAACCTAGTCCTCAATCCCATTGTGTTGTTTATCTAAGGGAGAGCATCCCAACCAAATCCATTTCTAACTTGTGATTTGATGATTTTGAAAGTACATCCCTTATAAATAGCAAGACATTGTGAATAATGAACTACTAAACCACGCTATGTGAGTGTGATTGAGTGTTTGTATGAATCCTCTTGTATGAGGTTGGGTGTATGACATCCAAGCAGCAAACAGGTTACAGCCAGTTAATCAGAAATGTTAACATCATTTCAAATAAAGATATATTTGCAAAAAATAAATATGTTTTTTAATTATATTGGGATGTTATGTTGTTCATAAATATTTAAAAAGTTTTCAAAGTTTTCAAAGCGTTGGCAGTAAGCTTCAAAAATTAATTTGTAACTCTGTAACACGGCCAGTTAAACCAAATTTAAGAGCCGAGTACGCATCTAGTGCTTTTCCGCCATAGGGCTACAACAAACGTATTTCTAGGGGTTGAATCTCAAACAACCCCAGATGAGCCCCTACTTGTCCCGACGATGCTCAATGCTGTGACAACATTGGCTCTCCAGCCTGCCTGCTCTCCAGCCGCTAGTTCCTGTTTCCTGTTTGCTCCAACACGACGCGCCGCACGCGGCTGCTCCTGCCTACCTAGCCTTAGTTTACTTGCTTAATTTCCCTGAGTTTGTTTTACAGTTTGTTTTACAGTTTACCGACAAACTTATTGTCTTATTAAATTGAATATTCACCGGGACCTTCCTGTGTTTCCATCTGGATAAGTCGTGCTACTCGTCTGCGCACTAGAAAGTTAAGTACTAATTTGTGCTATTATGCGTTTTCACTGTAGTCACTGTACTTTTTAACCAGAAGGAGAACTACAGCCTTCAAGAGAAGATAGCGAAGTTAGAGTCTCGGTTACAGGTGCATGTGTCAGGGAAGGCTTATGGTAGAGTAGACAGGCAAGCTATTGCGCCTGTGCCACTAGGAACACAGCATAGAACTAGCCCCTCGGCAGCAACTCCTTCAAGTCTTTCTTGGCTACTGGAAAGAATTGGTACCGACCGGCAAAAATTAGTCTTCTCAACCAATTTTCCCCCTTAGAGTCGGAACCACTGCCCGAGCCGTGCTCTCATGGGAACGATCGGCTTGCCCATTCTGCTGGCAGTCCGGAAAAACTGAAACGCTAGTTATTAGCGATTCCATTACTCGCAGTATTAGATTAGAGGATCAGCCAGCGATCATTCATTGTTTACCGGGGGGCAGGGCCACCGACGTAGCCGCTAATCTGGAGTGGTGCTCAATATCCACAAAATGTTATTTTTTCATGATGCCATCTATTTTGTGAAGTGCACCAGTCCCTTCTGCAGCAAAGCAGCCCCACAACATTATACTACCACCCCAATACTTCACAGTTGGGATGGTGTTCTGAAGCTTCAAAGCTTTGCCCTTTTTCCTCCAAATATACCCTTTATCTTTATGGCCGAACCGTGAAATTTTTGTTTCGTCAGAAATTATGATGTTGTTGCAAACTGTAGTCTGGCTTTTTATGGTGGTTTTGAAGTAATGGCTTTCTTCTTCCAGAGTATCTTTTTAGCTCATGGTGGTACAGGATTTGTTTTACTGTGGATAATGACACTGTCTTACCAGTTTCAGCTAGCATCTTCACAAGGACTTTTGCTGTTGTCCTTGGATTGATTCGCAAATTACGCACACCAAAAAACTTTCCTCTCTGGGACTCAGAATTCGTCTCCTTCCTGAGCAGTGTGATGGTTGTACATTCCCATGTTTTTTATACTTGTGTATTATTGTCTGACCAGATGAACATGGGACCTTCAGGCATCTGGAAATTGCACCTAATGATGAGCCACACATGTGGAGGTCCACAAATCTTTTCCTGATGTCTTGGTTGATTTCTCTTGATTTTCCCATGATGTAAAAGAAAGAGGCTCTGTGTTTGAGGTGTGCCTTTATATGCATCCACAGGTGTGCCACCAAATTAACTCAAATGGATTCAATTAACCTATCAGAAGCTTCTTAAGCTCAGAATGGAATCATCTGTAGTTTTCTTTTGTTTAAAGACACAATAAACTTAGTGTATGTATTAGGGCTGCACGATATGAGGAAAAGCTGCGATGTGCGATAACATTGTTTAATATTGCGATGACGATATGACTTGCGATACATATTCAAATGTGAATGTTAGCTATACTGTTCCCATGTCTTAGTGCTTTAATAGGTAATTTGCGAACCTAAACATTGAATAGCCTATTCCCACTGAATAAAGAAATCAAATAGATAACTTTTGACATGCTTTTATTGAACAAATTGCACATAAATAAGGCATTATAACTATAAAAAAATAACGTTAGATTTCCCCTGCTCCTTTTAAAATATTTTCTTGTAAACTCAACAAAAACATCTCTCTTTGAACAAAACAAATATGGGGAAAATAACTGTTATACTCAAATAAATAAATGCAAATAAAAATGAAAATTTTAAATAACTGTATGGCTCATAAAACCAGCAAAAAATATCTGCCCCTTAGGACAAGTTACTGCCTTGGCTATCTCTTTAGGGCAAGTTATTGGCCAAGAAAACCAGCATGTTAACTTTGCTAGGTTTCAAACATGTACGTTGACATGTTACCACATTCCCTGAAGTGCTGAAGAGCCTTTGGAGGGAGAACTAGTTGCAGGTATACAAAGATACTTCCGAGCAAGTTTGGTCAGCTTAGGGTAGGTGACCTGGTGGAGTTTCCTCCAGGCCAAAGGGTCTTCACTGTGAATGGTGGGGGAGAACAAGTAGCTGTTAAGTTCAGCTTCAACAGCTTGCTCTAGATGCATGAAAGATGCTGTTGGAGTGGGGCTTGGATTTGTTTTGAGCAAACTGCCCAATGATCGCTTTGTCTTTTTTTCGCTGGGTGGCTCCATGGTCTGGGCCTCTGTGTTCTCAGAATGTGTCCCCTCCTGTGCTGAGTCTTTCATTTCTGACATGATCCTGCTCTTGATGTCCTCAACTTTTTCACTGCTGATGTAGGTGACCTTGAACCTGGGGTCCATGAAGGATGCGATGTCCAGAAGTTTTTGTGTTCCCGGGTCATCATACTTTGTATTCATGTAATCCAGGATTTTCACTTTAATGGACTTGGTTAAATCTGTGTCATCTTCCTTTTCTACAAGAACCGATGTCTTTAAAAGATGAAGGACGGGTTTCACATATGAAACATTGACATAGATTTCCCCGGAAAGAGCATCAGTAAATTCCTGCAAAGGGTGTAATGCCAGGTTTACAGACTCTAGTACATCCAGGTCCTGCCAGGAGGGAACTAGATGCCGTGTTTTCCGGTCTGCTGATAGGACATCAGAAATGGCCTTCCGCTGCTCCAAGACCCTCTCAATCATCTTTTGTCCTGAGCCCCACCTAGTTGGACATTCTGTGATGAGTGAGTGCTCAGGGAGGTTGTGCTCCTGTTGTGCTTTTTTCAGTGCCGTCTTCTGCTTCCAGCTGTGGGAAAAATGTTCCACCAATTTTTTGCACAGTCCAGCGGCACGGTCAATGCGGCTGTCATTCTTAACAGCATTTCCTGGAAAGTGGATAACAAATAAATTGTTACAAACTATTCAAACTACCAGTAAACATTGGATCCAATTATTTAATTATTAATAATTTAACCTTAGCTGCTATTATAACAACCGCCTCGCTCTATCCCTTACATAAGGCACATATCATTTACACTTACCAATGGCAAGATGCAGCCTATGGCCAAAGCAAAGTCTGACCCAGTGGTTGAGATCTGTGGCTTTCAAAACGTTTGCCCCGTTGTCGGCAGTAACTTACATCACTTAGTCCACAGGCAATGTTTTCTGCGGTGTGCTGTCCGGGGAAGTAGGATGTCTGTAGACATCGCGTTTTCAGTTCAAAGTCTTGATCCAAAAAGTGCACAGTGAGGCTGATGTAGGGCTCTGTCGTTCCACTGGACCAAAGATCTGTGGTACACGGGTAGTGTTCAATTTGACTCAGTTCCGATTCCACAGTCTCCCTGCATGCGTCATACATTTTTGGAATGGCGACTTGCGAAAAATAAGTCTGTGATGGAATCTGGTATCTTCGGTCCAAATTGGATATCAGGCTCACAAAACCACCTTTAGTCACTGTGTTTATAGCCATCATGTCCTTCGCCAAACAACGAGTTATGGCCGCTGTGATTTCTCTGTGGCGTTTGGATGTTGTGTCATAAGAAGTCACACTCGCAAAACTCTGAGAAATTGACTGCTGTTGTAGTGATGGCAAAGTTTTAGATTTGCTACTCGATTTTTTCGGTTTTGTTGTTTGGCTAGTTTTGAATTGTTCGTGTAGGTCTTTATGGTTTTATTGCAGGTGGTGATGGAGGTTGGTCGTGTTTCCTCTTGAAGTTGCCACCACTGTTCGGCATGTTTTACACAGTACCTGTGTTTGTAGCACGTCATCCCTCCTAAATCCAAAGAAATTCCAGATATCTGAAGTGCCGGTTCTTTTTTGCTAGCAATTCTTCGTCAGCCACCACCTCACTCTCTCCCTCCGCCATCGTAAAACACACTGTCGCAACTAAATTGATAGCTGTCGGACACTTTCCCGGGGCTTCACCTGATTGGCCAAATAGCATGAACACGCCAACCATGTCTTCAGATCGAAATGTGATAGGTCAAACCTTTTGTTACATGCGCTTAGGGCATGTAATAAACTGTTTTCCCTTATTCATCGTGTCAGGCTGTCTGTTGCGATGTGTTCATCGCGCAAGTTCATATCGCGATGACGATGAAAATTCGATGTATCGTTCAGCCTTAGTATGTATACTTCTGACTTTGATGAAAGGGATTAAAAAATACATAAATATTCTCCCTCGCTCGATTCTGACATTTAACAAATGCCAAAAATATGTTAATATGTATTGATCTAAAACAGAATAAGTTTACTCTGATTTAATGTATGACAGTAAAGAAATAGTAGATTTTTTTTAAGTGTATGTAAATATCTGGTTTCAACTGTAGTAGACGATTTAACACGAAGCTCCGAAGCACTGTTCAGTTTTCTGAGCTCTACTGTTTTGATGCAGTGTGCCAGAAGCTCAAATCAAACGACAATCCAACAGGTGTCGTTTACCGAACGGCTGTTTCGAAACTGGGTGCTTAAAAGGCTGAGAAAATCTCTTCACTTCAAGGGCTGTCAGTAGGGGTTAGAGACACGCATGCATATAGATATTATCGATAAGTATTTGAGAGAGCAAGTTAATGAGAATCATAAAATAGAGCTATATATAAATATTCTGGCTATTCTACCAGTTAAAACAAACTCAGCCACGAGTGTGGGCAATCTACGGTTTGTATGCAGTAGCCATTTGTGACACCTGCCACCAGTCAAGTCTTTGTCACTCCTGCTACAACCAGAACACAACAGCCAGTCTGCACTCGTTCCCAAGCATCTGAGTACCAGCACCTGTGATCTATTACCACCAGTATTAGTAGTCCCTGTTTTCTCTGTGCTAGTTGTAGTTGGTTTGCACATCATTACTGAGCCTTCTTTCATAGATTTCATACTGTAGTTGCCTGCCTGGTTTGATCCTGATTTCGCCTGTTCCCGTTTAAGTCTCTACTACGCCTCTGTAGTGTATCCTGGTTGTTCGGATTTATTGGTTTTGATCTCTGTTATACGACTACGCTACTGGATATCGGACTTGAATAAATGAGGCGCTCTGCGCTTGAATCCCATTCTGTTTCCTGGAGCACGGTTACACCATTATGTAGCTGGAAAAAAAAACAGGAAGCGGCTTCAATGCTGATACTTTGTCCCACTAAGTTAATTGTCAATTTTATGGATGAAATACTGCCTTATTAAGTACTTGGTTTTGGTACTCGGTGTTGCAACAATAAGTACTTGTACTTTTACTCAGTCTGAAAAAAATGGTATACTCAAAAAGAATTGTCTTGAAGAAATATTTTTTTTTTCATGAAAACTCAAAGCAATAAATATTGTGAAAGCAGGTTACATAACATGGGTTTTATTACAAGGGCTTTACTTTAGATTGTTTAGGTCCTAATTTTAATCTGTTACAGTAGTAAACATTTAAAAAAATCTTACTAGTGACAAATAGCTAGGCATCTTGGCAATCCCTGGTCATACCATCTGGAACAGCTAATTGCATTGAACTAAGAATCAGTAAAGCATGAAGTAGACTACAGAAAAAAATTAAGGATCAACTAAGCATGGTGCTACAAGTAAAGGTGATGAGCTTGATTAAGGTTTAGGCGGGAGTTTTTTTCAAGTAAAGGAGCCAATCCGCACTGTATTTGTGAGCTGAAGACAAGAGTTTACTTTTTAAGATTTAATATTTAGTACATGACAAATTCACAATGCATTCCAGGACTTTTAAGAACAAGAGACTATAAACCTTGCTTTTTGCCCTGAATGTGTTATATTTTGTTTATATCTGTGTCAAGGTTCTGCAGGTGTAGTGCAGTAGAAAGCCTGGCAGAGCAAGATATCCACGTTCGGATTAATTTACACAAAATGAAACAACCGACTAACACACTAACAAAGGAAAACTATACATCACATGATAGAAAAGTGCGCTTACATAAAGCGACTTAAAAATTCTAAAATCAACAGACACGACTTAGAAAACACTCACTCAGACCTCACATTGCCATGACATGCCAAGTTTGGAAACATGTGGTTTTCATGATGTGCAAAACTTGTAAGCACATGCATCTCATTTTGTACATGTGTCAATGTCACACACTACTTCTGCTAAGTATAAAACTCACTACTGGTTTGAAAGTGTATGTATTTCGTTCACGACGATTGCCGGAAAAGAAGAATTGAATAAAAACCAATCAATTATTTAAAAAGTAATTTGTCATTGGTTACATCTTTTTGAGTCATAATGTATCATTGGAACATTTTTTAGAAAGACAAGGTAATCTCTGCTCTGACAAACAAATCATGAAAAAGCTGCCGCTGACAGACTGGCACAAAGACTTGATCCATATCTGGGTTACCCGATAATTCTTCAAAGAGAGCATTACATTGGCAGACAGCTGCGACGACTGAAAAATGACAATTCTTATTTTCTCTATTTATGTTTCTGATTGTTTTCAGATATATAACAAAAGTTTATAGAACACACAGTGAAAGAAATATGATATCCAACTTTGGATATTATATGTTGGAAATTGCAGAGATTGCTTGAAGCATTGCAGGTCTGGGCCTTAACATTGGTACTTTTGTTGCAAGCTCGAACTGTGGCCTAGGGTGGTACTCCGCAGTACAGAAACACTTGTCAGAATTCTTATCTTTATTCTATGCAAGAAATTGCTAAGAAACTAAAGATATTCTACAATGCTGTGTGCTAATCTGTTCACAGAACAGTGCGATCGAACAGGCCAAAGAAAAGAAAGAATCGGTATGGGCAAAGAACACAGATGCTGGACAGAGAGTTATGAATCGACAAATCTAAGTTCTAGATGTTCGGATCACAAAAAACATTTGTGAGACGCAGGCCAAATGAAAAGGGGCTGTGGGTGTTCTTGATGCTCTCTGTCAAGCATGGTGGAGGCAATGTGTTGTTTGGGGGCTGCTTTGATAGTAGAAGAGTGGGAGATTTGTACAGTGTGTGTAATGGAACACAAAGACAGGACCCAAAAAAGCAGACTTGTAAAACAGATTATTGTCACGTAATCCTTTGGAGTGTTGTCCGGAATGAGCCACATGCAGAGCTTCTTATCTCGTTAAATGAAATGAGCAAACTTTAAATACACTGCACAAAAAAATAAAGGGAACACTTAAACAACACAATGTGACTCCAAGTCAATCACACTTCTGTGAAATCAAACTGTCCACTTAGAAAGAAACACTGACAAACAATTTCACATGCTATTGTGCAAATGGAATAGACAACAGATGGAAATTATAGGCAATTAGCAAGACACCACCACACTCTAAGACCGAACAGTAAAAGCTTGTTAAAGAAAATGAGTTCTGCTATGTCCAAAATTCCAAAAAGTCTTTGCAATTTTTTGTAATCTCAAGTTTACAGTGCTCAACCACTTTAATTATTTTTCGTCATTGTAATCAAAACGTTTAACAGTAATCGCTCCGACGTCACATACGTGCGTACGTGCTGCGACGTGCTACTTCACTGAGCAACGCACCGAGCCTGTGGAAAAGTTGGCCATTGTTGCAGCTCGTGTCGGTGAAGAAATTTTGAAGAGTAATTTGCAGCTTCTACGGTTCTAAATTACAGTTTGAAATATTTTCCGTTATGCCAGCAAATGTTTTATGGTCAGTAAATTAATGTGTAAGGAACAGAGGTTTGTCCTCCTCTATGCCGGGTCTGACACTTCCCCGATCGCCAGTGAAGGGGAGTAATCAGACCCGATCCAATTCCCCTGAGTTCTGATTACACCTGTGAGTAATCATGCAGGGGATAATGGGATCCATCTGACTCACAACCAGTGCCAGGTATTGTTTGTCGTCCGACTTGCTTAGTGTTCTGAATTCTATTATCAATCTAGTTTACCCGTCTACCAGTTCCTAGTTCCGTCTATCTACTCCGTGTCTGCCAAACCATTGTCTTGTGCTTATTAGTGATTCCTGTATTCGACTGCCAGCCTGTTATCCTGACCACGTCTACGCCTGTTCTACCTGTACTGTATTCTGCCTCTGATCTCCCAACATCGACCCAAGCCTGCCTGACCATTCTATTGCCTACTGCCTTTGTACAAATAAATACATCGCTTACCTCAATTGGAACCACCTCTCTGTGTTTGAGTGTATTCGTGACAACTTGCATTTGAAGTGTCTGTCAACGTCTCTTTCTTAATGTTTACACAAAATATGTGTATTTGGGGATTTTGAGTTAAAGCTACTCAAAACATTTTATGTAATCAGTTTCAACAAATTAATTTATCCTGTGTACTCTATCTTGTGATTTTGAGTTGAAATTCAGCAAGGTGTTTAGCTCTATTGAACTTAAATAGTTTAGTACACAGTAAAGTAAATATTTTCTTACAGAGAACGTGACTTTTTATGTTAATTGTAATAAAAACATTTAAGTTTGATGAACTTAATATGATTTGTACTACTAAAACAAAGTACCTAGTAAATGTACTTGATCAGGAAAGTTTGTTTTACTTACAAAATTATGTTAATGTCACTTAAATGAATCTACTAAGAGCTACTTAATTCTCAACGTTTGTTTAACTTACAAATTTGAGTAAGCAAAACGTAGAAATTTCGATGTAATCAGTTTCACAATTTTTTTTGAGTTATATTAACTTATTGGGTTTTACAGTGAAAAATAAATGGTTCTGCAGGTGGTGACCACAGACAACTTCTCAGTTCCTATGCTTCCTGGCTGGTGCTTTGGTCACTTTTGAATGCTGGCGGTGCTTTCACTCTAGTGGTAGCATAAGACGGAGTCTACAACCCACACAAGTGGCTCACGTAGTGCAGCTCATCCAGGATGGCACATCAATGCGAACTGTGGCAAGAAGGTTTGCTGTCTCAGTCAGCGTAGTGTCCAGAGCATGGAGGCGCTACCAGGAGACAGGCCAGTACATCAGGAGACGTGGAAGAGGACTTAGGAGGGCAACAACCCAGCAGCAGGACCGCTACCTCTGCCTTTGTGCATGGAGGAGCAAGAGGAGCACTGCCAGAGCCCTGCAAAATGACCTACAGCAGGCCACAAATGTGCATACAGTCAGAAACAGACTCCATAAAGGTGGTATGAGGGCCCGACGTCCACAGGTGGGGGTTGTGCTTACAGCCCAACACCGTGCAGGACGTTTGGCATTTGCCAGACAACACCAAGATTGGCAAATTCGGCACTGGCGCCCTGTGCTCTTCACAGATGAAAACAGGATCACACTGAGCACATGTGACAGACGTGACAGAGTCTGGAGACGCCTTGGAGAACGCAATGCTGCCTGCAACATCCTCCAGCATAACCGGTTTGGCGGTGGGTCAGTAATGGTGGAATTTCTTTGGCTGGCCGCACAGCCCTCCATGTGCTCGCCAGAGGTAGCCTGACTGCCATTAGGACTGCCATTAGATCCTCAGACCCCTTGTGAGACCATATGCTGGTGTACGGACGAAAAGTGGCTTACCGACCAAACTATCCAGATTTTTAAATCCGTGCGCATGCACGTCCTACGCCGTTTTCGCTTTATAAATCACAATTTACTCTAAATGTGGCGCAGCTTTTGCGGCTACATGTCACGCCCATATTTGCCCATAAATAGTCAGAGAAACGCCCTAAATTAATATTCATTGATTGAGACGTCATGGCAAACACGGAGGAAAACTGGAAAAGCATCTCTAATGCCTAAAGGCCGATTTAGTGGAAACTTGTTGCTGATGCTGAGAATGCCGCAGCGTCAGAAAGTTGAACCGTGGCCGAAATAAAAAAGTGGTAAGGTATCAAAGTCGATTCCAAAAAGTGTCTATTGCGCTTCATCGCGAAAGTGTGTCTGCTACGGGTTGATGAAAGCTGTCCCCTGCAAGGACAGTGAACGAGTTAGACACTCAAATACAGTAAAAATGTGAAATATGTCTATCAATCAAACGTACCTACGAGCCAGCCATCACCTACCAGCCTCAAGTCTGCGCCCAATAGGCCCAATAATGCAGTGTCTTAAAATGAATGAGTCATGGGTTGATCCATGCCACCGAGCCACTACATTAGTGAGCAACATGCATCACAAATTATTTGGACATTGATCGAATTAATTTTTTTCAATTTATGAAAGCATTTTCATTTTCACTCGGTGCACCGATTATATTTGGGAAAACGAACATCGCTGCAATTTAGCTTTTTTGTTTGCCTGTTCACCCGCAGTGTATGAAAACTTTATGTAATTATGAGACAAACCTAATATACCTACTAACTGGCATAACCCGGCTAAGGGTTGGCTGAGATATCCCTGACCTGTCAGCCAATTCCCTCTGGAAAGTGTGGGACTTGCACGGAGTGGTTTCTCCGGGTGCTCCTCGGTAACGCTGGGCCCAAAACAGAGCGGCCCGAGGAAGTCGGAACCAGCTTATGAGCTAGTCGTACTCGCTTGCCAGCAAGTCTTCTTATTGTCTGAATATGCGTTCACTCCGAATCCTTACATTTGCCATATCTTCTAACAGCGCAAGCTCAGCATTGTGCATCATTACGCATTGTGATGACATGGCTTTTTATAACCATCCATTTGATTGTATTTGATAAGTTACAGGTGTTGGTATTAATGTAATTGTAATTGGGAAATAGTTATGTGCAAATAAAATGTGTTGTAGCTTTCAAAATCGTTAAGACATGCTTCACGATGAAACACATTTAAAATAAAACCAAATAAAGGCATATACATGAACACTATGATTCTGTAGCTGATAACGACATCTATACTATGAAATATGTTACGGGTCTGAGGATAATCAGGCGCGCAGCTAGATTGCTGAAATAAAGGAACCAAGACAGTTAGCCTCTTTCTCCATTTACTGGTCCTTTACTTATCACCAACATACTTATCCATCATCCATTTCACAATATACAGTAACATTGTCGTCATTAAAGAAATACATAATGTCACACATTTAACAGATTATCATACTTGACCAATCGTACTCGTTAAGTACGCATTTCACACTAAACAACGGAACCACGTTCCTGGTGAAAGTACATGGTAAGTCATATAATCTAGTAACATCTTCTAAGATAACATACAAACAAAACAATTTACAACAGTATAATGAAAGTACACTACAATCATTTACTATTTCCACCATTTTGCCTAGAAATACTTTAAAGATTAATCTTAAACTAACCTGAAATAAAGGAACCAAGACAGTTAGCCTCTTTCTCCATTTACTGGTCCTTTACTTATGAGAAAAAAGGTTCAACTCCCAGCATCCTCTACCTTAGCGGTGGATTCTCACCCCGCCTCCTACTGTCAGTTGTAACGATTCGCCTGTCACAGGCAACCAGGAAATGGACACATGCGCAGAGAAACCATTTTAGTGCTCTTTATTGCCGTATAACCGAACGGACAGGGAACAGGGACTCTCGCCCTGACAGGCACAATCGTGAACAGCCACTGAAAGCAATGTCCCGACACTGACAAACAGACAACCCCCAACTTAAATACAAGGAACTAATTACTAACAAAGAACAGGTGTGACGAGACTCAGGAGAAACACAGGTGATACAATTAATGCCATTGTCCATGCAATAGTTCCTCCTGCCAGGCAGGGGGAGTGCCAGCACTGTTTTTGAGAGGGAGAGAGGAAGAGAGAGAGAGGACTGAACCTCAAATCCTTACATCAGTAGGTTCAACACAGGTTTTGCTATTATTTTCTGGCTTAGATGGTTGTCTGTGATTATGTACTATTAACTAATATTAATAATAAGGTAACATTAGTGCGTATGTCACACACTCCCCAACAAACAAAAAAATGTATCCTGACATTACTGAACAATTGAACAACTCCAATCTACTCACTTCTTTCTCTTTGACATTTTAACAATACATTAAAGTGGCCATTGGTAGGGCTGGCACATTAAATGTGGTTTGGTTTGGTACCAAAATTGGTAAGGTGTTTAGCATTGGTCCTGGGATACTGTCAACTAACACTGTCTGTATCTGGTAAGAAGGTTGTCCCAGTCTGTCATATGTAAACACTTGTGTGGGTTTTCTATGTCTTGTAGTCTGCATCCTAACGTCATTCCTATCACTACCATCTGTGTTATCTGTCTGCAGTAATGGAGTAATCGATGGGGTCACTGTACTGTCCAAGTATTTTTCCGGTTCCTGCATCTCACTACAATGATCCTCCTCGCCTCCCTGTGCCTCTGGTTCTGGTGTTATGTCTCTTGCATCTTCTTCATTTGGTTCTTCAGTCTGACCTTCTGGTACCTCTTGATTAGGATGTTCTTCTGTCACATGGGATGTTCTTGTGTGTGGAATAAACTCTTTCGCTCCTGTATCCAGATCGGTGGTTTTCTCTGCCAACTTCCTGCATGGCCTGGGCTGTTGTTAATTTTTTTCTCTTGATCCTGTTGCCTCAGCCAATAGGTCAACCCGATGAAATTCTCATCCTCAGAATCGGTTTCTGACAGTGCGGGCGTTTCACGTTTAGGCCGTGTTGATGTTTTTGTTGTTTTTTTGCTTCTTGGTTTAGCAGTTGTTGGGGTCTCCTCCCTCTCAAATGGCAGGTTGTTCACCAGCAGTAGCAGGTTGCGATGCAAAACCCTGGATCGCTGATCACCCACCTCTGGTTTCACTCTGTAAACTGGACCATTTTCCATTCTCTCCACCACTCGGTATACTGTTTTCTCCCAATAGGATCTTAACTTCCCTGGCCCTCCTCTTTCTGACAGGTTTTTCACCAGTACTCTATCTCCTAGTTGTAGTACCGACCCCTTAACCATCTTGTCGTAGTATCGTTTTCCTTTCTCTGATGACTTTTGACTGTTCCCAGTAGCAATTTTGTATGCTTCAGACATCCGTTTCGTCCATTGTTGTGCATACTGTTGTGGGGTGGTCTTATTTACCTGTCTCCCTAGTCCAAACACTAAATCTACTGGCAATCTTGGGTGTCTGCCATACACTAAGAAAAATGGTGAATACCCTGTTGCTTCATGCTTAGTGCAATTGTATGCATGAATGACATGTGGTAGATGGTCTTTCCATGACTTTTCTTTTCATCTTCCAATGTCCTCAGCATTTGGAGAACTGTTCGGTTCAATCTCTCCACCGGATTTCCCTGAGGGTGGTATGGCGTAGTTCTTGAGTGTTTTATTCCAGCCATATCTCTTAAGTGTTTGAAAAGCTCATTCTCGAATTCCCTGCCTTGGTCGTGATGCAATTTCTCTGGGTAGCCAAATTTCGGGATAAAGTCGCTAAATATCTTCTCAGCTGCTGTTTTTGCTGATTTGTTTCGGGTTGGGTATGCTTGAGCAAAGCGAGTGAAATTATCCATCACCATCAGGATATATTCGTAACCACCCTTACTTGGCTCCAAGTGAAGGAAATCAATTGCAACTAGTTCAAATGGTGAACTGGTGGTGATGCCTCCCATGGGTGCCCGCACATGAGTTGCTGGTCATTTCTGTTTAATGCATGGACACTTTTCGGTAATGTACTCCTCAATATCTTTTTGCATGAATGGCCAGAAAAATCTATCTCTTGCCAAGTTAGCTACCTTTTTCAATTCCTGGATGGCCCATGTCATCATGCAAGAACTTTAGCGCAGTAGTTTTGAATTCTTCTGGTAGCACTAGTTGTTCCCTTTTTGTCGTTTTTCTGTACAACAAACCATTCTTAACAACCAGTCGACTCCATTCATGAAACAGTTTTTTTGTTATTTGACCAAACCCCTTTCCTTTCAATTAATGTTGGTGTCCTTCTATTTTCTTTAAATCTCATCAGTTCACCGATAGCTGTGTCTTCTTGTTGTGCTCTTCTCAGTTCATCGTGGCTTATCTTGGGTAAGACGTTGTCCTCCTCATCTTTATCCTCAGTCACACTGTCTTTTGGGATGTCCTGTGTACACTCGCCCACGTATGTTTCAATATCAAAGGGGATTCGGGACAATGTGTCAGCATCAATGTTGGCTTTCCCAGGTCTGTACTTTATGTCAAAATTAAAGTCTGCCAGTTTACCTACCCAGCGTTGCAACAGTTGCATTGAGTTTAGCTGTCGACATTACATAGGTTAATGGGTTATTGTCCGTGAAAATTGTAAAATGTGTCGCATAATACAAATAGTCTCGAAATTTGTCAAACAATGCCCATTTCAATGCCAAGAACTCTAGTTTCCCTGAATGCATGTTGTATCTTTTCTCCGCTGCCGTCAAAGTTCTTGAGCCATAACCAATTACTTTGAGATTTCCTTTCTGTTTTTGATACAAGACTGCGCCCAGTCCCTCCCCAGATGCATCTGTATGCAAAACAAACGGCAAGTTGAAATCAGGGTAAGCTAGTACAGGTGGGTTTGTCAGGATTTCCACTATGTGGTCCACAATCTGCTGATGTTTTATGGTCCACTGGACAGGTTGTTGTGATGGTACTTGGTTCTTATTATTATCGGTCTTTCTCTGTTTGTGCCTTTGCTGTTTGTCTCCATTTCCCTGCAATAACTCATATAAACTCTTGGCAATTTTTGAGAAATCTTTAACGTAGGACCAGTAATAGCTCAGAAAGCCCAACAGTCTTCTAACATCAACGGTCTTCGGTTTTCGCTCCTTTAAGGTCATTACAGCTGTTAGATCATTTGGATCAATCTTGATTCCCTCCTCAGACACAAGTCTCCCTACATACCGGATCTCTTTTTTAAAGAATTCACACTTATCAGCTCTAAGTTTTACTCCATTTTCTTTCAATCTTGCTAGAACCTTTTGGACATCAGCGACATGTTCTTGAAACATTTTGGAAAAACACAAGATATCGTCCAGGTAAGGTAAGCAACAGTCATCTCGTAGTCCATCCAATGTCTCCTCCATACTCCTCTGGAATGCTGCTGGTGCATTTGTGAGACCAAATGGGATCCGCACCCACTCGTATAAGCCCCAGGGTGTTACAAAAGCTGTTAGACATCTGGACTCTTCAACGACAAACCCCTCGTGATATGCTTTGCCTTGATCAAGAATAGAAAAGTAGGAATATCCTCCCAACATGTTAGTCAGGTCTTGGATGCGTAGCAACGGATGTCTATCAGGAATGGTTTTCTTATTCAACTCCCGATAGTCCACGCACAGCCTTAGCCCTCCATCTTTCTTTCGAACACAGACTATGGGTGACAAGTAGTGAGACTTCGACTTGATAATCCACCCTTTTGCTAGTAAATCTTGGATATACTCCTTGACTTCTTTATACAACGGTTTGGGTATAGAGGTGTATGTCTTCTGTACAGGGATATCATCTTTCATATTGATATCATATTTTTAACTGTAATGTCGGAATGCAGCCTATGTCATTCTCATCTTGAGCAAAAGCATCTGATTCCTGATATAACATCGTCCTTGCAATGACTTGTTCTTCCAAACTCAGATGACTAAGGTCCAGTGGGGGATTCGATAGCACAGTTTTCTTTCTATTGTTATCATTACTTGTGGTGGGAGTTGTTACAAAGCATGATGCTGACTCTTTTGGTTTTTCCTGTTGTCCTTTTCCATCATACACTGCTGTCACCATCGTAACACTGCCAATTATCATTTTACTTGGGATCTCAATGTCATGGCTGGAGCAATTTTCAACTAGTATCTGGACCTTACATGAGGCTCCCTTTGGAACGCTTATCAACCCCTCACAGATGTTCAGTCCTTCAGGTAGTGTTGCTTCTTGTGGTTCAAACAGTACTAAGGTCTCCTTAACGCTTGCCAGATGAACCCTACATTTCACATACACAGAGTGGGCCTTCGGAATTGTTACTCGACTGTGCCCTGTTTTTACTGGATAGCGTTCACGCTCTTTGCTGTCACTTTTCACTAAATTAATCAGTGTTGTTACTTTCTCTTTGCCTGTTCCCAGTGCGTGACTCAAGAGGAAAGTTAGCTCTGTGAAGCGATTGCTTGATTCTGATGGGTTACTTGTAATGATTTCCTCAATTACGTTAAACCCCAGCAATGGATGTTCTAACGCAATTTGACTGATCAGAAATGGTAACTGGACAATGTACTGGCCACGTTCTCCTTTGAGCTCTACAGGTATCTCGATCCAGCCATCAAAAGGTAGAAGTGTTCCATTTACTGCAGTTAGGTTGAGTTGCACATCTGTACCGATTAACTCCTTTAGAGGTCGAACATCTTCGTCAGGTAGGTGTTTTATCTTCCATTCACGGTCTATAATACTGACCTGTGAACCGCTATCAAGTAAGACATTATTTGCCATGCCATTCAGATTACATTGTAGTAAACACTTCCTCCCTAGTAACTGGGCAACTTTCTTGTTTTTTTCTGGTATTTGATGTGGTGTTGTCACATTACACATCTTTTCAGAATTGTTGTCAATGACACCTGCAGCCCTTAATTTCACATTTTTGTTATGAATTGTATTCAGGTTATGGAGCTCATCGAACTGTGCGGTTACTGGTTGCTCCTCTCCCGTAACGATTCTCGTTTCCCAACTTCTCTGTTTTGCGTAGACAACCTCTAGCTCTTTGTCCGTCCTCTCCGCAGTAAAAACAATGAGAGCAATCCAACATTCCCTGTTTGGTGCAGTTCTGACACATTCTGCGTATCCAATTTCCTTGTGGTTGCTGTATAACTCTCTTATCTGCACCTGTTGTTTCTCTTGTGTTCACCAATTTTTCAATTGATTTTGTCAGAGCAGAGACCTGAGTATGTAGGTCAACTATTGCTTTTCTATTGGATTGCACCTCTTCTTGCCACTGTTGTCTTGGTGGTTTGTCTTCCCAGTCTGGGCCTTGTTCTGGTTGTATGCTGTGTACGACTATCGTTCTACTACGTGTAGGTGTCCCTAACCTTTTCTGCCTCTCTGCCTCATCATTAGTAACTTTTGTAATCTTGTTTAGTAGAAAGTCGTCAGTCACAGTCAGGTCTGAAAGGTATGATTTCATTTCCCTCCTAATATCTGCATATTTCTCACTAAGCCCCTGGTGTAAAGTGTGTAGGTATACACCTTGAACTAGGTTCTTATCATATTTAATGTCTGTCCCTGACTGGTGTGAAGAGAATAGCACTTTCTGTTTGAGACCCATTATTCTGTATAAATATTGCTTTGGTGTTTACTTGTCATTCTGTTTAGCACTCATTAAGTCCTGAAAAAGCTAGGTACTATTTTTTTCACCGAGATGGGCCTTTAAGAAATTTTTAAATTCTGTTAGAGAAAGGTCATCTTTACTAGTAAACATTTCCTTGAAATTGCCAGGTTTAATTACTTTTAGAACATTTCTGATGATTTCTGCCTCACTGTAATGTTCCTTTAAACCTTCATCAATCTGTTTACTGAGGTTGTTAAAGCTGATCTCAGAGCTTAGGTCCCCTATCTGCCCACCATACACCTTAAATTCCCTTTTAGGCAAGTGTGCCACTATTTCTCTGAATTTGGTAGAGCTCTCAGCAGAGCATGAGTGACATCCCTCTGATTTACCAGAATTAACGCTCAGTCTCCCTTTTTTCACCTGGTCTATGTTTCCTGATATTTTACTTTTGCACAACTCAACACGTTTACCCATTTCTGTATATTCATCTAACATTTGCCGGTACAGTAGGTGGGCATCTTCTGCATCAGTATGTGGCATTGACACTACTTCCACATCTGGCAGGTTTTCAGTACTCCTATTTCGAGTTGCATTTGTTTCAAACAAGTTACTTGTCTGACCTGTACTACCATTAATTAAATCTGTCAGGTGGTCCTTAAGCATCAATAATTCTTCCGTCTTCCTGTTGATTGTTGCACCCCCCCGCGCCCACCAGATTCCCTCCTCACGGATTTCGCTGGGACTCCCGAGTCGCGTGCGCACTTCTCCCTGATGACCGTCACCCGCGTCGCCAATCTGCGTCGTAGACTGACTTACTTCGCTGTCTATCTGTCGCTTCAAAATCCTGGGATGGTACGATGTTGTTTAGTTGACCTGTTTTTCCGCACCAATCCTGGCCGAGCCCCCATGAATCTGTTACGGGTCTGAGGATAATCAGGCGCGCAGCTAGATTGCTGAAATAAAGGAACCAAGACAGTTAGCCTCTTTCTCCATTTACTGGTCCTTTACTTATCACCAACATACTTATCCATCATCCATTTCACAATATACAGTAACATTGTCGTCATCAAAGAAATACATAATGTCACACATTTAACAGATTATCATACTAGACCAATCGTACTCGTTAAGTTCGCATTTCACACTAAACAACGGAACCACGCTCCTGGTGAAAGTACATGGTAAGTCATATAATCTAGTAACATCTTCTAGATAACATACAAACAACACAATTTACAACAGTATAATTAAAGTACACTACAATCATTTAC
Source organism: Dallia pectoralis (assembly GCA_029465975.1). Taxonomy (NCBI): domain Eukaryota; kingdom Metazoa; phylum Chordata; class Actinopteri; order Esociformes; family Umbridae; genus Dallia; species Dallia pectoralis. The sequence continues at coordinate 9,988,029 of CM055747.1, read as the reverse complement.
TATTTCCACCATTTTGCCTAGAAATACTTTAAAGATTAATCTCAAACTAACCTGAAATAAAGGAACCAAGACAGTTAGCCTCTTTCTCCATTTACTGGTCCTTTACTTATGAGAAAAAAACTCCCAGCATCCTCTACCTTAGCAGTGGATTCTCACCCCGCCTCCTACTGGTCAGTAGGTTCAACACAGGTTTTGCTATTATTTTCTGGCTTAGATGGTTGTCTGTGATTATGTACTATTAACTAATATTAATATTAAGGTAACATTAGTGCGTATGTCACAAATACACTTTCACCAGGGGACAATAAAGACTATCTATATATATATATCCATCTATCCATCTATCCGCTCCGTCAGACGGAGACATCGACAAAAGTATCAGTTTATACGCGATTTTGTTCTGTTCGCTGTATTATTTATGAGGATGAACTAAATTACATAACATATTTGAGTTATATTTTGGAAATATATATTGATGTTACATCTTGTTTTAATTTGTTTGTTTTTGCAGATCGATCAAACAGTTGTTTGTGTGGGCTGTTAATTGTAAGAATGGCTTTGTAAATTATTCATATTATTGATGGCAGGAAATATTTAGATTTATTTTACACAATGGTCTGCATTTTCAGGCCCTGTTCACTCATGTCTGATCGGGGCCCCCAGTTCACGTCAAAGACTTGAAATGCGTTTATGAGACGCCCCGGGGTCTCGGTCAGTCTGACCTCCGGTTATCACCCTGAAAGGAACTGGCAGGAGGAGAGAGTTCATCAGGATTTGGGGAGGTTCCGGAGATCATAATGTCAGGACCGGCTGGGTGAGTGGGCGGAGTTTCTGCCATGGGCTCAGTATGCCCAGAATTCACTCCGCCACTCCTCCACTAACCTAACACATTTTCAACCTAACACATTTTCAACGTGTTCTAGGGAACAGCCGGTTCTGGCACCATGGCAGCAGAGCCAGCCCGACACCAGCAGTGGACAGGTGGTTCCGGTGCCAAAAGGCAGCTGCTGACCGGAGACACAGTGACGCACCCGTCTACGCCCTGGGGGATCGGGTCTGGCTCTCGACCTGGAACCTACCCATCCACCTGCCCTGCTGGAAGCTGGGTCCACAGTTTGTGGGGTCGCTTAAAGTCCTGGGGAGAGTAAACGAGGTAGCTTATCGATCACAGCTGTCACCTGAATATCAAATTAACACCTCCTTTCATGTCTTTCTCCTCAGGCCGGTGGTGGTTGGTCCCCTCCAGCGATCTAGGGTGCTGGAGGTCCCTCCGCCCCCCCTGGACATTGAGGGGGCCCTTGTGTACACACTGTCAAGGAAATCATGGTCTCCAGACATCAGGTAAACCCAAAACAGCTGAGCTCCTAATCAAAACGATACACAGAAGTGCTCCCCCCAAACACCCTGTGACAACACAGCTCACCAATACATGATAATAATGCACTAATTTATCAATATCAATATTCACAGAAGTTTGAGGGCTGCCCTACCCATCCTTCTTGAAGGACGCTACATGACATCGAACCTGGGGACTGGATTGTTGTAAAGTTCTACAAGAGAAACCATTGGAGCAAGCCGCGCTGGTTGGGACCATACCAGGTACAACTCGTCACACAGTTTGCTGAGAACGTAGATGAGAGAGGAACCTGGATCCACGCCACACACTGCAAGAAGAAGGCGTTAGAAGATTCGTTGAAAGAATAGGAGCTCCAACGCGACGCGCTGATCTTAGAACCAGAGACGACCGTGGAATCCCTTCAGGAGGACTGGAAGGGCAGGACTCACCATCGGCTGTCTACTGATCTAAGTACTGTCATTGTCATACTTATTATGTGGGTTTTTGATTCATCACATGATGACCAAGGACTGTTCATGAGTATGACACATAATGAAGCAAGGAGAGAGACATTTGTACATCATGAGAAAAGGCCCGACAGCCAAGTAGATGAAGGGCTCAAATTTGAACCAAATATATCAATATTGTGTGACATGATGAACTGCTGCCCTGATGGAGATTGTCATGTAACTAATGACTGGCCCAGAACTAAAGGACAATATGTGATATTGGATACGGGAGCAAGCACCATGTTTCCCGCCTCAAAATATTCTCCCAACCATATGAGTAGATGGAGATGTCGGGGTAATGCTTGCACTGTTAATATTTCTGAATATATTGGGGTGTAGGCCAGGGTTTTTGATGTTTCAACACTGACCTAGACAACACACCCTGCAGGCCTCCTGATTATCCCAAAGGTAGACCAGCTATGATGTGTCCCTACTCCTGTGACATGCCATCTTCAGCAAAATAGAGTAAGAAGAGCGCTATTACAATCAGACAACATTGCCCTTAGGATAATGGTTGATTATGCAAACCACAAGAACCTGACTAGTTGCTGGATCTGTCAACACATTCAAGCAACCTCACATTCTCTCATGTTAACGCCCGTCCCATTTTCTGTAGCATACTGGCAGGTGCACGTACGGTTGGCAGCACAAATGACCTCAGCAGATAGGGACTGTTGGCAGCTCCTGTCCAGCTGAGTGACAACAAATTAGATTTAGTGAATATGGTAATAGTTGAATTGAATAGTCACCGTCGTCCTGCGGGTGTGAACATATCCACATTGTTTAGATTAAACAGCAGAGAAGATTACACGGAGCATGTGTTTATATTATACGGATGCAAATGACCCTGGTACAGACAGATTGTTGCTCTACGGATGATCAAGCCAGGTTGGGTGCAGTTTTCAAGCCTTACCCCTTATTGTTCTTTATTTGCATAGATGCAGTGATCAACTACATCCCATGGGCAACATACATCGATTCAATGATCATCAATTTGCATAATTGATCGGTTCCTGCTATACCACAGAAGCTTTTTTGTTCATTTGTTGTATGTTGTTGTCTTGTCAAAAAAAAATCTAAGGTTATGAAGCAGGAGTTTGTTCAAATGCTTGCCAATGAGTATAAGGACATTTTGGATTTTTTTTAAATGTCTTAATTATTGGGATAACAATATAATGAATGATCATGTGACAGCCTTTTATTTTATTATTGACTTTTTGACTATATGTGAGTAAAATGGTTATGTTAACATTGTGTGTTTCCTAACCGTCAAAGGGTGGATTGTTGCTTCTGCTTGCTATATTAGAGGAGACAATCCGAAAAAGCCTGATGCAGAATGTTGATTGTAAACAATGTGTTTATCTTGCTGTCAAGATAGGTTTGGTATCTGCTGGTTGAGGGGTATTCTGTAATATTGTAATCTAATGCACAGGTCTATGGTTGACCCTTCCTGCTGAAAGATGTCTATGGCCATTCAGAAGGAAGGGGGGCAGGTTTCATGTTTATGTGTGTGTGTGCTCTTAGTATTAGATAAGGAGTAATAATATATGGTTAACCGGTTTAATGTGTTGAAACTGAACTCCTCCCTGTAAGACAAGCAATAGTGTATTTATAGGTTAAAGTTTTGTGCAAATACTTCAGAATTATAGTGCAATGTTTTTGAGGCTTCAGTGTAATGTGATTCTGCCTTGCAAGTAATTAATAAATACTGTTAAGTGTACAATCAGAACATACTAAACATCGATGAAGTACAGAATTACTAACTACCAATGTCCATGATGATAAACGAATACACAGCCATCATCGAGTCCATCCTGACCTCCTCCATCACTGTCTGGAACGCTGCAGGCACTGTCAAGGACAAAGACAGACTGCAACTCATCATCCGCTCTGCAGAGCGGATAATAGGATGTAAGCTGCCATCTCTTGAGGACCTGTTCAAAGCAAAGTCACTGAGGCGGGCAGCAAAGATTGAGGCAGACCCCTCCCATCAGGGTAACAGACTATTCAGAACTCTCCCCTCTGGCAGACAGCTACGGTCTATCAAGACCAAAACATCTCGTCACAAGAATAGCTTCTTCCCCCTGGCAGTGAGTCTAAGGAACATGCCTTTTGCACTAGTCTTAAGCTAGGCAGGGTCTCCTGTCTTACTGTTCGTGTTGTGTGTTTAATGCTCTATTTGCACTGTTCATGTACTTACAAATATGTGTCCTAAATGCTGCAGCTATGGTTCAGGACAAATGCCTTGTATGTTTAAACAAACTTGACAATAAACCTGATTCTGATTTATATTTTCTGATTTATATTTTACATATTTTATATGTATCTACTTGTGCACAAACACAACTGACATAAATAGGCAACATAACAAGACACAGGTGAGACGAATACGAGCTTAATTAGAACGGAAAAGTACTGGGACAAAATACTAACAATGACACACAAGGACCAGGAGATGGCAGTACAGGACAAGACAAGACATGGATTGAACATGGCTGACACTATACACAGACCTTCTGCAAATGTGGGCTGAAGTGTCAGGAAACAAGATTGCTGTACATTTGGATTACGTTTATTTGCTGAGGAGTGCAAGCCAATGTCATTTTCATTTAATGTTGAAAAAATTAATATCTAAAAAAATATATAGATAATCTATTTTTCAATTTGTAGACAGTAGAATTTATTGCGCCCATTACTTAGCTATTCTTGTTCTGTAAGCATTTCACCACCATAGGGATTCTGAATGGAGGTTGAGGTTGATAAACTATTTCTGTTGTTGGCATTTGTCCATGAGCTGTGAAATTAAGGCCAAACTACAAGACATGAATACATGTAATATGTATGAATTAAATAATTGAATCACCACTTATTCTCAGAATGTGTGCCTTGCAAGTTGTGTCTGTGTGTTTATGTGTCATGTCTGTGTGTGTGTGTTTCAAACTATTGGCTGGTTAACTTTGGGAGAGAAAACACCATCACAATCTAAATCATTTGAGCTGCACGCTTCAGACATATTAATTTCACTACCAGAAGATTCTTCCCAACTTGCTTGTCTTAGACATATACGGAGCTGTAGTTAATGCCATTTATTAAATACCATTAACACTACTACATGTCAATTTGGCTATGCAACGTGCTAAAGATACATTGTATAGCCTGCCACAGATTGTCAAATGGTAATCAAATGTCATAATAACAATCCTATACATTTTGGATATTATATTTCCGACCCTTCTTACTAATATTTCTACCCATGAATTAGTTGTGCGTAATTCAGACTGTCTCTATCCTCCGCCTAATATTTCGTCCATCTCGATTATTTATTTCTCTCTCACCCTCTCTCTCTCTCAATCTCTCTCTGTCTCTCTCTCCCGCTCTCCCTCCCTCTCTATTCGTCTCTCTCCCTCCCTCTCCGTTTCTGTCTCTCTCATCCTCCCTCTCTCTCCCTCTCGCTCTCTATCCGTTTCTCCAACGATATCTCCTCCTACACTAAAACGCGGCCAATGCGCAACGACGAGATAAAAGTGGGAATTTCTGTCGACTATCTGACACTGGTTTTCTTGGAATACCATCGTACTCGAGGGAGCTATCCTTTTCAAACATTTTAATTTCTCCAAAAAATACCAACTGGAGAGTGTGGCCATGCAACGCTGGACGGATTTGTACTTTTCCAGGTCATTATAGTGATTTTTAAATAATCTTGCTGTTTCCACAGAATGTTCAGTGATTAGATGAAACAATACTCCGATCCCTTGGCTTGTGCATCGCTGCTTAGAATGCACGAGGAGAATGGGGAGGGACAGATGTGTCTATTCAGAATGGATGTAATTCCAACAACTTTTGCCGAAGAGAACTCATCAGAGGATACTAATGGCACGAGTGGTCTCAGACCTCAGCCTCACTCACAGAGCGCATCCGTCCTTATCGTGCTGGTGGTGTCTGTTATCATTCTGGTAACAATTGTGGGGAATGTTTTGGTGGTAGTGGCAGTTTTCACCAGCCGCGCGCTTCGTGCGCCGCAGAATCTCTTCCTTGTCTCATTGGCATCGGCAGATATCTTAGTTGCTACCTTGGTCATACCATTTTCTCTCGCAAACGAGATCATGGGTTACTGGTACTTTGGGAGCACCTGGTGCGCATTCTACCTGGCCCTTGACGTTCTTTTCTGCACATCCTCAATAGTGCACCTGTGTGCCATAAGCCTGGACAGGTACTGGTCAGTAACCAAAGCTGTTAGGTATAACCTGAAGAGGACGCCTAACCGTATTAAGTGTATGATCGCCGTGGTCTGGAGCATATCGGCGGTTATCTCTTTTCCTCCATTGATCATGACAAAGCACAACGAGCACGAGTGCTTGCTCAACAACGAGACATGGTATATTCTGTCTTCTTGCATGGTCTCATTTTTCGCACCGGGAATAATTATGATTATGGTATATTGTAAAATATATAGAGTGGCCAAGCAGCGCGCCTCAACTGTGTTCGCAGCCAAGAACGGGGTAGAGACACAGCCTTCCCAGTCGGAGACATGCTTCGTTCCCAGGGGGAAATCTGAAGTGGAGAGCGCCAGCAGCCACAATATTGGATGCCAGCTTCGGAAAGGAGAGCTGGACGACATAGATCTGGAGGAGACATGCGTCCCCAACTGCAAATCCAAATGCAACTTCTCTACAAGGAAAGTGGACGGCGCTAAAGCCTTCCCAAAACGGAGTTTCCGCGCGTCATGGGCATTAAACCGCAACACGCAGGTCTCTCAAGAGCACAGAATAAGACAGAGGTCACTGTCAAAAATAAAACTGGCGCAAATGCGTGAAAAACGCTTTACATTTGTACTTGCAGTAGTGATGGGGGTGTTTGTACTCTGTTGGTTCCCATTCTTTTTTACATACAGTATGCACGCACTATGCAGAGATAGTTGCCCGATCCCGGATTCTCTCTTTAATCTGTTTTTTTGGATTGGTTACTGTAACAGTTCAGTGAACCCTATTATTTACACAATATTTAATCGCGATTTTCGCAGCACTTTTAAGAAGCTAATATGCTGGGATTTGTTCACGTGAATATATCCACCACCCCGCCCCCTCCATCCACCCGCCCCGACCCCTGCATCCACCTTCCTCTCTTGTTCTGTATACAGTGAGTGTGAACGGGGGGGTTATGTTCTCTTGTGAGGGTTATATATGTGTATTGTGACACTATTACGGAATGTTTAATTCGAGTTTGTGGAAAGAAAACTATTTAAATAGTCTACTTTTTAAGTCTTGCAAAATGGACAAACATGTTTTCAAATAATGCTTCCGTGTCCTTGAATGCAGCTGGTTTGAAATCATTATTATAATCATAAATCATTATAAGCCTAACTAAAAACGCAGACCGGAATCATCTGATTTGCATATCAGAGAAGCATTGAGTCAATCCACACTGTGATGCTTCCTGGTGTTGTTAATCATATGTTGCAATGTGCTGTTAATTCATTAAAGGGCTTTTGAGGCAATGAGGCAATTAATCCCTTTTTACTATCTCAGGATTTCGGGAGGCAGTCCTAAGAAAAAATCTCAGGATTTTCTTTTGATCTCAAACGAGGGAGAACGTTGACCTCATGCAGTTTATACTTGAGAAAATGTACCATTATGGCGTGAACATTATAATGTATATAATACATAAATAGAAATGTTTAACTTTAATTTAATTGTTTAACTTTTTAACCGGGTCTCATTTCCAGTGCCGACCTGGCCAAAATAAATCATTTGAAGACACGAAAGTACATTCCATTAAAATGTAGGCCTACTGTAAAAATAAAAGAATACATTCACAAAACAGACAAGTCATGTTTGAGGAGTCAGGAGCGTCCCAGGGGAAATTCGTCGCAGTCTTGTTTTCTAGCTTTCCACTCTGATCGATAATGTAGATCACCTCATTTCAAACTGCCACTGTCTTGAATAAACCTAACATATTCTCAGTTGGTGGACGACATGTATATATTTGAGTTAAATGATGAATTGGCAATGGCAATTTATAACTATAATGAAAACATATACCCACTGCAGAGTTATACAGATATCAGATTCTAATCAGATATTAGTAAAGTGTTAGTGGGGGTCCAAAAAACGCATGGGTTTCAAACATGGACATAGCAACATATCAACATAGTGGAGAGGGTATGGCGTCACATTTTTCACACTGTGTATCATTAACAGGCCTCAACACACCAGAATGGTATAAATGTCATACCCATAATAAGGACGTCTTGGGCACATATTTTGCATATATTACATCCTCATATTTTATTTCTTATTTATGGAGTTGTAGATCGTTAAATAGAGTGTGCACTTTTGTCAACTTACCCCATCAGCGGGGTAAGTTGTCACACTACGTCGAGTATGTTATATCACTATGGATTAACAACAAATATTGTTTCAATCAAAACAATAACACTAACTGGCAGAGCAAACATCAAGTAAGTGGAATGACTTCTTTACTTTAAATCGAATAATTGTGGATATCGGAATGTAATGTAATGCAGCAGATAACTTGATCAAATGCTTAAAGTCTTAACAAAACAGATGCAGTGTTTAAACACTGTACTAATGCTCAGTTTTGTAACAACCTACATAACATACCTTTGTATCTGACTAATCGGATTCATCTTGTTGACACAATGCAATTCATTACACAACACTAAATTCATGACACTGTATGAAGAAGTGTGTGTGTGTGTGTGTGTGTGGAAATTTTGTCTTTTACAATAGGCTCATATAGGGTGCTAGACAAAACACACACAAGCGCCAGTGCCTGTCTTGTGTAGTCCAATGGTATGTCTGCTGCTTAAAACTTCACATATATATATATATACACAGTGGGTTGAGTTGGTTGTCTATCAATCGGAAGGTTGGTGGTTCGATCCCCAGTCCCTCCTGGGAAATTGTCGAGGTGTCCATGAGCAAGACACCTAACCCCAGCTGCTCCTGGCGAGCCTGCAGTCGCCTTTGCATGGTAGACGCGGTCGTCAGTGTGTGAATGAGTGAATGAATGGGTGACTGTGACGCAGGATCTGTAAAGCGCTATATAAAAGCGCAGCATTTACCATTTACCATTTATATAATAATCAATTTATAGAACATGTGTTACTTTTATTAGAGCTGTTTACACAATAGCACAATGTTTTTAGAATGTTCTATGTGTCCATGTATCCTGGGGAAAGTTGTTACATGTGACAACCTGCCCCAAGGCCATTGAGACAACTTAAAATGACATGTGTGCAAATATTGGGGAAAAAAATTGTTCAACATGGGACATTAGCTGTATCAAAAACATGTTATTGTCTCCTTTATTAATTTATATTTTTTTCAAAAAATCATGCCTAGCAATTTTATATTGCATAAAATGTAAAATGTCAGAAACCTGTGCTGAACTCAGATTAGAGTGACCTTGAACAGGTGTGAACAGGAAGTCGACCATAGAACAAGTAGACACATGAAATAGCTGTTTGGTTCTTGTGATAGCATCTCTATTGTTGGAGATATAAGCAGTGTGACAACATACCCGTGTGACAACGTACCTCCCTCTCCTCTACAACAAATGATTTCAGCATCATCAGCATGTGCTTATTGTGCATTTTGCATGTTGTGCCCGAATAACAATCCACAGTCTCGCTTGAAGCAAATCACGATTAATTAAAGGGGGCGATGGATCGGATGAACCACAGAAACAATCAGCGTGTAAAACCCTTCATCATTTCCCCTATGCTTACTGTGTGTCAGATTAGCCTATAAAATGGGTGGCTGTCAGGGAAATAAAATTGTTAGAAGTTTGAAGAAGAGAAATTGGTTGAACTCCTGCATTTCAAATGGAATACTAATTCCAAAGACATAGAAGTAGAGAATGGAGAGTTTAATATTTGTTGGTGTATAGATATCAACTGCCCTCAAAACAGCGCTCACTTTGGGTTATAATGGTTATATAATTAAGTAGATCCTTATTTATGTCACAGTCATCACTGTTAAGAATCAAGGTCACGTAGCTAGGCTATTCAATGCAATAGAAGTGTAAACAGTATATCTGTGTACTGGATCTAAGGATTACATTTTCATTTTCCTGGACCATAGACATTCAAGTTGTAAAATAGCGGAAATCTCCTTTATGCCATATGTTGCTCAAAAGGAATGTCATTGCTGTTGAGACTTTGTTCTTACTGAGTTATTGCAGACATAATGGTTTGTTGGTTCGGGAGCATTACATTGCCTAAAGGCAATTTGCTATCAGCCCGGCACAATACACTCATTATACGTTGCAGTACGTATACTTTTAACCATGGGCCTATATAGAGAAAACTTGTTAATGAAGGTCACTGACCGATACATTACTAATCATTTGTCAGTCAAATATCCAATATTCAATAAGACCTTGACCAGAGCCCCACCTCAACATTGGTATTTTGTACAGATTTGTTTTTACAGATTTTGATCTGTACCAAGAAATGGAACGTTTGACAACAGTCACAATATGTTTGCTCTTGTAAATTTATATTTTTAAGGCTATACCAATGACTGATGAAAACTCACTTAAATAATATGAAGGAAGCTGATTGGAAAGCATATATGAAAGAGAAAGAATCAACATGAAATCCACCCCCCTCAGTCCAGCCTGTTCTTTGGATCAAGAGAAATCTACTCATGTGACTAATGTATTAGCTCGAATATGGAAAACAAAGGCAAACTTTTTACAATGAGCTGTTTGTTAAATCTCTCACTGACTCTGTCCATAAAAAGAAAGTCTAATTTAAAGGATAAATGCAACACCTCCTACTCATCATACTAACCAACTAAGAGCCCAGTTCACAACAACACACAACTAATTCCATGCCACACAGTCTATGCAACACATCCATTTACAAATGTCATTCATTGCACAAGCTGTTTAGTACAGGTGCTTTCTACCTAGAACGGCAGCATGAGTCATCAAATGACAAGCGCCAATTATGGTTCAGTCCATGTTTTATTCATTTTAAGGCCTCGCAACACCACTCAATAATGCAAAGAAAAACGTCTTATTTTTGTCGTGCACATTCAGTTTCAATTGACAGGGGGCATAAGAAGAGGTCAGCGTGTGTTTGTCTATTTTTGTGAATAGAATCCTTCACCACTAAGATACAATAAAAAGTTAACCTTTTAGCCACGGCATGCGTGATAATTGTGCAGTGAATCTGAGCAGTCCTCAGAGAATGGTAAACTAACAGTGATCCACAAGCCCACTCCACAACACTCTGATTGAGTCACTGCTTCTGATGATAGAAATGCTCCTCTGTATGCGAGGAGGCTGGCGGAGTAGGAGGTCGGCTGGGAGCACGGAAAAGGTTCTTCCAATACTTTCAAAAGTACGGTAGTGGTAGTCAACATATTGCACTCTAATCTTTTGAAGGTTTTGCCTAAAAAAGAGACTGTACGATTTATCTGAGTTTGACTCATATTCTATTGTGAGAAAAGGCAGGAATGCGCAACGCCATCTTGCATTTCACCTTTATTTCTTTTTCTTTCTTCTTCTGCATTTTCTGATATGATTAATTTGGATGCATTCATTTTACGTTAAATGCGATAACACTTTATTATTTGGTAACATTTGTGTGTTTGCAATGGTTTGCATTGGCTACGTATTTACCCTATACCATGGTTTAGGTAATTATCTAGTAGCCTATTATAAAACATATTTTATATACGTTTACAGCCTTGGTCAAACAGAGGGAACTAACTAGTCATTGCCTGCTAAAGTATAAGCCTTTTGAACCAATGTTTACCTCCAGTTGTTATGTGTTTACAAAGGCTTAGAAAAATACCTACAAATTAAAGTCTTATATATCATCATGCTAACGTTTAAATGCTTGCAATGTTTTCTTTATAACTTGTGGGTTGGATTTCTTGATGCTTTGTTCCAGGATGTGTTTTTTTGTATATATTGACCCCTGTTCCATATTGACCCCTGTCCCCTGTTGACCCCGGTTGTCCTGCACAAAAGTACGTATGTTACAATTTTGTTAATAGTACCTATCCTAAACCATAACTGAATATATCAACAGAGTCCAGTCTCTAATTTCCCACTTATGATGGATGATAGTTCCGTTGTAAAATGGTACCATGTATGTTTTGTCTTTAAATGTCCATTACCAATTGACTGAATGTGTCAGAACTGTTGAATATCTTTTTATATCTGTTTGTAGTATGTGTATACTACTGCATACACATATGTAAGCTCAGAGTGTACTCTCAAATCATATTTAAATTGTTTATCTATTACTTATTTATTATTAAAATTGAGTCATTTAAATGTATTTGTGGTGAAATGACTGTTGAAATATTATTTTTAAATGGTTTACTTTTATTTATAATACACCAGCTATTAACATAATATGAACAGCTATAAAACAATAATATAATACTATGTAATACTATTAACCTATTTGCAAATAAAAAATATTGCACAGCAAAAATGTATAATTAATCAAAACAATTAGTAACTACTTAATGAGAGAGGGACTTTCCCACCCATTGTTTATGACCCTTGATGGAAAAGAAGGAGGGAAGACCTTTTTCATTTGACAACAAATATCAATCTGGCTTCTGTTGTCCAGTGACGAGAAAACATTTGTTTTGCGCGTCATTTTTTTTGGGTGATTCAATATTGTGTAACATTGTTATTACACTATCAATGCATGTTTATTCTGGACATTCAGATGTTACATTGAAATGTCAACACGTCAAAGACAGACAACGCCAGGACAAGGCGCTGACTTCCCTGCAACAGACTGGGGTGACAGACTGGGGTGACAGACTGGGGTGACAGACTGGGGTGACAGAATGGGGTGACAGACTGGAGAGACAGACTGGGGTGACAGAATGGGGTGACAGACTGGAGTGACAGACTGGGGTGACAGGCTGGAGTGACAGACTGGGGTGACAGACTGGGGTGACAGACTGGAGAGATAGACTGGGGTGACAAACTGGGGTGACAAACTGGGGTGACAGACTGGGGTGACAGACTGGGGTGACAGACTGGGATGACAGAGTGGGGTGACAGAATAGGTCCTGAACCTTTGTTGGAACTGTGTTCTCCTTCGGCTTGAGACACGCCAACAGAACAACAGAACACGCACACTGAGGAAAATGAATCAGACCTGACAACATTACTGGAGATAATCATCTTTTCTCTTTTCAGTTCCCGTCGTTCTCGACCCAAACACTTCTCACCCGATGCTCAGTTTGTGTGATGACCTGACCACAGTGAGGTACGGAGAACGGCAGCAGTATCCAGACATCCCGGAGAGATTCAGAAAGTGGATGTGGGTCCTAGGTTCTGAGGGCTTTGCCTCAGGTAGTCACAGTTGGGACGTAGAGGTTGGTGACAGCACACACTGGTTTATGGGTGTCATGCGAGAGAACGCACAGATAAAGGAAACACCACATCCTGACAAGTCAGAGTTATATTATTATATGTACCACTACGGGGAGAAAAACGTGAACTGGTGGAGCGTGGACTGTTATGATAATAAATATGTGGCCAGTTCCCCGTCCAGGCCGGATATCCCAATCATAGTAAGACAGAAACCCCGCAGGGTCAGAGTTCAGCTGGACTGGGACAGAGGACAGCTGGCATTCTCTGACCCTGATAATAAGACACACCTACACACATTCACAGACACCTTCAGGGAGACAGTATTTCCGTGCATTTTCAATGGTTGTGATCTTCACCCTGTGAGGATCTTTCCAGGGAAGGTTTCAGTGATAAAGGCGTAGACGCCATCGATAAACAGAGCAGGGAGATGCATGTTCCATATAACCTCCATTATTGTTGGTGTTAGTCTGGGCGTTCATCTGGAACACTAACACCTCTTAAGATGAGAGACAGAGAGAGAAAGACAGTGAGAGAGAGAGAGAGAGAGAGGGAAAGATATAGAGGGAGAGAAAGAGAGAGAGAGGAAGAGAGAATGAGAAAGAGACGGCGAGAGAGAGAGGGAGAGGAATTTCTAAAATATTGTATGATGCATTTTTTCTATGCATATTTACCATGTTATATGAAGAGAGCGTTATCAATGTTTTGTTAGTCGTAAAAGGTTCTCGCTGTGTTGTGCATTTTGTCCAGAGAGTTGAAGCAGGCAACAAGTTGGTCATTTCATTTACACTCACTAGTTATTTTCCCTCCTCAGCTTTCGTTTTGATTACATATTTCTACATATTTCTCAGATCCTTCATATCCTTGGTTTTATAGTTGTAGGCAGCAGCAATTAAATCTTTGGAGAATCTTATTCCAAATCCCTAAGCACTTGTGGAAATGAAACGATTTGATGGGTGGAATATAACAATCTTCCTTTATAAAGGCAAACCCAATGCTTGCATCTGCCAACTCTTGTCATACTTGCCACCAAAGCAAAACATGTTTTTATCGCAACCCTCTTATCCAGTAGTACACCGGGTGGTTTCAATAAATCTCTAGTAGAACAGGAACCATCAGAGGATAGAGCCTTCATGGGAAACATTTAAATACACGTGCACATCCGTGAACAGGCGTGTGTCTCACCGCTTCTGTAGTAGTGATAATGTCATGTTTTTAGATACCTTAATTACATGTCCTTGACTTCCATTGTCCACTTAACTTATTTTACATTTGTGAATATTATATATAAGCTCACTGGTCTTGTTATAGCAGTGCACTGATAAAACACCAGGCGCATACACGAGTCTAATTGATGCAAGTTAATTAGGGCTATAAAAGCGGCTGCACACATGGAAAGCCTCATATAAGTGTAAAACAAGAATGTAAACCGGCATATCTAAGCGTAAAACATTATCAAGGTGCACTTTCAATCAAAACATGGAGTGATAAACAATAGAATAACATGTTGTTTCAAATGGAGTGGTATAAAGACTGGCTGTGTGGCTGCGGGGCTATTCATCCCTGGCAACTATCTATTATGAGACGGAGATACTTTAAAAAGAAAAGAAAGAAGACTTCTACAACAAAGTCACTAACACCTCTGTCCTAAATGATATGCGAATGGACTTAATTTAAGGTAAGTATAAAGTAAGTAAGGTGCAACAATATCTCCAGTTGTGTTGAATAACCACGAACAGTGGAACTTTATTCGCTTTTAAAAAGTCAACCGATTATGTCATTTAGGGTCAGTTATTAGTGTTTATTATTATTAATATTAGGTACCTGTCACGAATGGGTATAGACGGACACATGTGCAGGGCGAACGAATGACATTTATTCAATAAAACTGTAACTATAACTGAAAAAAGACAAGCAAACGTGACGTTGGTAAAAACCACACAAACACCGACGACACACACTGGGAGAGAAGGAACTTAAATACGATGATGATTAGGAAGGCAGGTGAGGGCAATGAAACAATTAAACAAGTGTCCGTGTGCTAAACAAGGGAGAGAGGGCGTTGGATTTCACGAGCACGGCCCTCCTGCCGTGCCAAAGCGTGACAGTACCATTATTCACCTTATTACATTTTAACTTGAATCTCAACATGTATGGTCTCTACATAATATATATTTACTGTTGCCAGATATAATAATATATAGTACGAAAACCCGCCCATATCTAATACTATTTACAACCCATAACAAATGTCCCAATGTACAGGAAACCCAACCACCTGGCACCACAGAGGCTAATGGCGTTTAGAACCATCTCTTGTGATGTCACAATCACTCTCTTGAGTATAAATACAGGTGCGCCGGTGGTCTTCAGTCAGAACAAACCATGGAGCCGAGCGATAGCTACGAGAACAAGATGATTAGTGACAGTGACAGTGACATCGAGGTAAGACAGGTCTGAATTCAGAAGCACTAGTGGAAGTAACTAAGTTTAAAACATAGGATAGCACTAAATCATTATTATTATTATTTTACAGTTGATTACCCTAGAGCCTATCAGGCCTGGACGTTCAACCTTGATCTACGTGAGACCATGTGCGATCCCAGCATCCGCATGGACTGATGACTTCCCCGTCAAGTCATCTATTGACGAATCAATGGAGGTAAGATGGACCTTAATTCTGAATCACTAGTGAAAGCTATGTAACTAAGTTTAAAACATAGGATAACAGTAAACCATTATTATTATTTTACAGTTGAATGCCCTAGAGCCTGACATCAGATCTGGAGGTTCAACCTTGATTCACGTGAAACCATGTGAGAGCCCATTATCCGCATGGACTGATGACATCCCCATCAAGTCATCTATTGACATATCAATAGTGGTAAGATAGACCTTAATTCTAAAGCACTACAGAAAGTAATGTAACTATGATCAAAACATTAGGATTGTTCTACATAAGTTCTATTTATTTCAAAACATAATACACCAGTGCCTACTGACTAGGTACCAGTGCTGAGACACAACAGATAGATCCATCTCTCCATTAAACCAAACCATCAACTAACTATGAGGGATTCAATACATATGAAGACTCAATATCCTTGTCAATGACACTATATTCTAAGTACATTTCTCTGTCCTCAGTCTGAGAAGAAGACTCTAGTCACTTTTAGACCACATGAGGACGAGATCTCCTGTGATGAGTCTGATAACGCCACCCTGGTAGAATCTAGTGGCAGTGGAAGTGAGGTAAGACAAGCCTGAATTACAAAGCACAAGAGAAAGAAATGTAAGTTTACTAATTATGAGGGCTTCAATACACATGGAGACTCAATATCCATGTCAACGACACTATATTCTAAGTACATTTCTCTGTCTGTGTCCTCAGTCTGAGAGGGAGACTTTTCTAAGGCCAGAGTCTCCCTTTTTATTTTTCGAGGACGACGTCTGCGCCTGTGAGTCTGATGACAACACCCTGGTGTCATCTAGTAGCAGTGTAAGTGAGGTAAGACAAGCCTGAATTACAAAGCACTAGAGAAAGAAATGTAAGTAAGTTTGAAATATTAGTATAAATCTGAATCTCTTTTTCTCACAGGCAACTCCTCCACAGCCTACTATTGAGTCTGCCGGGGGGACATTGATCCAGGTCAGACCATATGAGGAGAGCTGCTACTCTACTGACTCCCATGAACTCCTCATTGAGTCAGCTGTTAATGATGTACTCACTTGGGTAAGGCAGGCCTGAATTATTAAGCACTACAGAAAGACATGTAACTCAGCTCAAAACATTAGGATAGTTCTAAACTATTATTAAAAACTCCAGAGCCTACCAACTAGGTACCAATACTGAGACACTAATTTTAACCAAACCATCAACTAACTATGAGGGTTTCAATACTTATGAATACTCCATATCTTTGTCAATGACACTATATTCTATTGAGGTTCTAAGTACATTTCTCTGTCTGTGTCCTCAGTGTTTGGTGGAACCAATTGAGAAGACCTGTGGAGATCACATCTCCCTCAGCTCAGTAAGTGACTGTGTTTCAGAGGTAAGAGCATTGTACCATCTTCCATGTCTTTGTACCTACTCTGTTGTAATATTTATGGAGATATCCACCTGTATCCATCTGTTTATACCTTTTAACAAGTCATGTGTTTAGATGTTTTGTGTGTGTATCTATACCTATTTGTGTGGACATGGCCTTTACCAAACATGCCCTGTGTCAAAGCTCATTGCGTTTGATTCCGTTTGTTACAAAGATCTCATTGGCAGCTGAACCTCAGCCTATCAATGCCGTTCCTGCCCCGCCTGAGTTCCAGCACTCAGAGAGGACCAACACCCAGGTGGAGAACCTGTGGGGGATGAAGGAGAACCTGGCCTACATGGACCTCATCCTGGAGGAATGCCTGATGCCGACCAGCCACGTCGAGGAAGAGCCATCGGATAGCATTGGATGCTTTTCATGGATGACGAGGTGGCTGCCTTGTAAGAAGGGCCACCGGGTGAGTAACCAGGAGTGTTTGGGTCAGGAGATCGCCCCCGCAACGTCCGAGACCAGGACGGACGTTAAGGGGATGGATCAAGCCAACCTGGAAGCGCTGAATGAGATCTTCAGGAAATGTTCAGGAAGCCTTGCTGAGTTGAACAACCAAGTGGAAGATGTCCCAACCAGCAACAGCCTCGACGTTCCAGAGATGAATGCAGTCCAGAGATTTGTAAGTAACCGATAGTTGTGTATTTATACCATGTGTTGTTCTGGCAGACGTTCCGTTGCGTTGCATAGATATTCCCCTTGTATTGTTAACATGGAGCATTCAAGACTCAAAGTAACCGGTCTGTAACTCTGCTATTGATTCTTTCTGACAACACAGGGCCCAGTGCAGGTGTCCACTATGCTGCCTGGCCAAGCTGGCCCCTCTGGATCCAAGACATCAGCATCCCGGGCTGCCTTCCTACCGGATATGCTCCGCCCCGTGACTCCTCCCACCCGTGCCCCGGGTGTTGCAGCCGGACTGACGCAAGTGGATGAGACACGTGCGGATGAGGGCATCAAGAAGGGCAAAACCAGCCTGAGGAAGAGGTGAGGATACAAAGACAAATTAACATAGAAGACATTCAGTCTCAATATTATCATTTGTCCTTATAATTGATTCTAAAATGATTTTCACAATGAAGTTGTGAGAGGGTGAAAAATGGGGAAAGATTGTATTTGTGCAGGTGTCGCTGGTTTTTATGCCGTCACTATACACATAACCAGCAATAGCACACAAGGTGATCGGGTAAATATGATGGATCACTACCAGTGCTCCCATATAACTGTTTTTTTCTGACAGATTCCTTTCTTGGCTGCTGCCGAAACGCTGCGTGAGGAAGTAATGGACATCGGCTTCTCATGCAGACACACACACACCACAATTCACATACAACATCCCGATGCTCTTCACTGAACAGCCCTCAAGGCTACCAGAGAGGACCAACACCCAGGTGGAGATCCTTAGGAGGATCAAGGAGAACCTGGCCTACATGGACCTCATCCTGGGTGAATGGCTGGAGCCGGCGGGAAGAGCCAGAGAAGAGCATCGGATGGATTATGAGGTGGGTTGTATCATATTATTAACAAGGAGCATAGAGCGTTGAAGCAGCGACGCTAAACATTCCTTTTGATAGTATTTGTTATATGCCCGAAGAGATAGTATAATGTATGCCTAGATAGTGCCCTTATTAATGGAATGAACAGACTCACACATAACAGCTTGCAGCCAATTCACATTCAAGACTCAAACTAACCGGTTTATAACTTTGCTAATGGTCCTTTCTGACAACAGAGCCCAGTCCACGAGTACATTCTGATGCCCTCCGCAGTCAGGGCCGCCTCCGCATGGGATATGCCTCGCCCCCTGACCCCTCCCACCCATGTCCCGTTCGTTGCTGCCGGGCAGACACGCGCCAGCATCCACACCTGCCGCGCCGTCCGTCTGCAGAAACCGGTTGCAGATGAGGAACGGGACATTAAAAAGGGCAAAGCCTGAGGAAGAGGTGAGGATACAAAGACAAATTGGGATTAACACATAGAAGACATTGATGCTAAAAATGAACATTTTTCAGATGGAAAAACTATAAATGCTCTCTTCTATTTTCTCTCTGACAGATTACTTTCTTGGCTGCTGCCGAAACGCTGCGTGAGGAAGTAATGGACATCGGCAACTCATGCACACACACACCGCACCATTCCATTTTTAAGATCACCCAGCACAGCCAGAAGAGGACTGGTTACCCCTCAGAGCCTGGTTCCTCTCTAGGTTTCTTCCTAAATTTGACCTCCAGGGAGTTTTTCCTAGCCGCTGTGTATCAACTTGTTGAACTTGTTCTTCTTGTTCAACTTGTCGATGGGTGCTCTGTCGGTTTCAGGCTGGGTGATAAATTTGGCTGATTGATTGATATACAACATCCCAATTTATACACACATTTTCATCATTGGTTCGATAAATAAAACTGCGCACAGCGCAAAAAGAACCAGAATACCTGGCTGACTCGTATTCTTACATATGGTGGTGTTACTGTAATCCTCTATTTGAAACGAAATCACTGGTTTTCAATGTTTGTATTTAAAAAATGGTTTCATAAATCTCAAAAAACACTTTGGCTGAATCATGTTTTATAAGTTATGGTAAAATTTTAAATTCAGTTGTCATGGTAGGTAACATTCATTGTGTCAGTCATCAATAGGCTTGGGTACTGACCGCATTACTTCTGTACTACCAAGTACCGATTCACTTAAAACAATCTGTGCCAAATGTCGGTACCTGAGGGCGCATCTGGGTGAGAGAGTAGAGCCAGAACAGAGAGCAAGATAACCTCACTCCTGCAGCGTGTTCAATGTTTAACACCAACAGAGTCAGAGCAATATGTATGAAAGCCCTCAAGGGACTATATTCGAAGTGGTAATTGAGGCAATATCCAAATTAACATGTGTAGTGATTTCAGGACTGCTACAGGACCACACGACACCACTGGCCTTTTGGGTTTAGCTATCCATAATGGAGCAGGTAGCAATCATGAGTAGAAACAAGCAGATGTTCTCCAATGCACCAATATAAATAGCCTTTCTATAAAATATGCACACAGAAATTTTTACTACTTGTCTCTCAAATAAAATGCATTAAAGGACATTAAGTGAAAACTAATAGCTCTACATGACAGGTGGACACAGGATATGAACTACATTACCCATGATGCCGTACTGTCTGCCCAAAAGCATTTACAGTAACTAGGCAGCTTTGAGCTGTCAAGCGCATACATTAAATATAGCCACTGTGATTTAACACAAGGGCCGTCCAACTTCACATGACGTTAATTGACCCTTCGCTAAGCCACGCCCTCCTTAGTTACTGTTGCTACGCCTGGCAAGCTTTCGAGCCTGCCGCGTCTATTGCAGTATGTATGCACCGGTGTCAGACATTCCCAATTAGATATTTAGTCATTTTTGGCGAACAGGTGAAATATCTGAAAGAGCAAGACAAAAGGGGCTGCAGTACATTCGAGGGATATATCCACGACATAATATGCAACCGATTAGAGAATAACGTCTTAAAATTGAAGCGAAAGCCGGTCCCAGCGCAAGCAGCAGCTGCCTCATACGCTAACCATTCAAGTGGGAAACACACAAATTGAGAAACAGCTATGTTCATGCACAGCAGTAATAAAGTGTACCTATAGTGAACACATGATGACTACTGTTAATGAACTGATTAAGTTCACATAGCAACATTTTCCTTGGAGATCTCCGGGCAAGCCCCCTGATGTTCCGTCCTTAGACCTAATACCGGGAGAGCCGCGATCGGATTGGGGTACTCAGGGGTAGGACGTCGAGTAACAAAATGCTGAAATACATTTTAAACTATTTCAGTGAGCCTCCGTATTGCCTTTAATCATCTTATTTTACGTTCAAATATATGCATTATGAACAAAGAACCGTCATTTTCTAATCAATGCTGTGCTGAGTTAGTTAGCTAGCTAGCTAACATTAGCATGTTCTTATTGGAGCAAACGTGTTTTTGTTAATCCTGTCGACATTTAGTTGTGAATGGGGTCTCCCACACTGCTTGATCAGCGACCGGCATTTCTCCCCTTGGGTTTTTGGTTTGGGGAAAGGAAAAAATTCCACCTCCCCGTTCAAACTTTTAGGATATCAGGTATCAGATTTACACAATCCATAAGCACAATGCGTTGGCATGTTTCCCTTGCTCGACGGACCTCCTGCACCTAGTTACGGTTGCTAAACCACGATTGGCCTGTGGTGGTTTACGGGCATGGCTTAGCGAAGGGTCAATTGAAAATTCTGCATATTGCTTCTTTTAAATACAACATAATAGCTGCTATTCCATGATCCACGTCTGTATCCGAGAGACTGCGACTCTTTAAAATCAAACCCACAAAGTGTTCTGCAGTGGACGGTCTTGACTTCAATGACAGTGTTCCACAGCTGACACGGTGTTCACGCAGTTCAGAAATACAATGGGGAACACAGGAAGTGTTCATGGTACAGGTGGTGAGACGCGTCAATCAGATTGACAGGTCCAATTTCTCTCAACATATCCTCGTCCACCATAAGTCAGCTTGATAATATACAGTGAAAGTGGAGCAACATACTGGGTTCAGCAGCTGAAAAGAGACATTGCAAGGTGACAATGAAATATAGTGACACTATTTGAAAATGTTATGTCCATCCAATCTAAACCACATAGAGCTGAGCATTATGGGCCAAAATAACTATGAAACTCGGTGCAAAGCTGATATGCTTACCAAAACACTTAAAGCTGGTATTGCAGCAATAGGTGTCTGAGAGTTGAATAGATATGCAAGAAATATATTTCAGTGTTTTACTTTCTAACAACTGTTTCCCAACATTAAAACAATGACACTACTGGTGGTGTCTTTGCAAATCCTGACAAGATCCCAAAATTCACATGTAGCTTCTGTCCATCGACTGACTCACTCATCCATTATCAATCAAGACATTTTCCCACGACTATGAATGTCCCGTTACAATGAGTGATTTGGGGTGTCTTTGTTTTGAAGTCAAATATCAAAACAGAACAATAAGAGACAATTGATTCGGTGAAGAAAAACATTATGACAACTCGTATATCGTTAAATATAATATAACAAGCATGTGTCATGGACTGGTCTGGGAAAATTAGATGGTAAGCAAACAAATAGTTATTGTAGTTCATGTGTTGGATGCAGGAGAAATGGACAGGAGTAAAGAGCTGAGAAATGTGGGCAAAATAGTTTTTGCCAGACGACATGGTACGAGACATTCCGGAACGTAAAAGTGGTTAGTACCTACCAACAGTGGTCTGCAGAGGGACAAACCAAAAAACGGCAGGATTTTGGGAACCCAAGGCTCATCAATGTGCGAAAGCAAAAATTGTATCCCATCTGGTCAGAATTGACAGAAGGTCTTTTGTGGCACCAGTCACAGAAGTGTTTAATGGTGGTTACTGGAGGAATGTTTTCTGACAGTGCATCGCACCCTGCTGCGCTGATGCGGATGCATCGAGATCTGTACCGCTTGTCTGATTGCAGAGGGGCACACAGTTTATGGCTCAGTTGTGAGGCGTCCCTGATAATACCACGCGACCTCCGCAAACAGAGCTTGTCCTAGATGTCTTTGATGGCGAGAGCTGGGCACCAATGATGCGCTGGTTTCTCACCACCTGCTGCATGGACTTGCAGTCGGCCCCAGAGCATCCGTTGTACCAAAATGTGGCACAGTTGGTCAGAATGCTCTCAACAGCAGCGGTAAAAGTTTACCAGGATGTTGGCAGATAGGTGGGCCTTCTTTAACTTCCTTAAAAAGTACAGGCACTGTAATGCTTTTTTGACCAGATTGGTGGTGTTGAGGAACCAGGATAAGTCTTGGAAATGTGGACACCCAGGAATTTGTGGGGACAACCGCTAGAGACAGTGACAAGTAGGGATGGGAACCGAGAACCGGTTCTTCTTTAGAACCGGTTCCAAGTGAATCGATTCCTTGGAACCGTTAGTGTACCTGCTTAACGATTCCGCTTAACGGTTCGGCTCGTTGCAAATGTGTCATCATGACCGTCACACACGCGCTGCGCATTTTGGTTACGCAGAAGCGATCTAAAGTGTGGTTATATTTCACTCGAAAAGACGCCAATGCAGTCATTTGCAACAGTTGTAAAAGTTTAATTTCGGCAATGGGGGGGAACTACCTCCAATATGCAGAAGCATTTGGCCACACAGCACGCAATCCGTTTGCAGGACTGTCGCGTGTTTGATTCTCTACTACTCAGCGACATAACAACAAGTGAGTCAAGCAGCAGCGGAACTTGTCTATTTAGTTAATGTGAGCGCCATTTCATTGTGTAAACTTTTACTATACGGATAATAATCTCTATTGTCAATCATTTGCCCAAGTTGATAGTTGTGGTCTTTACAGAAGACTTCTTTCTATTTTGTATGTCAGTTGAGTTGAATTTAGTTTCAGGTTGAATATTCCCAAAGGAACAAGCTCTTCCTTGACTGTTTACCGTCTGTGTTTTTTGTTTTTTATGGCACTTAAATGGCAGTTTTGTTTATTTTTTTGGCTGGACCAATGAATGGAAAAAAATCTATAGGTCCCTGGACTTTACTTTGTAGCTCACCTACTTTTAGGTTTGTTCTGAGGTTGCTACACATAATTTGTGTATACTCTGAGTATGTGCAGTGTTCTTATCAGATATTAAAGCGAGTTACAAACAAACAAAACAAATTTGTAATTATTTCCTCACCCAATGAGAATCGATAAGAGAATCGATAAGGAACCGGATCGATAAGCAATATCGATAATGGAATCGGAATCGTTAAATTCTTATCAATTCCCATCCCTAGTGACAAGTTGACAATGTCCTTTAAGACCCCAGTCAGCTGCCCAGCACATGCTCTGATCACACGCCCGGGGACACCCTGCTAGGTGCAGAAGATACCTCAGTAATGGGCAGACTGAAAGGGACGACAGCAAGGGTGAGCTCCAGTTTTATGGCTGGGTCATGGTTGTCCCTGTCAGAGCGGGGAGTTATTTTTTCGAGGATTTATGGCTTTAACTTAAGATTGTTTTCTAAATAAATCCTGAGACTTGAGAAATGCAGTGATATATTAAGACCATTTTTTTCACTGCATTATGGGCTAGTATCTGGCTCACTTCATTGCAAGACCGGTGTTAAAATCCAGCTCGGAGGACACATTTCAAAATCAATTATCCCTTTTCCGCTGGGAGATGCTGCAATGAGGTGAAACTTAACCATTAACTGGATATGGTAACATTGGTGAGAAAAATGGCATGAAAGTAAATCCTTAAACCATAAAATCACTGCTTTTTCAGAAAACCTCTACTCTACATAAAAATGTTTTACTTTATTTTATAAAGCCATTTTTACAATGACAATCATCACAAAGTGCTATTACAAACACCTGAAAAGCCTGAAACCTGACGGAGCAGGCATCAACAAGTACACAGTGGCTAGGAAAAACTCCACGACGGGTCTATTTTAGGAAGGAAACCTGAGAGGAATCAGACTCTGAGGGGTGGCCAGTCCTTTTTATATGTTAATCATTATTAAACGATATACATAAGAATGGTTTTGGGTGTATTGCTCCATTAATAAGACATTGTTATCCCTTCATCAAGCCTATACAAATATGATATTAAGGGCATAGCTCAACACAACATTGTAAGACACTTACTTATTGTAAAATGACTGGCAGGATTAATGATAATGTCGAACCCTTACAATAGTGTTACATTAACTGAAACACAATATAGGAAAGGACAACCTAGCTTAGCTGTGGCCTGACTGATGCACAAACTAGTGACCATCCAGCTGGTAGGTGTATGCTAAATCTGTCCGTCTATTGCCCGGGTCAGTGTGTAATGAATGTGTTCGCCTTTTAACAATAATTATTCCCTTTTACATAATGTTGAAGTAAATAATTGGTTTCAGAAGGTCAGTAAACCTTAGAGGCATAAAAGTGACATTTGGCCTGCCCTGACATAGCTAATGCAGAACAACCTGGCATAATATTGGACTATTAAATCATTAATGGACCGTATAATGAGTTGTGCCACAACTAGTGTGAGTGTGTGTGTGGGCATACGTGTGTCTGAGCGTGAGGTATGTCAGATGCCATTTTAAAATGATTTGGTGACCCACCGGGGGATTAACAGGACAGTACAGTCTTTATCCAGACAGCAGCTGTTAAAAAGACTTTGTATTACTGAATGTATGCCCTTCAATGTTTACTACTGTTTGTTATTTCTACTGAGCATAAACATATGCAACAAGATACGATTACAAATGTTTCTATATTGAATAGCTCTCATTCCAGCTGTCCCTTCGGCTGTATTTTTCAATATCCCGTCAGAACTCACAGGTAATGCATTTGGAGGCGTAGACACTTTTCAAGATTTCCGATATAAGGTTTTACAACATACTACGATATTCCAAGTGAAAGGATCTGTAAACATGACATGTTTTTAACCTGAAATTCCCATTTATCTGTTTCAAGAGAAAGAGGTGGTAATGAAATGCTGTAAATTTGCTTTGTACGATAGTAATGCTCTCTTTGGGATTAGTTTAATGAATCAAGGTCTGTCATTTCCTTTCGGGCCATGACGCCCAAGAGAGTGTTTGGCTAATCCTAGACTGCTTCTTTTTCCTTTCTTGTTTAGGGGCATATTATGAGGGAGCTGTGATAACAGCATCCTACAAAGGATGACGTCAAGTAAATCATGAACTAATTGCTTCCACTAGTAGCTGCATGACGACATTGCACAAGACTCTGAAAATCCCTTAATATGACAGAGCCAAGAGAGCAGAAATATCTTGGTGCCTTTTTACACTACAATATATTTCCAAATGGTATTTGCAAATACCTAACCGGCAAGATTGTTTTATGTAATCTTTGGGTATCGATTGTTCAACGTGCTATTTACTAAACAAGTGGGTGCTACCTTTTTTAAAGAGAAATATCTGAGTTTGACAGGTACTGCTTGTGTTTTTCATTAAAGAACCATTACACCTTTTTACAATCTGATGTTTCATGGTGCCTTCTGATATGAGTCTGTGGACCAAGAGAAACCGTAAACCATGTTTTCTGTAAGGACGTTTTATTTAGCATGTTTCACGGGCGAACCAATTTACACGTCTGGAGATGTGTCTGTGTCAGAAAAGATATTGAGTTAAAAGGTATAATATCTAACTGTACAAACACATCCCAAGTATTTCAGGGTTTGGTGTATTGTTCAACAGGGCCTGGACTGTTTTGTTTTTGAATCCTAGGATAAATATATGTACCACAGTAAACTGATGTGGACTGCTTCACATTTGCAGGCCTGCAGATGTGGAGTGGAGCCAAGTCCAGGTGAAACAATCCCTGTAGCTGTAAGGAACTCCCTCTGTTCCCCTCTATGCTGGTGCTGACAATCCCCCAATCAGCAGAGAGGGAATCAAATACATTCCTTGCACCTGTGTTTTCGTCACACCTGTTCAGTGTTAGTTCGTTAGTGTCTGTATATAGTTTGGTCGGTGTCTGTCTGTCATTGTTTCTCGGTCTGTTCTCTCTGTTTCTCGGTCTGTTCTTTTGTGTGCTTGCTCTCTGTTTCTTAGAGGGATGATGTTTACTGTTAAATGAAACGTTCTGTCACCTGTCTGTTCTCTGTATGATAGTTTGTTCTTGTTCTATGTTTGATTGGTTGTCCATGATCTCTGTAGGTTAGTTTTTCCAGGTTTCCTGTCATTAGTTCCTGTGTTTTAGTTAGTCCTTGGGTGTCGGTGCTTGTTAAGGGGTGTGGATTATTGGGGCTACGTTTGTCCGGTTCTTTGTAAGGTCTGTTTGTTTATACGGTTTAGTTCATGTTCTTTGGGTATTAGGTTCCTGTTATCATGTTCTGTGTTGACCCTTTGTTTGACTCGTGGTTTTGTGTATGTTTAAGTTCTCTGTTTCAGTGCCTGTCTGCCAGTGATTGTCAATAAAAAAACAGTAAATGGAGTTCCCTATCAGGGAACTTCGAGCTGCGTGAGTGCGTCATGAAGCACATGTGTAATCACAGACGGGTGACGTCGCGACCAGGAAGTCATAAAAGCACCCCTAATTACCGGCACCTTCAGTTTTTTGTTGCTTCAGCAAGTGCATGTTGTGACAGTCCTCGCGGGTTTCTGCTATTACGTTGTTAATTCAGACATTTTCTTGGCACTTATGTACAAGAGCTCACCGCGATTATGGCAACCGAGCGGCGTTTCAGACAGTGTGCTTCTCCCTGCAACCGCTTTCTCACGGGCCGGGACACACATGTTCTGTGCGTAGTTTCTTTGGGAGAGGAGCATGCCCAGCTAGCCTTGGAAGAGGCTAGCTGTAAGCATTGCGACCGTCTCGCCATCCGTACACTTCGCTCTCGCCTGGCGCTTTTTCAGGAAAGCGGCTCGGTTCGCGTTCCCCGCGGTTCAGGTCCCGCCGCTGCCGAGGCACGGCGCCGACTGACGTCGTGGGGTTCGCAAGCGGATCTAGCATGCGGTTCCGAGACGGCTTCTGCAATTTCTCGGTCTTCGTCTGCTAGAGCCAGTGCCTCAGCTCGGGGTCCGGAAGCACCCGCGCGGGTTTCTTCCGCCCTGGGGGATGCACCTTTTTCTCAGCCGTCCAGTTCTGAGGAAATGGAGGTTGAAAACCTCGAGGCGGAGGCTGAATTGTTGGTTCAGTCACCCGCGAACGAGGAGCTGCTGGAGGTACTCACCCGAGCTGTGGGGAAGCTCAACATCGAGTGGCCGGCTGACAGGCAGGAGTCTGCTTCAACCAGTAAGTTGAATGAACGATTCTTGCCCTCCCGTGCTTTACCTCCTCGCCGGTGTTTGCCTTTCTTCCCGGACCTCCACACTGAGGTGTCGAGGTCCTGGAATAAGCCGGTGTCGTCCCGGGTGTTTAATCCGCGGACTCATATGTACTCTAATGTTGCCGAGGCTAATGTTCATGGGTACGGACCGATGCCGGTCGCGGAGGAGATACTGGCTAGCCATTTATCTCCCGCGGCATCGTCTCTGAGGACACCGGCATTGCCCTCCAAGGCGTTGAAGACTACTTCGGCGCTGGTGGGCAAAGCTTATTCGGCGGCGGGTCAGGCAGCTTCCTGCCTGCATACTATGTCTATTCTACAGGCATATCAGGCAGAGCTGCTTAGCGACGGGGCTCAGGGGGAGACTGTAAGTCCTGATGATGTTCGAGAACTTCGTCAGGCGGCGGATTTGTCACTTCATGCCACTAAGGAGACGGCCAAATCAGTGGGCCGTGCTATGGCAGCCTTGGTGGCTACGGAGAGGCATCTCTGGCTAAGCCTCTCTGATATGAGAGATAGGGAGAAAGCCTTTCTTCTGGATGCGCCTCTTTCCCCCGACGGCCTCTTTGGCCCTGCTATTGGCTCGGTCGTCGAGAGGTTTCAGGAGGAGAGAAGGCAGGCAGCTGCCTTCCAGAAATTTCTCCCCCGTCGTAGCCGCGTCGCGGGGGCTGTCGGAAGGGGGCAGCCCCGCCCGGCGCCGAGCACGGCACACCGGGCGCAGCAGAGAGTGAGTGTCGCTACTCGGGCGCCCCCACAGGATGAGTGGGCCGGGGGGCGACGCTCACAGGCAGGGCCTTCGAGGGGTAGGACAGTTCCGAAGCCTGTCGCTACACCCAAGAAGGCTTTGTCTAAGAGACCCTGACAGGGGGGTCAAACCGCTGGGGGTCCCCACCAGGGGGGTAGTGAGCTTCTCCTGGTGCCCTCAGCGGGGTGGCCTTGGCGAGCGTTTTCCCGAGGGGCGCTCGCCTCCTCCGAGGAGGGGCCCAGAACTGTCGAACCAGTTGTTCCCTGCCAGTGCGCTGTTACAGGGCACTGTGTCTGCAGTACCTGTTACTCCAGAGGCCAGCCTCGAGAGGCTGGTACCCCTAGTAGATTTTCTGGCAGGGTGGAAGACCCTGCCGAATATATCTCAGTGGGTCCTGCGGATAATCGAGAGCAGGTATGCCATCCAATTCAGGACGCATCCGCCTCGTTTCAATGGGGTCCTGCCCACAGTGGTGGGCCCAGAGCAGGCTCTGGTACGGGAGCAGGAGGTACAGACTCTCCTGCTAAAAGGGGCTGTAGAACGAGTTCTTCCTCTCAGCAGGGAGTCGGGCTGGTACAGCCGGTACTTCGTTGTTCCCAAGCAGGATGGGGGGTGGCGTCCTATTTTGGACCTACGTCTGTTGAATCAGACGGTCGGGAGACTCAGCTTCAAAATGCTCACTCTCAAACAGATCGTATCACAGATCAGGTCCGAGGACTGGTTTGTCACGATAGATCTGAAGGACGCCTATTTCCACATCTCCATCCTTCCACAACACAGGAAGTTCCTGAGGTTCGCTTTTGGGGGCGAAGCGTACCATTATCGGGTTCTTCCATTTGGCCTAGCACTCTCTCCCCGTACGTTCACGAGATGTATAGACGCTGCCCTGGCGCCGTTGCGCTCCAGGGCATACGCATCCTCATTTACATCGACGTTTGGTTGATTCTGGCTCCGTCGGAGCATCTAGCGGTTCGGCATCGAGATGTCGTTCTGGCTCACATCTTCAAACTGGGGTTGAGGCTCATTGCCGGGAAGAGTGTGCTGTCGCCGGTACAGGTGACCACTTTCCTGGGCGTAGTCTGGGATTCGACCACGATGCGGGCACATTTGTCTCCTGCACGTGTGGCGTCAATCCTTGCAGCCGTCGAGCAGGTGAGGCTAGGCCAGTCACTCACTGTGAAACAGTTTCAGAGACTGTTGGGTCTGCTGGCAGCAGCGCCCAACGTTTTTCCTTGCGGCCTGCTGTTCATGAAACCGTTACAGTGGTGGCTCAGAACCAAGGGGTTCTCCCCGAGGGGAAACCAGTGCCGCATGATCACTGTTACGCGGCGTTGTCTCCGCACGCTGGTCATGTGGAGGAAGCCTTGGTTCCTAACCCAGGGTCCCGTGTTGGGAGCTCCGTGTCGTCGTGTTACACTAACGACGGATGCCTCCCTCACCGGCTGGGGGGCGATCATGAGTGGTCGCCCAATTCAAGGGCTCTGGCGGGGCCATCAGCTATCATGGCACATGAATTGGCTAGAGATGCTGGCAGTTTACCAGGCTCTGAAGCACTTCCTCCCAGACCTAAGGGGTCATCATGTCCTTGTCCGGTCGGACAACACATCGGGGGTTTTTACATCAACCACCAGGGGGGTCTGCGCTCACGCCCACTTTACAATCTGGCCCGCCAGGTCCTTCTGTGGTCCCACGGGAAGCTCCTTTCTTTAAGGGCCTTTTCTATCCCGGGGTACCTAAATTAGGGGGCAGACACCCTGTCGAGGCAGGGGCTTAGGCCCGGGGAGTGGAGACTCCATCCCGAGGTGGTGGAGCTCCTTTGGTCGCACTTCGGTCGGGCCGAAGTGGACCTGTTTGCGTCCAGAGAGACGTCACACTGTCCTCTGTGGTTTTCGCTGGCTCGTCCAGCCCCACTGGGGCTGGATGCCATGGTGCAGGCATGGCTGAGGTCACGCCTGTACACTTTCCCCCCGGTTGCTCTGCTCCCAGGAGTTCTGGAGAGGATCCGTCAGGAGCGGGTCAGTCTACTGCTCGTAGCACCGTTCTGGCCGGCCCGAGTATAGTTTGCGGACCTAATATCTCTCCTCGTCGGCTCTCCCCTGGAGATGCCGATCAGGAGGGACCTGCTTTCCCAGGCGCATGGGGTCATCCAGTTCACCCCCGCCCGGAGCTGTGGAAACTATGGGCCTGGCCTCTGAGGGGGCCCGCCTTTTAGTTCCAGGTCTCTCGACTGAGGTCGCTGAGACCATCCTTCACTCCAGAGCTCCACCACCTCGTGGTGTAGAGAGCGGCAGGCAGACCCAGTTAACTGCCCAGTGTTTGCAGTACTGGAGTTCCTGCAGCAACGCTTCTCTACAGGTCTACCCCCATCCACACTGAAGGTGTATGTGACGGCTTTGTCCGCATGCCATGTCCCTCTAAATGGGGTTTCTCTGGGGAGACACCCACTGGTATCACGCTTCCTTCGTGGCGCCCGGAGGCTGAGGCCAGCAGCCGGCATGAGGGTGCCATCCTGGGACCTGGCCATTGTACTAGAAGGCCTCTCCCGTGCTCCGTTTGAGCCCATTGAGGGGGTCCCTGACAAGTTCGTGACCCTCAAGGCGGTCTTCTTACTTGCCATCTCTTCTCTGAAGAGGATTGGTGATATGCAAGCGCTGTCGGTGGCGCCCTCTTACTTGGACTTCTCACCCGGAATGGTCAAGGCGTTTCTACTACCTTCACCCGGGTATGTCCCCAAGGTCCCAACTAACATCGTTGGGCCTATTGTGCTGCAAGCCTTCTGCCCTCCTCCTTTTTTGTCGGACCAGAAGAAGCATAACCTCCTCTGCCCGGTGAGGGCCTTAGACGCCTACGTCCACAGAACTGCCCTGTGAGGCTGCCCGAACACTTGTTCGTGTGCTTTGGACCACCCAAGAGAGGGGGTCCTGGGTCTAAGCAGAGGATGAGCAAGTGGGTGGTTGAGGCCATCTCACTTGCTTTCGAGTCGGCTGGTCAGCCTTCACCCTTGGCTGTTCGAGCCCACTCGACCAGGAGTATGGCGGCTTTAAAAGCCCTTTTGTCAGGTAAAGTGTCTCTACATGACGTCTGTGTTGCGGCAGGCTGGTCCTCACCGCACACGTTCGTGAGATTTTACCAGCTTGACTTTAGCTCCACGCCAGGGGCGCAGGTGCTTTCGTCCGAATGTGCGCTCTGACTTCACATGGCGGACACTTGCTCGTATGGCGAAGTGGGTAGTGGCGTTCCCATAGCGTTTTCACGCAGCTCGAAGTTCCCTGATAGGGAACGTCTCCGGTTACGTATGTAACCTTAGTTCCCTGAGGGGAACGAGACGCTGCGTGTCTGTGCCATACTCCCAGCATGCCCTTGGCACTTGCTTCAGCCCATCAGAAACTGAAGGTGCCGGTAATTAGGGGTGCTTTTATGACTTCCTGGTCGCGACGTCACCCGTCTGTGACGTTCCGTCACGCCATTGGACTAATTACACATGTGCTTCATGACGCACTCACGCAGAGCGTTCCCATAGCGTTTTCACGCAGCGTTTTTGACGAGACAAAAACAATGGAGCAGGCGAGCGAGTTGATTTGTCATTTGTTTTGGTAGAAACCGAGAGAGCGAGTGACAGGCATGGAGAGTGTGACACAACGCAGGTTCTCAACATTGCTCCCCCAAGGCTTCCCCATCTTGTGTCTTGTCCTGCACCAATCCTTGTCACTAGACCGTTGTTACAGCCTTGGTAGTTGCAGTTGGTAGCTCAGTGGTAGAGTGCATGCTTTGTGTGTATGAAATCCCAGTTGCTTCCCAGGTCGCCGTTGCAAATGAGAAATTGTTCTCAATCGACCTACCTGGTTAAATAAAGGTCGAAAAAAAATCGAAAATGGATTCCAATACCCCATAATTAAAAAGTTTACATTTTTTATAGATTGTGGAAAATTAAGTGGGTTCTTGGACACCTCCCTGACTAAGGCCCTGCTCCCCTGATTGCTCAGTTTCGGGCAGCTGATGGTTCCAAAGTTCTTCAATTTACAGATGATGAAGGCCCTGTGCTCGTTGGGACCTTCAACGCTGCAGAAATGTTTTTGTACTGTTTCCCAGATTGGTGCCTCGATACAATCTGTTCTCAGAGGTCTACATACAATTCCTGGGACTTCATGGCTTGGTATGTTTACATTTTTGTTTTTTTATATAACCTGGTAGACCGATTGAGAACAAATTCTCGTTTGCAACAGCGACCTGGGGAGAAGCTGGGAATTGAACCCAGGACATCATACACAAAGCATGCACTCTACAGCTGAGCTACCAACTCCTCCAATGACTAGTGGTCCTCTATTTGTTCTTTTTGTGTGGTAGTCATATTTTCCTTCAGGTAAGTTTGAGTTGTGTATGATCACCTGATTTGAGTTTGTTAATTAGCGGGGCTACTAGGTGTGTTTGCACTGGGATTCTCATTATTTCAATATCATGTTGCAGTAGGGGTGAGTGTTTGTTTCTGAATTATTTTATATGCCACTGTTAGATGTTATTTGTAAGTCCCTTGCATGCGCAGTTTTATTTTCATCACCGTGTTTAGTTTGACGTTCGTTGTTTCTGTGTTTATTTTACTTTTGGTTTAATAAATACCACAAACGTTGACATCACTCTGCATATTGCTCATTCCTGCATGTCACCCTAGTTTATGACAGTATGTGCTCTGATGTGCACTGTCAACTGTGGGACCTTAAATAGACAGGTGTGCCTTTCCAAATCATGTCCAATCAATTGAATTTACCACAGGTGGACTCCAATTAAGCTGTAGAAACATCTTAAGGATGATCAGTGGAAACAGTGCTCAATTTTTTGTGTCATGGCACTGGCGATTGCGTAACACAACATAATAGGGATTCACTTATGCCTATATTTCTTTTAGGGACCCTTGCTCAAGTATTACATTATTTTAAGCAGAAAACCAAAGTCTGACATAAATAAATTGTGGTCTGTCATAGTAAAATGTCATGTCATTGTTGGTGTTGTAATGTCTGATCATTCGTTTCAGCAAGTATTACCATGATTTTATTATTGTGACTATGCTGATAAAAATGTATTGCGTGTCAAAGCAATGTCAACTTACAGATTTGTCAATGTTCAAATGGTTCATGAATCATATTACGTTAGACATGTACCACTCACCTATAATGCCAACAATTTCAGAGATTCTTCCGTGTATCTATTTAATAAACTGAAATGTCCTCCCGATCACACTATCTGCACCCTTGCCTCTCTGTGACCCCCCCACTCAGGTTGTCGTTACTTGCCTCGTTAGCATCCATTCTAGCCTAATGCTCCTTTCGGGAACAACAAGCTAAAACAAGACAGCTTTTTCCAATAAAAAAAGGAAAAGTAAATCAGAAAAAGCTAAAAGTGCTTCGCAATTTGCATATTTGTTATTTATATTTTGTAACATGTTACCGCATCTATCGCTGTATCTTTTGCAATCTCTATCACTTTACCAACAGTTCGTCACACTCGCGATACAATAATGTGGTTGAGAATTGAAGATGAAAAATTTGTAAATTATAATTGGACAAGTGCAATGTCATTATTGTATTCTGTCTGTTGATTGGTTTGTGTTTGGCCAATAACATATTAGCATGCAATAATTAAGTGCATTACATTGATGTAAGAGATCCCATCTTGAAGCCAGCAGCAGCCTGTCCTCTTCTGCCCTCCACCACCCCTTTCCCCTCTGCATGCAAGTGTCGCTGTTCAGTATTTCAGTAGGAAATCAGAATTTCAGTGAGATTTTTTCCAAATAGAGAAATTATATGCTAAATTCTACTAATATTTGGTAATGATTTATTTCCACCAATTACTCTTTATATTTTGATTTCCCGCTTGCCTTTAATAAATATAGGAGGAGCAACCTCTGCCTCCGCTGGTTGAACCCGCCTCCGCTGGTTGAACCCGCCTCCGCTGGTTAAACCCGCCTCCGCTGGTTAAACCCGTCTCCGCTGGTTAAACCCGTCTCCGCTGGTGTTGGACACGCCTCCGCTGGTGTTGGACACGCCTCCGCTGGTGTTGGACACGCCTCCGCCGGTGTTGGACACGCCCCCGCCGGTGTTGGACACACCTCCGCCGATGTTGGACACGCCTCCGCCGGTGTTGGACACGCCTCCGCCGGTGTTGGACACGCCTCCGCCGGTTGAACCCGCCATCTCAACTCTCAAATACCAACGTCGCTGGGAGATTTTTCTTAGAGCGTAGCTCCACCCATTACCGCCCAGATTTGTTGGCTCTCATTGGAAATGAATGAGAGCTTGTATCTTAGCTGTAGCAATCGGACAGTGTGTTATACAAATGTAAGTTATAAAGGCTACCTAATGTACCCTGCAAACAAGCCTGCACTGGCCCTTTACGGGCGCACTTAGGGCTAGCCTATGGCCCCCCAGCGGGCTGCCAGCGCAGGCCCCATGAGAATTTGCTCATTGGCAAAACGTTGGCCCCTTAGCGCTGGCCCTGCACGGGCAGCCCTCACTTAGCCCTCACTAAGCCCACACAGGGCCCACACTAAGCCCGCACAGGGCCCACACTAAGCCCGCACAGGGCCCACACTAAGCCCACACAGGGCCAACACTAAGCCCGCA
The DNA here is from genome assembly GCA_029465975.1 of Dallia pectoralis. Classification (NCBI taxonomy): domain Eukaryota; kingdom Metazoa; phylum Chordata; class Actinopteri; order Esociformes; family Umbridae; genus Dallia; species Dallia pectoralis. The sequence goes on along the minus strand of CM055747.1, from coordinate 9,952,549 downwards.
CAGGGCCCACACTAAGCCCGAACAGGGCCCACACTAAGCCCACACAGGGCCCTCACTAAGCCCGCACAGGGCCCACACTAAGCCCGCACAGGGCCCACACTAAGCCCGCACAGGGCCCACACTAAGCCCTCACTAAGCCCACACTATTAATCTACAACAATAAATCTGTTTCACTATAAATACTTTTTAGCTACTATAACTATCTTTGGGAAAAACAATTATTCTATAAATCTGAAATGGATGCAGTTACCACTTAACTAATGTCTTTATTGTCAAAAATGTACAGTAGTCAAAGGGATTTCAAATTAATGTATTTATTAATTAAAAAATATAAAACATTCAATTCAGGTTAATACAATACTAAAAATGATCTATACAAATATAACATTTATTCAAATAAACATAAAAATAAAAAATATGAAATTATTACTTTGAACATTAATAATTACCACATTAAACATTTTTTAAGCAAAGGTCACTCTTCCCCCGAGGTCTCTTGACAGGTCAGTAGACGGTGGTAGCGCTCCTTTCGTCCACCCGCTCTGTCTCTTGAATTCCGCAGCCACACCTTTATTTCACCCTCAATTTCTGACTCGGGAGGACTTGGCTGAAATGTACATTTTCTTACAGCCTCTGAAAAGCAAATAGGCATGAAACAACACCGTGTGTGGGAAGTAATTAATATATGCCGTTTCTAATACCACATGCTAGCTTACCTGTTACAACCCTCCTTAGCCTCAGGTTCTGAAAAGGTATCTTCTGGTTTGAGCCATTCCAGTTCAATTGAGTGGCTAAAGAATGGCCAATCAATGTTGCCAGTATTCTCCTAGTTGCAACTTGGACGTTACACCCACCAATGGTTCCTAGATAGGCAGTCTAACAGAAAGAAAAGTACACAAATTAAAAAGTGATTTGCATTGGTAAAAAATTAGGTTCAGGACAAAAGATTTTTAAAAGCTTTCAATCAGTGAAAAGTACAGTTCTAGTTATGGCAGAAAGTCAGGTGAAGTTGCACTGTTGCCAGTTTGGGGACAGTAGGTTCTCTTGCTTCAGGACCCCCCTGGTGACTATTAAAGTGAAAGCACACTTTTGATGGACAAAATTGAAATTATTTCACACAAAAACTGCTCAAAATGCACAGAATAAACCATGTGTAAGTGTGTTTTAGCAAAAAATTGGAGCATGTCAGAAATAAAATGAATATGAAAAATATTTATAGAAGATTTATGCATTTAAGCTTATTTTTAATGATTTAGTTTCGGTAAAAGTATGCATTATAGCGATTATCAATGGTAAAACGGAAATTAGAATAGGCTTAGAAAATTGTAATCGGTGCATCTCTACTAATGAAACAAATCAAATCCACAGACAATACATTACGTGTTACGTGTTAAGTGAGTGAATTCAGCTTCAGGAGACGCGATCGAAAAACTTTAAATCCTTAATTTCATGTAAGGCCTAGCCTAATAAGAAAGAAATGGATACCAACATTGGGTTTTTCTTTCAAGAACCAATTCTCAATGGATAACCATCATTATAAGATGTAGCCACAAAGAGTAAAAACTACTTTTGCTTCCAAGGCTAGAGAGGTGTAAGCCTTTTTACAGTCTACTAAACATACCTGCTGATAGAGAGTGCCTCACAGGAAGGGGTATTGCTGCAGGTGAAGGACGTCTTGCAGGTGGAAGGTGGCTTTCAGGTGAAAGTTGACTCGCTTGTGGCGGGTGGCTCGCTGGTGGAAGGCGGCTCGCTGGTGGAAAGCGGCTCGCTGGTGGAAGGGGACTCGCTGGTGGAAGGTGGCTCGCTGGTGGAAGGTGGCTCGCTGGTGGAAGGTGGCTCGCTGGTGGAAGGTGGCTCGCTGGTGGAAGGTGGCTCGCTGGTGGAAGGTGGCTCGCTGGTGGAAGGTGGCTCGCTGGTGGAAGGTGGCTCGCTGGTGGAAGGTGGCTCGCTGGTGGAAGGTGGCTCGCTGGTGGAAGGTGGCTCGCTGGTGGAAGGTGGCTCGCTGGTGAAAGGTGGCTCGCTGGTGGAAGGCGGCTCGCTGGTGGAAGGCGGCTCGCTGGTGGAAGGCGGCTCGCTGGTGGAAGGCGGCTCGCTGGTGGAAGGCGGCTCGCTGGTGGAAGGCGGCTCGCTGGTGGAAGGCGGCTCGCTGGTGGAAAGCGGCTCGCTGGTGGAAAGCGGCTCGCTGGTGGAAGGTGGCTCGCTGGTGGAAGGGGACTCGCTGGTGGAAGGTGGCTTGCAGACAGAGTAACAAGAGAGTTATAACCAAAAGCTGGCAAACCCATGGGTGGTGGTGGAACTGGTGGCTGGTGTACGACTGCATCGGTGACCGTTTGTGACTGTCTCTGCCATTTCAGTGGTGCAGGTTCAGGCTCAAAATCAATGTAGCGTTTGGTAGGTCTGCACAAAATGAGGAGAAACAATCCAAGAATGCATTTTAACACACAAAAACAGCTGGCTTATACTAATAACTGGCTCATACTATTTTACAAATAGTAAGTTTGCTTTCAGGATCTTGTTCACAACATTTATAACTAAGAATGCACCAGTACTATAATTTATGTTTAATAATATTTAACCTAATTTGCATAAATTAAATAGACAGTAAAGGCCATAGAACAACACTTACTGTCTTGACCGCTGACTGCGATCTAATTCTTCAGGTTCACTGGCAACAATTACATTTGTTTCTGCCATTTTGGCTTTATATCTTGCCTTTTCATAATCCACTGTAAGAAACAAAATACATGTCAATAGGTATTTCATCCATTCACATTTTCCTTGACACCTTTCATGCAATGCTCAGTTTAAGTTATTTACAATTCTGGTAGAAAAAAAATCTACCTGCTGTGCCCAAAACACAGATTTCATGCGCTTTCCAAGTCTCTCCAGGAACTTCATGCATCAACAAAGCTGCCTTGTGTTTACCAGGGTCAGTATAAGGTGGCCACAGAGTTATGGAGGAGTCCTCATTAAGCCATTTGCTGCTCACAATCCCTACTGAGTAATCTGGGAACTCAACAATGTAGTACAGGGCCATCTCGCTTGTGCAAGGTGGTTCGCTGGTGGAAGACATTTACATAAACAAAAAAAGTAAGAAGAAACAAAAACTCAGTAGCTGTGGAGTGGCTGCCCATTCTGTGTCTGTGCGGATCAAAACATATTTTCTTGTTATATCTGACAGGTAGTTTATTTGGTCTGTACTTTCTAGATGACTTGCTTTATAAACACCAATGTCTTTTGAATCTAGAGGCAGGACAGAGGGCAGGACAGAGCATCAAGTACATGGCAATTGAGAGATTCATGAAATTTCTGTAGTGGGAAGAGGAAAGGATGTCTTGTAAAACAATTGGGCCAGTATAGAGTAAGAACTGGCGGAATTCAGTGGCTTTCCACCGGTCAATGTCTGCTAATCTTCTTGGCTTTCTCTGAAACTCAGTTGGCATATACTGCCTTAGCTGCTGCAATCTCGCAGAGATTGCTATCACTGCATGAGAACCCAACCTACAAGAAAAATCCCCCTTCATCCAAAAACGTATCAATTTTCGAGTCACTCCAAGGCAAACAAGGTGCATGTAGTCCAGAATGAACATTGTAACCATGCCTATGTTAATCCGTGCAAGGGGAGAGTTGCCCCTGTGGTGATCATCATCCTCCTGTCTAGAGAACTGATCATCTGTGCGGAGTGTAACCGTCTTCTCTGGGAAAGTCATGTGGTTCTTAACATAGACTCCTTCTTGATTGCAGCGCTCACACCCAAAGTACCCATTGTGTCCCTTAATGTTTTTAATAAACGATCTTGCAGGAGCATCGCAAATGAAGCAGTCAATCTTTAAATTAAAGTTCTTTCCTGCTACCTCAAAGCCTCGCTCAAGGCTAGCTACCTCCTCCACAAAGTCAGACAAATACTGCTCCAAATCCAGAGGCTTGCTATTGCCACAAAAAATTCCAATAACAAAAGGTTCGTCTGCAAATGACACTTTGCCCAAAATTGGCCACAACTGCAAAGCAGAGCTCTTGTACAAGGGCAACCCATCAACATTAATTTGGAGGCCAATAGTGTTGCTAACATCGTTGATGATAGTTGAAATTGTCCGCAAATAAGTGAGAATGCCAAAATGTATATATTCACCTCCTTTGATGTTTTTAACATTGGCTGATATTTTTGCGGTTTGTAGCAGGGTGCGAGCTTGCTTTGGTAAATTTGGATGGAACTCCTGTAGTGCACAAAGAAGATCTGAGAGGGTGTTCTGTGGCACATCATTACTCAGAGCCCACTCACACAGCACCTTTGATAGTTTTGCACATTCATCTTCCACAGTATCACTCTCATCACTACAGTCTGTATCACCATCTTCAACTGCATCATCCTCATCACTACTGTTGCCACAGTCATCAAATGAATTTAGGCAATCCATGAAAATATCATCTTCCTCATCATTGACATCCAGATTGGATTCAGGATTAACTTCTCCCAAACTTTCACCTCCATTAATCTCCTGTACGGAGCCCCCCTGGTGTCAGCCAAGAAAAAAAAGTAAACTGTTCCCTCGGTTTTATAAACTGCGCGCACGGTTTTGCAATCTGTATGCTGCTTACAGTATGCCACTCGTGACGTCTTCTCTGGAACGTACACTTTTCCGTACATTTACGTGGGCACGTTTACAAATTCGTGCGTGCGCGCGCAGATTGCAAAACCGTGCGCGCGCACGCACGAATTTGTAAACGTGCCCACGTAAATGTACGGAAAAGTGTACGTTCCAGAGAAGACGTCACGAGTGGCATACTGTCAGCAGCCTCTGCATCCGACAAGTAAGTGATATTTATCTAGATTTAAGGATACATGTAATGCTATATTGTGTATTGCATTGTTTGTTTTATTGCTTTCTTAACTTCCGTTGCATTAATTGGGCATTTCACCCAGTCCAAAACCTTACAGTTAGCTAGGCTGCTGTTACAGCTAGGAGGAGGTCGGGGTAGATTGGTGTGGGGTTTTGTTGCCTTAACATAATGTCTACCGAAATTGTTAGAGCAACTATAGTCTGATTCTGATTCAGTGCTCTGTAGTCTGGTTGTTAGAGCAACTATAGACTGCTTCTGATTCAGTGCTCTGTAGTCTGGTTGTTAGAGCAACTATAGACTGCTTCTGATTCAGTGCTCTGTAGTCTGGTTGTTAGAGCAACTATAGACTGCTTCTGATTCAGTGCTCTGTAGTATGGTTGTTAGAGCAACTATAGACTGCTTCTGATTCAGGGCTCTGTAGTCTGGTTGTTAGAGCAACTATAGACTGCTTCTGATTCAGTGCTCTGTAGTCTGGTCACCTATTTTCGTAAGATTTCATTTGTTACATACATATGAAGATTCCAAATGTAAAGGCAAATGTATTCTTCAACACACTCCTGCTGGTATCTCTGTCTCTCACATTTTGATAAGTTTATGACCATACTTCTATATCTGTATATGTACTCATATCCCTGTTTTGTTTGTTCTAGGTGATTTGGTTCCATGGTTGTCCGGTGATCTCAACGGAGGATAGGACAATAGAGGATATATATATGTAGATAGAGATATATTTATATATATATTTTTATTTATAGATATATTATATAGATTTATATTACATCGATATGAGTGTGTGTATGTATTATACACACGCACACACACACACACACGTATTTGTGTGTTGAATACATTTTGCCCATGTTTATTTAAACATCTACATTTTTTATATTTGTTCCACTTTTTTATAAACATAAAGTAAATGTATTGTTCCAATACAGTTTTTAAAATACAGAGCTCTATTTTGAACGGGTGTATTACATGCCAATTCAATTGGTTGAAGGTGTTGAAATTACATCAAATCTTTTTTTTGTATATGAGTTGTTTTCTTTTTTTTGACACAACAGGGAATGTTACCAGAGAAGAATAATAAAAATGTCCCTTTTATTATAGATATTTTTTGTAAAGACTGTTTCCTGTTCATTTTTCAAACTATTAAACGACTCATTAAACGACTCATATACACACACTATTAAACGACTCATATACACACACTCAGAGTGTGTGTATATGAGTTTCTCATTCTAGGGGATTCCAGGGGCGGAAAAACAAATGTTTTATTGTCTGTGGGAGCACCAAAAAAGCAGGTTACTTATACTCTCAGAAAGGTAAGTCTCTTGGTCTGGTAGGTGTGACAGAACTATCTAAAGGCCTGAAAAGACAACTCAAAGAACAACAAGACATATAAAAGTGCCAACTAAATGTATTTATTTTGTACAACTTGTCGCTGGATTTGAAAATCTACTTAAACTCTACCCAGTTTACCCTACTCGTGTTGATGTCACTACATTTAGGATTGTTAGACCCTGTAGCTTTCATCAGCATATGCTTTGCTCATTGTGTGTATGAGATTATCAACATCAGTCATTGTGGTGTCTGAAGACTGTCCGCTGTAGTCTCCTACGGCCGGAAGCCCACGAATGCTGCGCCTTATGTAGCTCACCTGATGCGTTTCAGTAAGTAAGGACTTGGTTAGACTACTTTTGAAATGCCTCTGCTACTACCAATCAATGTTTAATATTGTAGTCAGTTTTCTCTCAGGTAAAGGTCAATGGCCATGTATGCATCCATAGGAACACGGAGGTTGTTTTGGGCCATTAGGTAGATGCAGAGGATGAACACCTCTTCATCACAAGCAATGTCACTGCGGTGGATGCAGTCAGAATCACACCTGATGCAATCTCCCTCAGAAACCTGGCAAAGATACTGTTCTGTGTTATATAGTTATATATAGTTATATAGTTCTGGGATAGAATACATGGAATCAGCCCGACCATGGGGAACATGTTCCTTCCTTGATGGACGAATCAGGTGGCTGTTCCAGGTCTCCTTGGTTGAATCCAAATCATCTTGCAAAGGTGAGTGGTAGAGTATAAATGATGTCCAGTTCTATTAGCTCAACTTCATCCATTGGAAGGATCCTGCCTACTTCTCACTGACACACAGCCTGGAGAGGAAAACAGACAAGGGGAAAAGTATTGGAGACTTTAATAAACTCAACACATCATTATAGCCATTTAGTTATAGTAACTGAGAAATCATTGCACTTGCCAGTATTTACTATGATGTGACTTATGTCCATATGTATTTACCAAATGACATCTTACGAAAATAGGTGACCAGACTACAGAGCACTGTAAGAATCAGAATCAGTCTATAGTTGCTCTAACAACTAGACTACAGAGCACTGAATCAGAAGCAGTCTATAGTTGCTCTAACAACCAGACTACAGAGCACTGAATCAGAAGCAGTCTATAGTTGCTCTAACAACTAGACTACAGAGCACTGAATCAGAAGCAGTCTATAGTTGCTCTAACAATTTCGGTAGACATTATGTTAAGGCAACAAAACCCCACACCAATCTACCCCGACCTCCTCCTAGCTGTAACAGCAGCCTAGCTAACTGTAAGGTTTTGGACTGGGTGAAATGCCCAATTAATGTAACGGAAGTTAAGAAAGCAATAAAACGAACAATGCAATACACAATATAGCATTACATGTATCCTTAAATCTAGATGAATATCACTTACTTGTCGGATGCAGAGGCTGCTGACAGTATGCCACTCGTGACGTCTTCTCTGGAACGTACACTTTTCCGTACGTTTACGTGGGCACGTTTACAAATTCGTGCGTGCGCGCGCAGATTGCAAAACCGTGCGCGCAGATTGCAAAACCGTGCTTGCAGTTTATAAAACCGAGGGAACAGTTTATAAAACCGAGGGAACAGTTTACTTTTTTTTTTCTTAGCTGACACCAGGGGGGCTCTGTACTCCTGAACTGAAGATGAATCAAAAACAAATTGGATTCTTAATGTGTGCCGGCGCTTAGTCCAATAACTCCTGGAAGCCATATCCTCGTAACCTGTGATAAAATATATAGGACTTTCACTTTCTTGGGCAGACATTCTTGCCGAGTCAAATACATTTTATTTACTGTATAAATCATACATTGATTCTTCCGGTTACACACTGGAAGCGTCTCGCGAGCGTGTCAGACGCGTGGCGTGTCCGTTTTGATTTTGGCTCCCATGTTATCAGGTTAGAGCTTACACACTGCCTGCGTGAGACGCGCGCCTGCTAGAAATAGAACCAATATTTAAAATAGGCGTGTTGGAAGCGTTTCTAGGCAAAATAGAATAGGAAAATATGTATGTCATTTAGACACGAATGCATATTAATAAATGACATTTTGATGTTTGAAAGTCTCTAGGTTTTGACATCAATGTAGAAATGTAATAAGAAATGTCAGAGAAAAGATTTTCAAATATTTCACCTGTCATACAAAACGAAATATTATGTAACATATTTTGCAGTCAATACTGCCGACGATGTTTAGCTTTAATGAAATCAGTAATCTATATATTTATGTTTTAATTTTCCATAGTAACATATGTATACATGTAGCCTATAAAGGGTTGGATAGGCTCCAAAAACAACATAAACACTTTTCAGAGTTGGAATCTGTCGGCACTATGGAACAGCGAACAGCGCCGCGTCAGACACGCTTCTGGTGTGTAGGACACAGAAAAATACACGCAGCAGCCAGGCTTCTGAGACGCAACAGAAACGCCACGCTCGCGAGACGCTTCCAGTGTGCAACCGGCCTTAATAAAGCTACTGTGTTAAAGTACTTATAGGCCGGTTACACACTGGAAGCGTCTCGCGAGCGTGGCGTTTCTGTTTTTTTTCTGTGGAAAATTAAAACATAAATATATAGATTACTGATTTGATGAAATATGTGCACATCCTTGTTATACCCTAAGAGATTTAATAACTTAAGATGACAAGAATAAAAATCCTGTGTCTGGTATCCGATAAATAGAAGAAAAAGTAAAAAGTAATAAAAGTTTTCACTGTTAAAAGATCCCAATGTCCAACAAATTCACAAACAGTTGTGGACGATGTCGGGTAATATTAATTAAAACATGTTATGCAAATGAAATAAAGATAAATCAACGTTCTAATGAATAAAGACATTTATTTACAGTACTGTGCAAACGTCTTAGGCATGTTAATATGTTAATATGATCTCCAATGTTGTTTTGAGTGTTTTAGACAATGGTGTGAAGCAACTATAATGAATAAACATTTATTTGACTTGACTGAGGTGTTATTAGTCATGTGAACTTTTCTTTTCTTTCAATTGAATGTATCTTTTATTGTTGAACATGTTTAGCTATTAGAATGATATAAATGGCATTAGTCCTATACGTCTATGGGAAATTGTATAAAAACAGACACAAAGAAGTGAGAAGTTTAAAATGTAATTTAAACTCAACTAACTCTGCCAGAGTGATGGATATCATAATAACTATTTATAACTACTTCATATCTCTGTACCATCAATAACTTTACATTTTGACCTTCTCAAATAAATCAAAAGCCTTATGTATTATTCCTAATATGCAGAATTCAAAATGAACTAGGTTGGTTGATTTCTTTTTAATTTACGAGGCAGCCAGATTTTTTTACCACCAATTGCATGGTACATTGTTAATTTTGGATTACATTATAATGATCATATCCAGTAAAAATAATAGATTTGTTGAAATTGCAAATAATGTATTTTTTCTTTTTATTCCTTCTGAGCAGAGTTATACATTGTAGGTCTTATTTAATTTCACATTTAATTTTAAAAAGCAGCCAAAACATAATGAAAGTGGTGGGCTACCTAAACAAAACCCGCATGGGCCCAAAGGTACAAAATCTGCGCTGGGCCCGAACGGGCTGGCCCACAATGGGCCATCATGGGCTTAATGTGGGCAGCCCGCTAGTGTGGGCTGCCCACAGATAGCCCGCAGTGAGCCCAAAGCTGTGGGCCTCGCCTGGGCAAGCCCGCACAGGGCCTGTTTAGGTTTGGTGTGGGCTGGCCCTAGCCCACTGTGCCCGCAAAAAGCCCGCATGGGCCCCGGAGGGGCATGTTTGCAGGGTATCTTATTAATTATGCTTGAACAATGGAATCTGATTAGGCCTTAGAAGTTGTTTTGCCCAAATCTGGCACAGATCTTTGTCAGGCAGTATGGCGGAACCAAACGCAGACATGAATCTTGTTCGATGGGTTTTATTTAACGAAAAACAAAACAAACGAACAGCAACATCCTATAAACTATGCATCGACTTAATACAACAAAACAGCTCTTTAAACAAACACACATCACTCACCAACACGTAAGTCCTGACATACAACAATGATTACCATTCTGATTACTGTGTTGGGAGGGAGGATGACTTCGAGTGTTTTTGAACGGAGTGCGTTGCAGGTTCACATACTTAATCAGGCCGAACCAGATGATAGATAAGACCAGAGCATTTGCCTCCCCTGTCAGTTTTCTCTGGAGCTTTTACTGTGTATAATGAATCATGATCACAGCCACATGTCGTCGTAGCATTTGTATTCACTATAATGGTTTCCTAAAGTTACAGAGATTAGTTTATATCCAAGTGCAGCCGAAACGTAACTCATGGACACAGCGGAAGCCCTGATTGTGAGGATTTTATTTAATGTCTCCACTATTATCACGACTCGTTAGGGTGTAGTGCGGTTCAAACTAGATGCAGAGCTAGGTAATCCGTTCAAATGAGGTTGTTGCACACGAACATAAAACAAACCATAAACGGCGACAAAAATGCTAACTGGCTAAACTGAAACAAAAGTGCGCATAGCGTCTTATACATACACAGTCAAAACCACAGCAATATACCAACACTCACCTCGAATATAACGTGTGACATAGAACAATGAAGAGCAACGAGTGACATCTTAGCAATCCCCTTTATAGCCCAGTGATTACAAATCCCCAACAGCTGTAACCAACATAAACCAGGAAGGGGTGCACCCGAAACCAGACAGTGCAGTACCCTAACTCACCACTCGTGACAGTACCCCCCACTCAGCTCTGCCTTGCCATAGTCTGGTCCTGGCCCCGGCAGCTCAAGCCATCTCCTCCACCACCCTCTAGCCACCTCCGGAGGCTGGTACTCCAGTCCCCAAGGTGGTCTCTGGGTCCTGGAGGTCGGTGGCTGGAAGGGGTCATAGCCCTGTTGGAGCTGGGGTTGTGGCCGTAGCTCCAGAGCTCTTTCTGGCTCTGGCTGCAGCCCCGGAGCAGTGGGTGGTTGGTGTGGCAGCACCAGGGCCGTGGGTGTTCTCTCCGCGGACCTCCTTGAACACCCCGTTAGCTCCCCCCCCAAAAACTACTTTGGGGCGCCTCCGGGATGTCCTCTTGCCTTCATAGAAGGCCCGCGGACCCATTTTCACAGACCCTGAATGCTGCATTGGTGGTTGGTATTCAGCATACGGCCGGAGACGTAGCCACCGCTCCTGTGGTGTCTCCGGCCGATTCCATTCCCACCGCCCCGTGGGGCGATGGTGAGTTTCATCCGACGGGGCGCTATAGCTTGCCCCCCCGTGGAATCCACTCACCGTCTGGCTCCGCTGGCTTAGGTGGCTCTTCATTCTGTCACGACTCGTTAGGGTTTAGTGCGGTTCAAGCCAGATGCAGAGCTAGGTAATCCGTTCAAATGAGGTTGTTGCACACGAACATAAAACAAACCATAAACGGCGACAAAAATGCTAACTGGCTAAACTGAAACAAAAGTGCGCATAGCGTCTTATACATACACAGTCAAAACCACAGCAATATACCAACACTCACCTCGAATATAACGTGTGACATAGAACAATGAAGAGCAACGAGTGACATCATAGCAATCCCCTTTATAGCCCAGTGATTACAAATCCCCAACAGCTGTAACCAACATAAACCAGGAAGGGGTGCACCCGAAACCAGACAGTGCAGTACCCTAACTCACCACTCGTGACAACTATCATGTGGGTTTCTGACTGTTAAGTCACATGCTGTCAGTCTAAACAACATCTCACCATTGACCGTAGGTTGTCACGTCCTGGAGATTTTCCTGTCAACAAAGACTTTAAAATGTATATTAATTATTTAGATGGAGAGGTAATACATTGTTTCTCTATGAAACAAGTAGAGAATATGAATACCAATGATACCGTTCTTTTGAGAAGATTATTCTGTCTGTATATGTCTTCATTGACCACCTTGCAGGACGCCATACAAATAAAGATATGTGGAATATTCCTGCACTATGGGATTTACAAAATACCATTTGTTATAACACAGTGACAGACACAATTCATTCATTCATGGAAGCTAGGGACCTATTCCGTAAAGAAGTTGAGCTATAAGATCTATGTTCTATGAGTCATGAGAATTGGCATCTACAAATATCAGATTTGGGGGAGGGGGTGATGTGGGGTTCGCTGTTTGTCTCTCCATTTCCATTCATTTAAAATCACCATCAACCACCAATGAACTGTCTCTATATATTCGACTTGACCTATGGCCTATGCAAGTCACTGAATTAATAAAATGCGTTGTTCTTCACTCTGAATTAAAATGTTAATGGTTACCACAGACCTTCTGCAATGCGTCTACTGTGTGTTTAGTGGCACTCGCACAGGAATGCTGACATTAGTAAATCATTCCATAGACCTATCTAAACATGTACAATTGTATTATGTTTATAGCAAGTTTTACCACTGGCAATTTCTCTATGTCATGAATTATAGCCAGACTTCTTTTCTATATGAAAGGAACACAATTTTTTTTATAAAGTATTGATTTCCAGAATAGTAGATTGGTGAATTCAATTGTAACATTGTTAGCTGTATGAGCTGGCTATTCACTGGCAGGATGCATTGCTCTTTGTTCTTGCTGCATTCAAATAAAATATAATGACTTATGAACTTTAAAATGTTCACATTTTTTTCCTTACAGCCTGAAATAAAAGCACATGCAATCTGACTTTTTCTGGCTTCTTTCATACACAGTTTGCCACAATATCCAATTTACTATTAGAATTTGAATTGTAATTGCAAACTTGCTGAGGTATAACCAATTGTCTTCCAGATCACAAAGCAAGCTAATTAGCTGCATTTTATCAATTGATCTGTTACAAAATGTTTCATTCATGCAATGCTTTTATAGCAGCATTAGTCAAAATGTTTGCGAACCTAAGCCAACAAGACTCAAAATGTACTGTGAAATGTTAAATGCACTGACGAAGTTGTGTTCCATCTAGTTCATAATTCATAGTCAATATCAAAATGTATAATATAAACACTACAAGCCCCAAACACGGGGTTACATGACATAATAGTCTGTGGTAAATGCTCCACTAAATATCTTCTCTGAATATGTTTGTATAAAATGTGCATGCCACCAACGTTTGCGTAAACATTTGTAAGTATTAAAGATGTCAATTTATTTTAGGAAGAACCTCTCTACAATCTCTTGGTATTCAATTAGGCATTTAAACTACTCTTTATACCTCTCAACAGCTACTGAGGGAATGTAAGACATTGGTGGTGAGTTGGTGTCTAAGTGAGGAGGCCATTTTTATAGCTCTGTGGTGCTATTTTAATTGAAGAAAATGAACTATTCCATTTCAGTGTTTTTTTGTTGGTAAAGCCTACTGGTCAAGTCAGGGGTCGATCCAATTGTCAGTGTTATTCCCATTTGCTGTTCCTTTGGGTCATGTGCCAATAAAGTTTGGAATGTAGTCCTGGAAGAGAAAAATGAATGGTGTTGTTTCACTTACTCTGGGGCCATGTTGTATTTTCCAGTAGGTAGAGCATATATTATAAAATGGTGTTACCTATTAAATAGAGGCACTGCAAACATTTTTTGTGTTTAGGCCAACTCTTTCTCGTGATGACAACCTCAAGACTCCATAATCTATTTCTGCCATATAAACTGATTAAGTGTGAACTTATGCTTAATTTATTTTTCTGTTTTCTACATATCTCTATGTAGCTACTGCCATAATAAAACAATGTTTCCACAACGGGCAACCAAAAACAAATGACATATATAGGAACATAACAAGACACAGGTAAAACCAATGGAACTGATGACTAGGAACTTACTAGAACAAACACAGTGAAAACAAGGACCAGACCAGGGGAAACATAGTACACCAGAAGGCAGCACAAGAAAAGACATGACAAGAACTGCACAACAAGACACAGCAGTGGGGAAGGTGCGTTGCTCTTATCGTGCTCATGTTGGCGTTAAGTACACCGCCGAGGCAGACCGCATCAGTGAAACCTACCTAATGCTAACCAAATCATAAAACAGAAAAAGCACAACGGCACTAGACTCCTAGTCTGTCGGGTTATTCTGTAATGTGCAATTCCAGGTTTTTAAGCACCAACTGCAGAATGCAATTTAGGTATTTTTTTACTCAATAACCTCTCTGTACATGTCTTAGGATACATTGGACACAAAGAATAATAACTCATGAATTGTGTACAAGAAACGAGGCAACTTAAAGCACACTTAATCATCACAACTAGACCCAGCTACCATCGTTCTAATGCCAGTGATTACTGCAATCTGGTTCATGGTCGAGGACAGGCAGGGTTTGATAATGGGAGTGGGCTGGTTCGTGGTCGGTGGGAAGGCAATGGTCAAAACAGGTTTGAAGCAGGATAGTTAAGGGTTCAGGCAGGCTCGGGGTCGTTAAACGGAAACGGTCAAAACACTGGGTAACAGGGTAACGCTGGAAACATAGTGTACAAGACAAAAAAACTGGCAACAGGAAACACAGACATATAAAGCCCAGGGAACAATCAACACAATGGAAAGTGGTGGAGACAATGACAAACCATGTGAGACAGATCCGGTTGTGACCGGACCACCTGGCGGTCAACCCGGGCGTCGACCTGGCAGACCAGGACATCGGCGACAGAAATCGGCGATAAGGGCTAGATCCAATATGTTCTTCTGTGCTACCCATGAGCGTTCCTCTGGCCCATAGCCTTCCCAGTCCACCAGGTACTGAAATCCCCTGCCCCGAGGTCGAACCTTCAGCAGGCGGCGCACAGTGAAGGCCGGATGGCCAACAATCATCTGCAGCCGAGAAGGAGCCCTGGGGACTAAGGACAAAGGAGAGTTAAACACAGGTTTGACACGAGACACATGAAAGGTAGGGTGGACACGAAGGGATGGGGGTAGGCGGAGCCGAATTGCCACTGGGTTGACCATATGGGCTATTTGGAAAGGTCCAATAAACCGGTGGACCAGCTTACGGGATTCCACGTTAAGAGAATGGTCTCGGGTGGACAGCCAAACCATCTGCCCTGCACTGTAACGAGGGGCTGGGGTCCGCCGACGATTGGCCTGTCTCAGATAGCGAGTTCCTTAGCAGAGACGAACGTGCCCTGCTCCAGGTGCGGCGGCAGCAACGCACAAAGGCTTAAGCAGAGGGCACCCCGACTTCGGGTTCCTGGTCCAGGATCAGGGGTGGTTGATATCCCAGGGAACCTTCGAACGTCGAGAGACCTGTGGCGAAGCTGGAGTTGTGGGTGTATTCCACCCACATAAGGCATTTGGACCACGTTGTGGGATTATCCGCCACCATGCATCTTAATGCAGCCTCCATATCTTGGTTCCGTCTGGCCATTGAACTGTGGATGGAAACCAGACAAATGGCTGACCATTGCCCCGATTAGCAAGCAGAACGCCTACCCGGTCAGACACCGTGTTAAGACCATGGGTTTGAAAAACATAGTCCAACATTAGAAGGGCTGTTTCCTTGGCTGACGGGATCTTGGGCAAGGGAATGACTCTGACCGCCTTGATCAGGATGGCCGTGTTTCAGGATGGCCGTGTTTCCGGAGAATGTTGAATGCTTGGTCACCGGAAAAACGGACCTTGGTGGACGTGAGTGCAGTCAGGGGTGCCGCCACTAAGCTATAGTTGCGAATGAAATGCCGAAGTTTGCAAACCAGAGGAAACACTGCAACTGTAGTCCTGTAATGGGGACTGGCCACTCTGCCACAGCCTGTACTTTCTCTGGTTCCATCTTAATTCTCCCGGCGGAGACGATGAATCCCAAGAAGGGGACAACGGACTGGTGGAAAGGTAACTTCTCCACTTTGACGTATAACTGGTTCTCCAAGAGCCGTTGGAGCACCTGGCGCACGTGAGAGACATGTTCTTGGGTTGACCGTGGAACAACAGACAGATCCTTTTCCAACAGCCAGATCAATCGCCTTCAACTTGAAAGCTGCATCATATGCATTTCTCTGTGTCTTTGCCATGAGGGTGACTAAATTACTACCATAATCAGAATAAGGGGAAGTTAGAACACGATTTAATCTAAACAGTAATGAAAGCTTCATGCCTCCACACAAATGAGCACGTCTGTTAAGTTGACTATCTTACGCAGTTTTAACTTAGCGTGAAAGTATAAGCAGAACATTTGTTTCATTCACTTATTTATTTAACACAAATATACGGCTCTGTTCATATGTCTCCATTTCCATTCGGCAGGTGCACACTAATAATGCAGGAAAAACATGGCATACAAGCAGGTATGAGAACGTAATACCTAACAAAAACGTAGTACCATACTACTTGGATATAGGAACCAACCCAATTACCTTAATGATAAGAGCGTTATCAACAAAGGATATTTAAACACGTCACAGAATGTGTTTTTTTTATGTGAAAGCAGTAAAAATCCATATATTAGCCGCGTCGTTGTTTAAGCCGCATGGTTCAAAGCATGGGAAGAAAGTTGCGGCTTATAATCCGGAAATTACGGTAAACTTCTGAGTCAATAAGAGCATGGACAGAGATGTATCACCCCACAGCAGGGTAGCCTGCACACGTTTACGGGTGTGCGTCTCCAGGGTTTAGCAATCTGGCTCAACAAACGTCCCGTATCTAGCCAGGCCTTTTAACGGACAGTTGGCTATAAAATGGCTTGCTCCGCCAACAATACAAACAACTGTGGGTGGTGAGACGCTGCTGTCGAACAGCAGGTGGCAGTCTCGTTTATCCCAACTGTATGGGTTCAGCGGGAGCGTAATACACAACACTCGGTCCCTTCCGGTGGTGTTCGGAAGTAGATCCAGGCTCGAACTGTCCTTGTTCATATAACTAGCTCTCACTTTACTCCGAATTTCTGCTCCTGTTTCCTAGTTTTATCTAGAAATCACAGAGGAGATTCAGTTCCTCCCTTTGAGCTCCCCCCACGTTCCTGTGGTATCAGGCCTTTCTTGGCTGGTTAACACAGATTGATTGGTCAACTAGGTCTATAGCTAGTTGGAGTCCCTTTTGTCTGGCTAATTTCCTTTTGTCTGGCTAATGTATCCCTTGGAAACATTATGTGCTGTTTCATTTGTCAAAAAAGCACTGTTTCCAAGGTCTGTGTTTGCACAAACACATACTTTCAAACAAAACAATGTATTTTTGCTTATTTAGATTAGAAAGTGAAGTCTCACTTTGCAACCATCAATAATAGCACAGCCCTAAAAATATAAATGGGCTGACACTTCAGAAGTATTCATTCTCATAAGGAGACAGAGACGAGGAGTTTGATATGTGAGATTCTTCTGATGGATACTTTTCGATTTGGAAAGCAAACGGCTTACATTTTAATAAGCCCAGTAGAATGAGAAAGTTGAGTCTTGTGATTGACAGCCCACAAGGTCAGGAAAATATTCAGTTTTAAGGTGAGATATGAAAATATGACCAAGACAAAGTGAAACAGCAGAGGATGAGTTTTAACCTTTGCTGTTATCTAACATACGTGCCAATAAAACTCCTATCAGTGACCATGGAAACAGACAGAATCTCTCCTCAGTCAAACAACATTAGCTACGTGCCCCATCCGTGTGTCAAGGTTTCACATTGATCTAAAGACGCATCGGACCTCAACAGTAAAAGCCTTTGATATGCTGAGGAATCCCTGATGATTGATTCTGCATTTGAATTCTGCATTTGAATTGTGTCGTTTTTAGAAAGAAAAACATTGCTTAATACACAGACTAAATTATTTGTAGGCCATTGTAAGGCATTTCGGTGTAATTTTGTGGTCACATAGCAAATGTGCTGCTAACCAATTAGGAACCAAGCTCTATATACTTCCAAATATTGCAACAGGTGTCATGTTGCTTTATTGAAGTAGCTGACAGGCCATTGTCTTATGGAAAGAAAATACCACTACACACACCTACCTTTGTCTGATGTTGAAAAACAAAAGACAACAGCAATTCAATTAGACACCCATATGAATATCCCTGCTGCTGTCAGCGCGCATAAAAACCAAGAACGTTCCTATACATTGACAGCAGACAATTTCTTCAAAGTCATCACAAATGTCAGAGACTGAAAGAAAAACATGTATTCAGAAAAGCTTCTGTAATTCACAAATGGATGTAAGAGAAAGGGAAAATATCCAAATGTTTTCAAGTTCCTGAAAAGTGTCAGTTTGGAGATAGAGACAATATGCAATTTTAGACCTGTTAGTGACTGTAGTGACTTGGTAAGGACAATGCAGCTGAGTCTGTCTTGTCTCCATTGTGCAGGTATGACCTGCCTGACATCTAGCCAAGATCTACATTTTTTTCTTTTGGACTCCATATAGGTTAACAGGCTTTAATATGGTCCATTGCTCTTTCATCATAACTCACTCTAATATTCCCTAATGTTCTCCATCCCGCAAAGCATATATTTAGAGGAATCACATATAAAGCAAAATGCATGAAGTGTTTCCAAAGGATATGCAGGAAAGGAACCCCATCGTAGAGCGTATCACATTCGATGGGTTTTAATCTTGAAAATAAACACGACAATGGACGGCAAACGTAAAGACTGTGATTTAAATGAAAATGCGCTGACTTTAGTGACTTGCTAAACATATTCCGAAAACAGCTACTTGAGACAAACGCTCAGCCAGCCGGCTAAGTGGACGTGACGTGAAACAATGCAAAGCAAATCAGTGACAGTAACGAGCAACCTAAATATCCACACCCTTACTTAACTATGCCCTGGTGTGTTTAATCGAAACAAACTAGCCACCCAACCGGAACTAGCCGGGTGCACCCGACTAAAAGACCCCGAATGGGAACAAAAGATTCCCACCCGTGACAATACTGAAGCGCATAAGGATTTATTAAAATACCTGTCAATTGACTTAAATATTACATGTTGGGTAATATAGGGTGACAAACGGATACGGCTGTTATAGAACATGATTGGACAAGGATGATTGGTTTGGAGGATGTTTATTGCGGTGAGGGTTTGCGGACTAATTAAGCTGTGATGAAACATCACTCCAATTGAGTTTGCGATTCCCCATACACTAACAAACATTAGCGAGGAAGAACATACTATGAGCTATTAATGAATTATGCATGTGAATATTGATTTTCAAACCATTCAGCTTGTAATTAAAATGAGCGAGGTCACCAATCTTGACAAATTGACTGCCGACTTGCACACTTTATGTGGATTGTATTACCAGCGGACTAACAAACAAAATAAAAGGCAGTTTTGGAGTCAAATAACCCTTTATGAGCAGAAGGACCACATGTGATTTGTGATTTTGAATATGCTCTTTTTAAAGCAGAACCTTCCAACATCTAATCATTTACAACTATATTTTAAATTGAGTGTCCAATCTGTTTGTTTGTCTGACTAAGTGTCTATATACATTGTGACAACGAAACGTATTCAGAATTGCAGTTCCCAAACAGGTGAGTGTGTTTCCATGTAGCTGTGTGTTTGTTTGATTAAATCATTAAGACGCTTGGTATGCACACTCTAATTTCAAGTACAAATTATATGTTTTTCCATTCTATGTTTGTTTTATGTTCAATAAAATACCTCAAACGTGATACCTAGCTCTGCGAGAGGCTTTCACTGCACACAACCTAAAGGAGACAAGACAGAAACAATATATTTGAAATACAGTAAGAGCATATTTTCACTATACCAAAATGTAATTTCCAATCATGTATTAAAATAATCATGTTTTCCAACCCAGGAAATGACAATTTAAATAAAAGCAATTTTCAACTTTATATACAATGTTGTTATTATAGTTTTTTCTTGATTCTTTGGCTTGTGCATTGACTGAGAAGCGTAAATAAGTTTGTCGTTTAGAACTTCTCTGATGCGGCTTATTCCTGCACATATTTTAGAGAAGTGACAGAACCATATTTATGTCATGTCATTCATAGTAACTCAATCATGTCTACAATACCTCAAAATTAATTTGGTTGAATTTAAAAGTATTGAGTGCTCATGGCACCATAAAGACCTAAATATACGTGCACTTATTAAATGACAGTGTACACATTTTGGCCATCTATATTCATTTGCAAGGAGACTTTAACATTTTTGTTTCACTTCATGCACCAGCGTGATTTTATTACAGCCTGGTCCTTCCGACGCAAAGATAAACAAGATGCGCCATCTACTGGTGATTGTTTGTCAGCAACATTCTCCTATTCAAAACATGGGTCAAATGGCATATTCCCACGAAAGAGATGGGTTTCAATGCCTCAGCGCTTCTAGTGATATTCGCTCCACCTATGACTGGTCTTGTGTGACTGGCTGGTATTAGGTATTTGGTTTTGCTAGTATAAGTACAAGCTTTACGTTTTTAAATGCTACCTACACATTATTAAAATAAGACTGTAAACTGTCCGTGACAGCATTGATGAGCACAGGTATACAGAATAGTGTGATCAGCATAATGGTGAAATGTAAAACAATTTACAGTTAGACCAATAGCATTAATATATATATTGAAATAGAACAGGTCATAGGATGGATCCCTGAGAAAAACCTTGGTCTACATCAGGAAAATACAACTTAACACCATCTAGCACAAGTGTTTGCATACGGGATGCTCCACATTTTAATTGACCAGGTTCCAAACGATCTGCCCGATAGATTTCTTAGAGTACAAAGTTAACAGGGCATCAAGGACTTGTCTGAAGGTAAACCCGGAACCCACATTATTTAAATCAGCCAACAGATTTCTTTTCAACTGAATCCAAAAAGAAATCCCATGTTTATTTTTCTAACAGGCTTTACACATGGATTTCTTTGCATCCTAAGTAATTCCAAATCCAAGAGTCTGTAGTGAGTCAGTAAATCGAGTCTGTAAATCGAGCTTTGGCCCAGGCAACATCCCATTTATGTAAAGCATCAGCTAGTTTCTGCGTAAACCATGGGTAAGACTAACCGTTAACTCTCGTGCATTTAAAGAGTACATGCTTATATCCACAATAGCATTGAATATGCTGTGGAATGCATGCATTGGCAGCTCAGGATCAACTATAGATGTGACACGTGAAATAATTCACCCCACACTGCAAATTCAGAAGAGTTACATTTCTGGTGTTGATGAACACAGAGTCAATCTAACTCTACTTGGAATTGATCTAACTCTGTATGTTGTCTAATCTGTTATATTTCACACTGTTTAACGAAAGAGTTGGTGTCAAAATTGAGTGTTATAACTGAGTTACATCTTATAACTAAAAATCAACTCTGATAGTGTCACAGTTAAGGTGTTAGGAGTGACTGACGCCCTACTCTCGGAACCAAACGAATCTCACGAGAGTATTGGACGTGGAATGTGCACATGGTGGAAGAAACGATTTTGTGGAAGAAGTCTTTTTGCATCGTGTTGGTAAGTAAGCATTAATTAGATGACCCAATGAGTACTATTTTTACATACAGATGAGAATATGTATGCAGATATAGGTAAAATGTGTATAGCATCTTCATTTTAAATTAAGTTAAACTAAAACGGTAAGAGAACTGTATCGCTCCACAGCTAAAACCTCTTTAGACAGTGTTGGCATGGCTTCAGTGGCTTGATTAACAAATACTTATTCTATATCCTTCTACAGGAAATGTTGGCTAAAGTGGAGATAGGAAGAGTGCAGAAATATGTAACGGTTCCGCAAACTGATGAAGTGTTTCAATTGGAGAAGTTCCTTCAATAAGGTTTGTAGGTTATGTAAATATTTGGGCATTTACTGCTATTGTCACTGTAGTTGAACATGCAATGTTAAAGATAATCTAAATTGTTTAATGTAGAGAAACAAATACATTTTATGCCTAATTAATATTGTATTATTGCAATGTACTGTACTCTTTATGCTCCTAGTAACAGATAAGTTTAGTCTTCAGCCAGGCAGCTTCAGTGCAGGCCAGCTCATCCTCACTGATGTGTCAGGAACACAGGTGGATGGAGATGTCTTCGATGAGCTTGTCAAGTTAGGTGTTTTGGCCTTCAAGGTCCCTTTACCAGAAATGGGTAAGGATGTGAAGGCAGGGGTTTGACTAGGTATCACAGGCAGTGAAAACTAAGAAGTGCATTTAGTGTACTGTCTAAAATATATTTTTAAGGGACCTTAACTGTACAATCATTGTCTTAAGTGTTTTATCCATATATGGCAAGTACTTAAAGCAGATAATATAGTTTGTATATGTTTATGTAATCCTCCATGTATTTCTTTAAAGGCTTTTGTTAATGATAAATGCATGTTTGTCTTTTTTTCTGCCAATTTGTAGATCTGGATGTTCAGCTGGTGGCAGATGAAGAATCCTCTGTAGTGACACCACTGTCCCCAGCGTTGTCTCATTCATCATTGCTAGGGGCAGAGACTCCACTATCCCCGGCTTCATCCCATTCAACCGATTCTACAATTATCATTGATTCCACAAGAAGGCGGAGGAACCAAACAGGGTTGATGGATCAGACTGATGCAAGATTGGTAGGCTTTGAGAAAATACATTTAAAATGTTCAATTCATTCATTATGATTGTTTATTTGTAGCAGTGTTTTAAATGTATTTTCAGTATAAATGTATACCATTCAGTACTATGCTATTTAAATATAAGTCTCTTTTAAAAATATCCATGAACATGCCATAACAATGTACAATGTTTTGGCAGCAAGTTCATGGTGTTCTGAGGGCCAATTCGAAGGGTGAGGAAATCTTCAAAGAGTATGAAACGACTAAAACACTAAAAGATGCAACACGTAAACAGATGGTTAACATCCTGGTTGCAGACATGATAGAGTTACATGGGTAAGAATTGCCAGTTACTTTACTTTTTTATCATCAGAATAGATCATTGTGGCTCAAGAATGCTATTCTGTATTAGGGGTAAACATTCTTTAAATTATTGCACAGAAAACACAGAAGTTAACTATGATTTATTTTGAAAAGGAGGATTCCACCTTCAAGTGTCAGAACCAATTATGCACTGGGAATTGTGACTCTCTTTCCATACCTAAAAGATCCATTCTCTAAACATGGATATGTAAGTTTTTGTTTTTGATCTGAAAACCTAAACCAGCACGTTTTCAATAATTTTTTCCCTTTTTAGTTTTCTAGTTTGCACTCATGTTGTTTCAGATGAGTGTTTATGGGTTTCTCAGCCTTGCATTTTTCATGCGTTTTTGTAATGTATTATATATTTTGGGTATATCTTTTAACAGGAACACTACTATGATCCGGATGGTAACACTGGCTTCATTTCATGGAGGATTAAGACAGTTCAGCGCCACACATTAGCTAGCTCCCGGGGTCCCTCCAAGAATGTTCTTCAGGATGGTCCAAAAAACAGACGAGAATCTCTGTTAACCTGTCAACAGCTGTTTGGTGAGGAGTGCAGGGAGGCGATATCTACAATAAGACATTCCAGTGATGAATCTGTGGTCAAAGAGAAGATGAGAGCAACTTCCCAGTATCGACAGAAGATGGTCGGGGATTTTGATGCATCATCTTCAGTCCTGGATGTGTTTCCTCGTTTCCTTGATGTACCTGGATTGGTAAGAAAATATTTTATCTTTGGGAGTAGTTTTGGAAAGGAAATTACTTTCTGGAGTTAAGAGTCAGCAATGTTCAAATATTTTTTCTCCTGCTTTGTAGATCGACCAGGATTTCTCTATTATGTTTGGTGACGAAGTGTCTCAGAGGTTCCTGGCAAAGTGGTCAACATTCTTCAAGCCAAAGATCATCGCAGACTGCAAGACGCTTAAGAACATGGACGAGTTGCTGTCAGGAACTGAACCTGAACCTGAAGACGACAACGGTCAGTAAAAAGAGATTTTTGAAATATCCCAACACTCTTAAAATAATTGATAGTTTAATTATTTTGTGATGTCTTTAGAATGGGACAGCGATATATCCACAATCCTATTGCTGCTGCATCTGCTCCCTCCGACCTCAAGAGGCCAGAAAAAAACTGCCAAAATCAGTTCAGCTCAAGCAACCAGTCATCTTGTGAGATATCTTAAGGTATGCAAAAGTACATTTTTTAACGTCAGAACTTAATCTACACCAATATTTCCTAAAATGTTCTTGATCCTTTTTGCTCACTCTATCTGCTAACAATATGTGATAATTCAAAATAAAAGCCATGCAGAGTTTTATTTTCATATTTTGTCCCTTTGTTGACTTGCAGGAAGGAGCCAGCATGACTACCTTCCTTGAGAAAGCTGACACAAGACAACCTTTCATGCTCTGCATCGGTGAGCGAAAGAAAAACATCCAAAGGTTCTATCTTATTATCGATAGAAAACCAATCGCATGCAAGGCACACTCATCAGTAGCAGCTTTTGATGAGCTGTTCAAAGCTCACTACGTCTTCAGTCTCTCATATGACGAAGCTCTTTGTAATTTCTACACATTTATCCAAACAACAATCTATAACATCGATGTCGGAAGAGCAAAGGAGAGCCCGCGTGTTAAAGAACTTCGAGCACGACTGCTGCGGGAGGTCGGAACTGAATAACAACCTGGATGATGTTCATATGTTTTGTATGTAAAGCGCACCACAAAACTTGTTTGGTTCTTTGTCAACATTTAAAATTTCATCATGGTTTATATCCTGGCAAAAAGTTACGTTTAAAATGTAGGGAACAAGGGTGTCCATTATCATTTTGTACTTATAGTGGCTTCGGAAAGCACCTCAGCAAGGTGCATAGTCCCTCTTTGCCTCAAGAAATTGATTTTAATTCGGATGTTTCCACTCAAAGAGAATGTCAGGCAGAATGTTCAAATGATTGCCCAACTTCTGTTGCCACTTTGGAAAGTTGTGTTCATCCAAGGCAGCTGTTTTCAATGTCAGGTTCAACTGTTGCACATTTACAAGCATCAGGTCTCTCTGAAAGTGTTGTCCAAACAATGGTTTGTTCAATGGAAGAACTAGTTAATGATGTGAAAAAAGCCAAGCACGAGATGCAGTTCTTAAAACGATTCTTCCTGAAAGTACAGGTTCTGACACTCATAAAAGAATAGAGGACTCTTTTGATCAATTAGGTAATCCTTTTTCAGCATTAAACACAGAGTCAAAGAGGCAAAAATATTATGATGAAAAATGGGACATAGTTGAACCTAAAGAATGTGTCCTAGGGGTTAGACTTGATTTGCGCAGAGATAGAACTACAGGTGTCTACAATCAGGTTCCTGTTACAGACAAGTGCATGTATGTACCCATTCTAGGTACACTCAAATCCATATTCAAAAACAGTCAATTAAAGGAGAGCTTTTTACTGGACAAACCGAGTGAGAATGGCATTTACAGAGACATAAATGATGGGTCATATTTTCAAAACCATGCCCTGTTTTCACAGCAAAAGAATGCTTTACAGATTCTACTGTATTACGACGATTTTGAAACTGCTAACCCTCTAGGTTCCAAAAGGGGATCCACAAACTTGGTTGCGTTTATTATACTTTAAAAAATCTCCCACCCAAGTGCAACTCGGTACTGATGAATGTACATCTTGCAGCTCTATTTTATACTGAAGATTTGAAGACGTATGGTTTTGATGTGATACTAAAGCCTCTTATTGATGAGTTGAAAATCTTAGAAACTGAAGGCCTACAGCTTCCTTGTTTTGAACAACCATTGTTTGGCTCAGTAATTCAAGTAACTGGTGATAGTTTGGCTTTAAATGGCTTGTTGGGGTTTGTTGAATCTTTCAGTGCAACTCATTGGTGTAGGTTTTGTTTAATCAGTAAAGAGGAAGTTCAATCTATATTTACTGATGATCATCCTGGGATAATTTTCCGTTCCAAAGAGGTTCATACTGAACATTGTAGGGCACTAAATGAAAATCTTGAACTGCGGTCAATATATGGTGTTAAAAAGTCATGTGTGCTCAATTCATTACAGTATTTCCATAGCACTTCTAACTATGCTGTTGACATTATGCACGATCTTTTAGAGGGGGTGGTACAGTACGAACTTAAGCTGGTATTTGAATGGCTATGTTACTTTGAACATGTTGTCAGCCAGGATACAGAGCTTTAATTATGGTTACACCGAGCGTAAAAACAAACCAAGTGGGTTAAAAATGGATGATAAAAGCAAACACCTGGGTTTGAGTGCCATACAGTCATGGTGTCTTCTGCGTAACACTCCACTAATATTTGGTGATGTCATAGAAAGGAATAACAGTTACTGGAACTTTCTCTTGCTTTTAATACAAATTGTAAATATAGTGTTCTCCTACACCATTACTGATGGGATGATATGTTACTTGAAACATCTGATCAATGATCACCATACTCTGTTCAAAGAATTATTTCCTGACAAGAGGTTGATTCCCAAGCACCACTTAATGATACACTATCCGAGATGCATAAAAAAAATTGGCCCTCTTATCCATATATGGTGCATGCGATTTGAAGCAAAACACAATTTCTTTAAGAGATGTGGCAAAAATTTCAAGAATCTCACTAAATCATTAGTAAAGCAACATCAGCGTCAATTGGCATTTAACTATGAAAATTATTGTTTTAAAACGTTTGAATTTGGTTCTACAAAGTTAAAAACAATCAGCAACTTGCAAGGTGGGGAAGAGTTTAGTCAAACATTAAACTTAGAAACCTGTTCGAGGGTTACAACTACTAATTGGGTCAGACATTATGGTACAGAGTACCAGGTTGGTTTGTTTATATGCTCTGGATGTACCCATGATCTCCCTGTGTTGAAAAAGATCTGTAATATTATAATATATGAAGAGCATGCTTTCATAATATCTGGTAATGTAGAAACAATGTATTATGATGACCACTTGAATGCGTACCGTACACTGTAAAAAAAAAACATAATTTTACAGTAAATTACTCGCACCTGAATATAAGCCGCACCCACTGAAGTTTAAAACAAATATTATTTTGAACATAAATAAGCCACACTGGTCTTTAAGCGTACATTTAACGGTACATTGAAACAAATGAACTTTACACAGGCTTTAACGAAACACGGGTTGCAACAAAAATAATTACGCTTTAACGAAACAGTTTCACCACCGTCAGAGGTAGTTTTATTCATTTAAATGAATATGCTTAAAATGTGTGTCTTAAGTGCTGTTGAGTTGTTATAGTTATTGTCTCGTAAAACAAAAATATGTTTGTTAAGTACACGTGAAACAGTATAGAAAATGAACGAGAGTGAATATTCTACGTTTAACAGCATATTTGTGTACTAAGAATCACATATATTAAAACTCTAAATACTTATGAGTACATATAATAAAGTATTACAAACAGTATAGATTATAATTAATTTATTGTAAATATAGTTTTTTATTACTGTTATTCATATTTTTAAATCCAAACGCTTGCTTTGGCAATATGTACAGTCTTAAAGCCTTTTTTTTATTTGAATGTATATGATTCATTTGTTTCAATGTACCGTTAAATGTGGGGAAAGACTTTGGACAGACCAGGTAAGCCCAAACGGGTAGTGCGGGTGAACTGGGAACGTCTGGAGGAGGCCCCTGTCCGAAAGATCTTCAACTCACACCTCCGGCGGAGCTTTTCAGGCATCCCTGTGGAGGTTGGGGGCATTGAACCTGAGTGGGCAATGTTCAAAGCTTCTATTGCTGAAGCTGCGGCGGTGAGCTGTGGTCTCAAGGTCCTAGGTGCCTCAAGGGGGGGTAACCCTAGAACACCGTGGTGGACCACGGTGTTCAGGGAAGCTGTCCGACTGAAGAAGGAGGCCTTCAGGGATATGCTAGCCCTGGGGACTCCGGAGGCAGTTGCAGGGTACCGACAGGCCCGAAGGGCTGCAGCCGCTGCCGTGTCAGAGGCAAAGCAGCGGGTGTGGGAGAAGTTTGGAGAAGCTATGGAGAAGGACTTTCGGTCGGCACCAAAATGCTTCTGGAAAACCGTTCGGCACCTCAGAAGGGGAAAACGGGGAACCATCCAAGCTGTGTACAGTAAGGATGGGACACTGTTGACCTCAACTGATGATGTGATCGGGCGCTGGAAAGAGCATTTTGAGGAGCTCCTGAATCCGACCTACACGCCCTCTAGTACAGAGGCAGAGCTGGAGGCTGATGGAGGGTCATCGTCAGTTTCCCTGGGGGAAGTCGCTGAGGTAGTCAAACAACTCCACAGTGGCAAAGCCCCAGGGACTGATGAGATTCGTCCAGAAATGCTAAAAGCTTTGGGTGGGGAAGGGCTGTCTTGGTTGACACGCCTCTTCAACATTGCATGGAAGTCTGGGACAGTGCCAGAGGAGTGGCAGACCGGGGTGGTGGTTCCCCTCTTTAAAAGGGGGACCAGAGAGTGTGTGCCAATTACAGAGGTATCACACTCCTCAGCCTCCTGGTAAAGTGTACTCCAAAGTGCTGGAAAGGAGGGTTCGGCCAATAGTCGAACCTCAGATTGAAGAGGAACAATGCGGTTTTCGTCCTGGCCGGGAACCACGGACCAGCTCTTTACTCTCGCAAGGATCCTGGAGGGGGCCTGGGAGTATGCCCATCCAGTCTACATGTGTTTTGTGGATCTGGAGAAGGCGTATGACCGGGTACCCCGGGATCTTTGTGGGAGGTGCTGCGGAGTATGGGGTGAGGGGGTCTCTTCTCAGGGCCATCCAATCTCTGTACGCTCAAAGCATGAGCTGTGTCCGTGTCCTCGGCAGTAAGTCGGATTCGTTCCAGGTGGGGGTTGGCCTCCGCCAGGGCTGCGCTTTGTCACTAATCCTGTTTGTAATATTCATGGACAGGATATCAAGGCGTAGTCATGGGGGAGGGGTTCCCGTTCGGTGGGCTGATGGTCACATCACTGCTTTTTGCGGATGATGTGGTCCTGATGGCCTCATCGGTCGGTGACCTTCAGCACTCACTGGATCGGTTCGCAGCCGAGTGTGAAGCGGCTGGGATGAGGGTTAGCACCTCTAAATCTGAGGCCATGACTCTCAGCAGGAAACCGGTGGAGTGCCTACTCCGGGTAGGGAATGAGGCCTTACTCCAAGTGAAGGAGTTCAAGTACCTCGGGGTCTTGTTCGCGAGTGAGGGAACAATGGAGCGGGAGATTGGTCGGAGGATCGGAGCAGCGGGGCGGTGTTGCATTCGCTTCACCGCACCGTTGTGACGAAAAGAGAGCTGAGCCGAAAGGCAAAGCTCTCGATCTACCGGTCAATCTTTGTTCCTACCCTCACCTATGGTCATGAAAGCTGGGTCATGACCGAAAGAACGAGATCGCGGGTACAAGCGGCCGAAATGGGTTTTCTCAGAAAGGTGGCTGGCCTCTCCCTTAGGGATAGGGTGAGAAGCTCAGTCATCCGAGAGGAACTCGGAGTAGAGCCGCTGCTCCTTTGCATAGAAAGGAGCCAGTTGAGGTGGTTCGGGCATCTTGTACGAATGCCACCTGGGCGCCTCCCTAGAGAGGTGTTCCAGGCACGTCCAGCTGGGAGGAGACCTCGGGAAGACCCAGGACTAGGTGGAGAGATTATATCTCCACACTGGCCTGGGAACGCCTCGGGATTCCCCAGTCAGAGCTGGCTAATGTTGCCCGGGAAAGGGAAGTTTGGGGTCCCCTGCTAGAGCTGCTACCCCCGCGACCCGACCCCAGATAAGCGGTTGAAGATGAGATGAGAGATGAGATGAGATCTGCAATCATGAATTATTTTCTGTTATTTTTGTCTGCTTTGCATTGAAGCACAGTTTATATCTTCAAAAGTCTGTTTTCACATAAATGTATCCTCACATATCTTTCAAACATTAACTTATCAAAATTTGTATGAAACCAAAAACAAACATTTTCCATTTAAATCACATTTTTGGTCTATCATCAATCATGTCTGCACTTCTGCCTTTAAACATCTGTCCTCTTATCAAAAGAGTATATTTGTAATAACTGTACATTTTATAAGTGTTCACTTCATACAACAGAATAAATCTCATTTGCAGTTAAGCTATATTACCTTTAAACTATAAGAGCACAAACTTCAATAGTATACACATCTGCCAACATAAGGTGAGGTGAGCGCACCACACATACCATCCGGATCCTCTGACAGTCACACTACATGTTCTGTTATATTTCTACACATTCCCAGTGTAAGGCGTTCGTAGACTCCGGCACAGCTTGGAATTTTATTGACAGTTTGCAACATAAACTGTGTGTTTCTCTATTACCGTTGGCCTGTCCACGACCCATCACGGACGAAGGCAGTCGGCTGTTAGGGTCGAGTGTGGTAAAGCAGGTCACGGTGCCAGTTATAATGATTACGCAGCACACACTCACTGAACAAATCATTATACACGTCATATCAACACGATATCACAGGTTTTTGTGAAATAGACACGATTTTTGTACCCAACATTTGTGACATGCACACGTAAAAGTTCGTTAAAAGCACGATTAGTATTTTTGTGTACAGGACACGTAATATTTATGACTCCACGGAAAATCGTCACACACACACAAAAAAGCACAACAAACGTTTTTGGTCAACAACACGTTAAACACATAAGTAAATCGAAATGTTAGGTATTGGTTAAGGTTAGGGCAAGAGTAAGAGTCAGGCTTTCGTTTAATATTTATAGTAATAAAAAGAGTTATATTCCAGAAAGTTAAGTCCGTCACATTTACAATTCAAGCTACGCCCACTTCCTGGTTGAAATGCAAGTTGAGTCAACCAATCACGACATTTGCTTTCAACAGCTCAAGAAAATCGTGTCCAGGACACGAAAAAACAACCTTTTAAGTGTGGATGTCGCAAATGTTGGGTACAAAAATCGTGTCTATTTCACGAAATCTCATGATACTGTGTTGGACATATAGTCACCTAACTTCTAGCGTCTTGTTTCTCGGGCTCCACATTACTACTCAGGAAGTGGAGATGGAAGTCGATCGCGTGGCGGCTGTGTGCAATTGTCTCACAACCACCACGGTATAGGCAGTACAGCGGTATATTGGGTTTGCCAATTACTACCGTATGTTTATCCAGAGCATTGGTAGGGTAGCAGCACATATTACATCTCTGTTGAAGGGTCGGCCGTCTCGCATTTGCTGGTCAATCAAGGCAGATAGCGTTATTCGGATCTGCACCTGGCTCCGTCCTTCCAAACCTACACCCCTCATTCAGAATTGAGGAGAGGTTAGGAGTGGTCAAATGTATTTTTAAAGCAATCAGCTTATTTAAAATCCAAGCTTCCCTTTCTCCGTTCGGTCAACTTATCTTAAGGCAGATTTAAGTAAGCAAAACTCACACAGCGTTTGGAAACATGACAGAGAAGTTTTCCACGGAGTGCAAAAATGTATATTAGGAAATAGTGGTGTGACGAGATCTTGTGTTACGAGATCTCGCGAGATTAAAACGTGACGAGAATTCTCGTCGAGGTGAAAAGTTGTCTCGTGAGTTGTGATGTCAGCGTGTATGGAACGCTCAGTGGCTGAAAACGTGACACACTTCAAGCGTTTCTTGTGGCTGAAAACGTTCAAATCAAGTGTAAATTTGTGAAATACAAGCGCTGACATCGCCTGTTATGAGACGTGCGTCCTCCTCATGCCGTCCAAAGCGAGTGTCAAAAGTGCATTTCACGCGATCACAACGCCTGTTCTACAACGCACGTTGTCTAATAAGACGTTCAAAACACCTGTTCTACAACGCACGTTGTCTAATAAGACGTTCAAAACGCCTGTTCGACAACGCACGTTGTCTAATAAGACATTCAAAACGCTTGTTCTACTACGCACGTTGTCTAATAAGACGTTCAAAACGAGTGTAATGATGTATTTTCGCTTGATCTGTTCAAGTGTATCTATATGTTTTTTGCATTCGCTTACTTCTAGTGTAATGTCATTTTTACACTAGTCGTTTACGTCTTTAATTTTGGACACTCGTAATTGGTCGGTCTTTCTCAGACACTCGTCGGACTTTGGCACCATTCATTTTTACAGCTACAGCGCATGCGTATTTTGACAAGCTGATAGAATCTTTTTCATGACATTTCAAAACATTTGTTTCTGTTTGCACTTGTAGTTTTGAGAGAGCAATACTTTGGTTATGGATACACTTACTGTTTGCATTTAATGTGTTATTTCTGTTATTTATATATTTGTTTTATTTATACAGTTTATATTTTTTATGTTCGATTTGTGAAAGGAGTTAGATTTGAAATGTGAAATACAGAGGAGAAGCCAGTTGGTAGTTTATAGCAAAATATTTTGCAGTGTTTGCATGTCCTTTACTGCTTAGAATTCATTAAAATAATATTCATTACAAGTTGATTTCAAAATGCACCTAAATTGTTTTGCATTTTGTGATTTTCAGTTGAATAAAAGAGTATTTTCCATTCATATATCATCATTAAGGATTTCTTAAAATTTTTGTAAAAATCTCGTCTCGTTCTCGTGAACCCAATCTCGTGTCTCGTCTCGTCTCGTGGACTAAGCGTCTCGTCACACCCTTATTAGGAAACTATAATTAAGTAAAATAATATAATCTTGAGTACAATAAATGCGTCATTTGGCTATGCGTTAAATTCACACATTTGGAAAGGAAAACCTGAAATAGTGAAATATCTTTGGTGTATGTATCCTCAAGCCAATAGCAGAAGCGGTACTTCTCAGTCAGGCGAAAAAAAGTTATACGCTATAATAAGTCTGCCTCAACTTCTGCAAGAAGAAGTAGTCATCGCATGGCTGCTGTTTACATACTTCCTGTCTATCATGGGTGAAGTCAAACATCCTACATGCACGCTGCTGTCAAACTTATTTTTGAACATCCTGAGCTTTTACAGTCTTACACTATGTCTCTGACATGGGCCTGTCTCGGCTGAACCCTTGGTTGGAGTTGCAGCTATTTGTCTGATCTGGTGAAACTCCATTTGCTCTGCTCTACTGCTTCTTCAAATAGGAAAAAGCAATTCATATCTTTTCGTTTTGGCATTTTGCTTAATGATTGCTTCCAATTGCATATCAAACTGCTGTGGATGTATATATGATCATTGTGATTTTCTGCTGAACGATCATATCATTTTATTTTAGTACTTTAGAAATAGCTTGAGCTGACATCTAAAAGTTGTTCATTGACAATCGAAGAGACGTTAGGCCCATAAAGTATTGAAAATGTGGAAATGACTTGACATAATGTCACTAAACGCATTGAAAAACTATTGAGTCCCTCGTTAAAATATAATAGGCAAGTGTGTGCGCTTTATTGCCTCCTGAATAGCAAGCGCCAATTTGCCTGCCATTTATATTCATAATTGAACTCTGTTATAACTTTGACAGACTATTAATTGCCAGTGATATTTTTTCTGGAATATTTCATATGCGCTGTCCCAGAGTCCTGGCCGTATGGATGGGCACCCAGGTGAGAGGCCCAGGGTACCACAGGAAGATTCACAGTATGTTGAAGAACAAATGACATAATGCCACCAGTAGAGCAGACCAGGTTAAAAACAGATGATATAAAAGCTTATATGAAGGCATTTTTTATTTCACCAGGTAAGTAACTGAAGATATTGCCATTTACAGTTGGGAGCATTTTCTGTTGCCGGTGTGGTTAAGGTACAGACAATGGATTTGTTTGACCTCATTAATTCTGGGATTCAAATTAAGGTTTAGGTTACCTGCAGCCCAATGTACAATAGTTGTATCAACCCCTGTGGAAATAAATAAAAAGATCCCAGCCATGTGAAGCGGTGCTAGTGTAAAAGGATCGGATATGCTTACCTGAATAGCCACAGCCAGCTTGTGTCTGGGGCTGGCCAGCGCTGCTGGGGTCGCTGTGGTAGTTGTCCCAATTCTTTGATCCCTGAGCAAAAGGCCCAATTCCAGTGTGCAGACCATTTGCAGAGCACTGAAATAGGGTTGTGTGGGGGAGCTTTGTTTAATAGAGAAATCAGACAAATACCGTATATGCAAGACAGCTATCAACTGTGAGATGAGATTTTCTTACGTTGGCTTTGTCAGAAAAGATTTGTCGTCAGGGAGATTCCATGGCTCAGTAACTTCCTGCCCCTGTCTGCCAGGGAGCAAGAAACGGATCAGCTCTCTGGCAAATAACCCACCTGGCTTTGCTATTCGACGTGCATCGTTACTTCATACTGACACATGCACTTCCTCCTGTGAGCGTTATAGCGGA
Source organism: Dallia pectoralis (assembly GCA_029465975.1). Classification (NCBI taxonomy): domain Eukaryota; kingdom Metazoa; phylum Chordata; class Actinopteri; order Esociformes; family Umbridae; genus Dallia; species Dallia pectoralis. Next base: position 9,918,246 of record CM055747.1, on the reverse strand, counting down.
CGCAAATTTATGTAAACGAAAAGATCAAAACAAGCACCCTGCATTTTTTACTGTGGTTAATAATGTTCCACTGACTAAAAGAAGTGTGAAGGAAATGACATTAATTAGATAAGAAATGCCATGCGTATGCTTGAAGACGAACTAGCGCCACCTACTCAAAAACTGTTTTACCGCTCACCACCTCAGGGGAATTAATCAACCCCTTGTCATAGTAAGTTTGAAGATTCCAGGTGTCATATTCTCAGAGCCTCAACGTGTGAGCCCTGGTGTAAGAACAGGTCCAGGAACAGGTCCAGAACTCCCAGTGGTCAGCGGAGGAGTGATGGCAGACGTGAACACTGTGCTCTGGACCACAAATGATGACAGCCCCAACCACGACAGCCACATAACCTGCCAGCTACCCAAACAGAGAGCAGAATTATGCTGAACGCCAGATCTGACAATGAGGAATTCACAAACAGATGTCTACCTAGTGGCACCAACAGAAGACCGAGTCAGTGATTCTGATATTGCAGCTTTGTATTACTTTGTAGTCAGTGACAGCACTGACTCGCTCTTTCTAGAATTAAATGATATTAACGTACATTTGTGCATCTTTACAAGTACAATTGTGTTCCGTGTTGTGCATTGCAAGCAGTGTTGTGTAGAGTTGAGGGAGTCAATGACAGAAATGTTCACTGAGGACTACAAGAAGCGAGAAGGAGATCCGTCTTTGATACCAGCTGCTGACGCCTAACATAATTCCCATCACGCTCAGCCAATAATGGTTCCTCAAGCTCTTCTCTCCCGTGTCAATACCTGAGATCAAATAGTGAAAAATAGAAGAAGTGAAAAATAGTTGGAATAAAAGCAGGGACTATCCAAAGTCTTTGTGTTTTCCTGGGCATGTTATACATGTGTTTGACCAATGAACCCATGCCGTACAATGTTTGATGAGTGGCTAAGTACCTGTACAATAAGTTTGGTCAGGGGTTTTATGACTTTGAGGAACTTCGAGGCTTTCTTTCCAGGACAGATTTGACCGTGTCCACCACTGCCTGAGACAGTCTGCACAGCAGGCCTGTGGAAGCCTCTAGGGGCAGAGGCACCAGCACTGACAGCCAGATGAAACAGCCATGAAACACCCTACAATAAATGGAAAATGTGCTTCACGCATAACACTAAATCGTTTTGAGGCCCAACCTGTTCCTGGACAGCTGTCGGGTTGACCGTGATCTAGCACGCGTGAATCAAATAGTAATAAATAATAGCAGTTTAATATGCGGAATCTTGTAGGTAAGTTACAGCTGGTGTTGAACTGAGGTCAACCTATTTATCCAGAATCAAGACTGACATCTTAGGTGTTACAAGCGTAGAAAATAACGTTATACTCAAAGTCATCTCTCTCCCCTGCCTGCATCAGACGTTCTTTGGTGACAGATGTCCCAAGATTGGGTCCCATGATAGGAATGGCAGACCTCACATTGATAACTGCACAGGAAAGCAGTACTATAAACCACCATTTATCAATATCATACTCAATTTACCAAGGCAAAGCATCAACAAACATTCTTTCATCTTGTCATTTGGTCTTATTGTAATCCAGACCTATTGTGCACTGCGGTAGGGTGTGTGTTTGTTTGTAAGCAGCTTAGCTATCTTGTCTCAGAGGGGGTCAGGAGAGAGATGCTCTAGAATTATTCACATTTAGTTTGAGATTTATTGGTTATCCATCACTACAGAGCACTCTGTTACCCATTCCGTTCAGCAAAGAACTTGAAGTAATTAAGGTTAGGCTCCTTGCTTAGGGGCAGAATGACATATCTTTTACTTTGCTCGAGAAAGAATTCAGCTTTTACACTGGTGGTGCCACTTTGACAAGGTAGGTTTGGCCGTCCTGGCCAGAATTAAAGTGTTATAAGTTTAGAGCTGTGGGGCACATCTAAGGACGAATTCATGCCTGCAGCGCCCTCTACTGACTAAGTCGTGGAGACGCTGTGTTATTACAGTATATAACCCTTCTTGAGCCCGTGAATAAAATCTGATATTTCAATTCTGGTGAAGTTTGTCAAAAAACAGCATTACATGTGTGAGATCATAGACCAACCCATTACTCATAGTCTATTAACCTAGAATGTGAACCTAAAAAAATATTGGTCTCTGTGATTTTCAACATAACATAGCAAAGCCCAGGCCCTGTCCTGCTAGAATGACCGTCTGTCCTGCTAGGTAAGAATAACAATTATTGTAAGGATATTTCTGGTACATCTGCCAGGTCAAGGGACATGCCTATTTGAGCACATCTGACAGGAATTAGCCCTGAAGCTTAGTGGTTACTGGTCATGCCGGATGTGTTGTGTCTTTTGTTTCTTAGTTTCGTCAGGAACACTACCAGACAGAATAAACTATCAAGTCTTGAGACATATAACAGACCCAACCCATCTGAACCCTACTGGCTTAAGGGTTATCCCTCAGAGACGGACTGGAAGAAAAAGTGGCTCTGTTAGGAGCTTCGTCTTTCTTTGGGTTTTATTGTTTCCTTGGAGGAAAGTCTAGCTTGGTGTCATGAGTTTGCGTTCATTTCTCTGATGTCACTTCTGGGCCGGCATTCCTTTTTGTTCAGCCGAGCTGTAGCTGTGGCTGTATGTGACTTACGTTACAAAAAGACCAGGCTGGCAATGGAGGTGGAAGTGGAGGAGCTCTGTATCAGCACTGTCACCAAGTGGCACACTACCAGAGCTGCCACAAGGTTAAACAGGGTGGCATTGTCCTTACAGATGTCCCCAGCCACTTTGCCTGTCAATTGACACAGAGGAACAAACAGCGACTGGCCTGTGGTGAGAGGACGCGCTCCAGAGGTCAGGTGCAGAAGTTTGGATTTTAAAATGACGCTGTAGTCGTGGGAGTATGAAGGAAATTAAATGTGGATGGATCTGCCCCATTATTGTCACTCTAAAATTATGACCTAAAAGAAAGAGTAAGAAGAAATGTCCTTGATTTATGAAAACAAATAACAGAATACTTTTAAGGTGTGTGTCACGAACCGTAGGGTGTAGTGCAGGAAGCCAGGTGCAGAGCCAATGTATCCGTTTAGAACAGGTGGGTTTATTTCAAGACACGAACTTAAAACAAACCGTAAACGGCGAAAAAACACTACAACTGTTGTACTTGAAATCAAAGTGCGCATATATAGCATCTTATAATCGAACATTCAAAACAACAGCAACTATACAAAAACAACACTCACCTCTAACATAATGTGACATGGAAACAATGCGAAGCAACGAGTGCACTGCTCGCGACCCTCTTATATCCCAGATAAAGTGACAGATTACTAACAGCTGTGACCACGTGAAAGAGGAAGTAATCACAGCTAGTGAGAACAAAAACACGGAAGTGGATCACCGAAATGGAAGTGTAGCAACGCCACCACACCAATCGTGACAGTGTGTTTTAGTTACCCACAGATGTGCCATTTATTGAATACTTTTATACATGAGAAATATACATTTTTCTTCTACTTTGACTTAAATAAAAATATTGGACGAGATTGTTCTCAATGGAATTGCAATAATATACAACAAAATGTGAAAAAAGTCCAATGGCTAGACTAGTGTTTTTGTATTTTTTACGACATCCTATAAAGTTTGTTTTGTTGTTATTAGAGGCTGACAGGGGAGTAGTAATAAAGTATTGAACCAGGATGAACCTTGTCACGACTCCAACAGGGGGAGCGGCAGCTCCACCTGCGGGCGGTATTCGGCGGTCGTTCTCCCCGGCCTATTAGTCATCACCGAATCTCCACCCTCCCTGCACACCTTGTTCAGTCTCGTCATCACTACACCTGGTGTCCATTATCTCATTAGCGGTCTATATAAGCTCCCTGTGTGTTGGTTGTCTTTGTGTGGAATTGTTTATCCGTTACGTGTTGCCTGTTACGCCCGGGGCTCATTGTTAGCGCGGGTTCCTTTACATTTGAGTTTGTGCGCTGCGTCGCACCGGTCTTTGCCTTCGGGTTAGTTAAGTCCATTTACGGGTTGGTCCGTGGGCTAATAAAAATACTGAAACTTTTTTCCGTATACGTCTGGATTCATCCTTCCGAACACCGACAACATTCCTGACAAACCTGAAATGGTTACCTCCAGCTAACTGGAATGCGACAAACATCCAGCGAGCAGACAAGGTCTAGAGTAGACTGATTTTGTTCTCTCTCTTCGACTCTGGGGCGTTGAGAAAACACTGCCTGCAGGTTAAAAATAACAAGCTCCAAATCTAAGATGAGCCACGTTGACATGTGGTTCAAGTTGGCGAATCGATGACCATGGGAACAAACAACATTCCCTCATTCGGAATGAACATGTTACTGTTTCCAAAATATGTGTAAGGTCTATATTCTATTTCTGATTGTGTAAATACTCTTTGGGCTTTTCCAGATTGGGATTCACTGCAGGTTTTGCTGTTGTTTTCAGGGATTTCTTTTTCACCAAAGACGTGATTATTCCTGGAGGGTCATGTTGTCATGGGACTGGACACGTCAGAGGCCTTTACTATTGTAGAAAAGTCTCTGACCAGTCAGAGATAAATAGAATTGACATGAGTGACTGTGATTACTGCTCCTCTAAAGCATAAGCTAAACAGAACATTCAAAATATTATAAGCAGTTTGGAGTAGTTGAGCAGGACATTTTTTTAAATGCTATATTTGGTAAGTTATGCAACAGTTAACATTGCGTTCATTCTTGTACTAAGGAGATTTTCAGTAATTTAATGGGTAATTCTTTTATCTACCATCTTCTAGCTTTATGCTTTTTGTTCTCAACCTTTCAATTGGTCGTGTACAGCTTTTGTGAATGTGTACAAGGCCACAAAACCGAAGGTAATGTCCGATGCCACACATTCTCTCCTTAATCCCTTTTGATTAAAAAATAAATAATAAATTCTGTGCCCAGATACAACACACTGGACGAAATGTTCCAAACTATGGATGATATAAACATGACCACAGAACGGCATCTTTATTACTAGGCTATGAAAACTTTGCTTAGATTACTAACAACTAGTATATAGACGTGTCTTCTCATCTTCTTCCCAAAACCTTGCAATGGAAATGTACTCCTGTTAAGACTGCTAGATGGACAACCTTCTTTTGTAGGTCTTCCTAAACATGGGAGTTTTCCATCTTTGATTCGATTGCATGTGTTGAAATGTGTGTGAAATGGGAATGTACAGTGTGACATCTTGTGGTATGACTTGGAGAAGCAGGCAAATCCTGATATTCATTGAGCAGCTTGACTGCCCACTTCCTGTGAGGTTACTTTGGACAGGAATGTAATTGAATGATGTTGTACCCCAGAGCTGTAAATATTGTTCCTGATTCCTGAACAGAATTGTCTGAATAGTCCTGAATTGTCATCGCCCTCAGCTTTTAGTGATATTTCTGAATATTGGACAAATAAAATAAATTCTGGCCACAAACGGTAGACAGGCATGATGATTTACAGCACAATACGCCATATTTACATTCAGTTTTCCCTCAATAGCCTGACCTTTATACTTATATACTAGACCTATAACTACTGCCTACTACCTAATGTCTAAACCAAACCCGAGAAATGAACACTAACCACAATTGTACGTTTTACCCTAAACCAAACATCCACGCTGGGAAAGATGAATTTTCTTTGATGGGTCACCAGTGCGATAGTAAATCTCTGGCACTCTCAGTAAAACCTAACACACACACTAGTTTTGGTGATCTGAAGAATTACGTGATTTCAACATTTGGACCACTTTCCATTAGAGTGGACAATTCAGCTGCCTTCATTTTCAAGGATGAAGAGTATACTTTCCTTGTTGCGTGTTCACACATTAACACCTCAGAAGAAAACACAAGATGGTATTTTTACAGGTTAAATTGTTTTACATTTTCAAAACACACCGACATTGATTGTGACAAAATATTTCATGATATTGTATTCTCCGTCACTGTGTGGTTTTATAGTAAGGCCGGATTGGGTGTTCCTGGCCATTACAAACAGCGTATTTAGCGCAAAAAATGTAGTACTTATGTTTACAACCACTTCGTAACAACAAGAAGGGGGGTTGTTGCATTTGACCAACATTACATTTAAAATTACTCTGCATTGCTTTGTCTCAATAAGAGAAGAATCTGTGGTCTATTGGCCATTCTCATCAAACCCCAGAGGGGCCATAATTGCTATCATAAATCGGTTACCAAGACAAGTAGAATAATAAATAGGTATTTTTGCACATGGCTGAAATGTTGTTTAAGACAATCAGTATGATGGACCCAAAATACCAAATTCAAACATCCATGGGATAACATGTACAAGAAATCCCCAACCTAAACATTTGTATTACCCCCTAGATCAATTGTAGCACAAGTGTTTTGCTGGATGACACCTAACAACAACAAAATATTAAGACATTTACAAAAGCGATGTGTTTTTTCTCATGAAGTAGACATCCATAGGAAAGGATTGTTTCTGTGTTTGTTCGTCCTCTGACCCTGGTAAGGTAAGGCCATTGCAGCTATTCTGAGGAGGAAAACTGGGTCTCAGTGGCCCCCTAGCATAGCAAAAGAGAGAGATAGAGAATAAATGAAAAAATGTAGGAGTCGGGAAATAAATCCTAAGAATATTGAAGAAGTTTCAGCTCAGAATAATCTGATAGACATGGAATAAAGTGAGTTATAGCCACCTTGTTTTCCATTTCCGGCTTCCCTGGCAATGATTTCTGTGGTGTGTGAAAGGCCTAGATAAAACAGGCTTTTATTAGCATACTAACAAATGGTAAAAGAGCTCAGTTACATTTCAGACAAACAGTGGTTACATTAACTGAGGTCCTTTTTGCCCCATTATTGAGAAACGTCAAGTAAGTAACTGCTGCCCTGGTTGAGGTGTGGGGTCAACCGGGGTTAAGGATTTTATATAAATTCATCTATATCAAATGTTTTCAAATGTTCTCTATTTCTCTGACCCCTAACCACACTCCAGTAGTTGATGTATGCATTCATATTATTCCCCTGTCTAGATATTGGTTAAGTCTTCATTTAACTGGGCCAAAAAGCCAATTTGGATATATGCCCATAAATGCTTGGTACTTCTCTGACTGAATTAGGTGAAACCCTTAATTTGCATGTCATGTTTTTGTGGGGATTTGGATGTAGACGTCCAAGCTCTGCCCCGTGTGCTTGGTTGGTGGACTTCCTTTAAATGTTTTGTTTTTATGTGGGATTTTCCACCTTTTAAATTGTATTTGCACTGTGGTAGTCTGAGCTATATTTTAATGCACCAGCATTGGGTTGGATTTCTAATCGAGTGAAATATTTGTTTGCAAGATTTTGATGAAGTTCTTCATTTATGTGTCTATGTCTTTTTGTTTCTCTATGTCTTTTTGTTTCATAGGAAGACTTGCAGTTAAGGTGGTTTACACTCGACACACCAACAGGGGTCACTCTCAGCTACAGATGACTCGAGATACATTTGCATCCACATGAGGAGATGGACATATAGCATGAGGTTTTCCACCTTTTTGGCTCGTTGAACCTCGTCAGTCGACTTGGATCTGTTCTTCGCTGTCTGTTTCTGAGGAGATGTTGGGTGAGCCTGCATGGGAAACAGCAAAACAAGTAAAACAGAAAATGTGTGAAAAAACAGTCAATCAACCCCCCCCCCCAGCCCCAGAGACAAAAAAGACCCACTAACTTTATTTGGTGCCGGGTCCATAGTTGCTTCCAGCAAGAGTCTGTTGTTCACAAGCTTGTTGTTCAATGTCAATCACTATACACCTGAAACTGCTGTTCTGCAATTAACAACAGTCAACAAAACAACAGATCAGTGGTGTTGACTGAATCCGGTCCTCTTAGTAATTCAAAAGTGTAACTGAAAACAGTACAGTGTGCATTTTCTTGTGGAGGTTTCAGGATGTTTTGCAATCGACTGTCTGTGAAATTGACACGCTAGTTTGGAGATCTGAAATAATTTAGCGAACCCGCAGTGGCGTATAAATGCAATACAGGGACCGTGTGAATTTGTAGGAACCGAAACAAGGAAAGTTTGACTTTCTGATTTTTAATGTCGATGTAGGCTTATGGAAAATAATATAGGAATGCATTATTTACCTTTACACTGAATATGAAGCTAAAGATTTAAAACTACAGATCCATTGATGCTGGCTGAATGTAATATATAATACATGATATCCATTACAAAGTACTCTCTGTGCCATTGTTTCAGTAAATATATGTGGAAGGTTATTGTATAAAAAGTATAACAAATTATATACCTTTGTAAATATACGAAAATACCTTGAAATTAAAGATGACAATGTAAATGCTAAACTCTACAAATAGTTATGGTTTTATTTACAATCCACTGTTTTAAGCATAGAGCTAAAAAAAGACATTAATGCTTCACTGTCCCAAAAAATACAGAGGTCGCTGTTGAATTATATCACAAAGTTATTTAGATAGTGACACATATTTTTGTTTTGTTGGATCTGTATTAGAGTACAGAAGATTTGAAATTTTACAATGACAAGTGGAGTCTGTTGTATTAATTTAAGAGTATTGTCATCCATCATGATAAACCACTTAAGAAAATGTTTTCTACATTGTCCCACAATATAAAGATGCTGGAAAACAGAGCCCAATGAAATGTTTAACTCCCCAAGTATTTTTAGGGCTGACTGTGTATATATATTTTCCAAGTAGCTGTTTACAAACATAGAAGCAAAACAAGCTCTTATTTGTATATGTGATGTCCCAACAAAGACAAAGGACCGAAAAAGAATTTGGTCCAAGTGTTTTCATTTGGTAGGTCCTGGGAAAAATGTGATTTCCAACAAAGGGGTCAGATTTAGTGAAAAACATACAAATGAGCATAGTGTTACTTTTATATCTTTGGCATTACAGTTAAGGTTTACGGTAAAAGGTTAGGGCTAGGTTTATTTTAAGTTAGCTTATTGAGGACAAGCAAAGGTTATGATTAGGGTTAGGGAATAGGCAACATGGATTTCTGGGTTTCCGGCTTCCTCAAAGATAAAAAAGACAAAATACATGTTTGTGTGTGCGTGTGTGGGTGTGGGTGTGTGTGTGGTTGTGCAAATTTTGTATCTAGATTTTTTTATGGCAACTCTAAAGATAAAAAAGCACGTTTATCTCATTATTTTAAAGTAAACAAAATGTCACACATTCTTTCATTTCTTCCCTGGAAGTAATTGGATGTTGCAGCAGTTTTGTGTGGATAAGTATTGTCTGAAACACTCCACCATACAATGCAGGAACAAAAGCAAGATGAATAACCACACCAACAGGAAAGTACAGAAAGCATCACCATGGGAACAACATGTCACCAGGAACCAACCAGGCTAGCTGAAAGAACCTAGCTGCCTGAGAGAGGAGAGAGAGCCCCCTGTGGAACAGCGTCTACCGGACACTATGTTGGCTGCCTTTAGCCAGTTACACTCATACAGTGAAGGAATACATTATTTGATCATCTGCTGATTTTGTAAGTTTGTGACTGATTGAGTACATACTCAAACAGTCACACTTCAATCCCTCGCTCATTCCTTCACTCAGTATCTCATTCCAGTCTCTCCCTCATATTATACTCACCCCTTCACTCAGTCCCTCCTTAAGTCCTTCACTCACACGCCAGCTCATTCAGGCAGTCACTCATTATCTAATTCACCCCCCCATCCCTGTTGGGCTGTTCTGAAAAGGGCTAGCTAAAGATGAAACATAATTGAACAATGGGACCCAATTAAGTGGCACGCACCTAATCATTATTTAAGCTGTTGGAAATACAATGCCGATTAATTTTTGTAGGAACCTTTCAAGTAGCGAACCTCCCGAAGCCTGGGAAGTAGCCAAGCGCTTTGAGCGCCAGTAATTGAAATATTGCTGGTTTGAAACCTTGAGCTTTCAAGGGGATTTCCTTATTTGCCTTTGAGCGAAGTACTAACCCTAATCCTCTTCAATGCGTTTACACTTCAGCTATTTGCATTATTGGTTACCGACATTTAGTAGCTATAGTAGGCTACTAATATGTTACAGGATAATGAAAAGGTATAAGTGAGCTAATTGGAAGCTGGGGATGATTTATGGCCATGTTTACATCCTCCAAAACAGGGCAATGTCCCCTTCACTGCCCTGTGGCCTTGGGATTTAATCTTTAAAGACTAATTCATTATGGCTGATCCCTGTGTATGACAGAAACATGCAATAAATTACATTTCTCACCAACAGACTTAAAAACACTTGTATGTGTATGAGATCAAGGATGAAATCATTCTGTACATTTGTTTACAACACTAAAACAAAGCCTTGCAAACGATGCTTACCTTGATGTCCCGTTGTGCTTTCAGCAGAGGAGAGACAGTGATCTTTCTATGAAACCGGAGCAGGACAGTTTGATCTGTGATCCTAAGAGAATTGCCTCACGGTAGCTGAGCAGAGTAGCCAAGAAAATATTCCCTTGCCTAGTTATAGCTCTAATAAACTCTCCAATGCAACTCCTAATCGTTTAAAAGGACCAAAAGGCAAAGCTCTCTCCGAAGCATGTCTACAGCACCGCATTAATGTCACTCCAAATATACCTCTCAGTGAGCGTCAGGTGCGCGGGTTGTGGACCAATAGGTATGTGTGTATTTGTGTCTCTGTACAAGAGCGTGAGCGAGAGGGAGAGAGGTGATGCTGGTGGGGCTGTTTGTTTGAACAGTAATACCCTCTCTAGCTCCATAGCCTGGAGCCCAAACCATCTATTGTCCTGTATCTCCGGCCAGCACCTGTCCACTGTCGTCGGAAACACTTATGTCCACTTCTACTGTATTGTCCTTCACTGTGTCATAAATTGTTTATTGTAATGGAATTAATGTGCCAACAACTCACCAATGGGAGTCTGAACACGCAAGGCAGTTAGCGACAGCTGTCGTTATGCTTCCAAAGATCAACTGGAGAAGACCAATTCAAATGTTTACAGGATTCTTTCTAAAGACTAAACTATTGTGGCAAAATGTAAATTCCAAGGACATAATATCTTGTGGTTGACTGTAGGACAGTAGTTTCAGCTGTATATGACCCTTGTGGGTTCAAATTAATTTAGGATTATCTAAAGTTGATAATAATATATGTTTCAACACAAGTATGATATATGTTTCAACACATCCATTTATTCCTTTGTTAGGCAAAATAAACGGCAGCAAAACAAAACAAAATACAAAGATACTTAACTTACTTAACAACCATACTCCGCATTGAAACACGTTTAAGATAAGGTCAATTTGACTTTACATTTTCTCTGGTGTTTTTTAACTTGTTTGTTTACATTGTTCTCTTAAAAAACAAAGATTACAGTATTTATGATGTTGTTATAAGCGTTTTGCATTTTGACAATGCTCTAAAGTTGGCCTGTTTCTACAATTTTCACAGAAAAACAGGACTGGTTTCTATGCAATTATTCTGCAACTCAACGAAGGATGGTTCGACAGAACTTTTGACGGATAATAATTAGTCCCTGAAACAGAACAGCTTGTGAATCATTAGTATAGAGAAGGATCAGAGTGTGCTCTGGGCATTTGTAAATACTGAGCATTTTCGTTCCCTGAGCATATTCAGAGAGCATCATGGGCGCCCTGAGGGATAGAGAGAAAAGTCTACAGTCACCTAACTAAGCTCTGTACCTAACTGACCAAAGATGACTAGCTTGCTAGCTACAGTGAATATTAAGTCTACACACTCCTGTTAAATAGACAGGTTTTTGTGATGTGAAAAAATGATTACAAGATAAATCATGTCAGAACTTTTTGCAATGTGACCTATAACGTGGACAAATCAACAAAAAAATGGGTGTGAAGTATTTTTATATCCATTGTACCACAAAACATAGAGTGCTTCTCTAAACATTTTAATAGGCCTAGCAAAGCTGTTTAGAATGTTCTTGTGTTATCAAACAGTTTAGTGACTGTATCATTGATACTGCAGAGTCGTACCGACAATTAAAAACACTTTTTAGCTGACGTTGAGGCCTATTTACAGATATAGACTTAGTTTTATATCTATAGCATTTCTAAATTCCTCAATTAATCAGTACACTTTAAAACCAGCATTTTTAATTTAGGAACTCTGATATATACAGTATATCACTTCCACATCAATGATAAGGGAAACAACGCCTACAACAGTCAATAGAAGGCACTGCGCCGTATGTCAGGCGAATAAATAAGGTTAATGGTCATTTTAAAATAAGCCAACAACAATCTCCCAACAACAGCTGACATCCACTCATGTTACTGTGTTGTTGTTGTACTGGTACCCAAGATAATATTCCTAACTCATTCATTCAAAATATGTATTTTCTTTTCTCAGTCATACCACAGTCTCACGGCCAGGGTCTGACAACTGTCTGTCTGGGGAGGGTGGTTTAGTCTGCTCCCGACCGCCCTTCCCACTGTCTGAGAACAGCACTGGAGTCCACAAGGGAAGCAGAGGGCATTCTGGGAAGGAATGACAAAGGACAGGAGTTGGCTCAGTCTCAGTAAACCTAATTCCATCTTGACCCAACCCCCCCTTCAGTCCTTTATCTCTCTTCTCCACCATTTCCTGGTCTTCCTCTTCTTGTTCCTCCTCTAGGGGAAGCTGTAGGAACTGAGGGAGCCACAGCTGCTCCTTCTTTAGAAGGCCTCTCTGGTCATCCACACTGCATTTCTGGGTTCGGGTCAGAAGCTCCATCAGACCTGCAGACAATCGAAATCAAATTATATAATACATAGATTTCAACCTGATGACAATTAGTTTGCCTTACCATCCATGTCATAGGTTCGTCTAGAAGCAGGGTTTCTCAGCCTGGCATTGGTATGGGCGTTGTCAGCAGCGAAGAGGGAAGTAGTGTCCATCTCTACAATAGCTGATCTTCTTAACTAATCGACAAAAAAAAAATCACATTGTTGGAAATGTCAGTACCTTCTTAAGTTCAATCCTAAATGCATGTATTCAAATTTACAGACAGCCACAGATGTGTTGACGGTCAGACAGACAAAATCAGCGCACCAGTACTACTTACATGAGACACAGGAGCTGAGGAGCTGTCACTTTTGCTAAGCTCAGTACCTGTGGGGAATAATAGGATCACATCTCAATCTCAAGACAAAAACGTCACAAAACTATTTGGCAACCCGTTATACGTGTACTGCAACAGCACATAACCTATTCAATTAAAGTGAGCCTAGAGTGTTGACTGCTTCTAAACTAGAAGTCAACCAGAGGTCAAATTTCAAATTATTCTTTACCATTTCCCATATGGCAATAAATTTGTACTGGTTGGGCTACAGTTCATTTAATAGTCAAAAAGTGGACAGTAGTGGCACAGTTCTTACAACATAAATGTGTAGAGACATTTCCTCTGGAGCTTGCCTTGGTTCAGTGCCATCGATATTGTGAGAAAAGACAGTTTCGCTCAATGAGGAACATAAGCACAAAAGATGACGAGAGAATGTACCAATAAACTACATTAGCACATTCACAGACATCAACTATACTATATTATACATCTTTAATGGCAGACATCTTTTTCTTAAAGATAATATATTTATGTATTACATTTTCTTCAAATAATACAGTCATATTTTACAGTCTGCTGTTTACATTGACATTTTTGTTATGGTACAAATATTGTTGCTTGTTCTAAGTTCTGTTAGTGCTCCTGCCAACTCCATTACTTTCATTGTCAAAAATGACTGACAAGAAGTTGGCACTATATCACACCCGCAAGCGAAGAAAAGTCTTAACAACAAAACATTTTGTTTTGGCCTAACTCATTAACACAGTACATTGCATTGACTAGTCACTAGTGGATTCAGTCTCAGTTTTGCTTACTATGCTTACACGTCGTTCCTCAGCGTAGACATACACATTGAAACAAAACACATAAAACAACAAGCATTTTGCAGCATACTGGCCTTTGACTCTATCCAGTGTTAGCTTTTTGTTGGCCAAGGAAGTCACAGCCATGTTCATGCTTAGAGACTCTTGGCTACCACTCTGAAATAAAAAGGGAGTATTTAGACAAATTTCCAGAGGGTGTACAAGTTATATGACACCATCGTTGGTCAGAGTCCGAGTTGAACAACTCACCATGGAAACAATGGCGTCCTGTGGTCGTAGTCGATGCTTCTCGAGCACTGGGGTCAGTGCTTCCTGTAGAGACTTACTGGACTTCACCACAACAACCACTGTCTTCCCTGTAGAACGTATCTCCACCCTGAGAAACAAGAAAAACTTGGCAATGATTTCTCCTGTTAAGATGATATGCATAGATGAGCTAAAACCTTACCACCATCCACAGGTGCAGTGAATAATTTAGATAATTTCCTAACAGGGGCACATGTCAAGTTCTAGAGAGATTACATGGTAAGCGAACAACCAGTTCTTGTAGTCAACTTGTTGGGTGCATCAGAAATAGGCAGGAGTAAAGACCTGAGTGACTCTGACAGATGACTGGGTTAGAGCATCTCATAAATGGGGTGCTCCCAGTAATCAGTGGTGAGTCCTGTCTGGTCCGACAGAAAGTCTACTGTGGCAAACAAGTCACCCAAAATGTCAATGATGGTCACGGGAAGAATGCGTCACAAAACACAGTGCACTGTACTACGCTAGGCCTCGAGCTGCGTAGCTGCAGACAAAGGCGCCGGCAATGGCCCCGTGAGTGTCAACTGGACCTTGGGACAGTGAAAGAAGACCAACTGGTGCGATATGTCCAGTTTCTTGGGGGAAAAGTGGAAGCCTGGGGAAGCCTGGTGAAGTGATGGCACCAGAATGTACGATGGGATGTCTACAAGTCAATTGCGGTGGTGTGATACTCTCCTGAGTTCGGCATTGATGTTAAAGTCAATATGACATGTTCCATCTACTTAACAATGTTGCAGACCAGGTAGACAATGGTATAGCAGTGGCCCATTTCAACAAGATCATGCCACACTGCACACACCTCCTAACTTGCATGAATGATCTGCTGATAATGTCTTGGCGCCAGACACCTCAGAACACTTTCATGGGTCTTGTGGAGTCCATGTCTCAAGCAGGTTGGCACTGCTCACCCGTGTATATCATTATGGGATAAATCAGCCCCAGTCTCTATGGCCTATCTACTTGTCTATTCCCTCTATGCTTTTAAGAAAAATCTAGATTTTAATAGTTGATTCAGCGTGTAAGGTCAGGCAAGCGCAAGGAAAATAAAAGTGAAAGATTTCATGAAGTATCAGGATGTAGCACTCACGTAAACGTCACCCTCAGCTCCAGAAAGACCTGCTGCTCCTTCAAAACTGAGCTGTCTTGATCCAGAGAAAGGGGCTTCTTCGAGGGGGCCAGAGAACAGGTGATTAAAAGGTGAATCCACTATAGTGGTAGAAACTCTTTACTTAACACATGCTTAGTGAAAAGCTTTTCTGCATGTGAGTTTGATTGTTTTTATTTGACATTATAAATGTACCTACAGTATATGTCAATGTATTTTTTATAATTTTTGAATACAATTAGAAAATATATTCCTGACTACATTAGGAAAATACATGAGGAACATATATTCTTGAATACATTTGGTAATGTCAAAATGTTTAAAATTGTCTATGTAAATATATTAAAATATATTATATATATATTTATTAAACAATTAATTAAAACAGTATTTACATGCTTCTTTTGGTCTTTTAGAAGACCTTTGGAAGCAAATTCACAGTAAGACAGAATAGATACAGTTGTAACAGTTTCTGCAATTTTTCCAATAAATCAAAAAACATTTACACTGGAATTTTCACAAATGCATTATCATTTACAATATATAAGTGTTATTTGAGACTATATATTAAAATGTTAATTAAATTTCATTTAAATATTGTCTGAAATGACATTAACACAAAAGTTGAGAAAGAGTCTGAATCAGTTGTATACAAGAACAAATGAAGGATAAATATAGCACGGCCCATTGAGTTACTTATTCTATCGGAGATATCGCACAGATGGTCTGAGCTCTGCATGTAGGAGTTGACTAACCTTGTCCTTGCCTTGCATATAGATAATAACATCTGAGAGGGGAAGGCCTCTCTTCTCGCAGAGCCCAGTGAGCATGCTCCGGATGGAGAGGCCTGGTCGGGCTGGAGCCAGGGAGGCAGTACCGTCTGGCAGGAACACACAGCAGTACTTCTCTGCCTGGCCTGCTCGCGAACGTGCCCTCTCCTGCTGAAGAAAAAGGGGGTGAACGACGCTAGTTTGCGCAAAGCGAAATGTTGGCATGTACAGTATTTTAGTGTCATTATATTGCGGAGGCTCACCTCAACTGAATTTGGGAGTGACGCCAGCCTAGCCATGCTCTGGAAGAGCGCAGCGTTATCAGCAAGCTCGGCTAAGGAAAACGTTAGGTGGTTCGTTCAGGTTATTGACAATAGAAAATAGGTCGTCAGAAGAAATAATATATCATATATTGTATGGTAAATTCTGAACCAGTGCGTTCTCTACTCATACCTCCCCACGAACCCCTTTTTTCCCGTCGTTTCTCCCTGGTCAGCTTGTTTTGGGCAACTCCTTTTCTCTTTTCCGTTCCCTCATCGAGATTCAATGGTAAAGATTTTCCTGGCTTGACCTTTGGTTTCTTAGAACAATGCGTAGATATGAGGTGACGTTTTATACAATAATAAATTTATGGAGGTTTATAATACTATACGATACCTCTTTGGGTTTCTGGTCCACCCTGGGCCTCTCAGTGAGAGGTGGGGTATCAGTACCAGCTGTCTTCCTGGTTCCTATGCTCCTGGCACGGGAGTCGAGGTCAGGTAGAGGCCTGCCCTCCACATTAGCCAACATGCAGTTCTGGTAGAGTTGGGAGCGAACAAAGCGTGTGTAGCTGTCGAACTTCATCAGCTTGAATATCTGCGGTGAGGGATGGAGGGGATTACTTGTCAGGTCAGGCAAGAGACTCTTTTTTAAATTAACTCTTCTGTAGAAGATTATTCCAAATGTATTGCAGGCAGTTTTTTGGAACTTTTTCTCTAAAAGGGTTCAGCGACAGTAGTGATTTTGACTATCAACCTTTTTCTAAAGACCTATGAAATAAATGTAAGGATCCTTGTTTTAAGATTATATTGCAAATGCTTTAGATGATAGGAAAGTTGGGCCTCAAAGTTTTTGTAATTTCGGCCACTGAGCCAAAACATTATGACCACATGCCTAATATGCTGTTGGTCCACGTGCTGCCAAAACCACAGCCGGATTAACAATTTTTTATGCCTAGGGCAACAAGACTCAAGGGCCCCCCAACCCCGCCCCAAAGCAAAAGTCCCTATCATCAAGAGCATGTCCCTAAACTTACGAATCGTTAATGCCCTACTACTATATATTCATAAAGTCCCTACCATCAAGAGCACGCCCCTAAACTTACGATCACGTTAATGCCCTACTATTATATATTCATAAAGTCCCTATCATCAAGAGCATGTCCCTAAACTTAAAGAATATTACAGTACAATTTTGTTTTAACAATTTGGCCTTAGAACTGGCCTCTTTAAAACTGAACTCATAAACACACAAATATTTTATCATTTGGCCTAATTGGCCTATCTTTGCTTTAAAGGGTAACAACACAACACAATAGAGGAAAAACTCATAGTCTACACAACATTTCAAATTAGGCTTATACACGTCTATTAACTTTTATATATTTTCCTTTGCTTAACAGGTGACCCTTACACACTGGACTCCTTGACTTAAATTGTGTAAACTCAAAACATTTAATGCTATCAAAGATTCATTGTTTTAATGTAATTAATTATAGCAGATTACTAAGTGGCCTTGCTTCTAGACTTCAAATATGCAAACTGGTGCACAACATCATCAAAATACATTTCAACAACTTCATGTTCTATGGCCAGCAAAGAAAGTGCAGTAAGTCTTCTCTGTGACATTGTGGTTCTTGAAACATTGTTTACTCGTTTAAGACCTCTCATCCTCACAAAGTGAGTGAACTGAATGAGTTTGTCTGCTAGGGAAGCATCTAGGTCAGTCGGATAAGTGGAACTTAGCCTCGGAGCTCGTTCATGCACATCTGGGGTGGAATCGACGATAACAGAGGTTAATAGGTCACTGCACAAAAAAACCTATTGAGATTTCCAGTATTTTAATGTATTTTAAAAACTTAAAATGTTTTATTTTGAAAAATCAAATTCTGTGCAACATGTGAAAGACCTTTGTAGACAATACGAAAGTAAATTGAGGTTTCCAAGTGATTTCACCAAAAAATATTTGTAAATGTTTATTAAACGTCTCTTACACCATTTCCTTAAAAAACAAAGCTGTGCAAAATGTGGGTGTCCTCTATAAAACAATCTGAGAGGGGTTTGAATTAATAACGTTGAGACTTGTACTTTAGAGACGGTCCCTAACTATAAGCACATGGAGGTTTCTCTCGGTCGATCACCGCGGTGTAGTGAGGCTGCTTGCGGGAAAACCGGACCTGATCTCGGCCTCCGACTATCCGTTGAATATCCAATATCGAACATCCAACCAACTTTACCTCGGTCTGAGATGAAGCAAATATATTTGTGCGGGAATTTCTCGGACTATAAAAACTAACCTTGCGAGAATGGTTTAAATTATGAGCAATCCCCGCAATCCCGCACTGAAATGCAAGACCTGTTTCACAGAGCCCAGTGCCCCTTAGATGTTATGTGCCCCTGGGCAAGTGCCCATTTGCCCTAATGGTTAATCCAGCCCTGGCCAAAACTGATCCGCCGAGGCATGGATTCTACAAAACGCATGAAGTTGTCTTTTGGTATCTGGCGTTAGTGGCAGATCCTTCAAGTCCTGTAAATTGCAAGGTATAGCCGCCGTGGATTGTACTTGCTGGGCTGCTCACATCCCACAGATGCTCAATCGGATTGATATTTTTCAGGCCTGGGCAACACCTCGAACTCTTAGGCACATTAACGGACTGAGAGGCCACTGCATCAGGTAATTACATTGCAATGAAGGGGTGTACCTGGTCTGCAATGATATTAGGGAGATGGAACGTGACAAAATAATGTCCGAATGAATGCCCGAACCCAGGCTCCCCAAAAGAACATTTCCCAGAATATCGCATTCCCACTGGCTCAGTGGGTTGAGTCGGTTGTCTATCAATTGGAAGGTTGGTGGTTCGATCCCCGGTTCCTGGGAAATTGTCGAGGTGCCCGTCAGCAAGACACCTAACCCCAGCTGCTCCTGGCGAACCTGCAGTCGCCTTGCATGGTAGACGCGGTCGTCAGTGTATGAATGAGTGAATGTGAGGCAGGACCAGTAAATCGCTTTGGATTAAAGCGCTATATAAAAGCGCACCATTTACATCTTCCCACAATGCATCCTGGTGCCATTACCCACGCATACCGGGCAAGACCAGGAGCACCTCACAGGCCTTGCCATTTCAGAGATGCTCTGACCCAAACAGGGCATCTCAATTTGGCACTTGTCATAACAATTTGGCCCTTGTCAATGTCTTTACTCCTACCCATTTCTCATGAATGCAGCACGCTGACTACGAGAATTGATCGATTGCCTACTATTTAATCGACCCAGACCTTGACATGTGCCCTCAGGAGACAAAAGAATTGCTGAACGTATAACAGGTGGTGTTAAAGGCAGAGGTGGGACAAAGTCATTGTTATGCAAGTCACAAGTAAGTCTCAAGTCTTTGCCCTCGAGTCCCGAGTCAAGTCGAGTCAAAGATGAGGCAAGTCCCGAGTCGAGTCACAAGTCAAAGCCAACAAGTCTCAAGTCGAGTCCAAAGTCCTACCATTTTAGTTTCGAGTCATTTCAAGTCATCTTACCACAGAATTTATACAAATCATGTATGTCTGTAAGATTTGTATTTATTTAAACCTCTTTTTATACAATGACATTAATACAGTAAAAAACAGAAAATTTAATTTCACAAAAAATGCTTGTATTTCAACAGCATATTGCACTAGAACAATGCACAGCAACTTCAGTCCTGTATTGTATTGACCTTAGGGCTGGATGATATGGAAAAATTTTATATCACGATATATTTCTTAATTTCAGTCGATACGACATAATTCCGATATCGATATGAACAATATAAAAGCCTCAGAAAAAATGCCATGAACACCAACAATGGATGTCTGTATACAATCTTCTGAAAAATACATTTGCCAAGTCTTTTGAGCCTCCTCCTATAAAACTAAATAATATTTGAGAAATAAAACGGTACAAATAAATTAAAGTTCACCTTTTATTTGATTTTAACCTTTATACAAACAAGAAAAGTCAAATAAGCAATTTGACTCTGAGACTGACCTTATTAATATATTTAACTTTAAACAATAACATAGGCTGATTATATTATTATTTACACAAAACTTCCTGCAACAAAACTTGTTCTTATAAACATATCGTTTAAAGTTAGTGAACATGTTAGACAATGAAGAGGTGAGTTCATGAGTTCGCTACGTGACCGTGGATTTAAGAGACACGACAGAGAAGCTCATGAACGCACATGTCGCAACATGCTCGGAGAATGAGAGTGCTCAAAAGCGCATGTCCATCATGACGTCATGGGCCAGTCAACGCGGAAGATCCAAGCTCCTATGTTGGCTTTATGCGCTTTTGAGCCTCTCATTCTCCGGCACATTTAGCATCACGCTGAAACCTGAAGTTTATCAGATCTCAGAAAGCTGAACCACTTCCCTACCACTGAATTAGTCTTTCCTCTCATATCAACTGTCTGCTTTCTCCTCACTTATGGAAGCTCGTTCAGTCACGTTTGAATTGCGGTCATGGGCGCTCATTTTGTAGCTTAAACTTGCCGTGTTGGAGATCAGCAAAAATATTGAAATATCGAAAATGTGTTTAGAAATCATATCAGCGGTATTGATTTTTTTTACCGCGATATATATTGATATTGAATTATTGTCCAGCCCTAACCTCATATTGCAAAACAGTTTAACTTTCAAATAGACATGGATCCTTTTAGCCTGAACTTTTTTAAACATGTCATTAATAAAATCCTCACTCCTCAAAATGATCACTTCTGAAAAAATGGACCAACCTGATAATATAATTGGAATGACTCCATAGAGACGTGTGTGTGTGTGTGTGCGTGTGAGCGTGCCCGTGCGCAGCTCCGTCAGTAATCTTCGACCCGCATGTTTTGCAAATTGCAACTCTTTTTTTGTCGACTACCTCGTAATTTTTATAGCCAAACGAAACTATATTCGGTATCATTTTGCCAACTGGCGCGTTGTTGCTTGTGCTTCATTGGTTGTCTTGCAATGTGCCTGCTTGGATGCTGTCTAATCAAAACAACGTGGGACTACAGTGATTGGATGTCCAATCAAAACAACGTGGGACTACAGTGATTGGATGTCCAATCAAAACAACGTGGGACTACAGTGATTGGATGTCGTGCAGGCAGCGCGCGTGCTCTCTGCATGCATTTTTTTCACAGATGCAGATAAACTGAGAGCGGCGCGGCTGTGTGAACATTTTCTTCCCCAGTTTTCATGGGAAGTAGCAAGTCTTCTCGAGTCAAAAGGCGCAAGTCCAAGTGAAGTCACGAGTCACTGATGTTCAAGTCCAAGTCGAGTTGCAAGTCTTTGTACATTTTGTCGAGTCGAGTCTGAAGTCATCAAATTCATGATAAGTGAACATGTTCGATCGACAAACATGTGGTAGTGGATTAGGAGTAATCATTTTTGGTCCCAGTGGCTGCCACCATGTTCATGTTTGGCTGCAAACATGTTACAGGTTTATTGTTGATCATGTTGTCACAGCCTGATTCAACCTGTGTTGCATTACCTCACCCCTGCAGGTGTCTCCCATTACCTCATCATACCTGCCTATATAACCTGGGTTCTCTGTCTTTTCCAGTTGCCAGTTCGCCTTGTGTGTTTTTCCAAGTCGTCCCAGCCTTAGGTTTCTCGGGTATCTCCAGTGTTAGTTTCCTGTATACTGAACTTCTGCCTGTTACGCTCCTACAATTCAGCCTGCTGTCTGACTATCATGATACAGTGTACGATCCCCTCTCTGCCCAACTACTCTCTTGCTCTGTCTCCTGTGTCCTGGATTTGGGTCCACACCTATTCTTGTGACACATGTACAGTTGTAGTTTTATTTAGTTAATGTTAAACTGGGTAAAAGAGTCTGGGGGGTTGACTTACAGTTGTTTATAAGCAATAATTAGTTGTAGACACAGTGTATTGTTATGCTATCTAGCCGCTAAGTAAAATAATAATACAATAAAAATAATAAAAATGTAAAATGATCATTAGAAATTAGAAAGTAAATTTTTGTAGACATACAATATATTTCACATTATTTAGGGTAATTCAGCAATAGTGTTTTGCATTTAGCTACACAGACATGTTTTGCAGTTTATACTTATTTGGAGGGTTTTAATTATGGCACAGTGAGGTATTACATTTTCTGTATTTGTTCGTATGGCCCACAGTGCCTGCACAATAACAGGCAAGGCATTTCATTATGATTCAGTAATAGACAAGCGAGTCCTTTCTTCTTTAGTATCTCAATATTTGGTCTGTACTTTACTGTATGTTCATGTAACAGGGCAAAATACAGTTATTTACGTGCAGTTATTAGCTGGAACGCAGCAGCAACACTCATTAACCTGATCTGGCCTGTGCTGTCTCTAGCGTCATAAAGGTCGCGGGTTTCGTCGTCAAATCACAAGCGATTTCTGTCTAACAAGATGAGGTTGTTGGGACTTGTTGGGCCTTCATTTTTAAGGTTGAACAGCGTTTCTCCGTCATTGTAATTTGCCTCTGAGAGAATGTGTATTGAGTTAGCATATAGTGCAGCATGATGTGGTGCACTGACTGATGTGAGTTATATTTCGAAAGACGGTAATGTCACTATTTTATACGAAAATAATATAACAACATTTTATG
This sequence comes from Dallia pectoralis, assembly GCA_029465975.1. NCBI lineage: Eukaryota > Metazoa > Chordata > Actinopteri > Esociformes > Umbridae > Dallia > Dallia pectoralis. The sequence goes on along the minus strand of CM055747.1, from coordinate 9,895,303 downwards.
TTTAAATCGAACGTATTTTATACGAAAATAATATAACAACAAATTGCTTTGGAAATCAAGTACACAAAGTTGGGATATATTTTTAGAAGATATCTATGAATTTGAAAAGGTTTGTCATGGTAAGTTCCAACAATTTTTGTCACTAGCATTCCAGCAGAAAATATCATTGTGTAACAGCTATCTATGGGAAATGTCGCTAGCTTTGCTTAGACAATAGCATTGGTTGATAACAGCATTGTTTACGTTTATAAATGTTTGCATATTGATAAAATGATAATTTGTGATTGATATAGATAGATAATGTAAATTGATTTAAAGTATTGATATATATAGATAATAACGATAGCTGGATAGATTACTCAAGACGCATATTAGCCGTTTGACAAAGGGGAGGAATGATCTGAATGAATGCTAACATTGTACTGTATTATTCATTGAACTCCTTATGTCTAGTATCTCTAAACACTCATCATTCATTGTCATGTCACCAGTTGGCTGTGGTAGAAGTCGACACAGCTAAGTGTCTTTATTTATTTCCTGTAACTTATATGATGTCCAAAGTTTATGACAAACGCTTGTCTGGTTGATAATAGCTTCTACACAGACATAGAGACAAACACAGACACACACACACTCTGCTGCGGAATCCATGTGTCACATTGGTACCTCACATAAACTGCATTTAATGCTACAAGCATTTATATTTGGGTATGTCATTTAAGCAGAAATTTTGATTTCTGCCCTGATCCTCAGAGGTTAAAAACCACAAGAAACTTGAAAATAGACTTGGACTCGACAAGACGATTTTTTAAAGAAGATACCTTATTCTACAAGTAAAATAGATTTTGTTGCAATTTGTCAGATGTCAAGTTATATTATTGTGTCACGCGATCTCATCACACCCCTACTTAACTCAGATATAAAGAATATATAATACACATGCTGAATAGTCAGACAATACATTAGACAAATGTATTAGCCTTTTTATTAGCATTTTCTATTGGCCTACACTGCGTCCCAGAACACAATTGGCTGTTCTACTTAGTTAGAGATTAATAGAATTCCTTCTTTTTCAGAAAGGTTTTGTCTTGTATGTATCCATGGTGGTATTACCTGTTGTTGTGCCTTGAGATACATGTCAGGGTGAGGATTATTTACGTCCTTCTCTTCAATGCGGACTGTGTCGTCAATGTTGACAGGATGAGAAGCATTGCTTGAGAGGTAGCTGTTGTAGATTGAGCTAGCCTCCTGTTTTAACTGAATAAAAACAAGGTACCTTTACTCAGAAAGACTGATCTTAATACACATTTATTAAGTGATGCTGGACTACTAGGCTAATGCATGCTAAAGCTTTTGAAGACATTTTTTTTTTTAACTCTGAAGTACCTTCTCTTTCTGGTTGAGTGGAATCTGTCGGAACCTTTCACATGCCTGCCAAAATAAGATGTTTTCGGCACTGACTTCCGACTTCAGGAAAGCCTGTGGTTAAAGCAGGAAAACAGTCCTATCAGCATCATCTCAAACAAACCACAATACCTTATCACCAATCATGATCTTGCAAGAGGATCTTGGTTTTATGTTTAAATCGAACGTATTTTGGACAAACGTCTGTTGTGGATTTTATTTTACTGCATTCATTTCACAAAGTTACAGGTTTTGCGGTACGGTTAGCTCTATATCACATATAAAATTAAAATCTAGTCTAGTGGTGTGCACACAAGTTAGCTGCTACCTCAAATTCCACTGCTGATGGGTTTGGTCCCAATGCTAAGCAGTCTCTTTGTGTTTTTGATAAGTGCAAAATATGTACCATTCTAGATGTGGGGGAACTGGACAAATGTTTAATATTGAAGTCTAAATATATTAAACCACCTGCAACTTTAGCCGTGTCTGTAAATCTCCAAGTGAAAATGTTATAACCAGCATTTGTTACTGGAATTTGGCACTACCTTAGATTTCACATATTGTTTATTATGATACTTTTGTCTCAGTCACACACATTCCTCTGCTCTCGACTGGCCTCATAACTGAGACATAATTCTCATGGGGATTCTCATTTCCTCAAGTTCTTCAGACCTCAGGAGAAAATGAAACACCCACGCGGTTCTGATTATTTATGTGACTCATGCGTGGGCCTTTTTAATTACTTGGGCAATTTGGCATGCGATTCTTGTGGCTTTGTTTTCTTTCCCAGACAGTAAAATGCTTTTAAATCAAACCGGCATCTTAAATGATGCCATCTAAACGGTTGAGGTTGACATTGTCAATTCAACTATTTTCTATGCCTTTAAAGCAATAAGCCCACGTTGAAGCTAATACCCAAAACAAACAAGTGAAAATGCACACTTCACTAAAGCCCAGCATAGCATACGTTTAATACATTATGGCCTTTCATGTTGAGGTCTTACCGTGAAGTAAAGAACACCCTTTGGGTCCTGCAGGAGCCTCTCAAAGCTCACAGCCCAGCTGGCCACCTTCCCTACACCACTGGCTCCATCACCAGGCACAGTAGGGAGACTGGAGTTACTGCTGGAACACAGGCCAGCGCTGGCTCCACACTCCTCTGCCATCACATTCAGCTCTGGAGACAAAAACAACAAGGGCTTTCTCTATGCAGTACAGCATCTACAGCGATTGATTTATTTGAAATAAGCATGCGTCGTCTGTACTGGAACACAGTCATGTGATTCTGAATACGGGAAATGTCTTTAGATTGGCTGTTTTTATTTGACGGTTTGACAGAAAATGTAGAGGAAATGAAAAGATGAGTGTACAACAATACAAGCCCTCACGTGACTTCTTCACATACAGCTACCGGCTGGGGAGAAGGAAGTTATTGTGGTAACACCTGATCCTCAGTGCCAGACTAAATTGCTAGAGCTTACTCTCTCTTTGGCATGTATCAAACAGTGAATATAATCTGTTTTTAGTGTGGCCTACCCTGATGAGGCAGTCTTAGCCACCGCCTCTGAAACGCATCGTGTTTCGTTTGAGTGCTACTTGAAGATATGTGAACCGTACATGGATGGTCGTTGATCTTCTATTAAATATTCAAATTAAACCAATCCTCATAACAGATCTCAGCCAATTCAATGAGTTGTAAGGGATGTCTGCATGTACTAGCTACTTTAGGTCCTGACACGGGATCTTGATTGAATTAAGGTCCAAAACACAATTCTTTCTCCTGAGACATTTTTTGGTATGGTCAGTACAGTATCAGAACTGGGCATTGGAGCAGTGGAAGGTAGTCACCAGTCCGATGAGTCCAGTTTCTGACGGATCTGGTGCTAATGTCTTAGTGCCAGATACCACAGGACACTGTCAGGGGTCTTGTAGAGGCCATGCCTCGGCGGGTCAGAGATGTTTTTGAGCATGCAGAGTACCAACAGTATATTAGGCATAGTCATAATGATTTGGCTCATCAGTGTACAGTGAAACAAGACCAAAGCACAAAAGCAGTCCTGTTTCTTGACATTCACATTTCTTCTACAGCAGAGGATTCTACCTAGCAACCATGACTACAATTTAGATTCAGTGTGCATCTTATAGTTTAAGCATGCACAGTGAAGTGAAATGAAACTCTGCAAATCTCCAAATGTTGTGCTTATGTTGGCGTTTAGCTGATTTATTATTAGAAATTATTTCCCTCACACAGCTCAACGATTTTTCAGATGATTACATAGCCAACCGTCGTCCTGATTTCCTTTCCTCTCAGCGTGATGTGTTTTGCATTCACTTGTATATGTGTATAACACCAAAGTGAACCGTTTTTTTGTCTCTATCGTAGTCCTGGCTAAACCTTTTCTTACAGATCCATCATTGATTGGCTAGTTTGTTAATTCACCCACCGTAATTTACCACCCTACTTGATTTAACCATGCAACGTTTTCCTCTAAACCAACATATGGAATTGGTACCTATAAACCTGTTATGTCTGAAAAGACGTATTCTGATGAAACAAGACATGCATGGTGAACACTAACAAAATCTACAATTCCACAAGGGGTTCACATATTTTCAGCAGCAATGCACCCACTAATATATATGCAATGCACCCACTAATATATATGCAATGCACCCACTAATATATAAGCAATGCAGTTCTCCATCTTTCCTTCCTACTCACAGTCAGTAAAAAGCCATAAAATTACAGTAAATATATCTTACAAAAATACATGTATGCACAATATGTGGTAACAGCTACAGGTCTGTTACAAGCACACAGTAAAAAGTGAATGGGTGTATTGTGTGTTTGCCTGTGTGTGTCTGTTGATGAGGGTGCCACTGGTAAGAGATTGGGATGAAGTAGACATGTCTGGTGCAACATATTCAGAGAAGAAAGCAGTAATATCCATGTTTTAACTCACCTCCATCTGACACTGCCAGGCTCTGTAAACACAAACATTATTCAGTGAATAAATAGTTTCTGAGGCAGGAAAAGAACAAACAGAAACAGAATAGTAACATCTTTAAAATAACTAAATGTTTGACACAAAACCTGTAATCTTTAGCAGATTTTAGAGCTGAGACAGTGAGGCTGTGAAAAATATATGCAGAGACAGACGGACAGACAGACATAATTCAAATCATATCTTAAATCTGGTACCACTTACAGTATGTTCCTTCTTTATGCCAGGGTTTTTATGTATTAGATACATTGCTTCCATTATTTAACAGGTTTTAAAGAAATACATTTATGTATCACTGAAGAAGGATTCTAATAGTGCTCCTTTCTAAAACTTGCTTTCCACTGACTGCCACTTCCTGACTGCACAGGAAGTCTTACCATAACCACATGACCACAAGAGGACGTTTCTGCACCCTACCAAAATGTGTGTCTTACTTTAACCCCTTATCTGAAATAAGATCATTCACATTTCATACATTTACAGTTCAATGTGCCGAAAAGTGAACCGATGACACAGAATGTTTCATTGCTTATAATCACTTATGGAAAGAGATCTCTGTAAACATTACTTAGGTGGACTTTTGTAGACTCTTGTAGAGTATACAGTAGACATTCTAACTGTAGAATTTGCTCAAAACCACCACTAGCTTCATGAACCAATCACGCACATTTGACAAAGACAGGCGAATGAGGTAAGCCCCTTAAAATAAACATTTAGACACCACTTCCAGGTCAATCAGCTCTTTTGAATTACCTTACAATTTTTGCCAAGTGTTTTGGAACTTTAATTGGAATTGTCTGTTCTGGTCAGATGAGGCAAAAATCTAACATTTTAGCCATGCCATGTTTGGCAACAAAAGGGGACCTCGTGCAGGTAAAGCACTTTAAACACATAGTTAAATATGTGTGAAGCCGAGCTAGCACAGAAACCGATAAGTAGACCAAAAACCTTTTGGTATGTCACTCCATACAAAAACAAAATGCTAAAAATATTTGGTGCTTTATCTCCACGGCACACCTAAAGATTTACCAGGACAACATGGATAACGTCATACTAAGGACAGCTTTAGAGTAGTGCTCTTCACAAGGAATAGAGGCAAGAAGGGCCAGAAGTTGGACTAGTAGCTCCTTATCCAAGGGAAGGGGCTCACCTCATTTGCCACTCAACCCGTAGCCTTCTGATGTGTATGATTGGTTCTTCAAACTTCAAATGATTCCAAACAATTCCAAGAACTGGCACTGGTTATTTGGAGAGAAACAATTTTGCAGGTGTTAAGATCTTTAAAATGTTGGCAGGGAGGGAGATGATAGGTATAACTTTACTGTAAAAACGTTTCATGTAAAAACAAATGTATAGTGGTTGTCAGCTAGATAACTTCAATTTGCTTTACATCAGTACACATTTTTGTTACAGTAAGATAACAGGGCTGTAGTAAAATAAATAAAAGTTAACATTTCTTTATCTCAAAGACTTACTAAGGCCAATTCCATTTTATAGTCTAAAACTGAAGAAAAAAAAGTCTAACAGCTGTATTATACAATTACAGTAATCTGCAAGGAACTATGAAGAAAAAAGTACTTGGACTTTATTTGGTTTATATCCTTAGATATTTGTGATGGGTGTTTCTGTTGCCAGCTGTAAAACTATGTTTCTTAAATGCTACATCAGATTACTTCTATTTCCGTTATTTGTTTTATATATATTCTGCATTCATACGTCATACTCATATTTCTGTAATTTATTGAATTAATATGTCAATAAAATGAATTGAAGGGAGTCGGGTTTGTATTTTACAATATTTTACTGTAATTACATGGGATTTATGGAAGCTGGATGACTGCCATCTAGAGTTTTCACAGGCCTCACATGATGTCACACGCGTACAACTACATCTTTGATGCGGAAAAAGGGCCATAGACATCATTGGTCATTTAACATAGCTTACATTTCCATAGTTATTATTTCTAAAAATAAATGGGGTGAGGTAGGCAGAATGTTTTTGCCGATGTTTGTCAACACAGAAAAAGATAAGTTTTAAAAAAAATGAGGACAAAAAAATTAAAGGACATACTCAACCACTTTGGGTTGGTTTTGTGGATACATTCTAAGCATAGCCTGGACAAAAACAATCAAGATCAGTTGATTTTCTAATAAGGGCGTAATCTGTTTCCACAAACCCAAAGATTTGAGGCTTGCTAATACTCCAATCTGTCTCTATATACATCCAACTGTCGGTGCGCTTATACCCCATGCAGTTTTAGATACATTGGTACAGCTGACTCTGGTGAAATATTCTGCATGAACTCTGTAAAACGCGTTTAAGCAATATTATATTAAGCAATTGTTGAAACTACGTAAAGGTTTTATAACTAAAGCGAGTAAAGTAAAGCCATTCTGATTCCAATCCTTGTTCAAGCATTTCTTGATTACTTCTTTTAACATATGCCAAGAATGATTTGTCATTTCTTGGAGGGGTATATTCTTTATTAGCTCTAGGGAGGATTGTAGGAAGCAGGGGTTAGGGAGACTGATATGTAGAGAGAGATAGAGAGGAGAGGTTAGGGAGGCTAATATGTAGAGGGAGATCGGGAGAAAGGGCATATAGAGTCTGCCGAGCCGTTGCATGAATCCCAGTCGCCGGGACCTTAAACCACTGCAAACCGCTACCGCTACAGACTCTCACACAACACGGATCAAATATTTAGTCTAGCAGCTGACCAATAGCATTTCAGTCCTGAGATCACACAGAATATGATTTTCATTAATTCTACACAGTCTGGGAATTTTAGAATAGTTTTACCCTTGTAAGATTCAGTGGTCTGACACAGGTTTCAGCGTTGCATCTTCCAAGTCTCTCTCGGAGAGAAGTTCTCAGTGCAAGGTGAGAGAAACCTTTGGTGAACTCTTTGAACATCATTGTTTTCTGTTGGATCATAGTCAAAATAGTAAAACACATGACTTAAACATGGCTTAAACAATATAACTTTTTATACTCTGTAAAAACATTTAACTTTATAAGCCATGGCGTGTCGTTATTTTATCAGAGCTAACTCTAATTGCGACAATAGTTCCAAGGCACCACAGGAATTTCCCCTTAAAAAGCCACACTCCTCAAAAGAGACAGAATATTCACTGCACACGACAATGTGAATTTAAAACAATTGTACCTTCTCCCTGGATTCTCCAGATGTTCTCCTCAAAAGAACGGGTTTGGACATAGAAGTCTCCATGCCACTGCTGTATTCTAGACAGATGAAGTGAAAATGAGAAGAGTGGTAGACAGCCCTGCGCAGTTCATGCCAGAGGACTGGTCTGAGGCCCCCAGAGATGATGGCTTATCACAAAACAAACACCATCCCTACCATAAAGCTCAGCTCACATGGATATAAAACGCAGTGGGTAATTGACAAATACACAGCAACCGTTTAGTGGGAGGTCTCAGGTAGTCTCCACCCCTAATCCAGTTTGACCAAGACTCTCTGGACCGAAACCTGTGTGAACCGGCCCAGACGCGCCACACTCAGAAAGGAATTTGGACATAACCCAGCTAACATGCACATATGGCCATTGCGTATTGTTCGTTTTTCATTTATTTAAGAAAATTCTACTTTTCACTACATTGTATTTAACACCATGAACATATTTCTGCAGTGACCTCAACGTTAGCACTGCCTGTGTGGCTCAGCCGTACTGATCATCCTGAACAAACAATGGTATAAAACTATACTACAAAACTAATGGATAAATGTGCAAAATATGGTGACTCAGGAGGAGTTGATTCATAGTTGGATGGGGAGCAAATACTAAATAGAAACGGTAGGATTTTTGTTTCATTTTCAATATGGTGACTCCAGAGAGCATTTCAGAGACTTAGACATTATTGGCAGAAACAAAGAGATTCCTGGTTCAATGAAACACTGCACATTGCTTCAGTTGTTTTTTTATGTATGTAAGCTTTATTCAACTCTCTTCTCAGGACCCCACAGCCATTCACTGTATTTGATCTAGTCTGGAGCTAGCAGACCCGCTTAGACGTGTGAGATAATCACCAAGATGTTGATTTGTTATTCAGGTGTGCCTGTTCAACAAAATTGTGAAATGTCTTGGCATCCTTGAGGTGAATACATCTGATGCACGTTATCAGTCAATAATCCATAAAGGTTCTCCTCATATGGCATGACCTTTTTGCTACTTAGCAGCAATACAGGCTTAAACCGGACTGAGTCGGACATGCACTGTTAGAATTAAGCTTAGTAGCTTCAGACCACAAGACCAAGAGCTAGTGTGACTACTAGGATTACCATGACAACACTCTCAACTTAGCGGCAAAGGTATTTGTATTGCTGCAAAAAAGCAAATGACACCCAGCAGGTCAAAGCATGGTTGGTCGGGTTACCTCGTTTTTTTTCAGTCTCACGGTGTGTCACTTCTTCGTAATACTACAGTTGCTACATCGCTTTTATTAAAAGAATGCTTTGTGTCCTTTGATTTTTAAAGAACAACTTAGAATTGCCCCTTGAGCTTGTTTTAAAGGTTGTATCCAGATCCCAAAAACAATTTATAGTGTGTTTTACTCGGTTTATAATTAAAGTAAATGTGAAGAAACATTCTTAGTTCAGTCATTGCATCCAAAGCTCATAGTCTCTTTATTACAGAAGGAGCAAAAAAATATTAATGTTTCGATGGCTAATTTCCACTACAAGAATATCTGGAATACAAGATAGGATACAATTGTCTTTGACAGCATATTGACAGTTCAGACTGGAGCTCAAGTTTGGTAAATTTACAGACACTGTCTCTGGAGCTGCAAGTACAGTGTAGATGACTGGTGTCACAGGGGAAGAAAATGAAATCTCAAGAAGGATTATAGTGACACAACTTACAGAAAGAGCCCAAACTTGCTCTATTGTGTCCCATTTTACAGGACAATGAAATGGGTTTATAATAAACGTATTCCAGAGAGCTTCTGTCTTTTTTATGTGAGAGAGACAACAGTTAAAATTTTAATACTTCAGTGACATTAAAATAAAGATACATTTGGAACCCCTCCAGACAGCTTTTTACAACGTCCTTGAGTCCCAACACTGCCCACACCCCTTTCTTGATTGTTCAAAACAACATCAATATTCCCTATAGACATTTTGAACACAAAAATCTCTGTCGTGAACCATTCATTCATATCTACGCAACTGCATTTCTATAAATTTTTCTTTGCATTGCTAATCTGTTAAATAAATATTTTACCACAGAGATGTCTGTACCTATTCTGTATTCGTACGCGCTTTAACCAACAATCTTTTGTCACAATATCTAAATACAAAACATCTACTTTTCAAACAATCCCAACCACCAGCCTTATTAAGAAGAGAATGGTATATTCGACTTTCCATTCACTTCATTCAGACATGACAAATGAGCCCCAACATGTCTCCATTAACAGCTATGATAGCTAGTCACAAAAACTCTGTGTGTTGAATAGATGTGTCCTGAAGTGCATTGTACAAATGAGGTAAATCAATGTGTCTGACTAGTGAATGCTGTCGTCCAACCCCCACCCCCCACCTCGACCCCTACGCCACTCAATACAAATGTATGCAGGACCATGTCTCCTCTGGTGGTCTCATTGTTTATCTGATCTTACGTCAGCGTTACCTTTTGATGAACGACACAGCATTCTGATGTTTAAAACACTTACCTAGGCACCTGACAATTCTAGGAAATATACTTTGAATATCTCCAAAGAGTCTGCCATTGTCACTGGAACCTTCAAGTGGTTGTATCTCTTGACTGAATTTGTATGTTTTAGCATGATTGTGGCCAATGAGGGTTTTTATTTATTTATTTACTTATTTTCTCTCCACCCCAAATAGTGTGGCGCCCAATTTGCAATTCTGGCCACCATCTACGAAATCAGACGTCGGATAACCTAGCGGTTGAATCCTTGGACCTTAGACTAAAATGTTGCTGGTTCAAACTCCTAAACTGACAAGGTGAAAAATCTGTTGTTGTGCCCTTGAGCAAGGCACTAAACCCTAATTGATTTGTAAGTTCAGGATAAAAGCATCTGGTACTTGACAAAACTGTTAAATGTTTTTTTACCTCCATACGATTGAGGGATACTAAACCTCTACTACACAAAAGCAGTAGGTGTCAGAAAATCTTGGTGAAGCAGTACCTTAGCACAATCATAGTTTTCTCCAGCAGGTTGTGCTGAGCATGTCCGTCCTAGAGCAGTCGAAATCCATCAGAGGAAATTAATGTTTTCCCAATGTGAAAACACAGAAGCAGCGTTTCATACACGGCCATAAGAGGAACACAGGTAAAAAAGGATGATGGTTTAAAGAAAAGTTCGCGAAAAACAAAGTGGAAAACCAAGATACTTTTCTTAATTCCAACACATTGATAAAGAGCACTGTATGGCATGTGGTGCGGAGGATAATCCAGGTAAAGACTTTAATGCATGGGAGGGGCCTGGTGGACAAGGGATGAACCAATGGTGGTGAAGAAAAGGCATGAACACCGGGGAGTGCTAATCGTATTTTGGTAATCCTATCCCAGACCCATTTCCTTCCCCGGAGGGAGAGATAGTGAGAGACAACTCGGAAGACACAGTGAAGATAGACCTTTTACACACTTCCGCATTTTTCGACCGGAAATACATCAATGTCGGGTAAAATAACTTCCTGTTTTCGTAGCGGCAGATACGAGTCGAAGAGTCGCAGTTTCTGTTGTGTCCCAGGCTGTTCCTCTTCCACCCAAAAACAGCCCTACCTTTCATTATTTTCCTGTGGATCCAAACCTGAAACCCAAATAGATACAGGCCATCCGAAGAGAGGAAGGGAACAGATTTGATATTAAAAGAGGTAGCTATGTCTGCAGCCGGCACTTTGCTCCGGATGTTGGTGGCTGCGTCGTTCGTCGCCTGAAGAGTGGTGTTATCCCGAGCCTATTCCCTTGGAACAATTTTACTGCTCCTTTGAGAAGGGAGTCAGTATATGACAGAACCTTCAAACGTCAGTCTATGCAGCTATGCTGTGAAGATAGCACCATGGTGGCTCAGGCAGTAAGGATGTATCACGACTAGGTGACACACCCACCTGCAGGTAAGATTGTTGACATGACATGATTACTGTTCTGTGTTGTGTTAAACGGTAGTGTAACCTCTGCACAGAGTCCTTAGGTTCGCCCTCCTTAACAGAGGCACAGACTAGGATAAGCTTTGGTACAAAAACAGATTTCATTCAAATACAAACTAACCTCATAAAACAGTGACATAGGCTAAGTACCTGCCCCAACCCAAACACAACAACATAAGAACCAACACATTACAATACACATTAAAATACACAGATACATTAACAAAGACTAATACATACCAGGTAACGTGCATTGACACAGCGCCTCGCTGCTCAACCAGTGATTCGAGCACACACCAAACAAACAGCCCTTCCTGCCAACCTTTAACCTCTTGATCAGCTAGGGGCGTGGCCAGATCACATGGTCATCCCTATCACTACCTGGTTACATTCACCCCTCCCAAAAGTGATCATCGTCCCGATGATTAGTAAACATAATTCAACCCTACACCGGTTCCTGCTGATCCCTGCCGACACTGGAGGTTAGGATGGTAAACATATATTCAAGGGCACGGAAACAAAGCTCATTTATTTATCTAACCTCTACTGGTCCTACACGAAGATGTGCTGGTCATATTGCCATGGCAACTCTACGTCGCTTTACGATGACTCTAATGACTGTCTGTCGGGCACACCTTCCAACATGACATCAACTGCCGGGCACACCTCCCAACATGGCATCTACTGCCGGGCACACCTTCCAACATGACATCTACTGCCGGGCACACCTTCCGATATCTACTGCCGGGCACACCTTCCGACATGGCATCTACTGCCGGGCACACCTTCCAACATGGCATCTACTGCCGGGCACACCTTCCAACATGGCATCTACTGCCGGGCACACCTTCTAACATGGCATCTACTGCCGGGCACACCTCCCAACATGGCATCTACTGCCGGGCACACCTTCCAACATGGCATCTACTGCCGGGCACACCTTCCAACATGGCATCTACTGCCGGGCACACCTTCTAACATGGCATCTACTGCCGGGCACACCTCCCAACATGGCATCTACTGCCGGGCACACCTTCTAACATGGCATCTACTGCCAGGCACACCTTCCAACATGGCATCTACTGCCGGGCACACCTTCCAGCATGGCATCTACTGCCGGGCACACCTTCCAACATGGCATCTACTGCCGGGCACACCTCCCAACATGGCATCTACTGCCGGGCACACCTTCCAACATGGCATCTACTGCCGGGCACACCTTCCAACATGACATCTACTGCCGGGCACATCTTCCGAACATGACATCTACTGCCGGGCACACCTTCCAACATGACATCTACTGCCAGGCACACCTTACAAAGGATCTTAAATATAGAATTCAGCATCATGATCTATGTAGCATATTTAGAGCTCAGAACATGTGTTATTTAATCAAACCAGTCATAAACTGAAACTGTACATTTGTGTCCAGAAAATACACAGATTCTTTCCCCTCGGCATACATGCTACTTCCACCATATACCCCACTTCCAGAAGCTTTAAATGGACGCCTGGGTGACGCAGTCTGTCCGGGATTTGACGATTCAAGGGATGAAGCAGAGGGCAGTGTCTTCTCTGCATTGAGTAAAAGAGTAGTCAATTCATCATTGTCACATTTGAGTTTGTCCATCTCAGCCATTTCCAATCCAAGCCTCTCCTTTAGGTTTCTGAGCTCTTCCTCCAGCTCACTGCTGTTGGTTCCCTCCTTGGCAACAGCACACCTGCTTCCTGATGGCCGCCTCCTCTTCAGCCTATGTCACTGTTTTACCACTAACCTTCCTATGTGTCTGTGTACCAAATACCCTGCTCTCAGCGCCAAACTGTAACCTCTGCACAGAGTCCTTAGGTTCGCCCTCCTTAACAGAGGCACAGACTAGGATATGCTTTGGTACAAAAACAGATTTTATTCAAATACAAACTAACCTCATAAAACAGTGACATAGGCCAAGTACCTGCCCCAACCCAAACACAACAAAATAAGAACCAACACATTACAATACACATTAAAATACACAGATACATTAACAAAGACTAATACATACCAGGTAACGTGCATTGACACAGCGCCTCGCTGCTCAACCAGTGATTCGAGCACACACCAAACAAACTTCTTCTTCTTTGGTGTTTACCGGCGGCTGATATCCAACTTTAATGGTGCATTACCGCCACCTACCATGCTGGAGTGTGGGCCAGAGCCAGGACCGACCTACCCCCTACCCTCCAACCCCGTGTCCCTCAAAAAAGAAAACAAAATGTCAAACCTGCGATCCACCTCTGTCCCCCCAAGCAAGTTAACCAGTGTAATATACCACATTCCCTCAAACTCTCCCTCATACACTCCCTCTCCCTCACATAGTGCCAACAGTGCAGCAACACATGCTCTACAGTCTCTTCATTCTCACAGTACTCACACATGCCTGTTGGGTGCTTCCCTATCCTATGTAATGATCCATTCAGCCTACAGTGCCCTATTCTAAGCCTAGTGTAAATGGTCCCTTCCCTCCTTCCACCCCCTAGCATCCGCTTCCTCCCAACCTCCCTCTGGACCCGGTAGAGATGTCTCCCCTTCTCCCCCCTATCCCACTGCTCCTGACACCTTTCCATGACCTTTCCCAAAACAAAACTCTTAGCCTCCCCTTTACTCCACTTCACCACCAGAGAGACCTCCTTTTCCCCTAGGGCCTTCTTCGCCAGCCTGTCAGCTGCCTCATTACCCTCCACCCCCACATGTGCTGGTACCCACGCAAACCTAACTTGGCACCCTTTCCGCACCACCCGACCCAGTGTCTCCAGCACCTCCAGCACCAGGTCCTGTCTGCTGCGTGAACTACAAGACTGCAAGCTCTTCAAGACCAGAGTCAGAGAAAACAACCACCCCACCCTGCACCTTTTCCTCCACCCATTGTAAGGCCAACAGCACCGCAATCAACTCAGCTGTAAATACGGCCAGGTGATCTGACAGCCGCCGTAAGACTTCACTACCGCTGACCTTTTCACTAAATGCTGCACCCGTGCGCCCTGTGCTGGGATCTTTCACACCATCCGTATAGATGTGCACACACCCTCCATACACCGACCTCAACCTCCAACAGCCAACAGCTGCAGGTCTACTACTGGACATGGCCACAACCACACCGGACTCTGTGGCATGGCCACCGTGGGACTAAATTCTATTCCCCAAAGGCCCAACTGCCTGGCCCAGGAATCACCTACCCACCCCAAACTCACCGTCTGGCCCAGTCCATGTTCCCAGCAAACTTGCAGAACTTTCTTAGCAGGGTGAGATGGCCCATGACCCTGGAGATTAATCCAGTAATTAATCATAAGCTGCCTTCTCCTGATCTCCAATGGCATCTCCCCCATTTCTACCTGCAGTGCTGAGACTGGTGACGTCCTAAAACCACCGCTACATACCCTGAGTGCTTGAGCTTGCACCACATCCAGTCTGGCCAGCACTGACCTAGCTGCCGCCCCGTACACCACACTCCCATAGTCTATAGCCGACCTTATCAAGGCCACATAAATTGTCTTTAACAAAGAGCGCGCCGCCCCCCATTGCAGACCTGACAAACATCGCATTACATTCAGCACCTTCTTACATTTTGCAACCACCTTCTCTACATGTCCAGACCATGTCAGTCTTGGCTCAAAAATCACCCCTAGGAACTTGAATGCCTTAACTCTCTCCACAGTTTCCCCATACAACTTGAGTTGCACCTCCTCACCCACATTCCTCCTT
The DNA here is from genome assembly GCA_029465975.1 of Dallia pectoralis. Taxonomy (NCBI): domain Eukaryota; kingdom Metazoa; phylum Chordata; class Actinopteri; order Esociformes; family Umbridae; genus Dallia; species Dallia pectoralis. The sequence goes on along the minus strand of CM055747.1, from coordinate 9,880,019 downwards.
AAAAATACTGTCTGCGTCTTGGCTACTGAAAACCTAAAACCCCAGGCCAACGCCCACCCCTCTACCACCTGAATCGCCTCCTGTACCTTCTGCACTATATACATTATATTTCTCCCCCTGTTCCATATTGCCCCGTCATCAGCCAACAACGATGTCCCAATGCCTGGCCCAACCTGGGAAAAAACATCATTAATCATAATTAAAAATAGTAAAGGGCTAATCTTTTGCCCATTGCTCCTCTAGCTGCCCAATACTCTCCCTGACTCCACCCTATACTTCCCTACTTGCTTCACTCGCACAGCCTTGTCCCGCTGCAACTTATCTCTACACACCACAAGTAAGTCCCCGTCACGCAACACCCTAGCACTGTCCACATCCCCAATCAACTCCTTAATTACCAGAGGTGTGGACTCGAGTCATGTGACTTGGACTCGAGTCAGACTCGAGTCATGAATTTGATGACTTCAGACTCGACTCGACAAAATGTACAAAGACTTGCAACTCGACTTGGACTTGACCATCAATGACTCGTGACTTCACTTGGACTTGCGCCTTTTGACTCGAGAAGACTTGCTACTTCCCATTAAAACTGGGGAAGAAAATGTTCACACGGCCGCGCCCGCTCTCAGTTTATCTGCATCTGTGAAAAAAATGCATGCAGAGAGCACGCGCGCTGCCTGCACGACATCCAATCACTATAGTCCCACGTTGTTTTGATTTGACAACCAATCACTGTAGTCCCACGTTGTTTTGATTAGACAGCATCCAAGCAGGCACATTGCAAGACAACCAATGAAGCACAAGCAACAACGCGCCAGTTGGCAAAATGATACCGAATATAGTTTCGTTTGGCTATAAAAATTACGAGGTAGTCGACAAAAAAAGAGTTGCAATTTGCAAAACATGCGGGTCGATGATTACAGACGGAGCAGCGCACGCTCACACGCACACGTCTCTATGGAGTCATTCCAATTATATTATCAGGTTGGTCCAGTTTTTCAGAAGTGATAATTTTGAGGAGTGAGGATTTTATTAATGACATGTTTAAATAAGTTCAGGCTAAAAGGACCCATGTCTATTTGAAAGTTAAACTGTTTTGCAATATGAGGTTAGGGCTGGACAATAATTCAATATCAATATATATTGCGGTAAAAAAAATCAATAACGGTGATATGATTTCTAAACACATTTTCGATATTTCAATATTTTTGCTGATCTCCAACACGGCAAGTTTAAGCTACAAAATGAGCGCCCATGACCGCACTTCAAACGTGACTGAACGAGCTTCCATAAGTGAGGAGAAAGCAGACAGTTGATATGAGAGGAAAGACTAATTCAGTGGTAGGGAAGTGGTTCAGCTTTCTGAGATCTGATAAACTTCAGGTTTCAGCGTGATGCTAAATGTGTCTGAGAATGAGAGGCTCAAAAGCGCATAAAGCCAACATAGAAGCTTGGATCTTCCGCGTTGACTGGCCCATGACGTCATGATGGACATGCGCTTTTGAGCACTCTCATTCTCCGCGCATGTTGCAACATGCGCGTTCATGAGCTTCTCTCTCGTGTCTCTTAAATCCACGGTCACGTAGCGAACTCATGAACTCACCTCTTCATTGTCTAACATGTTCACTAACGTTAAACGATATGTTCATAAGAACAAGTTTTGTTGCAAGAAGTTTTGTGTAAAGAATAATATAATCAGCCTATGTTATTGTTTAATGTTAAATATATTAATAAGGTCAGTCTCAGAGTCCAATTGTTTATTTGACTTTTCTTGTTTGTATAAAGGTTAAAATCAAATAAAAGGTGAACTTTAATTTATTTGTACCGTTTTATTTCTAAAATATTATTTAGTTTTATAGGAGGAGGCTCAAAAGACTTGGCAAATGTATTTTTCAGAAGATTGTATACAGACATCCGTTGTGGGTGTTCATGGCATTTTTTCTGAGGCTTTTATATTGTTCATATTGATATCGGAATTATATCGTATCGACCGAAATTAAGAAATATATCGTGATATAAAATTTTGCCATATCGTCCAGCCCTAAGGTCAATACAATACAGGACTGAAGTTGCTGTGCATTGTTCTAGTGCAATATGCTATTGAAATACAAGCATTTTTTGTGAAAGTAAATTTTCAGTTTTTTACTGTATTTGATTAATGTCATTGTATAAAAAGAGGTTTAAATAAATACAAATCTTACAGTCATACATGATTTGTATACATTTTATTTCTGTGGTAAGATGACTTGAAATGACTCGAAACTAAAATGGTAGGACTTTGGACTCGACTTGAGACTTGTTGGCTTTGACTTGTGACTCGACTCGGGACTTGCCTCATCTTTGACTCGACTTGACTCGGGACTCGAGGGCAAAGACTTGAGACTTACTTGTGACTTGCATAACAATGACTTTGTCCTACCTCTGTTAATTACCATTGTCAACCTAATCGGATTCATGCTCCCCACACCTCCGCCCATCCCATCCCTAACAAACCTTAGAACCACCTTAAACTTTTCCCCCTCACAAACCCCCTCTACTGCCCGCGGTCCTCTACCTTTACCCCCTTCACTACCCGCCTCCGAACCGCTACTAACTCCCGAAACACCCTCACTCATTTCGAACTTTCTTTTCTTCAATATCTCCTCTTGCCTACTTCCACCTCTGTTAACCACTTTACCTGGCTTCCCCTTTTTACTCTTTCCTCCACCCCCCGCCTTACCTCCCCTCTGCTCCCTGGCACCATCGCTAGACCCGCCGCTGTCGATTTCCATCTCTGCCCCAGTCACAGCACAGCCGTGCCGAACCGCCGTCACCACCAGACTGGGCACTCGCGTTGTACCCGCTCAGTACACCAGCCACTCCTCTCCGTGCAAACCGAATTCTAATTACTCCCACAGTAGCTTTCCGGCAGCTCCGTAGCGACTCCAGTTAGCTGTGCTCACAAACTCTCAGGTCGTCCCGTCGTCTTTTGTTCAGCAAGTAGTTGGCTGAAAATGTAGGAGCTACCTGGATCTACCACCATTTTCCCTTGTGGAGTCCATTGAAGCCAAAACCGTTTCACACCAAACAAACAGCCCTTCCTGCCAACCTTTAACCTCTTGATCAGCTAGGGGCGGGGCCAGATCACATGGTCATGCCTATCACTACCTGGTTACAGTAGCATAAATATGTTAAGACTGGTTTTTAATTTCTTTATCTTTACAGGTGCTCTGGATAAGGCAGCGGATTAGGTCCTTTCACATCTGGGACTCTCCTGTGCCGCTCACACTGATTGTCAGTGTGAATCAGATCTGGCTTAAACTGCTGTTTTAGCAAATTATCAAGGACCTTTTTTCTTTTGAAGAGTGAATGAATTCGTGTTTTGTATGTAAATAATGTATAATGTGTAAATAGTATGTAAATAATTTGGTGTTCCCACCTCGTAAACATCAAATTAAATATAATTGTTATATTCTTAATATTTTTCTCTTGAAACGTGACTGATTTCACTAAAACATTAAATGAACAATTAAAACACTTTGGGTCAAAATGATGCATCCTTTAATTTTTATATTGTATGTATGTGTAACATCAACTGATACTTACAGTTCATCAACAGTAAGACAGAAGGCAAAACTGATTGGTAAAGACGAGATTAGTGGAATTCAAGGTATGCATTAATGTATGTGCCATATAAATATATATCTAATTTATCTTTCGTTTCCGCTATGAATGAGTCATCACGCCAAATTCTTTCCACAGTTAAATTTGATAAGGTATCGGTAACAAAGTCACACCACTCCACGGTTAGCTGTCATTTCTCCGTTAACAAAGCTTACACCGGAACTGGGTGTACCCGTCCTTGACGTATTTCCGTTTTTTGCGTAAATGGTCTATTGCGTTTTCCTGCCTTCTGAAGCACACTAGTTATTATGGTAGAGGTTCATAAGGTAATCCCACGTTAGATCTTATCACTAGAAGCACCGGAAGGAGTCACTCTATAAACTTACAGGAAGCTCCTTTTACGAACGCTCTTCGATATGTATGCTTTATCGACCAATATGTTTTTCTATTAAAATTATCACTGGAAAAGCAATATTAAAGCTATTTTGCCCATATAACGTGCTGACACACTAACCGCCATTTTGATTGTATTTTCTTTCATCTGTAAATCTTCTTGTCTGTCACCAGGTGGCACATAAAACAGAAAAACCAAGCCGCATTATATATATATATATATATATATATATATATGACCTAACTGTAACGTGATATTACCACACTGATTATTTTAAACTAAACCAAATTTATATTGATGTATTGTAGACAATATTGACTTGACAAGGAAGGTTATAAACAAAATCTTATGTACCATAGCCAACGATATTTTGCTTTTCAATAGACCAATGGCCTACCGAAACAATAGGCAATTGACAATAGTTTATACATAAACAAAATTTGACAGAGAGCTCAGCCTGAATACAACATGCTTGGATTGGGAGCAGTCGCATTTGGAGAGGCGCATTCATGTAACCTGAACTCCTTTCTCAGAAGAGGCAATCCAGCCTCCCATTAGGGAGACACTGGGGACAATCACACATCCCCTGAAGAAAGCTTGCGAGTGGAAATCTCCTAAGTGGGCTATTGGGCGATGGATTTGATGCTATTCCTTTAATACAAAATTATGCCTATTTTTCTTGTGTTAGTTACTCATACTGCGACATGTAAATTGTGTGGTCAAGCTGAGAATAACATATTTTTTGTCCCACCAATTTATATATATAATACCAATATGGTACCACTGTCATGTACCAGGTGTAGTGCAGAGGAAGCCAGGCACAAAGCGTGTAATTCCGTTTAAAAACAAAAGAACGGAAACGGCGATATATACTGTAGGAATGAAAATGCTTTACAGTGACTTATAAAACACATCAAACACAGCTATATCATTTTTCACTACAACACTCACCTAAACACTGACATGACATCTACATATTGCTGAACAATGAACAATTAATTCTGCCCTGCTGTCTTTGTCCCAGTTATAAACCTGGGACAAAGACTCAGGGAGTTTTTCCTAGCCACTGTGTATCAACTTGTTTCAACTTGATGTGTGCTCTGTTGGATTCAGGCTGGGTGTTTGTAAAAGCACTTTGCGACAACTTTGTTGCAAAAAGGGCTTTATAAAATAAATGTGATTGATTGAGTGCCTTTCCAAATCATGTCCAATCAAGTTGTAGAAACATCTAATGGATAGTCAGTGGAAACAGTATGCATCTGAGCTCAATTTAGAGTGTCACGGCAAAGGCTGTGAATACTTATATACATGTGATTTTTTTGGCGTACATTTTGTAAACATTTTTCACGTTATCATTATGGGGTATTGTGTGTAGAATTTTGAAATAAATGAATACATTTTTGGAATGTTTGTTAGTTTGTTTATTAAATTGCATAGTAGTTTGCAAACTTCCTAATATCATAATATCCAGTTCTATCTTGTTTGTCTCAGGGATTCTTTTCAGTCCTACATAAATGATAAGGAACCACAGAACAAGAACTGCAAATACTTCTTCTGGGTCTGGACAGCGCTGGGAAAAAAAGCTGCTGAAGCAGCGTTCGCCCGAGGATGTCAACACTATTACCCCTACTCAGGCCAGATCAGATCCTGGCATGCTCTGAACTGCACAGTACATAAGCAAGCCATTAGTTTTCTAACTCAGTGACCTGTCAAGCTATAAGCACTCCCAAATCTTTACATGGGTGGCCAGATTAAGAAAACAGAGGCAATAATAATTCAATAAGACATGTAAAAGGGAGATAGATGGCTTGATCCCATTTTCTGGTTTATATTTAAAACAGCCTATTGGCATTTGACACAGAGTGCTTTAGACACACCCAGTCTAAAACCACAAACAGGAAGCACTGCAGAGGCAAAAGCACAGTGGCTAGAAAGTCAGGAACTTAGAAAGAAATCTAGAGAGGAACCAGGCTCAGGGAGATGGCAACTTTTCCGGCTGAGCCGATTACTTTCCAATGGTCAGGTCACTGCAAGAAATGAGCATTGTAAAGAGTTAAGTAAAATATGTATAGGCATAATATTCCAACACCTCTCAATTTAATTTTACTTTTCATATCATGTTTGATGGAAACAAACTCACTCAGACAAGTGCTTTTTTAAGAAATGGCAGTCTACGCAAAATAGCACATGGATAACATTACATTAGACAAAAATAAAGATCAATCACAGTGGCTGCAACACACACTGTTTAAGGTCCAGCTAGCGATAGAGAATCATGTTTCCTTTGTACCTGTTTATTTGGTAGTGTTAAGATGTGGATAAAATTCTGCTTCTACATCGATACAAAATGGCTTCAATATTCAAAATCTCACATCGCACAGAATACAAATGTATGTGTGGGGCATTGAAAAAAGAGGAAGAGCGATCATTCTGAAATCAAGCGATTTGTTGGTGCATAAACTGTATACAGATTTCTCATTTCATATAGTCATTAATATAGCACAAGCAGCATATGAAACTGAAATAGCCACCGTTAAAACAAAGACTTGTTTTATTGCTTAGTGAAAAAAGCTCAGTTTGTTGACTTCCAAATATACAACCACAATTAAAGCTACAAGCTAAGAAAAATGAATCCTGTTTGTGTTACAGGATACAAAAGCACATGGAGAACATGCATGTTATATTTTCTTCTTTTAGATATACTTTGACAGTGCTTACAAGTACCGGTTTAAAGAAACTGGACTGGTGAGACTAACTAAAATAGCAGTTATTCTCTATATCAGATGTTGTCTTAACATTAGATGTAAAACAGTATAAATATTGTAGGGTGCCAGTCCTCATCTTTGCAAACAAGCAGGACCTGGCCACAGTTTCGACTGCTAGTGAGACGGCACAGGGCCTGGATTTGCACACATATCAGAACTGGGTATGACAGAAGCAGGTCTGCTCAGCTGTCTTCCTGATATAGTACAGGAAGGCCATAACAGACCATCTTTCTGAAAATACAACTGATAGGGTTAGCTGTTTAGTGAAGTTAATGGTCAACCATTTCACATTGTACTATGTAAAATGAAATGGTTGCTGTTAAAATCTCATATACATACATCCAGTGCAAATACAGGACTCAGTGGCTTTTTGTGTAGGTTCCAGCTGAAAGAGTGCCAGTTGGGGTGTGCTGTTTGCATTGCAGTTATGTTCTCACTAATTATATGTAGTAAAGTGATTACCCCCAGTCAAATAATTATTTTTAAGTTAATTGGGAGGGATCTTCATGTGGTTCTGGATGTTACATGACAGACCCATGACATCATAAAACAGAAGAACAAGCAGTCTGCAAATTATGCATGACATGCAATCAAAGGGTAAGACCATACAAATAGGACCAGAAATAATTCAACACTGACACACGTTTTGTTATTTTGTCTGTTTACCAAATGTATTCAAGTTATAGATATATAATAAAAATGGGCTTAAAATGCAGTCTCTTACCTTTAAATGCAGGGTATTCATATCCAGCAATTGCGGCTCTTAAATATGTAACCCCTGTTTTTGAAGGGACCAAAAGTAAATGGACAATTGACTCAAAAGCTGTTTCATGGACAGCTGTAGGCAAGGAAGTGAAATATTCTGCAATGGCTGGGTCAATCCCCTGGGGCCTCGTCAATAATACTTTGCTGTGGATTTGCATCAGAAGTGGCGTACGGATTAAACAAAGGACATATCAAAGCCAATGCCAAAAAGCGTCTAGCGCTTCATCACAATTGTGTATCTGCCATGGGTTTGAGGAAAGCCGTAAACAGACACTGCATGAAGGGATATCCACTGTCCCCTGCAAGGGAAGTGAAGGAGTTAGACACTGATGTACAGAAAAAATTGAAATATGTCTATTAATCAAACGTACCTAGAAGCCAGTCAACAAGCAAAGCACCAGCCTCGAGTCATGGGGTGACCCAGGCCACAGAGACACTAAATTAGTGAGCAACATGTCTGCATCACAAATTACTTGGATATTGATCGAATTAAAATGTTTATGATTAATAAAAGCATTTTTTATTCTCACTCAGTGCCCTTATGGCAACATGAGTCCAGTCAATAGCACCGATACCATTTGGGAATCCAGACATTGCTGCAAATTGCGCTTTTTTGTTTGCATGTTCACCCCGCTGTGTATGGAAACTTTAGGTAATTATGGGACAAACATATTATACCTACTAACACACAAAATGGTTCACACATGCATCACAATGAAACACATTTAAAAATAAAACCAACTAACAGCATATAAAGGAACGCTATGATTCTGTAGCTGATAACAACATTTATAATTTAAACTTTATAATATAAACTTTCCTAAGTGGACAATAAAGACAATCTATCTATCTGCCTCGCCAGACGGAGACATCGACAAGAATATCAGTTTTGTACATGATTTTGTTCTGTTAGCCGTATTATTTATGAGGATTAATACATAACATGCAGTGTGGTGAGCTAGGGCACAGCTGGTGAACACTAAGTTTCCAATCAGGTTGGTTGAGGGGTGCACTTCCTGTATTTCGGTTATGATGTAGCACAGGTTTTTCATGTTAGCAAATCACGGAGGCTATTTGGGTTCTAGTTTGGGATTAGACTTTACTGAGCATTATTTGGAAGTCACAGAGTTATGGTGAGCGATGTCCTCGTAGAATTATATCGCTGCTATTTACATTTAGTAGTCGCTTGTATGCGCACTTTTGTTTCATTCAACAGTGTTCGTTTGTTCGTTCGTTGTCACCTTGTTTGTTTTACATTTGAAAATAAATAACCATCAAACGTCTTTACCCAGACAGCACGTTCAGTCTTAACGACGTTGGCAATTGGAGGGCACCATCGGCAAAGTATCAGAATTCTGTAGGGGTCCCCTGCACAAAAAAACGTAGGTGGGTAAACCATCGGCGGGATGATTCAGCCACACGATTCACACTCCGGAGATCGGCGGAGGAACCGTGAGGAACCATTTTGCCGATCCCGCTTCTTCTTTTTTTCACAAATGCTGCCTGCTGCAGCGTTACGTTGGGTCTAGTTGGCGCGTTCAGGTGGCGCATGCACGTTTTTATGCGCGTGATAAAGTTTACGTCGCCTTGCATCGTCAACATCGCCTGCCTGTGGTAAGTTATGTTTATCCATTTCAAACACACAATTTTCCGTCCAGTATGTGTTTATTTTGTTTTGTGTACTTATTTTTCTATTGAAAAATATTATTTTGTTAGAAAAACGTTGAGTTTTCTGAGAAATGTTTTCGATATAAACGGATGACAGAAATTGGTGCCGGTGGATAACGTGTTTTTAGACTTGGTTAACGTTACAACGTAACACCAGTTAACTATAGTTGTTATTAACTAAATGTTGACTTGGTTAGTTATTATGATTGACTGTAAATATGTTTGCGTGTTAAATATTGTCTGAGTTATTTAAGACAGCTTTTTAGACATGAGGGGAACTCGGGTTTTGACGTTTCAGTCTGAGGAGAATCGTTCGGTAAACAGCCAGGTTAAATAAACAGTCATAAAATTGACGGGCTCTCTTTTTTCCACATAAAATGGGGTCCTTTTATAATGCTACACTCTGAAGGCATTTCTAAGGATTTTGTCTATGTAAAATGCTTAAAAATTAATGACAGCTCTTTGGTTGTGTGTTTCTATGGTAACGTTAAAAGTAGACCAGTCAAGAGCTCAGTTTAGTACAAGCCCGCAGCCACTGCAGACGCCACTGCGCAATGAAGTGACGTTAAAGTGATAACGTCAGTGACTTTTTAGACACACACAGTGCTCGAGTACCGGCAATTTTCCTTGCGTACCGCTACTTCTCACATGCAGCGGGTACTCTACCACTGACAGAAAAATCGTCAGTGTCAGAGAGATTTGTAATGACCTAACGTAACGTTACATAAACTACACTACCCAGAGGTCAATACGTGACTTACTAAAGATCTTGACGAATCACGTAAAGGCAAGCAGTCGGTTCACCCTATCTGGAGCTGTCTGATGGCTGCGGCTTCCGCCTGAGCGTAAACACATTTTTCTCTGGTGAAATCCAAATCCTAGAAACTTAGAAAAAGTGTGTCGAATTTGAAATTGTAAGTCATGTTAGCCTGGCATTAGAAAGGCAATAAAAGAATGCGTGTGCCAGAGGTAACGTTAGTCCAACCAGAAACATTGTTAGCGTTGATCTGAGCGGAACAGCTAACACACGCACGCACACGCACACACACACTCATTTGTTTAAATTAATTTGTTGATAATAAATATAAATAAATTGTTGTTGAACCAGAAAAACATCTCTTTCCACTATAAAAATCTCAAATGTAATGATATGCAAATGACGGTACCAGCACATACAATCCAAAGGCTCTTTTCAGAGCCATTTTACACAGCGTCTTTGCATTTGTACAGTAAAGTATGTGTTTTAATTAACCTCAAAGACCATTAAAGACTTCTCAAAGACTTCTTTTAATGATGTTAATTAATTCCTAATTGTCGACTTTTCAGCACAATATCTGACATTTTTCAATCGTTACTTATAAAGATGTATCATTGATAGATATCGTTATCGTTGTATTGCCCAGCCCTAAATGGGGAAACACTATCTTTAATTAATCTAAAGTTATTTTGCACATATACATCAATGCACATGTATGTAATAACTTTCCCCTGTTTGCTTGTCATGATTATTGGCATCCTAAAATGTTTAACTGCCTGGCACATTCTTGGAGTTTGACTTTTGATTTGTCTTAGATATTCATAATAACATAATTCTCAACATTTGGTAATGACTGTACTGTAATATGGTGTGTCAACAATTGCGAGTAACATATTAATGTTCTTTCTTTAATTTATTAGATTTTACTTCGTCCTCCACTGCCTCCAGAGTTGTTTCCTGGCATCTCTTGTTTTAAGGTTAGTCATTGAGGCCTGCGGGCTGGTGCCTCTGGTCTAATCACAGCCGTGATGATACAGAGCTCTATCACACTCCTACTCATGCAATATTGCTTAAATAAAAGAACATGATGTTTGTTAAAGGCTTTGATAAAGCATTAGATTTTCATTGTATTTCCCTCTAAACACAGATAACCACATTAATTAAGGTGAAGTTTGGCACATATCGTCAACATGGCTGGTTTTCCTTTGAATTTGAGGGACCACTGGTTACATATTAGATCACAACCTGGTCTAATACATATTGATTGCAGGGTCCTCAAATTGTCTATAAACTAATGCTCTCTACATATAATATGATTATCTGTTCCACAGGCAATGTTCAGCCCCACTCATATTCCAGATCCTGTCCAGTTTACAGCTCCAACACAGGTACACAGTGACCATCATCACCCTAACATTTAATCTATAATTTGGTTCTTAGCTGAAGTTCACTTCAGTCATGTGAAGTTTGCCATCAGGAACACAATATATGAGCAGATGGATCTAACTAGGCTACTACTGAAACATTAGCTTACATACTGAAATCCACTGCTTCATCAATCCCTTATTTAATCAGAATGTATGTCCCTGTTTGTTCCCTACATTTGCTATGTGTGTCTGATTCACAGCAATGTACAGTTACTCCCAACAGCTATTGTTTTTTACTGGATGTATTGTACACCTCAGCTGTGCTGTTGCCGTTTTTGTTGCTGTGCTGCTCAATAAGGGAATAATAACCATAATTTAGGTCAAAATTCAAATCACAATTATTATAGCCTAAACCAGGGGTTTATGACTGTGTAAAATAGTATTGAAGTCTAGATCACTTGTGGGGTGATTCGGACTTGGGAGCATGATTCTGATTTCTTTCTCTTTTGGTTGTCTTTGGTTTTGTTTTTATTTCTGAAGCATGGCAAGTGAACCATCATACTGGACGTGGAAACGTAAATCCAGGGCAAGAGTAAAAGAGCAATTGGCTTCCATTCAGTCTGAATTTGATGTTGTTGATTGAGATAATGTCATTGATGAGGATGGAGTCATTGATGAGGATGGAGTCATTGATGAGGATGGAGTCATTGATGAGGATGGAGTCATTGAAGGTTTTCCATGTGATGTCGAAGGGATAGATTTAGAGGCAATTTTGTCTGATGAGGTTTTGATCTCTGATTCTGATTCTGAGAGTGAAACAAATGTAAATGATTTAGAAGATAAATTGACGACATGGGCACTTGAAGAAAATGTTACACACAGTGCTTTGAACAAATTATTGCGAATTCTTAAGTGCCATCACCCATCGCTGCCATTAGATGCTCGTACTCTTTTGAAGACCACACGATCTGAAGTAATTGCTCTCCAAGAGAAGGCTGGCGGGACATATCACTACTTCGGGATCCTGCCGTCGATGAAGTCGACCCTAGAGGCATATCGCAGTAACTTGACCAGTGGAATGTGCCTTAAACTTCAGATCAATGTCGATGGCTTGCCATTGTTTAGAAGTTCATCAACTCAATTTTGGCCAATACTTGGGTTTGTCCAAAACCTCCCCAACCATAAGCCATTTGTGATTGCCCTTTTTGCTGGAAATGGGAAACCTGAACTTTATGAGTACATGGAGGATTTTGTTGAGGACATCAGCAATTTGGAGAAGGGTTTTTTTTTCAAAGAAATTCCCTTGTCTCTAAAGTTGGAGGCCATGGTTTGTGATGCACCAGCACGTGCGTACTTGAAGTGTGTTAAAGGCCACGCTGGTTATTCGGCGTGTGAAAAGTGCACCCAAGAAGGTGAATACTTGAATAACCGTGTGGTTTTTCCCATCACTGATGCACCCCTCCGACGAGATGAGGACTTCATCGACATGACTGATGAAGCTCATCACCTTGGGTCCTCACCCCTTCTTGCCACCTCTTTAGGCTTGGTCAGTGGTTTCCCTCTGGACTTCATGCACCTTGTCTGCTTGGGAGTCATGAGGCGTCTAGTTTACCTCTGGCTTAAGGGTCCATTGTCATGTAGGCTCTCAAGTGGACAGGTGAATATGCTCTCTGAACAATTAGAGAACGTAAGGAGATACACACCAGTAGAATTTAACCGGCAGCCAAGAACACTAACAGAGATAGACAGGTGGAAGGCGTCTGAGTTCCGGCAGCTCCTGCTTTACACTGGGCCTGTGCTCCTGAAGTCCTTTCTGCATGCAGCAGTTTACAAGCACTTCCTGCTTTTTTTTGTGGGAATATTGATCCTCTCTAGCAAAAAGCTGTTTGCCACCTACACAGACTATGCGAACAATGCCCTTGTTCTCTTTGTGCAGCACTTCAGGAAGGTGTATGGTGATACCTACATTTCTTACAATGTACACAATCTTGTGCACCTTACACAAGATGCCAAGGTGCATGGAACACTGGATTGTTTCAGTGCGTTTAAGTTTGAGAATTTCATGAAGACTCTAAAGAAAATGGTTCGAAAGCCACAATCTCCCTGCTCCCAGGTAGTGAAGCGGATCCTCGAGAGGGGTACCACTCCAGTGCCACGGGTGGAAGGCTTGGGCCTGAGAAGGGAACATGTAAATGGACCACTGCCAGCCATGTTTCCTAATGCTGTTCAGTACTCCGTGTACAAAACAGAGCAATTCACACTGAAATTAGACAGGGCGAACTGCTATGTCAGTATAGAGGGTAAAGTGGCCAAAATTAGGAATATAATTTCAGACAACAAGGACATTTACCTCCTCTACTCAACATTTTCCCAGCAGTCAAGTTTTTTTGAGTACCCTGAACCCTCAACAGTGTTTGGTGTGTATTTGATGGACAGTCTGTCAGACTCGACACAGCTGTGTAATGTTGGACAAGTAGAGGAGAAGCTTTATGTAATTCCTCATGGACAACAGTTTGTTGCTATCCCCTTATTACATGTACACTGAGTCCAGTTTAAATCATTTCAACATAGATTTGATCAGTACAGAAAAAAAGTGATTTTGACCTTTACTGTACTATTAATTTTGCATCAGAAAAGCCTATACCTTATAGTGGCCTTCGATGAAGGAGCGAGTGGACCGGTTGCAAGGGAATGGTTTACAGGTAGGCCAGGGCAATGTAGTGGAAATATTTATCTTTCACCTAGATAAGGCTACGGGAGAACTCCATTGTCAACATCAGCTTAATGCTGAGTGCTGTAACATTGCAAATGTTATGCTTTATGTTGGTATAAAAAGTTGTCAACTGTCTATCACTGTCAATAAAAGGTATTTTTTATCACTCAGGCAAAAATGATGGAGGCATGGCTTGGTGGCCTCCATATAAAGACTCATACAAAATACTCCAAAGTATTTTAAAGAGGACATTACCTAACCCATCTAAAGGATGGAAACAGTACTCTTGTCGAATACTACATGAGACAAGTAAGGGTGGGGGGGTTAACATGTCCTGATGTTACTCTTTGTACTTTCCATGTTGATGCTGTGATATAAAATTAATTGGTAACATACAGTACTAAACATTGCCTACAGGCTGCTTTGAAAGTCTCAGTAAGAGGTGGGGCCTGTCCTGCCACACCTCTGATCTGAATACAGACAAAGAGGAGCTGCCAGCAGATCGCCAGCGGAGAAAGTGAGCATCATATGTGGTTTGACTTTTTGATCATCCTCATTGTAATCACACAGAGTCACCCATGTCATATTTCTCTCTGTTCGATGTGATCAATATGAAAACTAATTTTTGTAAAAACGTTTCATTTACAGACCATCGCGACTTAGATCACCATCACCACCATCATCTCCTGCATCGTGCCCTTCATCAGACACCCAAAATGCACCACAAACATCACAGGCAAAGAAAAAGAAAAAGCACAACAAACCTTCCAAAAAAAACCCTCCTCTCCCTCCCCTCCTACCTATGGCTGGAAACAACATCAGTGCTGGCAAGTGGGATAACTATTATGACCTTAAGTTTCCATATGTCCACTAGAAAATTAATTACACGCTCATACTAGTGATTATGTCTGATAAGAATGTGTAATCTTTGTGTTTATTTTTATTTTTATTTGAATCCTTGTTTTTTAAATGACCATGACAGTGACAAACAGGGAGCAGCCTTCTGTAGCCCACCCAAGTTTCCATCAAAGGAGCAAGCCTAGTAAGACATTTTGTATGTATATTGCTGCACTTCTCATACAGTGAATTTCAGATGTAGATATCTAAGGTGCAAATCTTATGGTTGATATGCCTTTAGATATTTCTGTTATAACCTTTTTTAATCCTCTCGAAGTGTCAGTAAGAAGAAAGCTGTCCCACCCTCCCACCCATCGTTTAACTCCTGCAGTCCATCCCACATCATCGTATAGTGAAGGTAAGTCTCATCTCATCTTCAACCGCTTATCCGGGGTCGGGTCGCGGGGGTAGCAGCTCTAGCAGGGGACCCCAAACTTCCCTTTCCCGGGCAACATTAGCCAGCTCTGACTGGGGAATCCCGAGGCGTTCCCAGGCCAGTGTGGAGATATAATCTCTCCACCTAGTCCTGGGTCTTCCCCGAGGTCTCCTCCCAGCTGGACGTGCCTGGAACACCTCTCTAGGGAGGCGCCCAGGTGGCATTCGTACAAGATGCCCGAACCACCTCAACTGGCTCCTTTCTATGCAAAGGAGCAGCGGCTCTACTCCGAGTTCCTCTCGGATGACTGAGCTTCTCACCCTATCCCTAAGGGAGAGGCCAGCCACCTTTCTGAGAAAACCCATTTCGGCCGCTTGTACCCGCGATCTCGTTCTTTCGGTCATGACCCAGCTTTCATGACCATAGGTGAGGGTAGGAACAAAGATTGACCGGTAGATCGAGAGCTTGAAGGTAAGTGTCCCCTCTATAGTAAGCTCTGCGCAGGAGAAAATGTTGATGTTCCGTTTTCTGTGCTCGTTATCAGAAGCTTTACCATAAAATTGCGCTCTTCAGTTTGAAATGAGCACCGCCTCCTCTCCATTTTGATTGGATGGTCGACTGAACCAATCACATTTCTTTCTGCCCTCAGAACACTTTTGAGTAAGGAAAACTGTTATCTGCGAATTGTCACCAATCAATTTATAGACAACAGTGCCCCCACATGGTAGTAAACAGTCTTTACATTAGAATTTCGAAAGACAATCTGTCAATACTGCACAAAATGCATGCATTGTACAGAATAATTTTGTACAACTGGAAATATAAATGTTGTTGTTCATTAAATGTTTTTCCACGCAGAATTAAAAATGAATACGCATTTGGTGTGTATGGGGCATTTGTGTGATGTTTTATTTCAGCTAATAGAACAGAGGAATAACACTTAAAATGTTTGTATTTCTGTTAATAAATGTGGGTGTAAAAAGGGGTATAACAAGTGATGGATGCGCGGGTTGTAGGTTCCTCTGTGACAACTGGTGTTTGCTCCCATGTGTGGAGGAGACTGCTATAGGGTAATGATGTACCCAGGAGGGTTGTCCCCCATCATAGGCAGCAACTCCATTGGATCCAAGGAGTGGAACTCTGCCGGGTTGGAAATACCACGACTCAACACCTTAGTGCTGCAAACCACCTTATTGGCAAAAAGAAAAAAATACACAAGTCCAGATTATTCTTGTTCCCAGACACTTTAACTAAGTGTTGTGGTCATTGCCATGTTTTCCTGTGGGTCTCTTTGCACCCCCTGCTGGTCGTGAGGTGTTCCTGCCATGCCTGGATCCTGCACACCTGCCACCCATCAACTCATCAACCAACCCTATATCTACCCCGGTTTTCCAGCCACTCCTCGTCAGATCGTTGCTTCCGTAACAGTGGTAGCTATTCACGGCTAGACCAAGAATTATTTTGAATTATTCCCAGTGAAAAACTTCCTAGTGTTATTTTTTTACCGTTCTTTTTCTCCCCTTGTTTCCAGAACTGCGCCAAGTGTTTGTCCTCGACCACCAGCAAACCAAACCATCAACCAGTCTTGCTGTCCGGACACTCTCAACTTATTCATCATCTCCAGACCACCCTCTCAAAAATAAACCTCATTTATTTTTCACCACCTTCCGTGTCTCTGTGCTGCGTTTGGGTCCGCTCTGTGATACACCATAACACTAAGAACAGAAGGTTTGGTGGAACAATGACTAGATATTGGCCATGAGAATACATTGTGCAAAAAGATCTCTAGGTGCATCTTCCTCTAATGTCCTGGGCACATGTTAAGCAGCAGATATTGGTTAAAACATGTGTATTGGGATAAAGGAATGTTACGAAAACGGCAGGCTAACATTTTTCTTGAAGGAACATTGCATGTAGTGTTGGAGCTGATTAGCTTCATTGTGATTTTAAAAAAAGGGCTAGCACTGCCTGAGGCACATTAGATAAAAGCCAAACTGATGCTGAGTTGAACTGAATCGAATTGAACATCGACTTGGCACAGTTGAATGCTCTGTCTGACATATCGATTGGTCTTCAGAATGCATAACTGCTTTTACTGAGTTTCAAAAAGTCTTGGTGAGTAGCATCTCATCTGAAATGATTGGATTCATCACCCAGTGATGAATCAAATGTCAAATTAAATTGACAAAAGAATAATGCCTACACATTTCATGTTATGGTCCATAGTAGAGGCGCTCTTCTCAAGTTCTTCTCTTGGCTCAATCTGCAAATCTGACGAAAACTACCTTTATTTGCATCCAATTAACATATGTATTTAACATTTATAAATATGTATATTCTGAGTGGATGGACTGGTCTGGCACATTGCCCGATACCGTGAGCAGCAGAGGCTGCAGACAAGGCACATTTTAAAAAAATGATATATACAAAATATATACATTTATATATAAAATAAATGGTGTGTCTTCTTTGTGTTTTTCTGGCAGCTGCACTACGGGTGGGAAAAAAATGGGTTTAGAAAAACCGCTCAACTTTCTTTGTGCAGCACAAGAGCGGTGTTTGAGCATATATAGAATGCATGGTCAGTAATGGAACAGTTGCTAACTTGAATCCAAAAGGTAACATGATGAAAAATGTTGCATGTCCTTTACCAAGGGGATGAACTCGAATTGCTCCAGTAAGTTGCTTTGGATGAGGACGATGAAGATGGTTTACTGTGAAGATCAACAGTAACAATAAATCGATTAAGTCCATATTCTTCACTAAGTGTCCAACGCACAATGACATTTACAATGGTGGCCAGTAGACACCATGTAAAACATGTTAACTTGTTCATAAGCCCTCCCTCCCGGTTAGAGGAACTATGTTAATAACTACTGTACCATGTTCCATAAAACATTCCTTCGCTGTCTCTGCGGATGTATCTGCGGATCACGCCAAAATGGTTGAAATGGTTCCTGTTGCCAAGGAACCGGTTACAGGAAAACTGCAGCAACTCCACCGCCGATAACTTCAAGCACATACACTTTGTCAGATTCGGGTCAGTGAGCATCGGTTCGGAGTAAACCCCAGTGCCTATTGGGCACTATGCTTAGCTTTGTGTCTGAGATTATGTCTCAGAGCCCCCCCACACACACATGCAGCACAGTTCCCCGGGGTGTACAGTTCCCCGTTGGATGACGTCTTCAGCAGCCATAATGTTCTGATCTGGGGGTCATCAGGATCGGTAGGCTTCACGTGTCTGGAGACCAGAAAGTTTTCACCAAATGGTGGTTAAGACATGTTGGTTATAAGTAAAGCCATATCTAAATCATTTTTATTTTTTTTGACCATAGTAGTCAAGTGAAAAATGTATGTACACCCCTTGGAAAGTTGTCCTTTCTTTAGACGTTTGGACAACGTAATGATCACTTATTGACAATATTGACAGATAAATAGGGATGGGTATCGTCCATTTTTATTGATATCATTATTGAGACTGCTTAACAAAAGATGAAAACATGCCGTCAAGATAGATAGCTCCTTCACATACATTCACACAGAGTGCTCACAGAGTTTTGTTTTTTCTAATCTTCTGAGCCCGGTTGTTCAAAAAGTTTAATCTGGATCAGAAAGATCCGGATTTGGAATCCCATGTTTGGCTATCCTGGATCAAGTAATTCATCTTACTTTCGGTTTTTCAAAGCAACATTGGATGGATCAAATGATCCAGATACACATTTTTTTAAGATTACCAAAACAGGATTACCAGTGCTCTAAATCGGACTACATATCAAAATGTAGGCTACTATCTATGACAATAACAATAGGTGGAATAGTCTGCGTGGATCACTTTAAGTATTTTTATTTGGAGAGACAGTAAACCGCACAATAAAACAACACATACATCCCCTTTCATTCACTTTTAAGCAGTCAGAACCCTCATCTTTTTGAAGCTCAGCTTTTAGGGGGCAGATCTCAAGTCTGGCTTTAGTTTGCATCATTTGGTTAAGGGGGATTTCTTCAACTACCAGACATATCTGTATTTCTTGTCAGGGTTCAGTGGTCTAGTGCGAAACCAAACGCAGAACGAGACATGGTAGTCAGGCGAAAGGTGAACAGAATGATTTATTAAATAATATAATGATGAGGGAAGCTGACAGGGGTAAGGAGTGCAGGTGGTGATGACGGGAATCCAGGTGCTGATCTCCCAGGTAGTGAATAATGTCCAGTGATAGCTCCTGGTGCAGAAATGTGACTGGTGGCTCTATAATAAAAGGAGCCGGGATGGCAGTATACGAAGTACACGAAACACGACTGACAAAGATAATTACAAAAACAGAACTGGTTTGAGCTGACAAGAACAAGACAGAGGTTGACATACGTAACGTGGGTAACAATCCAACAAAGGCTGGTAGTCAGGTCCTCCTTCGTATGCCCGGTTGATTGTAGATCACAACCAGTTAGTAATTCTGTGATCGGGAACAGGTGATTGAGGTCCAAGAAGGCTGTCTTCGCCTCAGGAGACCAACTGAAAGCTCTGGTACGAGATATAACACTGGTTAAAGGTAGGGCCACTTGACTGTAATTATGGATAAAACATCTGCAAAAATTAGCAAAACCCCAAAACCTCTGTAACTGCTTGCGGAAGTTAGGTCTGGGCCAATCACAGACGGCTTCTACTATCTGAACTATTCCCTTTGCGATAATATAGCCCAGGAAATCTGTGGTTGTGGCGTTGAACTTAGATTTCTCCGCTTTCACAAATAGATGTTGCTGGATCTGACGGACATGCTTCTGGTGTTCTTCCTGGTTCTGGGAAACCACTAGTATGTCATTCAGATAGACAGAAACAAAGCAAACAAAGCATGTTGCGTAAAACGTTAATTGGCCAGGCACGGAAAAACAGCGGGACCGTTAGTGAGGCGAAACAGCATTACCAGGTACTCGAAGCGGCCCAGGAGAGCGTTGAAACCAGTGAGCCACTTGTCTCCCTCACAGATTCTGACCAGATGGTAAGCGTTGCGAAGGTCGAGTTTGGTGAAGATGGTACAGCCCTGCAGAGAGTCGAAAGCAGTGTTCATCAACGTTAACGGTAACGCAATACTTGTTCCTGATAGAAATGTTATTCAACCCACAATAGTCTATGCAAGGGTCTGAGCGTGCCATCCTTTTTAAAGACAAAGAAAATTCCTGCGCCCAACAGAGAAGAGACCCAGACCATCACATTGCCTCTACCACGCTTGACAGATTCTGTTAAGCACTCCTCCAGCATTTTTTAACTTGGTCTGCGTCTGATGAATTTTCTTCTTTGGGATTAATACACCTGACTCTTTTATTATCAGCCGTTTCCAGCTTTAATAGTCATTTATAACATTAACAATGCCTACGCTGTATTTTTTGTATTAATTCTATGTTATTTTAATGCACAAAATATTTGCTTGTCATTCGAAAACAACATTTTCAAGTTACCCAAAACATTTAAACGGTGGTGTATATATCCAAATTACATTACCAGAGTATTCAGACCTTTTGCTGTGAAACTCGAAGTTGTCACATGCCAGGTCCATGCTGTTTTTATTGATCATCCTTGAAATGCATCTACAACTTGATTTGTACCTTTAGTAAATTGATTGGACAATAAATTGATTGGACATGATTTGGAAATACACACTTCAGTATATATGGTCTAAAAGTTAGCAGTGCATGTCAGAGAAAAGAAAACAAGCTGTGAGGTGGAAATAATTGTCAGCCACATACTGCATATCTGGGAAAAAATACCAAAAACATCCTTCGCTGCATTGGTAGTCCAGAGATAGGTTGTAGATCTGATGAAACAATTTCAAATTTGGTCATGGAGCTCTTGAGCGTTTGCGTGTTAGATTTTGAATTACTGACAACCTGCATTTATCTAAGCTCAACGTTGTAGAAGCATTGTGATATTTGAGAGATTTCGACAACAGTTGATACGATCTTGAGGTTAATAATGAACCCTAAACCAATGTGTATTGTTGTGCTGTTTACAAAAGTTTTGGGTTGCTGCTTAAAATCACATTGCTTACAGGTCTATATCCACTTCTGGATCACCACACTCCTGATGAAGCAATTGTTCTACAGCTGGGGCAAATTTGATAGGATGGAGCTGCAACTATGTATGAATAACAATCCAAACTTTAAATACAATGCCATGCTTGCTGGATGTTTGATGTTTAGTAAATAGGTCACACTATCATGTCTGCATTCTACATCAGTATGAAATACCACAAGCGCTCTTAGCGCTCTTTTGGATATTTAACACCAACTAACAAAATATCAGTGTTTAATACTGTTAGCAATGTTTTATAGGGTATTGGTAACCACACCTCACAACAAAATGTCAGTATACTACATCAATATGATTTTGGCCTGTGACGTTTGGAAGATGTTACCTAACCCTAACACCAAAACCTAAAAACAACAAAATATCAACATCTAATGGCGTTGTAATTTAACGTTGTGTAGACATTACCATTATGACGTTTAGCAGACGTTGGGTTTTGGTTCCGGTACCTCATGACTCAATGTTGGTATTCTACGTCAATATGACATTGGCACAAGACGTTTGGAAGACGTTGGATTGTGGTTGCTTAATATCATGACTTAAAACCAACAGAATATCAACATCTAATGATGTTGTAATTTAACGTTGTGTAGACATTACCATTATGATGTTTAGCAGACGTTGGGTTTTGGTTCCGGTACCTCATGACCAAATGTTGGTATTCCACATCAATGTGACGTTTGCACGAGAAGTTTGGAAGACGTGGGATTGTGGTTGCTTAACACCACGAGTTGAAACCAACAAAATTTCAACATCTAATGACTTTGTAATGTAATATTGTGTAGACGTTATCATTATGACGTTTAGCAGACATTGGGTTTTGTTCCCCGTATTTCATGACTAAATGTTGGCATTTTACGTCAATATAACGTTGGCACGAGACGTTTGAAACACGTTAAATTGGTGTTGCTCAACACCATGACTTAAAACCAACAAAATATCAACATCTGATGACGTTGTGTAGACGTTACCAATATGACGTTTAGCAGACGTTGGGTTTTGGTTCCCGTACCTCATGACCATGTGGGTATTCTACGTCAATATGATGTTGGCACAAGACATTTGGAAGACGTTGGATTGTGGTTACTTAAAACCAACAAAAAATCTACGTCATTTGACATACATCAAGTTGACGTTGGCATTAGACGTTGAATTGACGTTGGAATTTGGTTAGCCGACGTCACAACTCATATCCAACCAAATATCAATGTCTATTGACGTTGGTGGCCAGCTTGGTACAGACCATACAATGTTTTTTATAATTCTTTATAAGCTGTTTTTTATGTTTTTATAACTGTTTGGAAGCACCAACAGTCTTCCTAGATTCTACAGGGAGGTGTCCAATATTCCGATGGTCACTCAGACAGAGTTCCAGACGTCCTGTGTGGAGATAGGAGAACCTTTCAGAGAGACAACCATCACTGCAACACTCTAACAATCAGGGGCCTCATTTATAAAACTTTGCAGTGGATTTGCGTAAGAAGTGTCGTATGGACATAACGGACGTGTGTTCGCACACAAATATTCTGATTTATAAAACCGTGCGCAGACACTTCATATGCTGAAATCTTAATTTGAATTTACGTTACTATCTTGATTTACTTTGTTTGTTTTTCACCGCAGATCGATCAAATAGGTGTTTGTGTAGGCTATTAAATGTAAGAATGGCTTTGTGAATTCTTCATATTATTAATGACAGGAAATATTTCACACAGTTTTACGTGTTTCATTTATCTGCTAATGATGTCGCAATTTCTAATTTCACCTGTTTCTGTGCGTACGCCTGGGTCAGAGTGTTCGTGAAGGGCCGCACATTTTCCCATCTAGTTTGCTTTTCATAGATCCTAATACTTGCGTAGAGAGCGGCGTACGTCTTTTTCTGTGTGTACGCTGCGTTTATAAATGAGGCCCCTGGTCTTTATGGTGGAGTAGAAAGACGGAAGCCTCTTTTCAGTACAAGACACCAGCTGACAGTCCTCTTGGAGTTTGCACCTAAATTAATGTCAGATCATGAGAAACAAGATTCTCTGGTCTGATGAAAGCGAGACTGAAATATATGACCTGAAGTGTTGCTGATTAACATTCCTACGAGGAGCCATTGTTGTTTCTCATATTATTATATGTAAATGTGATATTCCTATTTTAGAACTGTTGCAGATAAATGTATATAAATTATAATATATAATATAATATAATGCTTCATAAATGTAGTTTTACCCAATCAGAAACCCAAATATCAACTTGTACTAAGTACATTTTTGTAAACAAAGTTAATGTAAACAGGTATTATATATAACCTCAAAACATGTTCAAACTATACTTTTTACTTCAATGTATTGTCCTCCATTGAATCCATCCATGTGTTATCTGTCTTTGTATTTGCGTAGTTACATTTGGTTCCTTAATCTGCTTTCACTTTTTATTGTTAATTGCACTATTTTATTTATTTACTTTTATTTATCAGGGTATACACATTACGACCAAGGTATCATTTGCAAGTGTGACTTGGGAACATCAACTCACAAATACAACAACCGTCAAGGACAAATACAAACAATTAACAGATGCAATGACATAACATTAATCATCTCAGTCAATTAAAACAGAATTCTCACCATAAAAAATACAAATCATGTTTTTATAATTGACACCCAAACAAAACTCTGATTGGAGACTCTTCCACAGCGGAAGTGCTTAAAAAAAGAAGGATTAACTACCCAACTCAGTAGTTACAAAAGGTGTCTTTAAAACTATCCAAGTCTGAGATCTAGTATTGAACCCAGACGATCTATGTGTCAACACAACAGTGATGTTAAGTATACCGGAGGCCTGTGGAGTAGACTGGTAGACAGACGAGTAATACGCCCCCTAGCGGGCACCTGATACCAGGAGTCTGAGAAGAAGGCGACCAGGAGGAGTCAGTCCTCTCATGTTTCTCTGTTCTAGGAACAATCGCAACCGGGACGCCCAAATTCTGTTAAACCTACGTGCTGTCTGCAGCTGAAGTTCAAATCCAGGTTCTATACACCAAGCGTGGACCCTGTCGATACCACATTTAAGTGGGTGAGTTGCTATTTTGTTAAATAATTTTGTCTTTAAAGCGCGCATTGGGGAAGCACGCGCATTTCCGGGAGCGCTAGCCTGTAAAAGTCCCCCTTTCTCCAAATCCGACTGTTATGAGTGAGTGCAATCAGGCTAACTAGTTAAAACCACAGAGCAATCAGGGCATGCAGTAGCCGGTTGGAAATGCCTCTTCGATGTTCCTGTGTTCATTTTTGAAACGGTTGTTTGCGACCTAGTTATCTTTCTCAGCACAAAGCAAGCTATAGCTAGCTAGCTCTACGTTATAATGTTTATTAACCTGGTTAACTGCCATGCTAATGAAAGCTAACGTTATTTGGCTAGCTTGTTAGCCATATATCTGGGAACGTTAGCTCAATACAGACTGCTATCTAGCAAATAACGGTTTACCTTGAGTTAAAAATACATAGTTATTTTTTTCTGGGTATAATTCAATTCAACTAGCCAGACAGGTAGTTGCATTGACGTAGATCACGTCACTATGCATGGTTTTTGTGTCCATGCATGCCTATGATTTGGTCCATATACATTCGTTAAGAGAAGCGCTCAGGTGTGGTCTTGTTATTTTTTTAGAAGACTCACTGAATATAAAACTCTCTTCAGTAACACATGGATAGCAATGTTGAATGTATTTTAATGCATCTAATTTAGCCAGTGCTTAAATACATCCAGGCTGGTTAGAGCATCACATTTCACAATGGAGTGGAAACCTAAGGGATATAACGGAACCTATAGGTTTCGTGATAGTAGTAATTCACTTGGTCGTAACCACTGTTACTGATTTAAACTCACATCATTGGCGTTTAAATAGACCTGAAAACATGCACAACTGTTTTTTTCCGATTACATTGTGTCTCAGTGTTAACGTTCGTATACTGAGTTTACTGGTCTGTTGTGCAATTCCTCTCAAGTCAACTCGGTTAGATATAGTAATGGGTTCAAGGACCCAGCAGTGTATTCTTATTTTTTATTTGCACAAATATTCATAGTTATTTTGAGATTTTGCAGACCAATTCTGGAAATACTATCTTCCTTTTCTATGGGAAATTTTCTTAACTGTTTTTTTGTTTGTCAGTCCAGTATCAGCACAATTACGCATATTGCCTTCTCTCAATACTTTTCATAGGTCAGCTGTCTTTTGGATTAGTTGTAAAACCCTGTGTCTATATTATTTTCAAGTGTTTTGTTTTGTGTTTACGCGAGCTGCCCTACTGTTAAACAACGGTGTAACCCAACATGTTCACCCCACATTTATAGGCTGAAATTGCAGACCCTGGTTTTCAAACAATCTTGCACACAAAAAGGTGCATTGTCATAAAAAATTGACCTCATTGTATGGAAAGTGGTAATTAAAAATGGATAAAACTGAAGGAAAAATGTTCTGTGTTGCATTTGCAATAGCAGTAAATAATGCTGGTTAATTTATATACATTCAGAATGCAATCTCTTTAACTTACACAAATTAAGGTTTTATTTACTGCTAATGCAAATGCAGCACAACATATTCTTAAAAAGTTTTTATAAAATTGTAATTATCACTTTCCATTTCCTACTCTTGGTTTTTCGAAATGTTTAGTATATGTGTAACAAATAAGTATCACAAAATGACAGTCAAATACATTTTTTTTTCAAAAGCGTCTTCAGTTACCAATATAGCCACCCTTCTTTTCAATAACTGCCATGAGCCTTCCATCCATGTAGTCTGTTAATTTTTTAATCTGTTTACGATCGACATTGGCTGAAGTAGCAATCACACCCTCCCAAATGATGTTTAAACAGGTCTATTGTCTTCCTTCTCTATAAATCTGACATTTAAGAAGGGCACATCAGTTCTTAAGTAGGATTTAAGTCAGATGAGGAAGTGTGCCAGGTCATTATTCGGACATCATTGAGGCCCTTGCTGGCTACCTAAGCAGTGGAGTACTTGGATGCATGTGATGGAGCATTGTTCTGCATAAGGATCATTGCCTTCATGAATGCTAAGGACTTGTACCACCGCTTGAAATTATGAATAATGATAAGATGTGAATACTATACTCATTTGTCTAAGAGTTGTGCATGCAGTAGTCATTGATGATGTAAAACTACAGTTGCTATGAGTGGCTGGTAGAGTGGGGGGGACCCATAGAATAGGACCCATTGTACATTTCGGTTTTTGGACCTGGAGACCAGAAATCCCTTAGCGAGCACTTGCTGTGTTGCTTCACGGGTGTTTCTCCTCTTATAGCAGGTCTCATTTCAACACCAGCACTTAGACAAATGAATCAGACTGTGCTCATAGCCCCCCCCCCCCAGAATATTGCTTTATACCACCATTGGAGATTACTATAATTTTTTTTTATTTTGTTGATCTACAAAATAGCATTGCTGTGTTTATTTGCTTTGGATGTTACATAAGTCTCTGAAAAAAGTGATTGCATTACCTTCATTAAATCAGGTCGACTTTTGGATGTAGCTTATTAGTTTGTCTTGCATAATTGTCACTGGCTTTTTATTTGGCAGATTCATCTAGATGTAAGCTTAATCAATCTGCCTTAACACGACTTAGTATTAAAAAATGGCACTGGTCGTTAACAAGTGTTGTACAACGTTGTAAACTTCTGTGTGGATTCTAGTTAACATAGACAGATGTTGCGTACCAGCTTTTGCATTAAATCTTTCCCAGGTCTACAATTTATGCTGCCTTTCACAAGGCACTTTGATTGCCTGACATGAATTGCTTGCATGCAATGAAACCCTTGTATGGCGAGAGTCAGCCAACTTTCTGCCAGTACACTTCACTGTGTTATTGGGCTGGTGAGCATGTAAAATGGCAACAACTGGAGGTGCCTGATCTGTACTTACTGATTGGCTACAGAGTCTAGCATACAGTAGTTACAGAGAGGACCTGCTGATTGCTTATATCATCCCTTTCATCACGTTATCGGGGTTCATCAGCTCGGCTCGTTTTCCCCACTTCATTCAGGGAAAATGGAGATCAATATTGTCATTCATCAATTTTACTTATTGAGTTTATTGACCAAACTGCTTCACTTAGGGGATGGATTCTATGCATTCTAATGGATAGCAAATAATATGCAAGATACTCTCCTTAAGCTACCATTAGTGTCTGTTTGGCTGCCAACAATTATGTTTCTGTGCACCTTGTATGATCTGTGTAATGGACTTTCAGCAAAATGAAGACCAGCTGTTTTTTACACAGTAATCTTTTAATATATTTTATGGCACATACTGTAGATTTTAGTGTACTTAAATTATTTGTCTGAGCTTTGAACTGCTTTTAAAAAGCCCACTTTTTGTCTGTGTTATCAAGATCATCCTCCACTTGTGCAATATTCATTAGTACATTCCAATAAACCTTTAACAGCGATAAGTATGTAACAGTGTACTCCAGATTGATATGATTGTCATCCTCTGGCTCTGATGGCAGGCGCTGGATCATTCTTATGTTACAACACTGTTCAATCGAGATGTAATCTTTTTAAAGATCCAATACAAGGGGAAAATCCTTTTCATATTTCCACGCTAGGTTAAATACTAGGGCTGTACCCGACTCAGAATGCTGTCAGTCGAAACAATTTGTCGGTCTTCTACAGAGTTTAGACAATTGTGTCCTTTCTTTTGTTCATAATAGACCTAGATAATAGATCTGACAGTCAAAAAATCCATTGGCATGAGTTTTGTTGATTTCGATCACGTTAAGACAAGCAAATGCAAGTCATGGAAAATTATTTTGTTGCCTTTAAAAATCACTAGAAGCCGCTTGCAAGATTTGTATTGCGGACTGTTTGAATTGCAGACAACACATACCATATAGATTTGTCAAAATAATGTGACAGGCAGCACACATGTATTTTTTTAAATCAAGCTAATCAAAATGTTTTATATGACTGTAAAATTAAAAACAATGTGTAAATGAGTAAACAACGTATTGTGGCGTTTACGGGCTTCCCGACTGTCTAGCTCAGCTAACTCCAAAGAAAACTGGGAGAGTGAATTTAATTTACTGCCGAATGGCGTTTTAATCGAGCACTGTCCTTGCAGGTATTAGGGGGCTGCAGAAAATAACAAACTTATCCATGAACTTAGTTGGAAACATCTATAGCTTATCAGAGCATGAAGACTCGCATCTCTCATCTTTGGCTGAAGCATACGTACAAGAGAGAGAGCACTCTCTCTTCACTTGCTATATATCCCACACCCTGAAAACGCTTGAGCAGCAGTGTATCCTATAACCGTAACAACCCATGAACATTGAACTTAATAGGGCACTCTGCTCTTCCCATCCCGCCTGGTTCACTACATTATTTAGCCTATATGTAGCATAGGCAAGGCACTGATGATTCAACTCGTCAACTTTCAGGGGGCAGGTGTGTTAGGTACCATTCTGTTTGTTTCACAACTTTTGGCCAGAAAGGAGCATTGGTATGTTTTTATTTTTAGCCCCAACAGGCCCACAGTTTAATGCCACTGTATGACTTAAGTGAGATTTAAAAATTATAGTAGTATTGTTTTGTTTCCTATGACTAAGACATTTTTGGAGCCACTTGTATGTTGTTGTCCTTGATTGATGGGTCCATCGGATGTCTTTCACCAATGTTCCCGTGAGCAGATTGTCTACACACCCTTTAAAATGCCAGTTTTTTGTAATGTCGATTACCATTGAACATTAAATGGCCAAGAATTCATGCTTTCCCAACTCACAAATCAGTTGATTAACTTCCTTATTTGTCGCATTGGTCTGTTAAACTGTTTTGGTCAAATTGTTTTGTCTTATTGTTTAAATAACTACATGCATCTTTTTTATCTGTATTTAAATGATTTTCAATAGGCAGGGAAATACCAGCTACAACCAGTCTTTTGAAGGACAGCCATTTAGAAAAATTGCACAATTATTAATATACAGTGGATATAAAAAGTATACACAACCCAGATAAAATGGCAGGTTTTTGTGATGTAAAAAAATTTGACGTTAATTCATGTCAGAACTTTTTCTACCTTCAATGTGACCTATAACATGAACAATTAAATTTAAAAACAAACTGAAATCTTTGAGGTGGGAAAAATAAAAACCTTACAATAACCTTGTTGCATAAGTGTGCACACCCTCAGAATTTTCCAGTCACATTCAAACTGAATAGAAGTCAGCCCCATTCATCATCAAGTGACTCTGATTAATCACATAAAGGTCATCTGTTCCAGGAATTTCAACTCTATGACCAAAGTTCCTATTTCATACTACACAGTTGAAACTAAACGCACACTGTAGAAATGTGAATCTCCCTAGTTGCACATGCTTTATTGATATTGCTCCAGCACTGTCATATAATGTATATTTAAGACTGTACAAAAATATTTTAATAATAAAGGATGCTAACAAAAATAAATGTGATAATAAATGCAACATTTTCAAGGTATGATTGTACATACCATTCTGTAATTGTACATCATACAATGTCTTGATATACATGGTAAATAAGGTATTAAACTTCATCAACATAATTGCAACAGGTAAAAAATTATAGCAATATGACACAAGACTTGAGAAAAAAAAACAAATAACTACTTAGACAAAAACACAGATTTGTCTAAAATTATAGGCACAGTTTTGGCCAGGTTCCTCTATGAAAATCGATCTTTAATCTCAGTGAGTCTCAAGCTGATTAAATTAAGTAAAATGTGGGCTTTAATCATTGTACTGCTGAGGTTCTGAAGCATGACTGGTGTTTCTTAAACTATTGGTTATGACCCCATGTGCGGTCATCTGATTTGAAACCGGGGTTGCAAGTGACATCATGCTTTCAACATAGATCTGTGGTTGATCCTTTTAACGATATAACGTGTCTACGTGTCTGGATGGTGTCTGTATGTTTTTCTGTTTCATAATTCTTCCATGAAGTGGTAGGTCTAGTTTAAACAAGTTTATTAGTACTTTATAAGACCCCCTTAGAACAATGTGGACAGGAACAGGCAGTAAAGCATGGGGAAAATAATCATTAATCATATCAAATCTCATAAAATGTTTGCCTACTGTTCTTTATTTCCCAGTCTGCTTTACAGCCTAGTCCATCCTTAGATTGATATTTGAACATTTCATAAAAAAAGTATAAATATAGACAGTAAATGTCTCCAATCAAGTGAGTAAAGATTACTTGTAGGCTGTATAACTTGTTTGAAATGTTAGGCTTTGTAAATCCAAATTAATTCACCGAGCAGAAATATTTCGGAACTTCTGCCATAATGTATGTTAAATGCAGCATGGGATGTGGATCTGGTTGACACAATTTTCTACTGTAAAGCTTTGGTCTCGGAAGGGGAAAATATGTCCTGACGTGATGAAATACTTGTGACGAGATATTCTGACATTGGCACTGTGTCTCTGGGCCAAATATTTATGTCAGTACACTCTCATGTAATACTTTCAGATGCCTAAATCATTTACATGTCTTGTCTTTCTGCTAAAGCCGAACGGTTGATCAAAATTCCACATAATGAAATGTTACCATCTAACACATACGCTTTCTTGATGAATAGTATGGGAAGAAGGGTTGCTCGTTCCTGCCTATGGCGGTTGGTAACAAGAAGTAATGGCATCGGCCCACAATGCCTCTGGTCTTGTGAGTCTGGTCCTCCCTAGTCCCTATGCTCCAGGCAGTGCCCCTCTCTCCAGCTCTTATTCTGTTCGACACGGAGGAAAGAGTAATTAATCTCCAGGAGAAGCGTGCCAAATCTGGGGACTGCATAACAATTTGTCTTCTTCGCAGGGGCACTGCCAAGTTCTGCCTGGCCCAGTCCCTCTCTCCACCCTCCTTGCTGGAACTGATACTGAGCAAGCTGTCACTTTGCCTCTCTGTCAACACAGGGATATTTGTGTTCAACTTGCCTAAGTATCAACTCCTTCTCATTCGCGGTAGAATGCTTAAGCAGCTGGCCTCTTATCTTTGAGCTCAGCTAGCCGCTTCAGTTCATTAATAACGGGCATGTGTTGTTCTGAAAGTGTGCACAGCTCCAGTTGAAGATAACAATGTGATATAGATTAGTCTTAATGTTTTAAAGTTAGGCTTGGGGTTAGTTGTAACCCAAGCCTCTGTTGTGAGAACTGTCAATGTTAGACATGCTGTGTGTGTGTGTTGCCAACTAGCTGATTGGGAAAAGTCTGTTTAGCCATCCCATCTTAGGCTAATGAATATCCAGGTGTCCTTGCAGCTATTGTAAACTAATCTAATGTAATTTATTTGGCAGCGAGAAGCTTTTTTGCTTCTACTGGAGGATTTTGACTGGTTTATATGGATTTAGGATTTACTAAAAGTAGAGTGGAAGAAAAATGTAGACAGCCAGTCATATTTGTTAATTTAAGTTTGTGGAATGATGGCAAAGTATGAGTCTTTAAATGCTGAATGTGCTACTGTTTCAAACCCACAAGTGTCCTATTCGATGGGGGAGACTATAGTTAATGGAGTTTGTTGGCAGTATGTTTCATCGTTGTATGCAGTAACGTTGTGCCCGTCTTGTCCAGATTGATTTTATTAGGATTTATTTCTGAGAAGATTCCCGCCAACCAATCTGTGAGTCGCCAAGTCTGATTTGGCTGAAGAATGTCTCTGCATTTCTTGACAGATGGGCAACATTTTGGAAAACAACAGCTCTCCTGTCGACATTTCTGCTGTCCTTGTGTTTGTTGTCGTCACGATTGATGTGATCTGCGTTGTTGACAAAGTAAAGAGCCTCTGACACATGAGCCACCGGGGTTTGGTCTGTGCCAAATTAGCAAAACCCTGCGATTAGCGATTGTAGTGCAGCATTTAGGCTACGCCGACTGTTGTTTACTCAATTGACCATTGCCATCTGGCACATCACGTTGCGTCAACTTTCACTTTTCATCCGAACAAGAATGCTCTCACAATTCTCTTCCCAATATAAATTGCCGGCAAATGTAAATAACAACTTGTATTTACAGGCACGTCGCTGGCACGTGCATGTTCTTTCAGAGATGCCAATGGACCCTGTTATTTGCCGACATGTCAACAGACACAACTCTAATTTCCTACCTAAAATTCACCTGGTAAGATCGTGGCCATTGCCTAGGCCGGCAGGGAAAATGACGCATGAATAACACTGAGTATAATCTGAGTATGATCCCATAATCCGATGTGCATGAGCCGTGTTCCTCTACCATTCCAGGTGGCCTCCGCTGCCAACGTTTTTATTAACCCAGAATCTGTAATCACACGGTTACAGATAAGCACATCTCCACACAGCCAGAGGGAATTTTGACAATGTAAACATCATGCCAATCTCCCCAACCGCCACCACTGCCACCCACTGCTGCACACACACTATGGCATACCATCCGGCTGGTATCTGCCATTCCTTTCATTTTCAGTCAGCCGAGACACAACAGGCTTCTGTTGCCAGTTCATTTCCCCCAAGGTGAGATGGGCGTGATGTGGCTTGTGCGCTGTAACAATCTATCGGTTTGCTTTGTGATTTAACTGTTCTGGGATATTACTGCACGCTATCTGTTCTACACACAAATATTAAAGATGCATGTCTCCACAACCCCATACACTTTTGACCCGGGATTCCGATTTTTGTCCGTCCATAAGTCCCCGGTTTTTTACTTTTCTCGTGTCACCTTCCACTCCCCCGGAGATGCATTTCTCAGCAAGTTACTTTTCCAGCGTGTTTTTTTATAATTCTTGTAGCTGGAAGGGAAATGGGCCCTTCGAAACGTGAATAATCGTCATCGGGTTATTTAGTCTGAGGTTATTGACCAGGTCTCTCCAAGCAAAAATGCAGTTTTTCCCACACAGACCCGGAGCTGTCTGCTTTCGGTGTACATTCTCGTGGGGGCTCAGGTGCAATCATTCACGTCGTTGGTATATGCAGCCCTGTCCACGGCAGCAAATGGATTTCTCTATTGAGAGGGAAATTGAAAGTTGCCATGTGTACGTTTTTGCTATGTGCACTTACTTTGCCTCGTAACGACAATTTCAACTCCAGTGGCCAGGACAGCGTTTACATCCCTAATGATGAGCCCGTCAGGCACCGGTGACTTCAAAGGTGTTATCTGTAGAAAGCAGATGTGACTCAGTGTGTTGCACTGCAGTCCGCAATGGTCCTCTAAAAGGAGTGAACGGCAACAACAACAACAAAACTTTTCGAAAATATTATGTTTTATTTTAAATGGATTTGATTATGCCTCTTGCGCTTTTTGCAATCTAGTTTGTTCGTTGAGAAATTGTGCCGGTGCCTATATAGGAGCAGACATGAAAAATCAACAGGAAGGGGCAGAGAATGATCTCTGTGTCACGTAACCCAGCCCACACCTGGATGTAATGCTCAATCCCAAACAGTCAAGTCTAGTACTGTGTCTCCGTGAAATCGTTTTTTCTAATTCGGTTGCCTTAACTGGTGGTCCCGTATGGTTCAGTTGCTGATGACGCCTGTGTTAGGGGTTTAGTTTTTACACTGGGGACCAGGATAAAAAATGCACTAATTTAAATGCTGTGGATAACAGATTTTGCTCATCTTAATGCACAACGTGCAGATGGCGATTTCTGCCATGTTTTCCTCCATCTTCCCTCAGCCCAAGCAAGCTGTTTATATTGTGCTACTGCTTGTATGGGGATGAGATTTGGTTCAAATGTCAACAGCGGTGACTATTTGACGGTCTTGATTTCACCTCTGTCTGTTTCTCTGGCGAGCTGACAAAGATTAAAGCATAGGAGAGACAAGGCTTTGGCAGGCAACAGTCCAAGCCTCTTGGTTTCTCTAACACCAGAGACGCTACCTTCCCGATGTGAAGTCATTCCACAACTCTGGCTTGGAGCCTAAGACCATTGCTTTTACCAAAGCCCCTTCCACCCTGGAGCACTCACGTTTCACATAAATATCAGATTTATTTTCTTATTTCACTGAGCTGGAATGTTATATTCAAACTTTTGATAATTGTTTTTTTATTTAGTGTTGGTTTTTGGATTGGATTTTGCTGTTGCATTATATTTCTGTGCTTACATTTTGCTTAACAGAAGCCCTGGTTAAGGCCACACCGCTGCAGAAAAACTCAATCCTCAGCAACCTGGTTTTAGCTCATTAACGAGGCTTCATTATTTCCATTAAAGGGCAACTACACCGAAAAAACATATTTTTTCTCACTTATCGTCGTCACTTATGTAGTAGAAATGTGAAAGCATTTTTGAAATTGATGCCATCTAGACAGAGAAAAAGATTAAAATGTGTTTTTGGCTCATGTGGATGAAACAAAAAAATAATAATCCCAGAATGCACTTGTTTCGCTGCTCTACGAGTCCACTCCCAAGCCACGCATATTGGCTCGAGAGGGCAGGCAGAAGGGAAGGCTAGCTACTAGCTAATTGACTGGAAAACAGAAGACACCGGTTAACATGAGTCTCCGTGACGAGTGTCTTGATAAAGTAATTTAAATACTAGTCTTGCGTTGTACCGGGATGTACATCTAACACAAGGAAAGGACATGTAGTTAGTTTCCATCGTTTTCCCGTTAAACATTTAGAGCGGTGCAAACAGTGGCTGCGGGCTAGTATCAACCACCCCAAGTTTCGAGAATATTTGTAATTAATAAAAGTATATACATTTCTTCATATTTCCCTGTACTCTTTTGTAAATCAAAGTAATACATTATAAACTTTGAACTTTTATTGTTTTTAAACATAATATAAACAATTTCACACTCATAGCTCTTCCAGAGCTTCAGCAGTTTCTTGATAGCCACACTATTGTCCGTCACTAGCTGGAAATCTCTGTCTGATGTCCTGAACAACACAGGCCGGCAAAACAAGACGATATAGCCTTTCCCCAGTCTCTCTCCTTGCAGGACCCATTCCACGAAATGACGGTAGGCTGTTAGGCAATATTGTCTGAAAACAATAAGCACAACGTTAGCAACGCAAGCTATTTGTACCTACAATAGGCTAGCTAGCATATATGTAAATATAACCAATAGCTCAGCTAACTGACGTGAACAACAAATAAATACTCACTTATACTGAACCGTCCGTTTGTCCCTGCGGGCTTTGGTTGGCGTTTCCCATTGACCTTCAGAATCCTGAAATAAGTTTCACTTGTGTGGATCAAAGCTGGGGTGCTCTATTACGCATGCTGGCGGTCCCGTTTCTAATGCAGATTCAGTTATTTCTTCAAGAAGAAAATGGCATCGCTGAAATTCGCAACAGCAGCGGGACTCTATCTGTGTCCATAGGCGCACAGCGAGAGCACTGGCACCACCAGTCCGCCCCAGTTTGACTCTGTACGGGCTCTTCCTCATGACCGCCAGGCAAGCTTCGCTCCTCTGCAGCAGCAGCCTCTTGTTCCTCCGTCAACCACAACTGTGTTTCGCTGTATTGCGGCTCGTACAGGCAGCCACGAACATCGGATTCGCGCAACAGATCTTCAAAATCCCCTTCTTCCATTTCGTCTTCAAAATTACTTTCTGCCATTGTGTTTAGTCTAAAACTCACATTTCTCCCTATACAAGCAACGCTTAGCTCCAAGATGGCTGACAACTGTTTTGAAAATCTGTGACGAGGCCCCACCCCATGTGGGCTGGTTGAAAAAATGCGGAAGTAGCGTCTACTTCTGTCTGTAGTTTACAGCCTCTTTTAAAAAATCCTCCAATGACGTAAAAATCGTCATTTTACGTCATTGGAGGATTTTTTCCTGACCTAAAATCAAGATATCGCTCTTATCAGATGAAGTTGAGGGGTGGGAGGAGGGTCATTGGAAAATACTTCCATTTGTCTACTGATACAAAGCTAAATGCAAAATCGGTGAAGTGGCTCTTTAACTATACATATCTATTAAAACTCAATGTTGTGGCAATCTAAGAGTTGATGTTCTGTTTTGCACAACATTACAAACTCCAATGCGTGTTTCAGGTGCTCGGTGGTGTGGGCCTTTTTGCAAACCCATGTGGTCATCCCTCAGTCTATAGGAAGCCCAGAATCCCAACCAGTAATGTTAAAGACTTTCGTCTGTTCCCTGTGCTGCAGAACTGCTGACGCAAAGACTGTTTTCTTTTCCCCTTTTGAATTTTTAAGTGTCTGCCTTTGTTGCTCTAGTTTCCACTGCCTTGCATCCACGGGTACATCCGATATGGAGCAACACTGGTGCTTTGTGTGTAATTTTGCCTGCTTACCTCAATTGTCTCGGATTGTACAGGACCGAATGTGAAGAAATGAAAAAAATTATATTTCCCCTCTGGTCTGAAACTCAAGCTGCACTTATCAGTTGCAAACACACCGCTGCTTTGTTGCATAACGTTTTTATAGGTTTACTTTGTAACGTTACGATGTTACGATGCATTACTTTTTCGCAACGTTTATTTGACTTCAAGTTCAATAAATTGGTCATCTGCAAGCAGACTTTGTTGTGAGTGAACAGGGCGATCAAGGTTCATTTGGAGTTAGTTGTGCAAAGCCTATGTTGTGTTTAGCCAAAATGGAGCATGACACTAAATGTGGGCTGCAATCAGTGGTTGTCCACCATGACTTATTGTAGGACACTGCTTTGAGCCAATCCGAGCGGGTTAAGCTCATCCAAAAAAAATCGAGATTGAAAATGTGACATGGCTCTCTGGCTCAGGGGACCACACACACAGATATGGTTTAGAGCTTGTTGTTAGGATCCTTGCATGTAAACGAGCTGCAGTCCTTTAAGCATGGCTCTTTAATCTTGAGCATTAAGGTCAGTTGTAAGTGAACTTGTCATACGCTGTACATGTACAGTGAAGGAAGAAATTATTTCATCCCCTGCTGATTTTTTTATGTTTGCCCACTAACAAAGACATGCTGGAATACCCATCCACGACCCATTTCCAATGTCCTGGCTGAGGAAAGGAGGTTCTCAGGCAAGATTTGACGGTGCATGGCCCCATCCATTGACCCTTTCATGCAGTGAAGTGGTCTTGTCCCCTTAGCAGAAAAACACCCTGAAAGTATAATGTTTCCACCTGCATGTTTGACTGTGGGGATTGTGTTTTTGGGGTCATAGGCGGCATTCTTCCTTGTCTAAACACGGATAGTTGAGTTAATGTCAAATAGCTTGATTTTGGTCTCATCTGACCACATCACTTGTACCCAGTTTACCTCTGAATCATTCAAATGTTCAGTGGGAATATTCAGACTGGCCGGTACATGTGCTTTTTTGAGAAGGGGGACCTTGCAGGGGTCTGCAGAATTTCAGTCTTTCATGGCGTTGTGTTAATGTATGGTCCCAGCTGCCTTTTTGGTCATTGAAAAGATCATTCCGTGTAGCTCTGGGCTGATTCCTCACCGTTCTCATAGTAATTGAATCTCCACGAGGTGAGAACTTGTATAGAGCCCCAGACCGAGGGAGATTGACAGTTATAATTTTGTGTTTCTTCCATTTGCGAATAATCGCACCAACTGTTGTCACCTTCTCACCAAGCTGCTTGGTGGAGAGTTTTGAATCTGATTGACTGATTGCTTCTGTGGACAGATGTCTTTTATACAGGTACCTAGCTGAGATTAGGAGCACTCCTTTTAAGAGAGCTGGTTACCTGTATAAAAGACACCTGGGAACCAGAAATCTTGCTGATCAACAAGGGATCAAAATCTAATTTCACTGAGTAAAATGCAAATCAATTTATAACTTCTTTGAAATGCGTGATTCTGGACTTTTTGTTGTTATTCTTTCTCTCACTGTAATAAACCTACCATTGAAATTATAGACTGCTCATGTCTTGGTCAGTGGGCAAACATACAAAATCAGCAGGGGATAAAATACTTTTTTCCTTCACTATAGTTAACCTTTCACAATTGTCTTTTGATGAAACTTTTCATCAACGGGGGAGTTGGCTCTAAGGCACTTTCTCAGCCGCTTTCTCAGCCACCTTAACCAATCCAGCAAATTAGCACTGTGGGATACTACATTACAATGTACACCATTTGTTTATTTTAAGTCCATTTACAGGGTTGGTAATATTTTTTTCAAATTCTCTCTGGATGTCTAATTAATCTTAGTGTGTAAAGAGAAAAAGTCTGACGTACTGTGCATTTGCGATTTGATAGTGGCACTATATAATCTGTTTTTTATGTTTTGAGTACTTGTATATTTATTGAGAATGTTTTTGAATTTCTATAGGATTACACATGTCTTTTGGAGTTTCTGTCTCATCTCAGCAATGCTTGTGCTGATGATAAATATAAACATGAAGCATTAAGTTAAGCTTCTTCAAACGACCTTCGCTTTGGATGAAGTGACGCGTTTGCTTGCGGAGTAGAATATCTAAATATAAATTACTAGTCAAAACTTTGAATATCTTTTTTCCTACATAATATAATAATAGAATGCATGTATAAAATGCATGCATTTTATTATAATTTTCCTCTGTAAATCACATTGAATTGCTTCTATGTATGATTTGTGCTATATAAATAAACTTGCTTGCTTTTATTATAGCAATACTGCACTTCCCTTACATTATATAATCGTTTTGATGTCTTCATTATTTATCCACAATATGGAAAGTGAAACTAAAGCTCCAAACTTTTGACTTGTACTGTACAGTTCAACAACTACAAAACATACTTTGAGGTGTTTCAGTGAAGTGTCATCTCTGGTCTAGTTTGGCCCTGAGCACATGAAAAATAATTGGTCAATAGTGGTTATGTTTTTTAATGTTCTAGTTTTCAAAATAAAGCAGACTTTTAGTCAACATGAACTGTTCCTTGTGTGGAGATGGACTTGTGTACGAGATGTTACATTCCTACAGCGTGGGGCAAATGTTTCATTATATAGCATGTCGCCACCATGTGACCAATTAGGATTTTGTGGTACTGTGTAGACCAGTGCCATTTACTATTCTGAAAAAAGAACAAATGCAAATACAGTTGTTTAGTATATAAATATATTTTTAAATGGGGTTCATTCGGATTTCAAGCATTTAGGGTTGTGGTTTTGTTCACATATAGACACGTTTTGTATACTAACTTGTCTTGTTATAAGTGTACTTTTTGCGAAGTTGCCAAGAGAGTCCTTTTGTATCTGTTTAGGTTTCATTTTCAACAATTGATAGGGAAATTGTTGTGGGGTTATTTTCAGTCTGTTAATTGAGCTATAAGTGCTATAAGTGCGTTTAATAACTCAATTAATTCTTTGACATAGTTTGCAACCCTAAAAGCACGTCATTCTGGTAGACTGGGCATCGATCGAGTTAACTTTTTGGTTCCCCATCTACTATGCCAATTTGGTTCAATATCTACCAGCCACTCGTTTTGGCAGCCAATCCCCATCCATTTACACCATCAAACACAAAATAAGAATCTGACTGTCCTGTAGTAATTTCACATTTTTGCTGTGTTGCTGTAATTCTGAAGCAGCACAATAATGCAACAAATGATGTACATGCAATGAAAATGCAATTCAGGAAAGTTAATGTCAGGAATGTATTGTTTCTTGCTTTGGTGTCCATATTTTTTGCCATATTGGATAAGGCGCGGTGAAATTTACACAATGGAAAGGCACATTCGGGCTGAAATACTGGGGATTTAATGCAACCGATTATTGCAATGAATCAGCCTGAACAGATTGTTGGCCGGTATATCACTGCATCCCTAGACCACATGTTCCCAATTCTATCGGCCATAACTGTTGCTGAAGGGAAGGCATTGAAGCAGCTCAGAAATTGTTCTCTTGTTAAGCTTTTTCAAAAAAGATGATTGTATTTAATGAATTGGCTTTTTTCAAAAAGACATTTTGTTATAGCACAGCCAAATTAGGCTAAGGCTTGCCGTAGCCAGAAAAATTATGGCCATTATCATAATAACAACATGCAAATGTTTCGGAGTGAGGATCCATGAAGAAAGCACATGATAATAATCCCAGAGAAAATAAATGGGATTTGAAGGCAGAATGATTTTCATTTAACAATAACATTCAAAACCCCTTTATAATTTGTACTTCTTTTAGCATTGCATTCTTGATGAGCCAAGTTCATTGTCGTCATGAAATGTCATGAAATGATTGCCCCGTCTGGTGACAGGAAAAATTATGTGCATTGGGAACAGACAGGGCTTTTGGGCCTGAAGCTGCATCTGTTGGGCCTGGCACCAGGCAGGGGCAGAGACAAGTGATTTAATAGCTATCTATAGTTTGCTCAAAGTTTGCCTGCATTGATTTAATGTCCACTTAAAGAGGAACAGAAATGTAAAAGTGTAAATTCCGTTCTCTAAAGGAGTTAAAAGCATAAGTACCGGTAGTCACTGCGGACTAAACTAAGGTAATCTCCACCCATCGCGGACTACTCCTACCTTTTTTGAAAAACTGGGTAATATACTGCCACCCTTGTGATTTTTTTGCGTAATGTTTTTAGTTTTTTTATGGCCACTGTCAGTCCCAGGTGCTTATCTCCATTCTCACACATGTATGTGCACTGGGGTACCGACATTTGAGACCCAACTTCGGGATGGGCGGGAACATTAGAATTGAGGATGAGGTTGGAGAAATCAATAACGTTGACTGCATTATTGCAATATTATTAATGTCGTTTTTTTGGTTTAGGTGTAAATATGTTTTTGCTTTGTTCATCTAAATAACTGTTCAACTTCTGTTTTTAATTGTGCATACTTGTATGTCTGTTCTTTAACAATGTAGTGTAATGCTCTAGAAGTTGGTATCTGAACACATAGGCATTACGCATCTGTATACATTACGCATCTGTATATTGACTCTCCACTTGATCCTGTATATCTATGTCCCAGTGCTATTTGCACTCTTGTGTTCTGTGTATTTATTGTGTACATGTATGTTGTTCTGCAAATTTTTTCACCTCATCTTGGCCAGGTCGCTGTTGCAACTGAGAATTTGTTCTCAATTGGCCTAACTAGTTTAAAGGGATTGTGATCTTATTCTGTATATACCTATAATATTTAATTTCTAGAATTGTCATGCAAATGGTATTTTCTCCTTTTCCATCTAAATGCCTTTCTCGGTCCACACCTTTCCTAACCGACACACTTCCTCTTTACTAAATGTTGCAGCATATGTTTTTCCGAAGTGATTCATGTTATCTCATGCAAAGCAGGAAAACCTGTATAGTTTTAAGTATTTTACCTCAAGCTGTCTATCTATGTTTTTTTTAATCTGCTCCCCATATTTCACATTTTGAGTGAACAAATCCTCAGATTTCTGTCTGACGAATGTGAAAAGGAAATGCTCAACATATCCAGGAGGTTTCTTTTTCACCCTGGGTTGTCGTGTGAGGAATGTGGAGGAGTAACTACTCATCACTTTTTATAGTAAGTGTGAGAATTTGGATTAGTCAGATATTTACCAATATGACTTATTTTGTGTCTTAGATACTAAAGTAAACAGGCCACTATACTGTCTGTAACAAACAGTACCAGCTGTAGGGCTGAACGATTCCAGGAAAAGATCTAATTGCGATTTCTCTAGCAGATATTGCGATTTCGATTTGATTCACGATTTTCTTCAAATCAAGCTCCAGTGCAATATTCACAATGTACAGTAACATTTACAAACTTGACAGAAAATTGCATCATACCATTAAAACATTAAATGCCATTACACTAATGCAAGAATGAAAACTAATGTTAAGAATTGATTTCAAATGTATTTATTAAGGAACATGCATGTAAATTCTATGCAGTAGTTACAAGTGAACAAAAAAAGCCATCTTGAACTGCCTTAACTTAAAGTAGAGCAAACAAATCCTTAATTTTGTTAAGTTAGAAAGTTAAATAAAATACATAAACTTTTTCTTTACACTCCGCGTACAGCTGCGGGATGACAACCTGACTGAAGTAGGTGCGGGAGGGGATCACATATCTTCTGTCCAGCGTGCAGAGATTTTTTAAAATCCGTCTTTGGTGACCGTGTTAACGGATGCAGTAATTGTAGTCTGTTGGCTACTGTGGGCTTGAGTATCATTTCCGCTAGACTTTTCACCGGACTTTTTCGTCATGCAAATGCCTGTGGTGATTTTTCAAGTGTCGGTATAAATTCGTTATGTTTCCTCTGGATGTTGCAACTATAGCGCGACATGTTTTGCGCAGTACCTGTTTCTGGTGCACGTCTGCACCCTCAAACCCGAAATACTCCCAAATGACTGACATGCTATTTTTCTTGAGGATTAAATCCCCTAACTCTGCTTCTGGTCCAGCTGAAGCCATTTCAGAAATTGTGGAGCAGGTTTTACTGATTAATTGGTTAACATGACCTGTCCACGAGCAGCATGCCGCTTCTGATTGGTTGGCAGGATGTTAGGGAGACGGAATGCAGGCTGTGTAAAATAGTTGACACAACAGATCCCGGGTCAATTAGTAGCACGTAAAAAAATCGTGACTTCGCCGATCATGTGATCGCGTTGTCTGAAATCGCATTTTCGATCAGAAAACGATAAATCGTTCAGCCCTAACCAGCTGTGAGCGGTTTTGTCATTGTTTGTGTGTGACTTTCCCTTTCTAACATCTATGAAGTGTCATTGTAGATATCCCACCAAATAAAGGGTCTCTAGCCTGAACAGCTGAAATAAGCTTCCCAATAGCTCACCCGTATTCTCTGTCTCTATATCTATATCGGTATTTCTATTTCTGCCCTTTTGCTTCAGTCTCTCTTGCTTGATTTGGGTTTATAAAGAATTGCAAAACATATTATCCGCATGATGTCTGAGAGCTGAATGCTTTAATCTTTTATTTCATTGTTTAGCCTACAGGAGGCATTTCACTGTCTGGGCTCTGGCCTTTGCAATGGAAAGTTGTCACCCTGGCTGTCAGTGACCAGGCAGGCAAATCTTTGTGTTCCCGGACTCTTCTGGGGAGTGACATGGATGTGGACCGTGCAGTAATCTCTGCATTGTGCCGTGTTGACAAAATCCCTTCATTTGTTCCATGACTGGAATTACAAACTGATTAATATTACCAATCTGGCTTGTAGCCAAGTTGTCCCCATCTGATTAAATGCATATATGTTAATAAAAACCCATTTAGTACATAACAACGAAATGGCACATTTAATTTAAAAGTGTTTTGGAGGATGTAGGGAACACTGTAGTGTTATGCAACTCGGCTAAGTTAATCTTCTTCTTGTTTCCATGGCAGGAAGAGGAGAGAGAGGAATGACCTCTCAGTGGTCTTTATGTTCCTCCCTCTACATCTTCTCAACTGCTCTGCCAACCGCTCTCTAGCCTGGTTAAATATAGAGGGATTTTTGTCCTCTGTCAGATATTTATAATATTGAACAACTAAGAATGTCAGTGTTGTATTCAGTGTAAATGTTGGGTATAGTTTATTGATATGTATCGAGATTATTAAGTCAGATTTACATTCTGTTTGCCTTCCTCCAGAATCTATAGTGTATTCATTCCATTAAAAAAATCGTATTGTCTAACCAAGTTTCTAGTGTACTATGTCAGGTAGGCCCCTCCCTTTTTTGATGACCAAATTGACCTTTTGTACATTTTGACCAGTAGAATGTTATCGTTTAGATCCATGCTTTCATTATCACAATTCTACTCTACAGTTATGCACTGTGGATACATACAGTTATAATCTGACATCTGTTGTCACAGCTCCTTAAAACATTCTGCTTTAATTTATCTTAAGCCTGGGGATTTATTTAATTAAACCAAACAAAAGGTTAAAGTTGCGCATTTGGATGTTTTATATCTGTATTTCTAATTTGCTAGTATTGACAATGGGTGGGATGCCTCCCAATGCTGTCATAGTAGAATCAAATTATTCTCAGTCTATAGCTGCTTAATTAGTATTTATCTGATTCTTCAGTCTGGTAGCATTCGGCCATGTCATCGCATTTCACATGCATGTTGACGTGTAGGCTCATCTCTAACATCTGTGTATTTGCCCGTACTTAATACAATTAATAATTATTTATTGCGCTAATAATTTCTTCTTGACTTTATAGGATTGCCTGACTGTCCTTGAGGACCAGTAATGGAGATCCTCATAAAATCCTAGGAGGTTGTGTGTCTTTTTGGAAGAGAGGTTACCACTTCACCGTGGATGGTGTTTCTCAAAGAAGAGGCCCTTACACTCACCCCACCATTTGGAAACGGGTAGGAACCTTTGTCCTGTCCGAGCGGTTGTCAAGCTCTCTCATGCTACTGACCAAAGAGCATTTAATGCACCTTGGGCCACCATGGCCCCAGACCAGAAGGGCTTTCATCCTGAGATCGGTCCAATGGGAAATAGTGTGTCGTCATAGAAACTGTGATCTTTGGTTCTTCCGTGTCTGTATTTTAGTCGCAAGTGGCTATATTATTTTAGAGCTCAGCACTAGACACACTATGAGACCCTTGAGCACCACAACAAGAGACACTGAGAACACTAGCCATCGGTCATGTAATAAGACAAAAACCTGTGACGGGAGCTGGAGTGGGAGCTGGAAGTGCCCGTATCCATCACTTGACATTTAAGT
Source organism: Dallia pectoralis (assembly GCA_029465975.1). NCBI lineage: Eukaryota > Metazoa > Chordata > Actinopteri > Esociformes > Umbridae > Dallia > Dallia pectoralis. Next base: position 9,835,100 of record CM055747.1, on the reverse strand, counting down.
GCGGATTGTGCATTGGTGCCTTGCTAGTAGCAGATTTGTTCAGCCGCTTTTTTAATTGTTTGGGCTTGAGATCAGTCGCAATGGGGGTTTGCAGTTTGCGCTGGTATTGGATTAAACATATACCGGTACATGAAAATGATTGGCTGATACCAACGGATGATACTCATCACGACTATAAACGTGTCACTTTTGATCCTCATTAGGCCATCAGCGTGAATTTACCTAACGTCTAATCAGTCAGCAGTTCAAACACAGTCCAGCGGTATACATTTCACTGTCATGTAGCCCTAAACAGAACTGCTTTAGCCTTCAGTCAAAAGCCGTCCACCTGCCTAACCCTAACACTAGACCTACTTTCTTCTATTTAGATTTGTTGTTATTTGTACTCAATATATTGCCATGTTATGGTATTAATCAATCATATGCAATGTACTTTTTTAGAACATTCTTCTGTGCATCAATGCAGCCGGCATGTGTGCTGCTGGAATACAGCGTGAGATTATTTGATTTGCAGTTCTGGTTGCCTAGTTATGGACGTTAGTCACGCTTTATACCATGGAAATGCCTGTTCAGTGGCGCTTTAGAAACATCTCCAGAGGTTCCATGCTATGTCTGAAAAGGGTAGATTCATGTTCCAGGGTGTTTTATATTACTAATGACATGTGTTTCTGGGGGGGGGGGGTAGCAAAGAACATTTAGTAATGCTACTTTTTTAGTCAAAGTACCAAAGGCCATGTACACGTTTGGAGAGCAGTGGAAGAACATCTAAAAGTCCAAAAGATTAGCCTGATCATTTGAATATCAACCTGCATTTTCTTGTTTAAAGGGACGCAGACTTTCTAACGTACATGTATACATGTAACCGTTGTGGGTACCAGTCAGCAAGGCCTGCCATCATTTGTCTCTTTTTGCTGCCGTTTGTCAAGATTCCAGTTCATTTAAAACACAGTTGAAAGGTTATGTTGAAGCTGCGAGACCCTAGGAGAATGTCGCTTAAACCTTCAACTGTGGTAACAATGTTCTTTTACAGCTCCTCTGCTGTATTATGACATTGTGACATGATCGTTTGGCTTGATTGGTCGCGATGTTATTGACCGTTATTGTGGCCCAGTTCAGTAGGTGGAGTTTGGACGGGAGTGGAGTATTCAGTCTTACATTCAGTCTTGGAGTCATTATATTAGTGAAAAGCCAGTCCATTAGGTTATAGTAAAAGTATGTTACATTATTAGAAAAACATGACGTCCCTGCCAACTAATAGCGTATGAAACATTTAAACATTAAATTAATAATTTTAATACAGAAACTATAGATGTAATTATGTCACTGGAACTAAATCCTATTCCGATATTTTAGATTAACTATTTTTTTTTTAACTCTGCGCATCATGGCTGACAACTGATTCCTTTGGAATTCAGACCATCCATTAGTGGTCTATCTAGTTTTAAAGTCGACATTCTCAAACGTTATTCCATTACTTTATTCGACAAATGTACACATAGTTCCTGCTTCTAACAAACATGCAGTGATTTTATTTTTATATGGTATGATTTTATTCTCAGAAAGTGTCTACCACCTTAAACATTTGTTTACTTTCTACGGGGAGGTGATGATAGAGGATTAATTATGAACTTGAATGAATAATTGAAAACAATTGGCTCGATTAAATAATGAATGTGAAAAAACGGCATCTCCTGGAGCCAGTTGCTGTTCTGGGGCAAATTTACAGCACAGTCCTCATCTGGCTAGGCTGCTTCAGATTGAGTCAGGAGAGACACTACTTAGCGATATGATGCATATTCAAGACTTCACAGGGTACTTTAAATATAATTGAACCAGTGCCTTGGTACAGTCACATACTTTACCATTGTGGGGCTACAGATGCGCCACATTGTGCTTATTTGACTCAAGTGCAGAGTCTGGTTTTCCTTTGGGGATTTCTTTGCATGAATAATAAACAAGCAATCCTTCTGAAAAATAACATATGCAAGTTCAACCCAACTGTAACATAGGATAAATTAATAGGCAAGCAGACATGGTACATAATCTACTACACAATACCCACGCTTTACATTCCATTTCTTTTCACCTAACGTACCATCTACAAGCATTTAACTGATGTAGTGCATAGGAATCCCAATGGAGTTCCACATTGTGCAGCTCATCATTGCAAATTTGGTAGTATTTTAAATCAGACCTCTGCTTTTGGATTAGACCCTATCTTGCAGTGGTTTTCCCTGACAGCTGGCAGAGTGAGGGCACGTCAGACTTTGAATGCTAATGAAATGGGCCTTTGAGTCTATTGATTGCGTTGGCTTTATGGTCAGCACTCTCAGATAGGCCCAGGGCACAGAGCATGGATTTATGATGTTGCTTGTGGGGTTCTACCCTCTTTCAATTTATTCTGCTAATATTTAATTTTTGTTGTTTTCGGTATAGGAAATGTCAGTTAGACATCTTTTAAATATTTTTTTTGTTCGATTTATATGTACCCGGTCTCACATCAGTTTATCCCATATGCACAGGATTTTGACCAAACTAAGGCATCTAGCATTTTGGGTTATTGTTTGAGGAATGCCTGACTGGCTAATGCGTTGTCAATTTCCTGCAAGAGCTACATTTATCTCAGGTCCTGGCGAGGTCAGTGCAGAGGACCTGCTGTTGTCTGTCTGCTCATAGCCTTTGGCGTCTAGCCTGTCCCTGACTGTACCTTTTAGCTCTCAAGGGCCTCGTTTCAAACTGCCAGCTCAGGGCGTTCGAACGCACAGGGGGGCTTTAAAATACAGACACTCATGCAGGAAGAAAAGAAGATGCCAAGGACAGCCAGCAAAATAAATGGGACCCAGGTGGCACTAAATTGCACAGGACAGTGAAATAGTTCATTGTGACAGGCAGGCTGCAATGTTGGCCTATAAATGCAGAAAGGCTTGATAGGTATAAAGTTTTACTTGTCAGACCGATGCCATTATCGCGGAGTCCAAAACAATGTGGTTTTGGGGCATGTCGGTAACAATGTGTGCACATATCATGTACGGTCATTAAACTGTCTTACACAGCAAATAAGCCAGAGTTCATTAGGGCCTGGTTGAGAATTAAGCATATGTGCATGTTTTGCGTTGACATTTCAGCTTGAACTGGAGGGGGTGTTGTGTCAGTGTTGGGTGTCTGCTTAAATCATAGCTGGGCAGCTTTGACGCAATTAGAGGCTACAGTTATTAGTGTCTCTACACGATATTAGCGACTTTGACACTAGCACTTGTTTTAATGCAGGGATCCACACAGAGGCAGACAACAACCAAAGCTAAGCCTATTATTTTGAGCTACCGCTGCATTTTGCCGTTTTGCGTTCACCCTGATTTATTGATGATGTTCTGAGCCGTTTCTCCCGCGGGTAATCTATGGTGCCGCACCTGTTCCAGTATGACAGCATCTTGCCCCCAACCAGCAATCTTTGAATTTGACCCGAATGTGTTCCACAAGTGAGGTTAGTTTACTGCCTTGAATCAGTCTGTAACTGTTTCTCATCTTATTGTAAGTACAACCGATCTCCTGACAATGGAGATCAGTGGTGAAGAGAATGTGATGGGGATGCACCGATTGTGAAATTCGGGCGATTTAAAAATATATATATTATTATTTAGTATTTATTCACGGGACACAAGATATTTGTTACAAAAAAGTAACAGAACTGTTTTAAAGTTATTCAGCCCTTCATTACATTACACTTCCGTCACACATTAAATTCAATCATAGTCTGCGCAAAATTTATGAGACACAACTGTTTAAAATCGGCCACTGCCATCGGCTAATGTCTTCTTATTTGCCAATAGGTCGGTGTAAATTCACAAGGTAAACATCAGCTAATGCATCGGTGCATCCCTAGAATCTAAGGATGAGCTGAATATCAGCCTGTAAGGCAAGGGTCCCGCGATTCAATCTATCCAAGATAAAATAATACCTATTAAGTAAAGTGTAATGATTGCACAGCCCAGTTACATTACATTCATATAATGACTATTGTTTGGTACTTGGAAACACATTTCCTAAACAAGTGATCTGAATTCCTGATGATTTTAGGCTTTCCTAGCATGCTTGCCTTTTCTTTCAGACACACACACACACTCACACGGATGAATATAACATTTGAAAGGCTTAGATTTGTATTACATTATTAAGGCAGTCTTCTTCACAAAATGAATATTTTGCTTTAGACTCCGAGCCAAATCCTGGCACTTGGGAGGTTTGTTCCGTATCTGTAAAACATTGAGAGAAGAATAAGTAGAAATTCCAGACCTTGATCTTTGTTCGTTATGTTGGAGAAGAGGAAAAGTGGACATTTTTCCATTGTGTCCCCTAAAGCTTGGTTAAGAAAACAAACATCTATATTGCAATAAATTGTCTGAATTTATACAATAACAATAAAAAAACAACAAGGAACTACCCTATTTTCTCGCTTTTAATTACTTTCTAGTCATGTCATTTCTAATAATCACCCAGAACAGCTAGTCTATTTCATTTTCAACTTTGCATATTTTTGTTTTCTTCTTTAACAATCACTAACATCCCCTGTGCATTTAGCACAGCTAAATTGAGACAACTACGGCACTAACTTTTACTGTTGTTCAATTATCTGTATTCTTAAGCAGCCTTAACTATATGTGATATACCCTATTAGGCTCGTTGTGTTCAGGAAATCACAGGATACTGACAATTGCAATAGTGTGAGAAGGACACCAAATCACTCTATCCTTTCCTCCCAAACTCTGTACCAAATAAAATACAAAGGGCAATCTTTCATTTACTTATTTTTTTACTCTCCGGGTGTCATTCTGCTTTTTTTTACCATCCTCCCTTTTTTAATTGTTGCATTGGTTTGTGTACAGCTCAAATACAACAGGGCTATCAACGTATCCTAACCGTGAGGTGCACTTTAAAGATTCACTGTGATCTGAAACTCACTGCACGCTAGCAGAAGTGTCACATCTGCAAAGCGTAAATCCCTAAAGGCTGCATCATTTTGCATTTCCAGTTTTTTTTTGGTCTGCACACATGTTGCAAATCAACTTTGTACTCCTAATATGACTTTCCAAATATTTGTAATAATCATAAATATACATTGACAAAATAAATTCACTACACACATTGAAAACTTGGGTATAGTCTTTTTTTAGTTTCTGATAAAACAAACGGGTTTATGTCGGTGTAATTTATAACTTGCAGAAGCCTTTTTCAAATAGGAATTATTTTTTAACAGTTGGAAAGGATATCGTGGAAGACTAAATCCTTGCAACATCCAATTTATATATTGTTAGAATGAATGCTTCTAGTTGACATCAACATGAAGCACATTTTCCCAACCATTTACGTTGTATGTTTACATCTGTGATAAATAATCATCATCACAAGCTCACAGCTTTGGGATTTCATATGATTTTAAGAAATGGTGTTTTACTATATTGTTTCCAAATATAGATAGCCTACATGTGCACAGGAAGCAATTTATTTAGTGTGTGGTTAAGGCAGCTTGTGAAAACTCTACTATGGCTTTACTGACATTTGTAGCCATTTGTTGCTCATAACATTTCCAGTTCAGTACCCTAAAAAAACTTGATTGTGCCATTGACATTGTTCTCAATTAAAAGTTCTAATGATGAGGAAGTTCTTTCATACTTCTCTGATCTGTTTTTTTCTACGTTGTTTTTGTGAATAAAAATGTTCCTACTGAACTCTACTCTGTCGGTGGATAGCAAAGCAAACCCAAATGTTTCTGCTGGCGAGTAACTAGAATAAAACCAAAATGTGGTCCAAACTTGCAAAATACTTTTATGGCCATTACATTTTTCTGCAAGTTAATTTATTTTCCCACGTATCAACTAATGTTTTCGAGTAACAAAATATGTTTACTGTATAGCCAGATTGCACATGGATCCAAGTTAATAGTGGTTATATCATGCATGTTCTCTTCATATTGATTATTTACTAGATGCCTGTGTACTTCATCTGGATATTTATAAACAAACATCAACTTTCGCTCACTTATTTTACTCTTCTCAACTGTATGCTAACTTGAAGGTTTCAATGAACCTTTGTGAAGTGTACATAAACATCTTGTCTGCTAAAGTGCAAGCATGTGCCTTCAAACCCAATGGGAAGCGATTCAAGAAACAGCAAGCCAATGACCCCAAACAGTGTTATAAAGTGCGGTGTTTTTCAGGGCTAAAAAGCGGGGATTCGTCGCTGGGCAAGTATTCAGATTGAAATCCAGTTGAACATGCTTTTAACTTGCTAAAGATCAGATTCAATGCAACGCGTCAGGATGGGGGTCACCGTTTCCGACTCCTAGAAGTTATTGCGTGCAAAGGTTATGCAATTCAAGTACTAAACATTTTTTTGTGTTATATTAATGTTTTAATTTTATATTAATGTCACGTAATGTCTAAATCAAGCACTTATGTTTAGTGCCTGGTTTGCAGAATTAGCGAGATTTTCCACAGCGCTTTACCTTTACTACATATGTTATGTTACCGCTTTATTCCAAAATGGATTCAATACATTTTTCCCCAAAATTTTCTACACGCAATAATGAAAAAGTTTATTTTTATTTTGCTCAATACTTTGTTGAAGCATCTTTGGCAGCAATTGCAGCCTCAAGTCTTCTTTGACTACGATGATCCAAGCTTGGCACACCTTTATTTGGGCAGTTTCTCACCTCCTTCTTTGCAGGACCTCTAAACCTCTGGTGGGGGTGTTTCAACAGAGAAGATAATCTTGTTTCTCATGTTCTGAGAGTCCTCCAGGTGCCTTTTGGCCGACTCCATTTGGGCTGCCATGTGCCTTTTTTTACTGAGAAATGGCTTTCGTCTAGCCACTATACCATGCAGGCCTGATTGTTGGAGTGCTGCAGAGATGGTTGTTCTTCTGGAAGGTTCTCCTCTCTTCAGCAATGCTGGAGCTCTGTCAGGGTGAACATCAGGTTCTTGGACATCTCCCTGACTAAGGCCCTTCTCCCCTGATTTCTCATTTTGGCCTGGCAGCCACCTCTAGGAAGACTCATGGTGGCTTCAAGCTCATTCCATTTACGGATGACGGAGGCCACTGCTCATTGGGACCTTCAACGCTGCAGTATCTTTTCTGTACCCTTTACCAGATCTGTGCTTCAATACAATCCTGTCTGAGGTCTGCAGACATTTCCATCAACTTCATGGCTTAGTTTGTGCTCTGACATGCACTGTCAGCTGTGAGACCTTATATGTTGTCAGCCATCACAACCCTAGTCGGAACAATCCCATTCCGTTTTTTCAGAATAGAAAGAATAGTTGTGTACTTGTCGTGACGTTTTGAAATTTTAATCTCCTTACTCAAAAAAAGCAACATTCATTTTCACAGTGGATAATTTTTCACCCTATACTGCTGTCATGCCTGTTTACATTCTTTTAATTATTTTATTTGCTCAGGCATGCTCAAATGCTCTTATCCGACAATACATAACACTTTTGTTCCACTTCTATTTGAACTCTATTTGAATTTATTGTGTAACTGTATGTTGGCTTGTATGTTTTTGCTTTATCTTGGCCAGCTCAACGTTGCAAATGAGAATCTGTCCTACGTGGTTAAATAAAAAATAAATTAAAGATGACAAGCACCGAAATTTAGTGGCGGACAATAATATCTCTGTTTTGTGGAAATCTACGGGCCTTCTCCCCACAGTGGGTTCCAGTCAGCTTCCTCTAAATATGCCTCATCCACCTGTGTTATTGCAGCTCCCTGCCTTCAACCAGACCGGACTCTTTTTGCATTCTGAGTCTCATGCCTCGCTCCCCTCCCCCAACCCAACCCCATGTCTCCTCTGTTCCCCAACATCAGAGCAGGGGAAGCGTAATGGCCTCAATTGGATGTACTTAAAATGACGCTATTTAAATAAGAAATGCTGCTGCCCCATTGCCAATCACTTCCAAGTGCTTAGACACCACTGACCCGAGTCACCATATCTAATTTAACTTATAGACCCTGAGCAGAACTTTGTATTCCTGCCCAACTCAATATGGAGGTGATTGAGAAGTCAGAACATTTAATGAATGATAACTCAGCTGATGTAATGTGCTGAATGTCTTCCAACACTCTTCATTTCTATCATGTAAATTGCTCTGGGAGCTGGCATACTATTTTCAAAAGGATTTACTTGAAATAATTGGCTGGAAATGCCTAGTGCTTATGTCTTATCATGGTGTCAAAATGCCAATTCGCCGTTTGACAAAGCAAGTTTAGCACATTTTGAATGACTTTAATTCAAAGCTCATTCATTACATGTGAAATAATTAATGTGTTCTTTGGAATTAAAACATGTAGTTAATGAGTTTAATGTGATTGCTCCCCGAGTATGCATATCTCACTCATTAAGATACGGGTCCCAGAAAACAACGTTGCTTATATCGGTTGTGATGTGTTTGCCGTAGGGGAAGAGCAAAGGTGTGGCCGTCTCCCAGTGTAAGGATTGGATGACCTAGTGTCATTGATCTGGATGTGTTATGTTCCGGCCTGCAGTCAGAGCCATCACATGTGTTTGTGAACAGCATTGCTTATTCTGTCAGACGTGCAGTCATAAATCTCGCTCCTTTGTCTCTGCCACTCCACACCACAGGCTCGAATGCAATCAACACATTTTCGATTCTGCAATGCTCCTTCAATTGACTCTCCTATAGTTCTCCTTTGTTCTTATTGATTGACTATGCTTTGTTAAAGAGAGCATACCTCTTTCAGCCTGCAAAACAATCTAGACTTGTAGCAATTTTACTGAGCTAAAATTTAAAGCCAGTAGGGTAAAGTAAATTTTTCGGCCTAACGGTTCGATTCTGCTAAACCTCAGTGAGAGAAGATTGGAGGTGCAAACAGCCTTGTGAGAGAGATGACCCCGTCACCACAGTAAGAATGTTTTATGGATCTGGTATTTTATGTACTAGTGGCATGTGGTCTCAATAGAGAACTTCTAATAACAAGAAAATAAAATCTCATACGATCCCAATACCATTTCGGGTTGCTTAAGTGGTATCTGTGCTTTAACAACCTCAACAGTTTACACCAGAATAATTTTGATAATGCCGCAGCTTCAGGCTATACAATTCTATCTGCAGTTTTGTCCATGTTATTGTGATGGTCTGATTTCTGATGAATCTCTTTAACTCAATGGTACTCTCAATACCAAAATTAATGTTAAGTTGGAACTTTATTTCTGAAAGATGTTTTTGCAGATTGAGTTCTTGTCCCAAGTTGGCCACTGTAACTTACTTGAAATGCACAAAAATGTTAAGCCTATAAGATAACTAAAGCAGCTGTGTAGACTTGCCATTCTAAAAACTTTCTGTGCAAGCGACCAAGGGGCGTCCTGAGAGTTTCCGGATATTTTGAGCTCAGCACTGAACAGCAGTTTAATACAGATGTTGCACGTTGCAGGCTATCCATCAAACAGGACTGATTTAACATGCCCTCGTGTTGGGGGAAGGGAACCCATAGCATTTTAGTACGATAAATCAATTAAATGTTCTGAGAGACAATGGGGGTATCAGAAACAATAATGGAGTCACAATGTGAATTAAGGCCTTAGGGAACAATTTCTTACCTGAAAACACATGTACTCTATGTATAACCGGAAAATCCAAAGATAGGTTTTCGAAGATTGGTGATGGCTTGTAGGGATAGAAAATGCATCCAAATCGTATTGGAATGTTACGAAAACTTCAGGGGAGGTTTTGAAAAAATATTTTAGTCTAGAACAGAAGACATGCATTGCTTTCATTGGTAATTTTGCCACTTAATCTTACAGTTTTTCCTACACGGCATTTGAACATTGTTGAAATAATCGATTGCTTGTTCTTTTAAGCAACCACGCTTTTTTCCAGTTAGTGACCACAGTTTGTTTAACAAAGTGACGCAGGTTTTTTTAAAAATTCGCAAGAATATGTTATAAAACAAAACGTCGCAGTGTGGCCGGCCTTCCTCTATGTACTGGGCCTGGTTTGAGAAGGGCTGGGCTACAGAATGCCAGTGTTTCAGTTGTTAATCCTGGTTAGCCGCTGTGTGAGCTGCTGTATTGCGTGTCTCGGAGTGACAACAAGCGTCCCCAGGGCAAACATGTACACATCACCTACCGTGATGAGCAGAGGGGACCAGCTAGGGATGCCCACATTTGCCCCCTCAATCTGTTAGCTGCTGATTATTCTAATGCGCCGTAAGTCCGCGTTCGTTAAACCGACAAGACAGATGGACCAGTTCGGAAAACATGTATATTTGTAATTCCTCTCGCTGGCGCCATTGCTTTCGTACGCGGCCTTTCGCAACGACTCGATGTAAGCTTACCATCCTTTCTGTAGGCACACTCACATGTGACTGTGTTACTCAATGAGCTGAGCCGAAGGGCGTCTGAAACGCCACGTTGCTGGTCGCTCCACAGGCTTGATCGCATCTGCAGTGAGTTGGTTCGTGGTTAGTTACCATCCCCCCCCTCGCGATCCGATCACACACAGCCCTTACTTAATGAAGGTGTAACAAACGGTTTCTTCTGTAAATTATCAGTTGCTGCGAGGGCTCCTGTCATTTAATTGGCGGTGGTCGTGATGAATGTCCGGGACGGCCAATCATATTGGTTTCCTTTCCAATCCCACAGAGTATACTCTGGCTCCCCGGCGCTTGCATCGTGTCAAGCTGATGTATCACTCTCGACTTTCCTCCGCCTGTTCTCCCCGTCCTCCCTCCTAACCCTTCCTCACCTCCTTTGCAGCCTGGGTCGGGTGTAGTACACCGTCTCCTCACTCTTTTCCACTTTCCTTCATTTGCTTTCTGTTTTTTGTTCTACTGCTCAAGGGGATATAGAATCTGACAAAAACACTAGTGCTGTGTAGATGCTTTTTGTATGTGTATTTGCGTCTCTATCTCCCTCTCTCTTCATTTTAAGAAGCAACGATTATTAATCTCCTGCCCCGGGTTAAAGAACGTGCACGTTCCGCTGAAATGAATTGGATGTCATCTCGGAACATCCTTTTGTATTTGTCTGTGTCATTTTTCACGGAGGTTGTAATAAAGTTACCAATATCAGGTGATGTCTGTTCCCCCACCTCTCCCAAATGGAGATTAATGAGGAAGTGTGTGTCTGTACTATTTCCAACAGGGCCCAGAGAACAGATTACCATGGCAAATGGTGCTCCTTTCATGAAGTTGGATCGAAGCCGAGTCAATGGCTGCAAAACCACATAACGACCATCGTATTCCACATAACTAAAATCCACATAATGTTTGTTCGAATGGTAAATTGTTTCTCATCTGGTCAATACTCAAAAGATGGCTGCACCTCGGTCGAAATGTGGTTTTGCGTAAAAAAACATAAGCTCTAAAATTCACTCCATTTACGTCATTCTAAACCAAATGTTGGGCAATTCTAAAACAACACTGTGTAACTTCAGATCTGAATGCATGTCGCCATAAATCTGATAGGGCAGAGGTGAAGAAACACATGAGCTTAAGACAAACAGCCCAGTTGTCCGAGGTCTTGTGGAAATGAGGTAAATATTCTATTCTCTCTAATTGACACCAGGCCGTGGACAGATCTGCACACCCATGCTTGTAGCAATCTGTTTACAACCATGTTAGCCTTAATTTCATCATCGGCATTGGAGGCTTTCTTTTGCTTATTTAAACTGAAAAATTAAATGTCAGACTACATGATATTTTTGCAGCCAATTCCAGTCAGTGGGGCTAGACTTATAGATGTGGGATTTCACTACAGCAGGATTTGTCTGTGACTTGTCTGTTTATATATATATACAGCTTCCTCAGTGAACTCCACCTCGCATTACTCAGACTGCCAGGCGGCAGGGCTCTGCTGGACAGAGCTGTTTAATAAGTGCAAGGGCACAGGAATGTCTAGAATGTCATCGCACTTGGATAAATTATGAACTAACTGTGTAAAGTCTCTAGTTAAAGGGGCCCGAGGGATGTGTGTGTAAGCGATCATCTTTTAATTAATCTTATAGTTAATCGTGGCAAGTACACATACACTCTGTCTAGCAGTCCTTTGAGACTTATTTTATGCAACTTTTAGCCGACATTGCATCCAGTCTTGCTTACAGTAGGTGCCTTCGTTTCAAGTTAGGTAGGACAACCGCTCAACCCAGTAATGAATGCCTAATTCAGATTGCTAGGGTTCTCATAGGGGACATTGTATGTTTCCCGGCCTACGTCTCTCTCTCCCGGTGCTGTCTGTCTGTAGTCATAGTGGCTATAAATAACGTGGCCTTTTTTGTGTTTTGCAGCCTAATTAAGAGGAGAGGGACCACAGTGCTCCCAAGCAACTGGGCTTGAAGCACAATGGCTTACACCCTTCATAAGTTATTGCACACTGCTCAAATTATCCCTTCTGAAATGGTGTGTCTGTTGGCTGCTCTTAACATCCTCCACTACATCCATGGATTAATCACGTGGTAATCCTGGACTGAAGTTGCGGCAACTTTATAGGAATAGACCTTTGTAGTAAATACATTTTAGTAAACAAGAGGCGTGTTACACGGTATCCTCATGGCGATTAGTGTGGCCATGTCCAGCCCGCTTTCAGTAAAGAGCAAGAAGAATTGTAGTGAACCATGTCGATTTGTATCTCTGTCTGAGAGAAAGAAGAAAGTTGTGTTTCCTAATCCGTGGTCGCCCCTGGATTTATGGTGATATCACTTGAGGTGTGTTCCCTAGAATGAATTTAGCCTGTTAAAAACTGAATAGAGAAGGGCAAAATGGTTCCCCTTTCTGTTCTCTAAGTAATTGCCTCAGCTCTGCTCTTAGGGGGGACTCCGACAGAGAAAGTGGAGGAAAATCACAGTCAGCATTTTTTACCTACGGATAAGTAAAGGCTCTGGGTGAAACAGACCTGGGCATATTGTTTTTGACGACACAGAAAAGCTGTTTCTGCCCTGCTGTCACCAATGAGCCCTGCGTTATTCCCTCACCTCTAGGACACTTAGGCACTGACAATGTGAAAAATATGTGTGCCCATAAGACACTGTGAGGATGTAAAAAATATAAATGTGAGCCCATTTAACTGTGCCTTAAGGTTGGCTTTCAGGGGTTTTTGACAGGATGAGCTGAAATTGAGGAAAAGGAGCATTTCTTCTGGCTGTGCTGTAAATTGGCTTTTAATTGAGGTGACAGACTGTAATGATTGCCGCATCGTCAAATGACATAAAATCGAAGCTTTTGAAGTGCCAGGTTCTGAAGTGCCAGGTTCTGAAGTGCCAGGTTCTAGTGGCAGGTTCTGAAGTGCCAGGTTCTAGTGGCAGCCACACTGCTGCTTCCTGGTCCACTCCAGGACAAAGAATGTAAAAGGGACTACTTAATAAAAAATAACAGGCATTTCAATGCCATGCTCTCATTTCTCAAAGCGAAAGGATAAAAAAAAAGCAAAGAAAGCCCCTTTACTTTGCTTTCAACCAGTAGTGGTTCTAGTGGCTGAGATGAGGAGTGCATTCATTGAAGTAACGTTAATAATCCTACTCGTTCAGCAGCTGGAGGTTTCTTGAGTTTTTGTGCAGCTGGCTCTGTCCCATTCAACAGAACCGATTTAGCCTTCCACCATTATCTTTCCTGTTTTCGCAGTGTTACCGAAGGCTTTACCCAGGTTTCCACAGCTAGCCACAGAGGCTATAGTCTCCGTTATCTGCCTGCTTGTCGGCCATCTGCGCTGCACTGTGTTTCATGCATTCACAGATGGATCGAGTGAGGTCCAATTAAATGATGCATTTTTTTGTGCAGCCAAGTAGTTTTTGGACGCTTCTGGCTTTCTCTCTGGTGCCTTTGCAATAGTGTGGAGACGGTTGTCATCCTGGTTTCAGCTTTCTGGCCTCTTGGCACTTTGTGCGTCACGCTGCTCTACTGAAACCTGTTCAGTAACTGACATTGCACAAGCAAGTCAGCGGGGTATCATATTGGATTTTGACTCGCTGCGTCCCGCTCATCTTTATCTCTGAAAACGCAGACGTGTTCTCCTGCGACCCCCCCCCACCCCCACCACCCGTCATCCCTTCCTTTTTAATTTGAGACAAACGGGACACCTCCAAAACGGCCCGTAATCCCCGGCTCCTTATGCCATAGTTGGATTGTGGGGGCGGGGGGTGAACTCAGGGGTACAGCTCATGGGGTTAGCTCCGTCCCAGTGAAATAGGAGATTAGCACGCTGACAAAAGCTGTGCGCTAGATGAGCAGCGCAGTGGGCTCGACGCTTACAGCGGACACCGGCCGTGCCGCGTGCAGGGGAGGGAACTCTCTGCCAAGTGAGTCCATACTAACGGCTGGCGTAGGGACCATACCGATAGGGCAGCGGTGGAAGCGTCTGTGCTGGACAGGCCGGGTTGGTTGGCGCACTGTCAGTGTTTACCACCAGTAAACAGCAGTGCTTGAGTGTGTGTGTGTGTGTGTGTGTGTTTGTGTGTGTGTGTGTGTGTGTGAGAGCTCAGAGCCTGGCGTGGTTCTCTGAGCAGAGCAGTCTAAAGCAAGGTACTGGCACAGAGGGTTGAGGAGCGCACACATTGGCTGTCTTGGCAGGGCGGACACCTGAACGCCCAGGAGGGCCCTGGAGGCACAGAGGTGGCTGTTTGAGGATCAAGCTTTTTAGGCTCGCATCACAATGTACGGGGGCTAACGCTTTTCCTGCGGAGGTGCGTCATCGAGCAGTTAAGTGATTGTACGCTCTTACAGACAAGGCTCTCATGTTTTCCCATTGCACTCGGCCCGTATTGAACAAGTGCCATTTTCACATCGATGTCTTTGAGTTCAACCAAATTCTATGGCTTACTGAGAGTGGTTCCTGGATCTTTCGACGCCGGAGATCATGTCACTGGGCTGTGGTCACTCGCTCTGTCTGTCTCTATCTGCCACTTGTTTGCAAATCTGTTAGATAAACCAGATTAGAGATTTTAGATTATGCTTCTACACTCTCCGCAGATTGTTCTGGTCTGGCCCCTTAGATGGCTTTTGCTCTGTGGTATCCCTGCCTCTGAAGCCTCAAGGTGTCTAGTGACCCGATGGCCCATTGACAGTTATGCAATTGGGCATTTCGTGACCTGAAGTTTGGCTGTATATTCTGTTGTTTTGCTGGATTCTTCGAAAATAGGCATTTCAAGGTCCTCTTAGCACAGCCTCGATGTGTAAAAGTATGAAATGACAGTATGAGATAGCGAGCAAAGATTGACTGTACTAAATGTAGGCCTGTATTGCACATCATTCTCTGGCTTAGATTTTTATTGCCCAATAACATTATGTGTTTGTGTGTAACACATGTATATATTTCAGTATTCATTCATATATTCGAACCATAGTACAAAGACCTTTACAGTAACATTTATGCCATATTCCATTAAATGCACTGGCAATACTTCTGCAATAGTCAGCACTGGGTCTTAGTGTTTATTTGGATCCCCGTTAGCTCCCGCTGAAGCCGTGGCTACTCCTCCTGAGGTCCTGAAAGATTTCAATGCTTATTGGATGGAGTTATTCAAATGTGTATGTCGTTATGATTCAGACGTGTGCCAACATCAACACCTCCTTCAATACATGCTGTGACATTTGGCCTTAGTCACTTTCAGCACTGCAGTTGCAGGAATATTAAGCATTCAGATCGATGATTGATAGCCTAAATCAGTGATTTTCAAGTGTGACAGGGCACATTATTCCTTCTGAAAGAACCCACTGCCATCAGGGAATACCATTGCCATGAAGGGTTAAACCGGGTCTGCAACAATCTTAAAATGGGTGGCATGCGGCTCTCACGTTCATATAGAAGTTTGTGTTTTTTTAATGTCTGTGTTCGCTTCGCTTGAATTCAATAAACGGAATTTTCGTCAAACACGCGTGTGTCACAAACTAGTGGTGTAGTGCAGTGTAGTTTGTGGTGTTTCTTTCAAATACCATTTAAACCCAACACGTAACAACGAACAGAAAAAAACTACGGCACTGTAATTCACTCAAATTGCGCAGTTGCTAACTGATTAATAAATTTGATTGATTGATTGAACTGATTGTTCGCTTACCATTTAATCTCCCAGACCTTAACATGTAACATTGTTATGGGATGATCAAAGTTATTCACTTCACCTGTGAGTGGTCACATTGTTTCGGCTCATTGGTTTGTAAGCCTATCCATCTGTGTTCCAATGGCATGTTGTTGGCTAATCCATGATTATCATTTTAAAAGCTTGTACTAAAAACAGTTGTGCTGATTAGCAAAACACTGGCATTCTTTAGACTAGTTGCGTATCTGGAGGCATTCGCATTTGTGAGTTCGATTACTGGCTCAAAATGGCTTGAAACAACTACATGTCTTCTCATGCACAGTTCTTGTTGATGTTGCTTTCAGAGGCAGTTTAGAACTCTGTGATGAGTGATGCCACAGATCTTGGGCTTCACACTTCAGCACTTAATTTGGGCAATAAAGTTGTGGTATTTTGCCAAGCATTCCGCTAAGTGTTGTGCTGAAAAACAGCTCTTGGCCATATACAACACCCCCCCTTATGCCTTATTGCTTACAAATACAACGGCTAACAACGTGAATCTGAATTTGGGTTGCAAACAATACAGTTTATAATGTCTGATAAACCATGGCTTTAACCAGAGCGCTTGAAAGTGCTTTAAACACTAGTCAATTTGCTTCTACCGCTGGGGTTTTACTGAATAATAGAGACTGAGCCTAGATTTCCAACACACTTAAAAGGAAACCAAGACAAAAAGATACAATTAAAGTCTGTCTGGGACGTGATTCGATACATCAGTGATATAATTTAAGACAGAAAAAAAGGTTCAAATATGTTCAGTCTTCAAAGGATCTCTGCGGTCTTGTCATCTCAACCCGGGCTGCTTCTTGAATCCAATCGTTCTTTTCCCATTTTAATTTGGACAGCGGATATTGGCTACCAGAATTAAAAAGACGCAGACAAGAAGGGCGCCGTGCCTCAACAACCTCAAACATTAGCGAGCCAGCAATTGGAGCGCAGGCCCCGCGATGGCGGAACGAGTCCAGTAATAAGCACCGTGGGGAAGAGCGACAGGGGGCTCCGGGGTACAAGACAATTCCTGGCTGCTGCCCCTGGATGGCCGAGCTAGCAAGACAGCTTTCTCTCAGATTCAGGCGGCGTCGGAATCTCAGAGCGTACTGAGGCCCGACCCCCCGTGGGCCCGGTGCCATTTCCCATTCACAATGCCAGACATTGTCTGAGGTGCACGATGACAAGCCTGAGAAATCCGGTCTTGCTCATGCATGATGGGCCAGCAGACTGAGACTAATGCCGGCGTGTTCCTGGCCTTTTCCCTTCACGACTCGGCGAAGTCAGAGCGGACCGAGTCAATGGAAGTCAGAGCGGACCGAGTCAATGGAAGTCAGAGCGGACCGAGTCAATGGAAGTCAGAGCGGACTGAGTCAATGGAAGTCAGAGCGGACCGAGTCAATGGAAGTCAGAGCGGACCGAGTCAATGGAAGTCAGAGCGGACCGAGTCAATGGAAGTCAGAGCGGACCGAGTCAATGGAAGTCAGAGCGGACCGGGTCAATGGAAGTCAGAGCGGACCGGGTCAATGGAAATCAGAGCGGACCGAGTCAATGGAAATCAGAGCGGACCGAGTCAATGGAAATCAGAGCGGACGGACCGAGTCAATGGAAATCAGAGCGGACGGACCGAGTCAATGGAAATCAGAGCGGACGGACCGAGTCAATGGAAATCAGAGCGGACGGACCGAGTCAATGGAAGTCAGAGCGGACCGAGTCAATGGAAGTCAGAGCGGACCGAGTCAATGGAAGTCAGAGCGGACCGAGTCAATGGAAGTCAGAGCGGACCGAGTCAATGGAAGTCAGAGCGGACCGAGTCAATGGAAGTCAGAGCGGACCGAGTCAATGGAAGTCAGAGCGGACCGAGTCAATGGAGGCAGAGGATCAGGTCGACTTGTGATGTTCGGCTGCAGTGAGATGGGAGGCATGTTATGGCCATAGGAAGACAAGAGTCTGATCTGTTGTCAGACATGATGTTGCTTCTCGTTCTAGGGGTCATGCTTATTCATTAAAGTGCCTGGAATCATCACTATACGGTAGAGAAAGGAAACCGCGAAGAGTTTAGTGAACAGCAAGAAAAGTGGTCATTATGGTAACGCCTGCACTTTGTAAAATGCATCTGCTAGCCACTGATTATTTGCAATTAGCCAAGCTCCGTATCCGAGGTACCTGGATAGTTAATGCTAATAAATCAACTGATGGGAGTGTATGGACTAATTACTATTATCACAGAGGCCTGACTCACTTAACTGGCGGTGCATGTTTCCGAATCACCACAGCTCTGGACTGTGTGAGGTACCGGCAATAAACTCAGTTTAAGGTTCACAGACTGATTTGTTTAATTAGCATTTCGGAATCACAAGGATTTCTAATTTCAAACACAGCCAACTCGGGTAAACAGCCATTCATAGAGGGGTCCAAGCTCACTGGATAAGATGGACAACGTGAATGATGTGCATCACAATTGGAGAGATATGACTGAGAGACTGAACTCCTTTCAATTACTCTGCTAGCCCGCTACATTTTATCATTAGGTAAATTACCCTAATCCACTATAACACCTGTACTGGTGGTCTTAGAACCACTGGACTTGAATAGTCCACAGGGCAGACCCATGTTAAGATATGTGTGATATCTTATAAGTCTCACATGGGTGTTGGTCACACATACATGAAGAACATGCATACATTTGTACTATACATAGCTTTTTTTTTAAATAAACCACTAGACATCAACTGCATTTGCAAAAGAAATGGCTCTTCCTGTAAAATGTTCACTGGTACTGCTTTTTCAACCACCCCTTAAAAGGCTGAAGTCAAACTGTGTCCTATATTTATACCACCGAAGTATCCTGACTCTATGTTCTTGTTAAATATTTTGTGGAGAGCTTACAACTGGCATTCTTTAGGATGAACGCAAAACACAGCAGGTCTGTACAAGTTCGTATCACAAAATACCGGCATTTTATCAGGGGTGTATAGATTTTCTATATCCACTGTATATATCCACTTTTTCAAACTAACAATTCTAATTGGCACCCATCTTTTAGAGGTCAACTTAATTACAGCAACACCAGTTCACATTGACTCTGCCTTTACAGTGCACTTGCTGTACTGATTTATATTTTTGGAGGCATTTTTTTTAGATTTGACCACATTAAATGATCTACTTATCTCAGATATAGGGTACCGTTTAAAGTTTTGACACACTTATCCATGCATGTGAAAGGATCAGCGTTTCCAAACTTTTGACTGTTGAGGAATGTCGATAAATATGCACCATTGTTACGTTCAGTAAACCGATGTTAGCAACCAAACAGACCTCATGAAATAGTTGAGCTTTTTTTTAAAGGGCCCCCGTT
The DNA here is from genome assembly GCA_029465975.1 of Dallia pectoralis. Lineage (NCBI taxonomy): Eukaryota > Metazoa > Chordata > Actinopteri > Esociformes > Umbridae > Dallia > Dallia pectoralis. The sequence continues at coordinate 9,815,678 of CM055747.1, read as the reverse complement.
TTGCAAGATGTCTTTAAAAACACATTGACGTCTTTGCTTTACTATTCTGTTAAAGCTTGCCTAATTGGTGGAAAATAAGAACTAGTTTAAAAATAACTGTTACACATCATCTTTTAAAACATCGCGCCACACATTCCAGTTCATTTGAGCTCAAACCTGTTCCCGGAGGGCATCTTAGTTTTGCAAACCTCTGGGGAAGAGATTGATTTGCGTAATCTCCGGTAGACACAATTTGTTAACCTCAAAGCAATTTTTTCTGTAAGTTTTGGAAATGTGTAACACAAAAGCTCTTTTTGAGCCAGATGAATAGGGAGTAAACAGTGTATTGGTGCCCCTGTCAGCTAGCTTCTAATACTCATTAACATGGCATAGGCTGTAATTACTAAAAGTTTATTTGCTCATAGTCAGAATTGACATTCTGAGCGTCTCGTAAACACAATACACCAGTGCTCAGAACTTTTCCTTTTTTCATCCCTCCCTGTTTTAGTCTGATAAATAGGGAGAAAAGAAAAGTCATGAAAGCCATTGTAATGCTTGTCTTGTAAGACTATCTGCTGTCATCTCAGCCTGATGTTGAGTTTTTTCGATGAGACAATTGATGTCCTAGAAAAGGTTGGCGTATTGATCTGGAGAAGTGAAAAAGATCTGTTCTTTTGTCTTCTTCTTGCCAAAGGCTCTCCGACTCACATCACTCATCTAGACTGTCAGGAAAGAACAAGACACAGCAATTCCAACGTTCTACTTTCGAAAGTGTTTTAGCTTTTCCTAACCATGTAAACCTTCTAGAATCCAAGCCCGTCTTACAGAAGAACACGATAGTCTATGACCGAGCACCTTGGCTTCAGCTCTCGCTGGTGGTTGTAGGTTGTGCCCACTTTTCTGTTTCCCTTGACAAATGCATTGTGTCATCCGAATCATACTCTGTTTTCATAATCTTTAGCACATTTCGAACGGCTGGGCTACTCCCGTTGCAGTGGATGAATAGCGTAGCTCTCTTTCCTGTAATCCTGACCCGCATGACACTGACAGGCTTTCCCGTCCCTCCACGGGCCACAATAGGTGCCAAGTGACAGGTATTGTGGTCGGAGCTTACACCGGGAGGGAGGTTGTTGGGACTCCGATGCATGCACGTCATCCTTACAACCCCTTCTGGAATTTTCTGCGGCTTTGTCGCTTCCTCAAACCGGCCCACCCCTCCCCCCGCCTGCCTGCCTCAAAAATTCCTGATGGGAGTATTGGATCACGCCAATGGAATAGAACGCAAACAGCTGCGCCTCCTCTAGCACCAAAAGGAGGGGGACTCTGGTGTCTATGACATGCTCCCCACTCCACACCCACTGTTCTCCTGGGTCTGGCCTCGCCCATGTAGTCCTCGTTCTAAATGTACTTTTGTGCTTTTTTGCTTCGCTTTAGTAGGCGTACATTTTTATTCTGGTACCCGTGCAAGGCTTTAATTCTTCAATGCCGCTCTTTTTGTTTCCCACACGCCCTCCAACCTACTATGTATTAATGGATCTGCGTTGCCTGGCTGGATCCCACCACTGGCACGCTAGGTCTTGTTTCCGTCACCTCAGCCACTTCTAAAAGTTTGAAACACATCTCGCTTTAAGCTTGCGTATTCGTCTTTTCAAAAATTTGCACTTTTCCGGAGACAAAAGAAGGTGCAGCGGTTGTAGACCAATGACCCTGGCAGGTTGAGTGTAGACTTTGAATGTGTTTGAATTGTTTTCCTGGGTAAATAGAAGTTCTGTTTGCAGACCTGTGGACGTAAGCTTCCCTCTTTTCTTCTTCAGGTTTCTTCATGTTCGGTTCAAACCAGAAAGCCAGAACAAATTAGGCTTGTCGGGACTTTTCCAGCTGAAAGAGTCCAAAGGATTGTACGTTAACAGTAAACAAGCAAATCTGGCTAATACAATTAAGTGAACATGAAGTGAAGTGAGTGGGTGCTGGGTTTCTTGAGTCATGCTGATGGAGACATTAATGACACGCCTAACGTAGGAAGTTCTGTTGTTGCCATGGTGCCACACTGGAAACGCTGGAGGCACTGTGCTTTTGTAGTATCTAGTTATTTTTACAACATTTTGTTGTTTTGAATATTTCTTCTACTTTTGGGCCACACATTTGCAAATTGACGCACAGGTGTCAATGTCAGGCGCAGTGACTGTTTTTGTTCCAGAATGCATCTGGTCATCAATACCAGCTTTGTCTTTTCACTGCCTTTTTCTAAATAACATTTAAGGGGAACAGGAAGCGATAGGAGGTACTGGGTTATAGTGCAGCTGAGGAAGAGGGCTTATGTATTGAGGACAACTGGTGACAATTCTGAACGTTTGGTAATTTATTTTCTGCCCAGAGCTGCTGAAACATACAATTGCATTAAGATCAGAAAAAAATCTTAGACATTCAGCTTGCACAATGACCTCAAACATACTGCTAACACAAACCAGGGGGTTTTCTAGGGCAAAATTAATAAATATTCTAGAATAAAACGAACAAAAGTGAAGTATAGGCTTGAGTCGATAGACAATGCAGTCGTCCATCGCCGATGGCTAACAGTCATCACATGGTTGAGCAGGCATCGTGATTTAACCCTGTTTGGGCAAACGAGAACGTTTTAGTTCATTAGACTATACCGCCAGGTGTACGCATGGTGTAGCCTATTTTCCACGCAAACAATAATTTTTTTCAGGCATGTTGCCTCAGAAAATCAGGAGTGAGTCATTATTTTTATCGCCCAAGCTGAGGATAATTGCCTGGACTAGCGACATCAAATAATAAATAACTTTTTTCTGAATTGAGTAATAATAGCCACGATAGACAAAAAAATATTTTTTAAATGCTGTGGTTCCCGATCACAATACCTTTACAGAAAAAAACTGTACATTACTTTAACATTCGAAAATCATAAGACTTAATCTGCAAAAAAACTGAAATGTATACATTTACAGAAAAAAAATTGAATGAAATAAAGTATAAAAACAGCAAAATAATTTAAATCGTACTGGTTAAATTAGATTAAATAGACGACATAGATGCTTTCAGATAAGACTACTTGGATCATGGTTTTATGATGACAGACAGTGTTTAGGACTGTCAAGATTTCTGGACAGAAATACTAGCATGTTCAACTTTTTTGGCTTTAATAGTCAGCAGAGTGGAACAACCTTAGCCGCTGTGCTGAACACACTCAGATGGAGCAATGGTTGCGCATATGCACAAATATTTACATGCAAAGCTGGGCATCGTTTGCACTAATTTTGAGCACACATCCTGCACACCACTTCAGACGTCTCTGGGCTGTCCTCTTTCCTCTTGCCAGATAGGCAAAGTAGTACCTTTTTAAGTTTGTCGAAGCCATTGTTGGATCCTAAATAGTACGCATATAGGCTATACTGAGGGAAAGTATGAAAAGATCAAGTGACTAGGGAGGAGTGAAATGTGCAAAAAATTTAATTAATTAATAGGTTTCTGAACATTAATAAAAAAAACTATATTTGAAGACATTTCATAATGTTTTATAGCATTGAAATATACATTTAAATATGAATGGACATTTTTATAACCAATGTCCATCACGATGTTTCACTGTAGACATCATACGATGCCAATTTGTTAGACTTCTCCCAACCCTAGTGCTGTACAGACCTTGCAGAGCATCACCGGGCAAAATACCCAGTCTCTGATAATGTCAATGGATTGCAGTCATCAAATGCAAATCACGTACTAAATATGTGACGTCTTTATAAAAAAAAATCTTACATGGTTCACAGTTTACGAATACCATTCAATTGTAGCACAGGTTCTTCACGTTACCTATAATCATGCAATACCAAATCCAATGTGCCGGAGTGTGGAGCCAAAACGACAACACGTGTACGTGACTGTATTTTAGCGGCACAGTGGGCTCCCTACACTATTCATTGCTTTTTTCCAAAACAGTTCAGAAGTGTGGCAATCTGAAAAATACCGAATAACTCTGCTTGCCCCAGTCTGTTTCTGTTAATAGATGTGCTTGAGTAAGAGATGGCCACGCTTGTAAGTGACACAGATGAAAAAGAGTGAAGACGCAACTATTCCACATGATCCCTGAACACTCTCAGTGAGATATTCTTGCATACATTACTGCGTGTATGTTATGGATATTTTTTCAATGCATTAATCCTGATTGTTCCTGTGGTATTGATGTCATGGATCCTTTTGGAATTCTGAAAGATGAAACATCTGTGTGATGTGGTCTTGCATGCTTCAGCACATTAGTACTCTCAGTCTTTTGCTCTCCGTTTAACATTTTCTGTGTTAGACTTTTTGGGAAAACGTATACGTTCCGTACAGTAGTTATATCAATATTAAACAGGTGTTGTGCAAAGTTTTTTTGTTTGTAGAAGTCATGGTGGTGGTTAACATCTCTGTTTCTGCTAGATAAAAAGAACACTGCGTTAAAAAACAGATACTTTATTCCATGCCACCAGCAGATTTTGATTACTCTTTGGTCACTCTTTGTGACACTCTTCTTGAACAATTAGCTCAGGCATTATTCATAATTAATTTGATATAGTTAATTAATTTTTCTATTGCTGAAGCTGCGGCGGTGAGCTGTGGTCTCAAGGTCCTAGGTGCCTCAAGGGGTGGTAACCCTAGAACACCGTGGTGGACCACGGTGGTCAGGGAAGCTGTCCGACTGAAGAAGGAGGCCTTCAGGGATATGCTAGCCCTGGGGACTCCGGAGGCAGTTGCAGGGTACCGACAGGCCCGAAGGGCTGCAGCCGCTGCCGTGTCAGAGGCAAAGCAGCGGGTGTGGGAGAAGTTTGGAGAAGCTATGGAGAAGGACTTTCGGTCGGCACCAAAGTGCTTCTGGAAAACCGTTCGGCACCTCAGAAGGGGAAAACGGGGAACCATCCAAGCTGTGTACAGTAAGGATGGGACACTGTTGACCTCAACTGATGATGTGATCGGGCGCTGGAAAGAGCATTTTGAGGAGCTCCTGAATCCGACCTACACGCCCTCTAGTACAGAGGCAGAGCTGGAGGCTGATGGAGGGTCATCGTCAGTTTCCCTGGGGGAAGTCGCTGAGGTAGTCAAACAACTCCACAGTGGCAAAGCCCCAGGGACTGATGAGATTCGTCCAGAAATGCTAAAAGCTTTGGGTGGGGAAGGGCTGTCTTGGTTGACACGCCTCTTCAACATTGCATGGAAGTCTGGGACAGTGCCAGAGGAGTGGCAGACCGGGGTGGTGGTTCCCCTCTTTAAAAAGGGGGACCAGAGAGTGTGTGCCAATTACAGAGGTATCACACTCCTCAGCCTCCCTGGTAAAGTGTACTCCAAAGTGCTGGAAAGGAGGGTTCGGCCAATAGTCGAACCTCAGATTGAAGAGGAACAATGCGGTTTTCGTCCTGGCCGGGGAACCACGGACCAGCTCTTTACTCTCGCAAGGATCCTGGAGGGGGCCTGGGAGTATGCCCATCCAGTCTACATGTGTTTTGTGGATCTGGAGAAGGCGTATGACCGGGTACCCCGGGATCTTTTGTGGGAGGTGCTGCGGGAGTATGGGGTGAGGGGGTCTCTTCTCAGGGCCATCCAATCTCTGTACGCTCAAAGCATGAGCTGTGTCCGTGTCCTCGGCAGTAAGTCGGATTCGTTCCCGGTGGGGGTTGGCCTCCGCCAGGGCTGCGCTTTGTCACCAATCCTGTTTGTAATATTCATGGACAGGATATCAAGGCGTAGTCATGGGGGGAGGGGTTCCCGTTCGGTGGGCTGATGGTCACATCACTGCTTTTTGCGGATGATGTGGTCCTGATGGCCTCATCGGTCGGTGACCTTCAGCACTCACTGGATCGGTTCGCAGCCGAGTGTGAAGCGGCTGGGATGAGGGTTAGCACCTCTAAATCTGAGGCCATGACTCTCAGCAGGAAACCGGTGGAGTGCCTACTCCGGGTAGGGAATGAGTCCTTACTCCAAGTGAAGGAGTTCAAGTACCTCGGGGTCCTGTTCGCGAGTGAGGGAACAATGGAGCGGGAGTTTGGTCGGAGGATCGGAGCAGCGGGGGCGGTGTTGCATTCGCTTCACCGCACCGTTGTGACGAAAAGAGAGCTGAGCCGAAAGGCAAAGCTCTCGATCTACCGGTCAATCTTTGTTCCTACCCTCACCTATGGTCATGAAAGCTGGGTCATGACCGAAAGAACGAGATCGCGGGTACAAGCGGCCGAAATGGGTTTTCTCAGAAAGGTGGCTGGCCTCTCCCTTAGGGATAGGGTGAGAAGCTCAGTCATCCGAGAGGAACTCGGAGTAGAGCCGCTGCTCCTTTGCATAGAAAGGAGCCAGTTGAGGTGGTTCGGGCGTCTTGTAAGAATGCCACCTGGGCGCCTCCCTAGAGAGGTGTTCCAGGCACGTCCAGCTGGGAGGAGACCTCGGGGAAGACCCAGGACTAGGTGGAGAGATTATATCTCCACACTGGCCTGGGAACGCCTCGGGATTCCCCAGTCAGAGCTGGCTAATGTTGCCCGGGAAAGGGAAGTTTGGGGTCCCCTGCTAGAGCTGCTACCCCCGCGACCCGACCCCGGATAAGCGGTTGAAGATGAGAGATGAGAATTTGATATAGTTTGCATAGCTTCCAAGAGGCTGTTTTAGTGTGTTTTAAATGAAGGTCATCAAACCAGACTAAGGAAAAACGTATTTTACAAAGGCTGCGTAACATTGTTGTGCCGTGTACCTTCTCCTTTCCAATCTCTGTGTTGCTCTGTCTTTGTCCTTTAGGGCTTCAGGAGGATGATTCTGGGATGACCTGCTTGAAAAGCGCCACTACAGAGGACCACCTCTGTGACACCAGAAAACGGTCTTTACACCCCAGTTGCCAACCCTGCCCCCCTGCCGGTCCTGTGGGGAACCCCAGGACCTAGAGCGCGTGGGGAGGTGGTGGTGGTGGGCGGGCAATAGGGCAGGGGGCCTGGGCTTGCAGATGGGGATGGAGGCACACATCCCTGGCTGCCCACCCACACTGATGGTTTCCCCTGCCCATGTCGCTCCCGCCGCCCCTCTGCAATGGTGACATAAGAGTATGGAATGCCAAGGAGCTTTCTGTTTTTCGGACGAAGAGTCTCTGCCACCTCAGACATTATCGTTGTCTTCTGACTACCCGGGGTGATGCTGCTGCTGTCCTGCAGTCGCCTCCGGCGGCTTCTGCGTCACTCGCACTCCCCCACCATTCAGACTAGCCTGCTGCTGCTCTTCCTGTTCTGCATGGTCAGTGTCCTGGTTTCCGCCTACTTTCTCTACGGAGTCAAGCGGGAGTTGGAGCCGGCAGCGGGGGGCACGCGGGGGGCCGAGGAGGGCAACACTGACTGGGACGACCCCCGGAGCGCCACACCCTCCTCGTCTCGTGCACTCCCTCCGCGCACGGCCCGGCCATCTGACACAGCGCGCACCGATCCGGTGGTATTGGTGTTTGTGGAGAGCCTATACTCTCAGCTGGGCCAGGACATTGTGGCCATTTTGGAGTCCGGACGCTTCCGCCATCGGATTGAGATCGCACCAGGGAAAGGGGACATGCCCACCTTGACGGACAAGAACCGAGGCCGTTTCACGCTGGTCATTTACGAGAACATCCTGAAGTACGTCAACCTGGACGCCTGGAACAGAGACCTGCTAGACAAGTACTGTGTGGAATACGGAGTTGGCATCATAGGCTTCTTTAAGGTTAGTACTGTGTGGAATATAGAGTTGGCATCATAGGCTTCTTTAAGGTTAGTACTGTGTGGAATACCCCAAAGTAGGCTTCAAGAACTTATCGCTTAATCACAATCAATTAATTGGGTCTGCAGTCTACACAGCGGAAAAATAAATTTAAAAAAATGTTTGTTTCTACACCGGAGGGATGTTGCGTACAACCTAAAACTTCAAAGGTATGGGACCATACAAAAATTTGGGACCACTTTGGGTTTTAGAATTTACAAAAAAAAGTTGGTTGTAAAGTTTGCGAAGCAGATCTAATGGCACTGGAGCACCACTGTAATGCATTAGCATTTAAAGAGAAAACCGGTTGTTACAATCTGAGAACGCTGTGGATGAAATCAAGTCATACCAAAGGTAGGCTGTACGGATTGTTCTGCCTTTTGGTGTTGTACATGGTTATCATTATTGAACCAGGTATGTCACATGTCAATCAAAAGTACTTATAGACAACGACCTTGCCAAAGGCTCTGAAATTCAAGTTAGGGTATTGACCAACATTAATAATGTGAACTTTTTAATTTATTTGCAATACAGAAAATAAAGATAAAGGTCTATTAAATAGGTGTATACACAATAAGGTATAGCAGATTTAAATTAATTTACGGTAGTGTGATGCAAGTACAGACATGAATTGGTGAGTTCACATGCTGCCCCACACACCTAACCTGAGCTTCCAAGCCCCGGTTAGTGCCATTTGTCATAGGATTCTAGTCAGTTATTGCAGGTTGGTACGACCAATGTACATAAATTATGAATCTGAAGAATATTCAGTCAGAAGTGAACCAACACCACAAGCCAAGGTAATTAAAACCAAGAAGTCTGAGAAGGTGCCGAAATTAAACTAATTGGCCCGGTAGGAGAACCTGTGCTGATTGCTTAAGACATCATGTTGGTGCGTTTAATCACCTGTTCACTCTGACCCATGGTTCATCATGGTGAATTTGTAGTCGGAAGAATCCAGTCAGTGTGTCTCAGGCCGCTCCTACTGTGTCGACCAGACATCATCCTAAGTGCTAGGATTCCAGTCACAGTCACTCTCGCCTTACTTTGTTTACTTGTTTCATAGTAGAAATCTGAGGATCCTATCAATCGGAAACAGGTGAAGTGGACACACAGAGGTGTTAAATATATATATATATCTTTCTAGGAATACAACCAATTGTGTAGTGGGATTACTTAATTCTGCAACCCGTTTCAATCGAGGGAGAAGTTTGCTCATTTCATGTTCATTAACAACACAGATAGCATCCAAAGCGTTACAGCCTTTTAAATATATCAATCTTAACTCAACTACACAAAGGTCGCTAACAAGCTATATAGCCCTTAACAGGAAGTTACTTTTTCTATGCAATACAAGTAAATGTCTAACAGCGCCAACCCCCTGCTGGCTAATCAATGCAAACATTACATTCCTGAATAAAACAAATGCTGTTTTACCCCCAGTTAATCCCATTAATTATATAAATGATGTTCTCACAATTAGTTTAATCTCATATTCTCCAGACCCCTCTAAAAATGTGATTTAAAACAGTTTCTCTCGCCTTATGAGATATGCAGACAAAGCTTTAGGTCATGTCAAAGCAAATGGACATTGTCTAGATTGGTTTGTGGAAAGCACATAACCCGGTAAGTGGAAAGTCCTCTTATGTTTTTCTAAAATGTACTGCGAGCACAGAGAATCTCCTGTCCGCTCTGAAGCCGTCAGGGAATTGCAGTGGTTTGCAATAATAATGTCTAAATGAAATGTGCTCTCGTTAATTTTAAATGACTCCCGACTGTGTAAAAGGCGGGAAGGTTCAGTGACACTGTCACAGCGGTATGACCTGTAGCTCATCTGGTTACTGGCCCGCCATACCATGGCTTAGCTAGGTCGTAGACATCACACTTTTTAAAGGCAATCCCCATGCATTTTTCGATGGCATTGAGCAGGGATGCCTCTAACCCCTGCTTACATGTTAATCTCCCTGATCTCAGTTGGCCAGGTCTGCACATGAATCCCCACCTGTTGGTAGAATCAGGGTTAAGGGGCCAAAACCTGCCAAGCTAACATACCAGGGAGGTCCGAGAACTAGAACCAGGGTACCCCAATGGGTGGAGCGAGTTGAGGCCGCTTAAAGCTCCTCTCATAATCTCAGTTGCACTTAAGCCTCGTATCGTATTGATGTTGTTGCCATGTATTTTGAATATATTTCCTCTCGCGAACCAGTGCTAGACTCAGTCCTTCCTGTGATTTTTTTCTAGGGCTAAGCTATATTAAGAACTGCCCCATTTTCCCAGCATTTTGTTGGAGTTTGGCTAATCATCCGTGTACTGGATGAGGGATTGGCCTGAAATGTAATAACCAGCTCAAGTCCCAGGATCTGATTGAGTGACCCTTGTGTTAAAAGTATAGCCACTGCCTAGTTAAATTAGAATTTTTTAATTCAATTTCCAGCCAGATGAATAGAAAGCTAATCCCATTTTTCCATAGTCAGATAATGCCAGAGGCTCTGAGAGCAAAATGAACCATCTGATTGGTGATTTGCCAATTTTGCTTGGATGAGAGTCCCTCCATCCCGTGCTGACTGTGGCCGTGATTGTGTAGGTAACTGCCAAATGCGTTATTACCAGTTCATGCAAACCGTTACGGAGATCCTGTCCAAAATGTAAATTGCTAAAGACTCTTTCTAGACTCTTTCCCCTAATTGTTTTCGGCGTACACAATTGATGCATAGTTACGCTAAGGAAATTTCCAAGAGCCTAAGGTATCCCGGAATTAGTTCTATTGGGACTAGGAATTTGTAACGTATTGGTTTGTTGGTCCTGTATTCATCTCTCTGTCAAAGTGTGCAAATGATGACTTAGTCCCCCCCCCCACAGGCTAATGAGAACAGCCTGCTCAGTGCCCAGTTGAAGGGCTTCCCGCTTTTCCTCCACTCCAACCTGGGCCTGAGGGATTGCAGCGTTAACCCCAAGTCCCCCCTGCTCCTCATCACCAAGGCCCGGGAGGTGGAGCGAGGACCCCTCCCTGGAGACGACTGGACCGTGTTCCAGTCCAACCACTCTACCTATGAGCCCGTTCTCCTCGCTAGGGCCCGGTTGCCCGACCTGAGCCCATTCGGCGCAGGTACCGGACCGGCGGGTCCTCTCCACGCTTCGGTGATCCAGGACCTGGGTCTCCATGATGGCATCCAGCGGGTGCTCTTTGGCAACAACCTCAATTTCTGGCTGCACAAGCTGGTGTTCGTAGATGCTGTGGCCTTCTTGACGGGCAAGCGGCTGTCGCTGGCTCTGGATCGCTACCTGCTGGTGGACATTGACGACATCTTTGTGGGCAAGGAGGGCACCCGCATGAAGGTCTCAGATGTCAAGGTAAGCGTCCTCGGTAGATTATCTTTTTTAAGCAGGCTTTCCTTTGGAATGGGTGTCAGCCTGTGCGCTTGAGGCATGACTCCACATAATGATATTTAGTCCGGTGAGTAATCAATCATTAGTCAAGCAGGTAGAGAGTGGTCCTTCCGTTCAGGTATCAGAGAGAGCCGTAGGTGCAGCCTCCAACATGTCTGTCTTTTTTGGGGAGACGGGGTCTTGATGAGGGTAAAAGCCGGTCTGTCTTCCTCCGCAGTCCCCCCTCGCGGCGAGAGAGTGAGAGAAGTAGGGGGCGGGGCTAGAGTCAGATGGAAATGTGTTATTGTGTTTGTTATTAAACACCTCTTCGGAAGTATGGGTGCCGGACCTGCGGCACAGGCTCCATGGTTATCATTAACGAAAGGTCATGGACAGCCGCCCGGCATTCGCCCAAGTCTTTGTCTCTCACCGGCCAACCCACGGGGACAGCCTTTGTCTGTCCCGCCTTTCTAGTCTTCCAGGCTTTTAAACCCCCCACACATTGGGGTGTGAAACGAAGCTCGACCACTGTCTTCACCGGGTTCGCTTTAAGTCACCATTTAAAGGGCATCCGCCGGCTCGCCTAGACCATGAATATTTCATACAGAAGGAGCTTCGGGGTCTAGTCTTTTTCTCATTCTTTTTCAAGCCTTCAGAGCGGCCTGTTCCGGTGAGACGGAGTGTTCAGTAAGGGGGGAATGAATCGTACATACAATCAAAGAGTCGTCTTGCCCGCAGCCGCCGTAGCGTTAAACATGAATCAGGCTCTGACTGAGCTGAGAGAGGACAAACGACAGACACAGATGCAAAGTGAATGTGGACCACATAATTGAAGTATAGAGGAGCGAGATGACAGATGCTAAACTGCTGGAGGCAGAATAAACATCTTGCATCAGCGTTTGTTTATCAAGGACGGGAGGTATACGTGTCGCTCAGTCCTTAAGGTGTGGATATGTGGACTAGATAGACCTAACTGCACTGTTTCATAAAATCAGAACTGAAAAGAAATGTTTACGATGTCAAAGTGTATAATTAAATCATCAAATTGTTCTGGATTGATTATTTCGAACTTTTTCGAGACCACTATGATTCTGTAATTGCATATATTTCAGACTTGTTCTAATGCCATTTCATTTTAAACATTGCATTAGAACAAGTCGTAACAGTCCTCTTACTCTGTTCAGGCCCTACTGGAAACTCAGAATGACCTCAGAACGTACATCCCCAACTTCACTTTCAACCTGGGCTTTTCTGGAAAGTTCTTCCATGCTGGTGAGTGGAAAGACGTTTTCGGAAAGACACTGTTGACCTTAGCCCCCACGGTTACATAACATAGTTTCTTGGCAAACGCAGGGGCCAAGTCTTACACGCTCCGGAGATACTCTAACAGAAATTGGCTCAATAAATAGTTGTCAAATCCTGCTTGTGGGCGGACTCTAGCTCGTAAGTGTGGACATTATTCTTTTACCGTTAGCGTTTTTGCCTAATGCTAGAATCCTTAGTTGCTACAAATCTATTTTGTCTTTCATAAATCAAGGATATCGACCAATTGATTCCGGAAGAATGTAACTCTAAATTCTTCATCAGCTTGGTGCCAATTCTGCATTCCAGCACACCTTAATGTCCGCTACTTCTACTTTTATGTTTTTTAATTAAAAACATGTACAAACTGCCCCATTACATGAGTTAATTTAGCATATTGATTGCATAGCATATGCAGGATGCTTAGGCCTTGCATACAAATATCTCGCTCTGAATTTTGAGTTTATCTTCATTACTCCAGTCCGTCTGTTATTTGTCTTAATGTTTCAATCAGCGCTTTTTTCAACCACTGTGTGTCGGAATTTTATCAACCCATAAAGCTTGGATATTTCCACAACCAACACATACAGGCCTGTAGCCAGGCCTAGACTAGTCTAAAACCCCAAATATCCTCACTTCCAATCATCTAGGAACAGATGAGGAGGATGTTGGAGATGACCTGCTCCTCTCCTTTAGTAAGGAGTTCTGGTGGTTCCCCCACATGTGGAGCCACATGCAGCCCCACCTCTTCCACAACCAGTCGGTGCTGGCCGAACAGATGCTGCTCAACCGGAGGTTTGCACAGGTAGGTTGGAAGATGGACGTCTGCACATTTTTGGTAACACACTAACCTCACCATGGCCGAAGGGTGGCCAGTAACCGAAGATGAATATCTGTCTGCATTATCTGCTCCTGTATGTCCCTCTTGATAATAATATGCTGCCGAAAATGTACATGTACATAATAGACATTGCATTGTGAAAAAACTGTATTGTTCTAATAATTCCTGTTGAGATGAGATGTTACCGTTAGGGGTCGATTTTAAAAGAGCGAAAAATTGTCCGGGTGAATTTCGACACTGTGGTCAACTTGCATTTCCCCGCCCTCAGGAGCATGGCATCCCCACCAACATGGGCTACGCCGTGGCGCCCCATCACTCCGGGGTCTACCCCATCCACATCCAGCTGTATGACGCCTGGAAGAAGGTCTGGGGAATCAGAGTGACGAGCACGGAGGAGTACCCCCACTTGAAGCCGGCCCGTTTCAGACGAGGCTTCTACCACAGTGGCCTCAGTGTAAGGACTCGACTTGATCAGCTCACACCGGGTTCTTGGCGCGAGCGAGTGGTACAAGGACTTTTGTCAGTCTTGGATTTTTATTATTTTCCAACTCATTTTTTTAACCCCTCAAGTCAACTGGAGGTATCGAATTAAATCAAACGAGGTCTTATTAAGAGATAAAAGATCTTTCGTCTTGTGATTGTTGCTTGGTATCGGAATCCTTAGTGTGTTTTTGTGAATTGACGAAGCCTTTTCGCCGTGCGTTACGAACAGTTCAGTGTATCTCTTGAGAATCGTGGCGAGTCGATTGAAGGACATAGCTGCGTCAGTAGAGTCGAAGTAGCCGTGCTGCCACTTCCATGAGGCTATTGTGGGCAATTTGCTTTTCCGTCATTTTGCAGACTCTCTTTCTCCCAGTTCTCCGGAAATAGTGTGAGCTGACAGAAGGAGCAGTGTGAATGATCATAATGATATTGCTATGTATAGCACTCTCAACTCGATGGGTCTCGCAGACGATGACAGCCCTGTCAAAATCGACAAAGACAACTGCCGTCATGTCATGCGATGGGAGAACTCTCATTTTTAGACAAACGTTAATCTTGCTGTCGTTGCCAATTTATGTGTGGCATTTCTCGAAAGTGTAGGCTAATTTTAAGTCCATATGCTCGGTACGGGCGTCAACAACAGCTTGCTTAGATAGTCAGTGTATGCTTGAATGCCTCATACATTTATACACACAATGTGCCTTTGTGAATTTCCCTTTCATCCTGAAATGTCATTTTCTTGATCCAGCAGTTTTCAATTATTTCTTTATTTTCTTAATGTCTGCTGGAGGGAGTGTGAGGTTGTCACGGAGATGTTAATTCTGACCTCAACACGTCCCTGTGAAATATTCGCCAGGAATTTGGCAGAGACTCTCAGGTGTAAACAGACTTTTTTTCCCCATCCTCTTTTATTCTTCAGCTCCTTTTTTTGTCTTAATCAGCAGTATGTGACTTCTGTTAGCATGCGGGGCTGTTGAACACGGCCGTGTTTTTAAAAGCATAGAGAGAAAAGCCTGGGAGAGACACTCTTTATATTCAGCTTTTCTCTCTTACCTTTTTTCAGTTTTCTGCTGCTATTAATACTCACAGCCTCAGCTAGCTAATATCACGGACCCATATGAATAACACAGTGAACAGAACCTGGGAGGAACAGACAGACGGATGTTTTTTATGTTGTCCTGCCCCTGTGATGGCATGCTCTGTGTCGGACTGTGTTTTTGTGTTTTGTTTCAACTACATTAGGACGGTTTTGGGTTATTTTATAACCTAAGCTGTCAGGAAGGTGCTAATAACCCTGTGGAACATGCGCCGTTTGTCAATTGTATGACTTACTTTCTGACCTGTTTGTATTTATACCTAAGGTGCTTCCAAGGCAGACATGTGGCCTGTTCACACACACTATCTTCTACGACGAGTACCCCGGAGGACCCAAGGAGCTGGACAAACTCATCAACGGCGGGGAGCTCTTCCTCACCGTCCTCCTCAACCCGGTGAGACCGGACACACGTCTTCACAACAAGCACTAGAGCCTAACTCTCGGGAAACCTTCTTGTTCTTTTGGGTCCGTTTTGTGGTTGTGTAGAAGCGCCGTTTTTTTTTTTATACCTTTGAACGTTGTATTGCCGCAGATCAGCATCTTTATGACCCACCTGTCCAACTACGGGAATGACCGGCTAGGCCTGTACACCTTCAAGAAACTGGTCAAGTTCCTCCAGACGTGGACCAACCTGCGGTTGCAGACGCTGGCCCCCATCCAGCTTGCGCAGCGCTACTTTCAGATCTTCCCAGAGGAGAGGGACCCAATCTGGCAGGTGAGCCGGTTTGAGAGAATAAAGGTCGCCGTTGGTCAATGAGTGCATGTGACTCGGCCTATCATGTGCATGGTCTATCTTAAATCAGAGGGTTGCTTTTGCAGAATGTTACCCGAAAACTAGATGGCAGTGTACCATTGCTTTGTACAGTGCCATTCATCCTTGGGTATGTACATTGTACATCATGAAGAGACTCAGTGGTTTGGCAGTGTCCCTGCTTCCTGCTTACTGTGCCGGTCTTTGACACTGTTTGCCCCAACATGAGTAGAATACAAGTGGCCTGGAAGTAGTTTCCTGGCAGTTCCTGACACTCTTGTCAACGTGAGGTTGTTGCTGAGCGCATATGTTAATGTCTGCTGGACAGTTCTCTTTGAAGTTTGAAGCAAACTTGTGCCTCCACGGCTTTAAAGGTTTTTTTCCCCACACTGTTACTGTATTGGGATTAATGTGATGTCCTAATTTCCTCATTACGCATCAGGCAGATGGTGGAAAAAGGAAGAAAAAAAGAGTGATAGATTTAAGGCATTTGGCATCAGCGTGACACATCCCCCTGATTGACCCTGGCAAAGGATAATGCACATTGCTGGGCTGCTTTTAACTACCTTCAGGATAGACACAGCAAAGGCTATTGGACATTCTAGAAGGATCTGAATAATCAGTTTAACTCCCCCAGATCCTCCTGTACAAGCACTGCATGCGAATTAGTAAACAAATGTTTATATTGAGAGTTTGAATCTGAAACCAAATCGGTAAAATGGCAAATCAGTAAACAAGTGTGGATTGAATCTGTGAATCAGTGACCTGACGCTGGAATCTAAATTGTGATATATCAATCCCCTGTTAGGCTAGACCAGTTGGGTTCATACAAGCTCCTCTCAACGTTGTCAGTTCCACATGGTGGATGCAGTTGCCTTTAAACCGCTGTGCCGAGTGTTTGTACACTCCCACCGAGGTCACACCGTCCTCTTGGCTTCCTCTAACACAGTGACAAGTGCCCTAGCCAAGTCAGTGGTAGAACTTTAATCACAAACAGACTGTGGCTAAATATTATACTAGCGAGTGTGTCTGTGTGTGTGCGTGTGCGGGTGTACGTGAGTGAGATAATGGGTCTTGGTATACCCATGAAAACTCATCTGGAAGCATACACTCTGTACACGTTTCAAGGAACAAACTTCCAGTTGAGCTAAATCTTACCACTCTGTCTGTACAGGACCCCTGTGAGGACAAAAGGCACAAAGATATTTGGTCAAAAGAGAAGACGTGTGACAGATTCCCTAAGTTACTCATCATTGGTCCACAGAAGACAGGTGAGCAGTAAATATATATCAGCACTGGGGTTAGACACACTGCACTAGTTATTCAGCACCGGGGTTAGACACTGCACCAGTTCCTCTGCACTGGGGTTAGACACACTGCACTAGTTCCTCTGCACTGGGGTTAGACACACTGCACTAGTTCCTCTGCACTGGGGTTAGACACACTGCACTAGTTATTCAGCACCGGGGTTAGACACACTGCACCAGTTCCTCTGCACTGGGGTTAGACACACTGCACCAGTTCCTCTGCACTGGGGTTAGACACACTGCACTAGTTCCTCAGCACTGGGGTTAAACACACTGCACTACTTCCTCAGCACTGGAATGAGACACTGCGCTAGTTCCTCAGCACTGGAATGAGACACTGCGCTAGTTCCTCAGCACTGGAGTGAGACACACTGCACTAGTTTCTCAGCAGCGGGAGGAGAAGATACTTGGCATGGAGCAGCCTTGATCCCTCTGTTTACTGACAGCCTGAAGCGAAGGGATGGGTAACTGGCAGCTGAGAAGCCATTTAAGGAGTGTCGCACCCTTGATTTCATTTATTGGATCATCGCCGGCAGGCAGTCACTGGGTTTTACTGTAACCTTGACTGATCCCCAGTAAATGGGAATTCCAGGTTTACTGCATAGCCTAATTAAACTTTTAAAGACGTTTTAACCGAGTGATAGCCATCCTTCTGAGACCGCTGTTAAAATGCCCTGTTAATCCTTTTAATAAAAACAGATTAGAGGGTTGGTTCTGAGTGCAAATGTATACATTTTCACCAGGATGATCACCTATCTGCACCAGCGCTCACCACAGCCTCACTAAGACACTCCTAGTGTGTTGGGTTCTCAATGTTTGGCTAGAAAATCGCGTATTTCAGGTTGGCAGTGGATAGCGGTAGTAATTAATTAGAAATCTTATCAAGTTTTGCATTTCTAACATAATTTAGCTATGGCTGTATTTATGTCTCTGTCCACATTTTCACAGAACACCGCGTTCCAAATGATTATGCAAATTATATTTTACACTGATTTTCAATGCAAATTATAGTCAGTATAATTTTCAAGTCACCAACCGTTAGTGTGCAAGTCATTTAATTGAACAACCACCCAATAAAAATAAAAAAACGCAAAATGCACAGATGAACCGTTCCAAATTGTTACGCACAACAGTTTCAAAACATTTAATAGGTTGTAAAAAAAAAAACTGAAAATTGTCATTTGTTGATCATTTGTTGAATTTGCAGCATTAGGAGGGCATATTTACTGAAATCAAAAGCTATTTCAGTCACACACATCTTAACATGGCAAATTACATGTTAACATAGGACCCCTTCTTTTTTTCTTTCTTTTTTTATATAACTGTTTATTGGACACAGTACAGGTGCAACAGAGAATGACTTAAGGCAAAACAGTCCAGTTTTAGTATTTTGCAAAACGAAACAAAAAACAAATACCTTAACACCCCCACCTCGCCCAATGGGACCCAACAGAGTAGGAGGGAGGTAAAATAATTGAATTGGGGCCCCATCACCCCAAGCGCACAACACTAAACAAACATGAACGACAGACAGAACAACGACAGGAGACAGACAGAAAGACAGAGCAGCTTAATGCGGAGAGTAGTCACTGATGCAGTAATTACTGCAATAATTGACACTAGTCCGAGAGCAATCTCACCAGTCCCTCAAAGTAAGAAATAAAGGGCTGCCATTTTCTGGAGAAGCTGAAGTTGGAGCCCCTGAGAGCAAAGTTCACCTTCTCCAGTCGTAGGAAGTACATGACATCCTTTAGCCAGCATGAGGCAGATGGAGGGCGGGCAGACCTCCCTTCTTTGATATCACCTTCACAATTCTTGCATCCATTGAACTTGTGAGTTTCTTTGCAGGAAGTCAGAATAGCCTCCCAGAGCTGCTGTTTAGATGCGAATTGCCTCTCACCCTCTTAGATCTTTTGCTTGAGGATGCTCCAAAGGTTCTGCACCCTTTGCTGTTCCACAACAACCTCAGGATCTAGCGGATGGTCCTAGGGAGTTTTGGTTGGTAGACCAAGCTGCTCACTGTGTGTCTAGAACAGTGGTTCTCAACCTTTTTTTTCAGTGGGCCGCACTAAGTCTAAGTTCAAGTTTCACGGGCCGCATATCATTTACATTTGGCGTCACCAATGCAAACTAACCAGATATTAAGCATTCTACTGTGTTATTATCCTGAATTAAATGCATTACGATGAATTATGAAATAAAACATTTTACTAAAATAGTATGTAGGCCTATTGTCTTGTAACCATAAAAAAATATAAAAAAATCGAATAAATCAGAATCAGAATCAGAAAAGTGTTTATTCGCCATTGAATGTGTGAACAGACAAGGAATTTACTGTGGCAGGAAGGTGCTTACATGCAACATAAGAATAGAACAATATAAATTAAACTAAAGGGATGAGGGGGTAGAGGGATAGTATGTACAAAAAAATAACAATAAGATACCAAAAAACAACAGTGCAATAGAGCAAAAAATGTAGTGCAAATCAGGCAATGTGCAAAAGGAGTGGGTCAGAGTTCGAGGCTTAAGTGAGATGGGTCATAGTTCAAGGCTTGTGTGCACCCCTGGCCTTGTTGAGGAGGCCAGTAGCACATGGGAAGAAACTGTTCTTGTGCCGTGAGGTTTTGGTCCTGATGGACCGAAGCCTTCTGCCGGAGGGGAGTGGATTGAACAGAGAGTGTCCGGGGTGAGAGGGGTCTGCCACAATCTTCCTAGCTCGCCTCAGAGCCCTCGAGGTGTGCAGATCCTCGAGGCTAGACAGACTGCAGCCTATCACCTTTTCAGCTGAGCGGATAATACGCTGCAGTCTGCTCTTGTTCTTAGCTGTAGCAGCAGCGTACCAGATGGTGATGGATGAGGTGAGGATGGACTCAATGATGGCTGAGTAGAAGTGGACCATCATAGTCTTAGGCAGGTTGAATTTCTTCAGCTGCCGAAGGAAGTACATCCTCTGTTGAGCTTTCCTGGTCAGTGCTTTCCTGGCAGATGTTTTAATCCCACTTGAGGTCCTGTGAGAGGATGTTTTAATCCCACTTGAGGTCCTGTGAGAGGATGGTGCCCAGGAAGCGGAAGGACTCTACCGTATTGACGGGGGAGCCACACAGGGTGATGGGTGAGAGTGGGGCTGAGTTTCTCCTGAAGTCCACAACCATCTCCACTGTCTTTAGAGCATTGAGCTCTAAGTTGTTCTGGCTGCACCAGGTCACCAGTTTGTCAGCTTCCAGCCTGTAGTCGGACTCGTCCCCACCGGAGATGAGCCCAATGAGGGTGGTGTCGTCCGCAAACTTCAGGATCTTAACAGATGGATGACTTGAGGTGCAACTGTTGGTGTACAGGGAGAAGAGCAGAGGAGAAAGGACGCAGCCCTGGGGGGACCCGGTGCTAATGGACCGGGAGTCAGAGACTTGTGACCCCAGCTTGACGCACAGCTTCCTGTCAGACTGGAAGTCTGTGATCCACCTGCAGGTGGAGTCTGGAACGTTGAGCTGGGAGAGCTTGTCATGTAGAAGGGCAGGGATGATGGTGTTGAAGGCGGAGCTGAAGTCAACAAACAGGATCCTCGCATATGTTGCAGGGGAATCCAGGTGCTGGAGAGTGAAGTGGAGGGCCATGTTGACTGCATCGTCCACCGACCGGTTGGCTCTGTAGGCAAACTGCAGGGGGTCTAGTAGGGGGTCTGTGATTGTTTTCAGATGAGCCAGCACAAGACGTTCGAAGGACTTCATAACCACAGAGGTCAGCGCGACGGGTCTGTAGTCATTATGTCCTGTTGGCCTTGGCTTTTTAGGCACTGGGATGATGGTGGAGGCCTTAAGACCGACTGGCACATGGCATGTCTCCAGGAAGGTGTTGAAGATGGCGGTGAACACGGGAGACAGCTGGTCAGCGCAGTGCTTAAGGATGGCTGGAGAGATAGTGTCTGGTCCTGCTGATTTGCGGGGGTTCTGCCTCTTGAAGAGTCTGTTTACATCTCTGTCTTGACTGGTGAGAGATGCATCTGAGGTGGGGGTAAGGGGGAGAGGGGGAGGGGAGTGCAGGGCCGTCCAGCTGCCTTTCGAATCTGCAGTAAAACTCATTCAGGGCGTTGGCTAGGCGAGAGTCGTTGGTGGTGTGGGGGGCTCTGGGCTTGTAGTTGGTAATTTGCCTCAGACCCCTCCAGACAGAGGCAGAGTCGTTAGCAGAGAATTGTTGTTTTAATTTCTCTGACTATCGTCGTTTAGCCACTCTAGTCTCCTTGCTAAACCGGTTCTTAGCCTCTTTGAAAATGTCTCTGTCCCCGCTCCTGACCGCTTTCTCTTTCTCCAGCCTCAACTTTCTGAGTTTAGCAGAGAACCAGGGCTTATCATTGTTGAAATTCACCCTGGCGCGTGTTGTAATGCAGGAGTCCTCACAGAAGCTGATGTATGATGTGACCGCTTCTGTGAACTCATCGAGGCTGTTGGTAGCAGACCTGAACATGTCCCAGTCTGTAGTGTCAAGGCATGACTGTAGATCCTCCACCGCATCACTGGTCCACTGTTTTGATGTCCTCACCGCAGGTTTGCAGAGTTTTAGTTTCTGCCTGTAAGCAGGAATCAAATGGACCATGGTATGATCGGAGAGACCCAGTGCAGCCCGAGGGACAGCGTGGTAGGCTTTACTGACCGTAGTGTAACAGTGGTCCAGGGTATTCCCTTCTCTGGTGGGGCATTTGATAAATTGTCTGTATCTGGGGAGTTCGTGACTGAGGTTCCCTTTGTTAAAGTCCCCCAGAACGATAACCAAGGAGTCCGGGTTGGCTCGTTCCACGTTCAGTATCTGGTCGGCTAGCAGGCGCTGGGCATCTTTAACATGCTCGCCCGGCGTAATGTAAACACCAACCAGAATGAACGAGGCGAACTCACGGGGCGAGTAAAAAGGTTTACAGTTAAAAAATAAATTATTCCAGGTTAGGAGAACAGTGTTGTAGAATCACTGTGACATCTACACACCAGCTACTGTTTATGAAAAAACAAATACCTCCTCCTTTCGATTTCCCGGATAGAGCTGCGTCCCGGTCGGCTCTCAGTAGCCTGAAGCCGGGCAGTTGTAGTGCAGAGTCCGGTATCAGATCACCCAGCCATGACTCCGTGAAGCAAAGTACCGAGGCAGTTAGAAAGTCTCTGTTTTTCGATATCAGCAGCTCGTCCATTTTATTAAATGAAAATCCATCAAACTGTATGTCCTATTTTGATGTAGTGCTAAAACATTTTAGATCACAAGCGACATGCACAATCAAATGTAGTTCGTCCATTTTATTAAATGAAAATCCATCAAACTGTATGTCCTATTTTGATGTAGTGCTAAAACATTTTAGATCACAAGCGACATGCACAATCAAATGATTTGCCCATGATTGGCCGATAAACGAATCTATTTATATTTATCTCTCGGGTCCACATCGGCACACAGCTTCAGTTGTTTGTGTCCTGAGCAGGACACGCAAACTACACCGGTTGCACTGCGCACAGTGTTCATATAGAACGGACCAAAACCAGTCCAGTTTCATGCTCTTTCTGCCTTATGCGCCCCGGACTTACAAAAGCGCAATGAATGCTTTGAGTTCATCAACAGACATGTCCTTCTCCGTGTGCCTATTGATAAAGTTTATATTCGTTTAATTTCGATACAAAATTATATTTTGTATCGACAGGATGGCAGTTTAGCTATCAAACACATGTAAATAGTAGTTTTATATAGTGTTCGGTTTGTGATTTTGCAATTCTGAAAACGAGACAAGGTAAAATGCACGTATTTAGGAAAATTCATGGAAGGATGAGGCTGTAGCTTTTCAACATTATATTTTTTTTAAATTACTAACTGCAACGCCCGCGGGCTGCTGGCGCTCCTAGACATAAACCAAACATTAATATTTATATTAACGCTATAACGAAGAAGACAAACGATCAGATATTAGAGTTGAATAGACAAAACGCTTTGAATACGTGGAAGATCCTCCCGACCACCACTGTGTCTTTGGCCGGTCCCATTTGGATCAGCAGGGACCGGCCAGCAGCGAGGCAAAGTTCTCGAGAATGAACGTAAAGTTCTCGAGAATGAACGTAAAGTTCTCGAGAATGAACGTAAAGTTCTCGAGAATGAACGTAAAGTTCTCGAGAATGAAAGAAAAGTTCTCGAGAATGAACGTAAAGTTCTCGAGAATGAACGTAAAGTTCTCGAGTTTAGTGTTCGTTTTTTTTTCTTGTCACCTCCGGGGCTCCTTAGAAACCAGTACATGATCACCAAAATTATTTTATGACAAAAAAATAAATATTGTTCAAACTTTTATTGGTTTAATAAATAAAAAAAACAATGAAATATGAATTGTAAAACTATAAGTTATTAATATAATATTCCGCCACCTGAGCATCTATAAGGGTGATCTTAAAACAACACTCATTTAGTTCTGTTGTCTAAGTTAAATAGTTTCCTGCGAATGTAAGGCTTATGTAAAATGTAACATCATTATTTCTAACAAAGGCCCTCATTTAGTAGCCAAAAGATAGATCATAGCTGAATCTAACACACACGTTAGTCACATAGGCCTACGGATTAATAAGTATACGTGCATACACAAATTAAATGCATTATGCAGTTGGGATGTTTCACTGGTAAAGCGGGAAGAATCCTTCACAATGATGATGGCCAATAATCTTGAGACAATGGACTGCTCTGTACTGACTTTAATAGGGAAATTATATATATATATATACATTATATTTTTATTTTTATATTTTATATTATACTTTATTTAATAAAGTGCTCCTCAATCTAAAAGAAAAATGCACTGCACCTATGTCTAGTCTGTTGACTATTCTTTTAGGAACCTGAGAGCAGCAGAAGTTGGGTTATGTTATAAATGAAAACAGTGCAGTTTTTGAATACATAACTTCTCAGATACAAGCGGGTTCTTGGCAGAACTTTCCTGGTTCGGTGTTAGTTGAGCATAAGGACTGGGTATGAGCTACTTGATCAAGTATTACAACTACCTTTTTTACATTATGTTTGTCTTTATTCCATACATTTACCATAACAGCATTTTGAGCATCATTTAAAGCAGGTTAAACACTCTGAGGCTAAAGGTTTGCCTCCCTACGCCTAAGGGTGGTGGGGGGGAAAACTCTGACTGTTGTTTGTGCTTATGCACCAAACAGCAGTTCGGAGTATTCAGCCTTCTTGGAGACCCTGAAGGGAGTCCTATATAGGGCTCCAGTAGGGGACTCCATCATTCTGCTAGGAGACTTCAACGCACATGTGGGCAACGATGGAGACACCTGGAGAGGCGTGATTGGGAGGAACGGCCTCCCTGATCTAAACCCGAGCGGTCGTTTGTTATTGGACTTCTGTGCTAGTCATGGATTGTCTATAACAAACACCATGTTCGAACATAAGGAGGCGCATAAGTGTACATGGTACCAGAGCACCCTAGGCCGAAGGTCAATGATCGATTTTGTGATCGTATCGGCTGATCTAAGGCCGCATGTTTTGGACACTCGGGTGAAGAGAGGGGCAGAGCTGTCAACTGATCACCATCTGGTAGTGAGTTGGATCAGAGGGTGGGGAAAGACTTTGGACAGACCAGGTAAGCCCAAACGGGTGGTGCGGGTGAACTGGGAACGTCTGGAGGAGGCCCCTGTCCGAAAGATCTTCAACTCACACCTCCGGCGGAGCTTTTCAGGCATCCCTGTGGAGGTTGGGGGCATTGAACCTGAGTGGGCAATGTTCAAAGCTTCTATTGCTGAAGCTGCGGCGGTGAGCTGTGGTCTCAAGGTCCTAGGTGCCTCAAGGGGTGGTAACCCTAGAACACCGTGGTGGACCACGGTGGTCAGGGAAGCTGTCCGACTGAAGAAGGAGGCCTTCAGGGATATGCTAGCCCTGGGGACTCCGGAGGCAGTTGCAGGGTACCGACAGGCCCGAAGGGCTGCAGCCGCTGCCGTGTCAGAGGCAAAGCAGCGGGTGTGGGAGAAGTTTGGAGAAGCTATGGAGAAGGACTTTCGGTCGGCACCAAAATGCTTCTGGAAAACCGTTCGGCACCTCAGAAGGGGAAAACGGGGAACCATCCAAGCTGTGTACAGTAAGGATGGGACACTGTTGACCTCAACTGATGATGTGATCGGGCGCCGGAAAGAGCATTTTGAGGAGCTCCTGAATCCGACCTACACGCCCTCTAGTACAGAGGCAGAGCTGGAGGCTGATGGAGGGTCATCGTCAGTTTCCCTGGGGGAAGTCGCTGAGGTAGTCAAACAACTCCACAGTGGCAAAGCCCCAGGGACTGATGAGATTCGTCCAGAAATGCTAAAAGCTTTGGGTGGGGAAGGGCTGTCTTGGTTGACACGCCTCTTCAACATTGCATGGAAGTCTGGGACAGTGCCAGAGGAGTGGCAGACCGGGGTGGTGGTTCCCCTCTTTAAAAAGGGGGACCAGAGAGTGTGTGCCAATTACAGAGGTATCACACTCCTCAGCCTCCCTGGTAAAGTGTACTCCAAAGTGCTGGAAAGGAGGGTTCGGCCAATAGTCGAACCTCAGATTGAAGAGGAACAATGCGGTTTTCGTCCTGGCCGGGAACCACGGACCAGCTCTTTACTCTCGCAAGGATCCTGGAGGGGGCCTGGGAGTATGCCCATCCAGTCTACATGTGTTTTGTGGATCTGGAGAAGGCGTATGACCGGGTACCCCGGGATCTTTGTGGGAGGTGCTGCGGGAGTATGGGGTGAGGGGGTCTCTTCTCAGGGCCATCCAATCTCTGTACGCTCAAAGCATGAGCTGTGTCCGTGTCCTCGGCAGTAAGTCGGATTCGTTCCAGGTGGGGGTTGGCCTCCGCCAGGGCTGCGCTTTGTCACCAATCCTGTTTGTAATATTCATGGACAGGATATCAAGGCGTAGTCATGGGGGAGGGGTTCCCGTTCGGTGGGCTGATGGTCACATCACTGCTTTTTGCGGATGATGTGGTCCTGATGGCCTCATCGGTCGGTGACCTTCAGCACTCACTGGATCGGTTCGCAGCCGAGTGTGAAGCGGCTGGGATGAGGGTTAGCACCTCTAAATCTGAGGCCATGACTCTCAGCAGGAAACCGGTGGAGTGCCTACTCCGGGTAGGGAATGAGTCCTTACTCCAAGTGAAGGAGTTCAAGTACCTCGGGGTCCTGTTCGCGAGTGAGGGAACAATGGAGCGGGAGTTTGGTCGGAGGATCGGAGCAGCGGGGGGCGGTGTTGCATTCGCTTCACCGCACCGTTGTGACGAAAAGAGAGCTGAGCCGAAAGGCAAAGCTCTCGATCTACCGGTCAATCTTTGTTCCTACCCTCACCTATGGTCATGAAAGCTGGGTCATGACCGAAAGAACGAGATCGCGGGTACAAGCGGCCGAAATGGGTTTTCTCAGAAAGGTGGCTGGCCTCTCCCTTAGGGATAGGGTGAGAAGCTCAGTCATCCGAGAGGAACTCGGAGTAGAGCCGCTGCTCCTTTGCATAGAAAGGAGCCAGTTGAGGTGGTTCGGGCATCTTGTACGAATGCCACCTGGGCGCCTCCCTAGAGAGGTGTTCCAGGCACGTCCAGCTGGGAGGAGACCTCGGGGAAGACCCAGGACTAGGTGGAGAGATTATATCTCCACACTGGCCTGGGAACGCCTCGGGATTCCCCAGTCAGAGCTGGCTAATGTTGCCCGGGAAAGGGAAGTTTGGGGTCCCCTGCTAGAGCTGCTACCCCCGCGACCCGACCCCGGATAAGCGGTTGAAGATGAGATGAGATGAGATGAGATGAGAGGCTAAAGGCTGGGTGCTGTTCTAACCTTATATTCAAGAAATGATGCATTGTGGGAAAATACACTTTACTTGTACAATTTGCTTTTGGCTCCACCATTATCCCAAGGCAGGCAAGGCAAACAATATTAGAAACAATCTTAAAATAATGTACCTTGGTTTACATACAAGTGTCAACAAACCTTTAGTACAACATTCATTCAACTTGGTTAAAAATATCTGTCTGTTTCTATGTGGTTTTGTTCTATGAAAGAGGTATTTAACAGATATGTGTTCCTGTGATTCATTAGATTAAATTAGATTAGATTAAGTTTTACTTTATTGTCATTGGACAGTACAAGTACAGTATAACAAAATGCAGTTTGCATCCAACCAGAAGTGCAAAAGAGCAGTGCAAAAAGATATGGAGTACAGTGTGAGGATGTGCAATTGACATGGATAAGTAAATGTGCAGATGTTCAGTTCAACAATTTAGCAAATGTGCAGAGGGCACAACAGCGGAGAACGTTTGTGCAAGTGGTAAACGGAAAGTACAAACAATAAGCATTGTGCAAAAGGCAAATAT
Source organism: Dallia pectoralis (assembly GCA_029465975.1). Lineage (NCBI taxonomy): Eukaryota > Metazoa > Chordata > Actinopteri > Esociformes > Umbridae > Dallia > Dallia pectoralis. The sequence continues at coordinate 9,788,468 of CM055747.1, read as the reverse complement.
AATAAACAGGCTAGCAGTGTGCCGGGCAAGAGGAGTACAACAGGATGTATTGTGCAAATGGCAGATCGAATAAATTGGCACCAGTGTGCAAGGTTACCGAAGGGTTTCAGAGTTCAGAATTTTCACAGCATTGAATGCTGGTGCATCATTTGTGTGTGGTTTCCACAAAACGAAGTGTCTCAACTATCGCATTGGCTGAACTTGCAACATTCTTCGTTCCACGTTTGATCTGAAAACTCATGGTTCCCCATCTGCAGGTACCACAGCCCTCTATTTGTTCCTGGGCATGCATCCTGATCTGACCAGTAACTACCCGAGCAAGGAGACATTTGAAGAGATCCAGTTCTTCAATGGCCACAACTATCACAGAGGCATTGACTGGTATGTTATTCCCCAAACTTAACCCTATCATTTTCATTGGCCAACAGTCAGCTCTTTTCTCAGATGCCTTCCTGCTTGTAATTCAGGGGAATCATGTTGGATTGGAGAGATACATTTTGGCTTTTAACCACCACATGCCATGCATAGTACGTTTGACCAATTGTTGCACGATTTAGAGTCAATACTTTTAATGGCTTTGGCTTTCGGAACATTTCATCTGTCGAGGGGAAAGGCTTTGCATATTGGTTCATCCTCGACAGACCTCAGTCGTTGATTAACAGAAAGCAAAACACTGGACCAGATGAGAACGTGTGCGGTGGCCTCCGTTGTGGAAAACCACTCATGTCTGCCAAGACTGTCACCCTCTGGCTCCCAAACAAATAGTATATGGTCTATGCCGGTGCAATTATATGTTTCTTCTATTACATTTCATAGTAATTGGCGGAACAGGAAACCAGTCTTTGTACTTAACATACTAGATTGTTTGAGCTTGACCGATTACGATACTGCAAGCTTGAGCATCTGCCGATATCTATATAATCCGATGCAATCTTTTCCTCTTGTTTAAACAACTAAGCTGTAAATAATACATTTGTTTGGATGCCCTTTGCTTAACCTAACCATCAAATCTCACGTTCTGGCCAGCTGTGTTCATTACACATGTTGCTAGTCTCATGACACACCTCTCTTTATTGCATGTCGCTCAATACATTTAGATCATAGGCTAATGTATTGTGTCGGATTATTCATAATTTTTGTCCAGTATCTGACGATTCCGCTCCTAAATATTGGATTGACGCATCCCTAGTTAGTATTAATTTTGATGTCTGTCTGTCTGTGTGTCTGTGTGTGTCTGTCTGTCTGCCTGTGTGTGTCTGTCTGCCTGTGTGTGTCTGTCTGCCTGTGTGTGTCTGTCTGCCTGTGTGTGTGTGTCTGCCTGTGTGTGTGTGTGTGTGTGTGTGTGTGTGTGTGTGTGTGTGTGTGTGTGTGTGTGTGTGTGTGTGTGTGTGTGTGTGTGTGTGTGTGTGTGTGTGTGTGTGTGTGTGTGTGTGTGTGTGTGTGTGTGTGTGTGTGTGTGTGTGTGTCGTGATTGACAGGTACATGGAATACTTCCCCCTTCCCTCCAACACTAGCTCTGACTTCTATTTTGAGAAGAGCGCCAACTACTTTGACTCTGAGGTGGCAGCGCGGCGTGCTGCCGCCCTCCTGCCGAAGGCTAAAATGATCACTATCCTCATCAACCCTGCAGACCGGGCATACTCCTGGTACCAGGTGAGTCTCCGTCCCAGAAGCATAAAAAACATGTTTCACACTGTGACACCACCACCCTTGATCGTGGCGATATCAACTGGAAGAAATGCTTGAGGGTAGCTTCTCTCCATTTCCAGGTGAGCTCTTTGGCTGATGATTTTCTTTGAGCTCCTTGGCTGATGATTTCCTTTGAGCATGGATGTTGCAGCTTGTATTCCTCACTAGACATGGAATTCACTGGGTTTATAGGAGTGTAAAATTAGTTGGAAAGCCTTCTGAAACGACACAGAGCTTTGAGTCTGATCGAGGTGGGCCTACCGTGACGTCACATTTGATTGTTCTATCCAGCACAAGCGTGCTCATGACGATGCCATAGCTCTCAAGTACACGTTCCACGACGTCATCACGGCAGGCCGCGATGCCCCCGTCAAGCTGCGGGTGCTCCAGAACCGCTGTCTGGTACCAGGCTGGTACGCCACCCATCTGGACCGCTGGCTCAGCCACTACCACCCCAGCCAGGTTGGTTTTATCTGCCGGGTCACCACTCATATAGGGTTGTTGTGCAAAAGCATGTGGTTGAATGGAAGATACTTTGTGTGTGTGTGTGTTTTGTTAGCATGTACATTTATGTTGTGTATGACTTTTTGACTTACTGTGTTGTGGTGTGACTGTATTTCCCTAGATGCTGGTTCTGGACGGTCAGTTGCTAAGAACAGAACCTGCTGCAGTGATGGACAAGATCCAGAAGTTCCTTGGGCTGACAAACACACTAAACTACCAGAAGATTCTTGCGTAAGTGTCTTCATGTGTTTTTTTTCCAAAGCAGTTTGGAAACCCTTGCAGGATGCAAACATTCCATTAATTTGCTGTTGACAACACTTGGCATATTAAAGCTTTTGCGCCCCAAATCTGTTGATGTATTGCGTATTAAAGCATCGAGGTGAATACCGTCGGCGGGATTGTGGATCAACCCATTTTTCCCGTTTGTGGGGAGGCACTCGTTTCGTTCGCAGCTTTGATGCTATTTTTCAGAACGTCCTTCTGGAGGCCTTTCCATGGCGTTGAAGTGATTGTGTCAACCAATTCCCTTTTCCTCATCCGCGTTCTGTTTTTCCTGTTCCTGTCGACCGCATAATCACCCAGCCAGCCTCGTAAACAGCAACATCTGTCTGCCGCGTCCCCCTGCGGACAACAGATATGTTTTGTCCCGCGTCTCCTCTCTAAACACGAAGAGCCGCAAGCCATCTGTTCAGGATGTTCCCCTTGATAAGGTTGCTGTGACATTTTTCATTGATTTTGACCCGCCCACCTTTCGTTTCTCCATTTCTTTGTTCCTCTGTCCCAGGTTCGATCCTAAGAAAGGCTTCTGGTGCCAGCTTTTAGATGGAGGCAAGACCAAATGCCTGGGCAAGAGTAAAGGGCGGAGGTATCCTGACATGGATGTAGATGTAAGTTGGCCACAATGATATTTGCATAACTAGGTTTCTATTATCCTTAAGATGAGCATGTTGTAAATTATTATGTTTATGTTTATTTCAATTGATTGATTTATGTTGACAGGCTGCCGTTTTTGGTTGTTATATAATTTTCCAAATGAATGTTTTGAAAAGAACAGAACGTATTCCATTTCTTCACGCAGTGGCTTTATCATCTTTCTGCCCGCCTGTGAAATTCTTAGTTCAGCTCTTTCCGGAGCTGGGTTTGAAAATCCATCTAGCCAGAGTTTCTAATTAGCAGCCATAGTGATGGGATGGCGAGATGGGCACGGTGGGCGAGCACAGGTCCTTGAAGTTACCTTGAATGTTTTGGCACAGACAACCTCTGATGTAATTAGCCGGATAATTACAGGTGATTTGTCAGTCTGTGGCAGCCAGAGCAAAGCCGGAGTTACTCAGTAGCGTCTCAGTTGTCTGGGCAAATTAAAACCTCAACACACAAAGTTGACTGAGTTTAATTGCTAGCCACTCACGATAACACTGATGGTTATATGTACTACATTTCAATATGAAATGTCTGAATGGCTAACAACTGTGTCTTGGGTGTGTGCTACAAATTCTCCATCTGTCTATTTGGAATGTTCTCGGAACTCAATGACCCGATATTTGACCCCCATCTCCATTCTCCTCTTGTTTTCTGGCAGTCGCGCTCCTTCCTCAGGGAGCACTACCGGGATCACAACACAGAACTGTCCAAGCTGCTCTATAAAATGGGCCAGCCTCTGCCTAGCTGGCTCAGGGAGGAGCTGCTCCACTCCAGGTAGCCTCAGTGAGGCTGGGTTATGCAAGGACAGAGACACTGCCACAGTTTGCCCCCGCTGCCCGTACCCGACAGGTGGGGGCGCGCTCCCTCCCCACGGCCTCTCAGCGCCAGTCAGCCATGGCTGAGGAGGAGCAGGGACCTCCGTTTGGGGTGCGGGCCTTCGGGAGGGGAAAAAGAGGCGTTGGCGAATACTTGATATCAGGATTGTTCCAGTTCTTTCCCCCGGAGAATGACAATGTACCTGCCATAGGCTGACGAGCACAGCAACGATGTGTTCAAAAGAGGTACCGAGGCGGTTTAAAAAGATGGATCATTCCCTCAACTGGAACTGATGTTCCTATTTCAGCACTGACGTGTGTTCTTTCAAGACAGACGGGGCTCTCTGGCACTGATTTAATTTATCTATGTCAGTCATTTTAAAGTACACTAGCCAACAGTGGATACTCAAGTGCCAGAGTGGAATGTTTATTTGAAAGTATTTCTAAATGTATATTTTAATAATTAACTTGCATATACCGCTGGATGTCTATATTGGTTTCCAAGTTGTTGCGGTCGCACAACACATCTGTGGAGCCTTTCTACGTTCTTTTTCACCGTTCCATGTTTTTAATCTGTGTTTTACTGCGAGTGTAACTGGAGCCTATGTAAAGCTCCAAGTGACCACACCGACCCTCGACCTTTGATTATGTCCAATCACCTTCCTGGTGTCCTGAGACTTTCAGTTGTGAGAATCCACAGTACAGCGGATGGGGGGGGGGATATTTCCAAACGAGACACACTGCCCTTGTGTTTGATAGTGGAATGTTACCGCCTGTCCTTGGTTGTAAACTGCCTTAATAATTCAATATTGAAACCCATTACTAAATACTGCATGACCCCACCATGTCGGCAGAATACACTGCAAACTGAAGATAAATATGACATGAGAAATGTAGTTGCATGCGACAAAAGGCCTTAAGGTGGACGATGCGATTTATCAGTCTTCAGAGACCACCGCTAACATCCAATGGTCTACTGTACTGGTCTCGCATATCATTCCACTGGTTATAATAGAAAAGGGAGCATGCCACGTTGACCTCTGGTTATTCTCAACTGAATCTCTGTTCATCAGCCTCTGTATTTGTACCTTCTGTTGTGCCTGGGGAATTAGACAATAGACAAGAGCAATATAGAACGATATGACTTGATCTACTCTGCTGGGGACGGGTACTGATGTCCTAGTTTACAAACATTCTCCCCTTTCACCTTGAATGGTTATTCTACATGTTGTACCCAAACCCAACTAACAGCCACATATCTCCACCTCAGAAAAAAATGGTCTACAAGGGTGAAGTTAATTTAATATTTAGTGAGCCCACTGGACATGTTGATGGTGTAACTGGCCGGAGCAAGTGGTCTTCATCCTTCCCAGTTGGTGGTGTGACTGGTCATAGGAAGTGGTCTTCATCCATCCCTGTTAATGGTGTGACTGGCCATAGGAAGTGGTCCTCATCCATCCCTGTTAATGGTGTGACTGGCCATAGGAAGTGGTCTTCATCCCTGTTAATGGTGTGACTGGCCAAAGGAAGTGGTCCTCATCCATCAATGTTGGTGGTGTGTGACTGGCCATAGGAAGTTGTCTTCATCCATCCAAGTTGGTTGTGTCACTGGCCAAAGGAAGTGGTCTTCATCCATTCCTGTTAATGGTGTGACTGGCCAAAGGAAGTGGTCTTCATCCATCCATGTTGGTGGTGTGTGACTGGCCAAAGGAAGTGGTCCTCATCCATTCCTGTTAATGGTGTGACTGGCCATAGGAAGTGGTCTTCATCCCTGTTAATGGTGTGACTGGCCAAAGGAAGTGGTCCTCATCCATCCCTGTTGGTGGTGTGTGACTGGCCAAAGGAAGTGGTCCTCATCCACGTGTTCCCATGTCATCATCACATGGTATTCACCAAAGCATCTTGTGGTCCTAGCAATTCTAACGGTGGCCAATCATGAATATTCAGATTTTTTCTGAAAATATATTTGGTGGAAAATGAATGTAGGTGGAAATGGATTTTGAGTAGTTAATTCAAGGCTGGTCTCCCCCCTCTAGATGTTTCTGTACAGAGCATAGGAAGTAAGAGGAATGTAAACATAATTGTATCTCTGTACGTTGCAATAAATACAGAAGAATACAAAGATATCTGGGAGGTTCATGGTTAATTATTGAATTTAGATCGGTTGTATCAGTAACTCTCCTAGAAGCACAATATTTATTTATCAACACTTGGTGTAAGAATAAAGTTTTAGTACAACTTTCCTGATGATGAATACAGTCCTTGCTAGTGGATAGAGTTTTGCAATGCTACAGAATCAGAGGGTCCACGTGTTGCATTTTGTATTACTTGGGGAAGTGCAGTTGAATGGGTCTAGATGAATTGTATTTAAGGTACTAAATCATGCACGTTGTGTTGTGACACACACGCATGCAGAAATGCTGCTCTCATTTAAATTTGCTCAATGAGCTCAAATATATTCACATTCGTTTTTTTTTACATTTCATTTTTCTAAACATTTATTTTGCTCTTGAGCCATTTTACAATGCAATAGATGGTATTTGTGTTCTGGTTCATCTGGGCCTTGTGCTGTTGGGGTTTATATTTACTGAGATCTTGACAGTGGGCCCAGCTGGTTCCCACGTTTGGTGAAGGTTCTTTCTATACCCCACTCAGCACAAGTCCCTGTGAACTTCACACTGCCAACATACAAAGATTCTGTATGTTAATGTTGGCCGTCAATGAATAGTGTTCATCAATTATAAGGAATTAATCGTCATCCAGACTGTACAATCAACCAGTTGTTGTTAATATTTTTATTGTTGGTAGCTAATATTTTTGTGAGTTTTAATTTACAAATAAAGAAACCACTGTCCTTTTAATTGAGTCATTTGTCTCTGTTTTCCTAGAAGATGATAATGATTTGTGGATATATCTGTTAACAGCAATTGGGAAGTAGACAAAGTGTAAAGAGTTTCTTACTGCCACGTGACAATACAGCCGATCATAATCCCAATGACTTGTGTACAGCACTGGAAGCATTTGCAGCCTTTTGTCCTTTATGCTGAAAGTACTTAGTTGATAAATATAAATTTGCTATGATTATGTAATTGTTTGAAACTTCGAGTCAATGCACTAGTTTAAGTGAATCAAGATAAGTTTCTGCTAAATGAATAAAATGACAATGTTAAAATGTAAGCTAATTTAAAATTTTTACAAATTGACAGGCATTGACATGCAACAAGATGAACTAAAAATAAATGCCTAATTTAATTTAGTATACAATATTCAATTATTTAGAATGGTATTAATATTGCCATTATTTAAACATGCTAGCTGATTTAGAACCAATTATCATTTGCAATGACAATTTGGACTAATGCAAGACAAAACAAAGTTTCAAATGTAGTAATAAAAATACATGTGGACCAACTCTATGATTGCCAATGGTGACAAAGTAACTCCACCCATCCAAGAAAGACCTGATCAAATGAAGGACTGTCCCAGAGAGTCCTACCCAGTTCCCCAGCCAAAAGTTGTTCTCCACTTACGTTCAGCTTTCCTACCTTCTCTTTTCAGGGTGGTTACAATCATGGTGTTTCTGCATGGTACTTTTGGTTTTCTTTGAGTTTTCTTTACCCTTACCGGTCCAACACAATCCATGACATTGAATATTTTGCCATATCATCCAGGAGGTCATCAACTGACTTTGCACTTACTGTTGGTGAGGCAGCTATGACCTCCATAAACCGAGCATTGGTAATCTCATTTATGTACCTTTTCTTAACAGAAACACAGTTTACTTAAACATCTGGGGTAATCAATGCTTTAAAAAATATGCAAAAGTGATCAGACAGGGCCTTGTCTTTAACCATGACAGAAGAAAGAGCGAGACGTCTAGAGATCTAGAGTGTGGCCTCGGGTGTATGTACGCTCTTTCACATGGTGTGTTCAAAGGTGTCAAGTTGTGAAAAAGTTATTTTGCATTATTGTCTGTATCATTATCTATGTGGATGTTAAAGTTTCCTATTACAATAAATAAGTTGTAATCAACAGATATAACAGACAGTAGTTCAGCAAAGTCATCAATAACATCTGTTGAGTATCTTGGAGGTCTGTAAATGGTTAACAACAGAATGGGAGCACCCTTCAATGTAAAACAGAGGTATTCAACATAAATATAATTATTGCAATTTCTTTGCACAGGAATGTATACATCAGCAGTAGTCACAAAGTGTTTTTTTTACAAACAGCAGATGGATGCGGACAGGGAATTCTCCATGCTGCACCCATTCACTTTCTCCACATTTGTTTTGTCATTTATAATTGATTAGATATTTTTTTGCCATCAATACCCCATAACAAGTAAAAACTGATTTTAAAACGTCAGATTGAATTGGGAGCGTAGTTGAACTGCAATATTTACGTCTTCTGCAGATGTTTAACTGAGTTCAAGTCCAGTCTATGGCTACACCGCTAAAGGACATTTACAGCCTTGTCTAGTCTTCCAGCTTTGTCTTCACTGTGTGAAGGAAGGGGTACACAGCGTTGTGTGCGATTATCAGTTTCGTGGCAATTTAAAATATCCCAAATCGTTCATAACTATCACAGACTGATGAGTTCAGAAGAAAGTTGTTGGTTTTAGGCCATTACAAGCCTGTAAACGAGTCTACAAACGCTGATGCTCCCCCTACTGAAGTTGTCTTAAGAATGTCCATTTTATTGTTTCTTTAAACAGCACAACCGTTTTCACCGATGCTAGCATAATCCTGAAAAGGTTTTCAAGTGATCTATTAGCCATTGAAAATAATTACCTTGGAATGGCAAACACAATCGAGATGTTTTGTCTGTCGGAAGGCACTGGGTTCAGATCCTCAAAATACAGCTCAAGCTGGAGGATAAAACTATCATAGGCCGCGCGGGCAGATGTATCCGGTCTCCAGCAGCTGTCAGCACCTCAGTGTTCTGGGGCAAAGGGTACCGGCGACCGCATGCTCCATATTTCCTTTCTTTTGTGTGTGTGTGGTATTCTGTCATGTCTGTAGTATGAGTGTAAGAAGGAAGGACGAAGCCAGACTCAGAAATAAGTCCTTTTAGTGAACCCTTTAATAGAGCGCTCTCTCACTCAGGCAAAGCCTGTAGACATAGCACACATAGGTGCTATTGTTAACCCAATATAATAAATAATTCATCGTAGTGCAGCACATGGAAAATCACCTCCAAACAGGAGGGATATAAATGTATCGACTTACAGGGACACGAGTAACATATAACAATACCACACAAGGACATTACCAAACACAGGGGACTTATATACTCTACTGATGAGGGAATGAGCACCAGGTGACTGTGATGACGAGACCGGACAATTAGTGAAGGGAGGAGAAAACCATGCCAGCTACCAGACTGGAGAAGACGACTGCCGAAGCCTGCCCGCAGGTGGCAGTAGACTGGCTTCGGAGGGAGTTCTGACACTACTTTTTTTACATATTAACAATGTCTATGCTGTATTTCGGATCAATTGGATGCTATTTAATGGACAAATATTTATTAGCTTTTAAAAACAAAGATATTTCAATGTGATCCAGCCCTTTAGATGATAGTGAACATTTTAGAGTAAATATTCAGGTCTCAGGGCATCTTCCATTTTCATAACAATTGCAATATCTACAAGGACAAAGCTATGCATTTTTCATTATGTTATTCAACAATCTCAATAGTTCACTTCTTTAAAGAGACAATAGAAGCAGTAAGTTAAATCTTACAGCCACTGTTTGTTTAACAATATGCAAAGCAAATATTTAAAAAAAAACTAGACTTGTGTTTTTAAAATGTGTTTTCGAAATATGATTTTCAATCCATATTTTATCTTCTTTACCCGTAGTGAGTGTAAAACTTGTATAACAGTGTACATTTGCTGTCCCCTAAAAAATAACTCAACACACAGCCATTAATGTGTAAACCGCTGGCAACAAAATTGAGTACACCCCTAAGTGAAAATGTAATTTTCCCTCTCTGGTGTCATGTGACTCCTTAGTGTTACAAGGTCTCAGGTGTGAATGAGGAGCAGGTGTGTTAAATTTGGTGTGTTAACACTGATACTGGTCACTGGAAGTTCAACATGGCACCTCATGGCAAAGAACTCTCTGAAAATCTGAAAAAAAGAATTATTCCTCTACATAAAGATTGCCTAATCTATTATAAGATTGCCAAGTCCTGGAAACTGAGATGCAGCACGGTGGCCAAGATCATACTGCGGTTTAACAGGACAGGTTCCACTCAGAACCCAAATTTGAGGGATGTACTCACTTTTGTGAGATACTGTATGTTCCAATCCCCACTCCATTATAGACAGAATACCAACTGATCGCTTCTTCCCTAGAAAGTTATTGCATAATTTGGAGCTGTGCTCATTGGGTCATTCTCTTGTTGTAGGACGAAATTGGTTCCAATCAACCACCGTCCACAGGGTATGTAAAAGAAATTGGGTGATAGCCTTCCTTCAACATCCCTTTTATCTGTCCCTTAACTACCCCCAAACCATCACAATGCCTCCAATATGCTTGACAGGTGGCATCAAACTCCACTCCTCCAGTATATTTTCATTGTCTCTGCATCTCACAAAAATGTTTTAACTTATATTTGTTTAAACTTAGATTTGTCTGTCCATAGCATTTTTTTCCAATCTTCCTCAATCCACTGTCTGTATTATTCTGTCCATCTTAATCTTTTTTTCTTTTGGCTAGTCTGAGATATGGCCTTTTTTGAAGCTCTGTCTAGACGTCCCAGCATCCCGTATTACTGATGAGGTTGAGGCTTGGGTTTTACAATGTCTGCACTGTATTTCTGATCAATTTGATCAAAGGAAAAAAGGGACATCTCTGAGTTCCTTGAATCTTTTGAACGGAAGTGTTTATTTAAAAATACATTAGGTCAGTAGCTACAACAACTGCTGGGTGCTGGAAAAATCAGTGTTTCATATCCACTGCCTAAAATATAATGCATCACTGTTTGACACAAATGGTACATATGGTACAAATGGTACATACATATACTCACCAATCAGTTCCATCCGTCTAATCCTTGTCCATTCTACGGCTTCATCCATTCATCTCCTGTATTCAATAAATTCCCTCTGGGTTTTTATGCACAGTGATGTTTTAACTCCCTATTCGTTCTTTTGAGTCCTGTCCTTTACAGCCAACCAACAGTTTGATTCTCAACCATACATTTTACCCTGTAATATTATCATAGGCACGTATCCTCATTTCTAGCATTTAAATGGCCATGTTGACTAGATGGGGTGATGAAGGTGGTGATGAAGGTGGCCATGTTGACTAGGTGTGGTGATGAAGGTTCACCCTGCTTACACACCTTCATAGTTCAACGTATTCAGAGATGCTAGAAGTGATGTTGTAAATGTATCCATCTTATGTGAGACTCTCACATTGTATTTTAAAGCTTTGTCAAAAAAATTGCAAGCAATATATTTGCCACCTTTTTTGTATCGCAAGAGTAGATGTTGAAGAGACTTTAGACAGTATTACATATATTTAAAAGTATTTAAAAGTTGATAATAGATCATATAGTAAATCAACAAATGGTTTGCCTCTTTGTCAAGGTGATTATACACAAGGATGTCTTTTTGCTTTAATAATTGAACATATATTTTTGCAAGTATAGAATCATAGACTTAGACAATAAAAACTAGAGTTTCCATAGTATTCGTAATTTTTCATTCCAGTCACCAGTATGTCAAACTTCAGAAGTTTGCAGGTGACACCACCCTCATTTAGGGTGACCACCTCCAGTCAGACAAAATGTGGGACAAGTAGCATGGTAAAGTGGGACAATGTGGGACAGATGTAATAACTTTAAACTTAAGATATATTGTCTATCTAATTTACCAAGAAACGTTTTTTAAACCCATGCACCGACTAAAGATTAAGACACTACCTGACCCAAAATATCACCCAAGTTTCTACAGCTTAAGGCATAGGCCTATAAAAGACAAAACGCTAATTTTGCAACATTTTATTGGGACTATCAAATGAGTCAACTGTCCAAAGGACCAGGCATTAGGGTTAGTCGGTAGAGCGATATGAATGTGTGTGATGTACGGCATGATAAATACTCGTCACTTCTGCTGCCGAAACTTTGTCAGCCTGTGGGTCATTTGGTTTATTGAAAAACGACTGCACTGATTTGCATGTTTCTTGATTATGTGTTTTTTCTGTGGTACTCACACGCACCATGTCGCTTCACATCGTATTCTCCACCATGTCCCACAGAAAACTGCTTTTGCATAAAATGCAAAAAGATCTCTCTGCTTCACCATCTACAGGTCTTAGCCATGAGTATGTTGCGGTCCATTCTCTATTAAGAGTGCCTCTTCTCTTTTTTGTGGCCACAGCCCGCACACTGGCCATGGCTGCTTAACCTGGCCGAACTGCGCGCTGCCGCGCTCTCCAATTTGAGATTGTTGACAATGTTGAGGCGTTCGTGCACCAGGCAACAGTTTGATTGACGTACGACTCACCCTATCGAGAACTAGGCGAGGCAGCTCGCGCGCCTATTGGCTGCTCTGTGGCGTCAGGTCCAATGAAATGTGCTCGTGCCATTATGGTCCGCCAGAATGCGTGTAACTTATGCCTGTACCGCTCCTCAGAACTATTGGACAAGGACATAAGTTAACAGTACGCCTATGGGCCGTGTATTTTTCGAATGAAAAAGCGGGACAGATGCTCAATTTGCGTGAGGCGGGACAAAGGGTAAAATTGCTGTACAGTACAACATAAAGCGGGACAGGTGGTCACCCTACCCTCATTGTACTAATCTCTGATGGAGACGACTCCGCCTACAGGGGGAGATTGACCGGCTTGTGTCCTGGTGCAGTCACAACAACTTGGAGCTCAATGCTCTAAAGACAATGGAGATGAGAGTGACTTTAGGAGAAGCCCAGCAGACCTTCGACCAATTGTCCCTGGGGGCTCCCCAGTCAACACAGTGGAGTCATTTTGCTTTCTGGGCAACACCATCGCCCAGCTCAAAAAGTACCAACTGCCAATGACCATGAATATTAATGCTTACCGACTGAGACGGGCAGCAAAGATTGAAGCAGACCTCTCCCATCCGGGAAACTGACTATTTAGAACTCTCCCCTTGTTTTTGCACTGTTCGTATACATTATAAAATGCATATATTCAATGTTCCAGCTAGGGGTCAGAACAAATTGCTTGTGTGTGTGTAAACAGACTTGGTGAAATAAACCTGCTTCTGATTCTGTTGTATATTGTTCAAAGTATTCCGTCTAGGTTTATGTTTTAGGCAAATATGGCCCAATCATTCCTACGTGACTTTTTAATCTCATTCACTTCTGGATCTAAGCTTAGCTTGTATAGAAGCATTTTTTTTTTTTACCACAGATGGTTTGTAGAGGTTCATACTAGAAGTTGGTTTATTTTTGTTCTACTTGTTCTACAAAAACGTTGTTTCGGTTAAGAAATTGTGGTTTAATCTCTGTAAAGGTTTTCAATTAAATTTTTCTTGTGGAAAGTCTGACGTATTTGTCTGTATGAATAACAGCTGACAGTCTGGAGTGAATACTGGATTGCGACTGAAACAAACTGGTTCAATTTGGATCCAGAGACACAACCAGTTCAAAACCACCTGTATATATCATCAAGTAAATGATCACCAAACCCTGTACTACCACTGACATCATTCCTCTCTCCTAGGCCAAGACTGGGCATTCAATCATACTGAAATTTTGAATGAGCCACAACATTAACCACAGTGTTAATTTACTTCAGGGGTTTACTGCCAACTGGCTGAGGGTCTCATGAGTGGCACTTTCTTTCACATAATCTTGGATGATAGCCTCTTGGGTGATAACATTTAGCAAGCAAAAAAACACATGGAATGGTTTTAATACTATTTAATTAGAATTTGACAATTGTAATGGTGTTCTGTTATGCAGTTACAGTGCCAATAGAAAAATCATCATACCGTGTCAGTATCCTTACAATTTGTCATATTCCACCCTGGAAGTTAAAATAAATTAAACCTATTCCGGCTGTATTTTCACATTATAACCCTCAAAATCCAAATAAAAATAACATTGAAAATCATTCTGAACAATTATTCAAATGTAATTAGTGAAACTCCAGGTTTGGATAAGTGATCAGCCACTTAGAGTAACTTGCTCAGGTACAACCAGTCACTACCTAGACCACACACCATGCTATTGTCCCCCACATGACATCAATTGTAGTGGTTTTGATTAGGAAAAGTAGTGGTGCATGGTATTACTAGTAGTGCATGGCAACACAAAGAATACACCATGGTTGGAAAGGTGCTTTGAAAGGACTCTGGAACAAGGTTGTAGGCACATGCCCATTTCAAAGGATTTAACTATACCTCTAGTACCGTTTAGAGCATTATTAAGAAGTGAAAAGCGTATAGCACCACCAACACCTTGCCTAGATCAGGTCGTTCCTCCAAACTGGATGCCTGATCCAAAAGGATATTGATCAGGGAAGCTACTTTGAAGGACTTACAACTCCTTATGGCTGAGATTGGTCGGTCTGTGCATTTGACAACAATCTCACAGGCTTTACACAAAGCTGGCCTGTATGGCAGGGTGGAGAGGAAAGAAGCCTCTTCTGAAAATGGGCCACATGGAGTCTCAGTTGTGTTTTTGCGAAAAAAAAACACTTGGAGGTTTCTAATGCCATGTAGCAAAAACTTTTATGGTCAGATGAGACCATTGTTGGACTTTTTGGACAGAATTGCAAGCATTAGGTTTGCCGAAAAGCAAAAACAGCACACCACCCAAAACACACCATACCTACTGTTAATCATGTGGTGGTGGCAACATTATGTTCTAGGGAAATTTCTCTTCAGAAAGGTCCGGCTATTTGGTCAAGATTAAAGGCAAAATGTATGCTGCCAAGTACAACCAAATTCATGAGAAAAACCAGCACTGTTTAAATAGTGCTGAAATAACCCAATAGTTGATTGGGTTTTAATTTCAGGCTGAAAGACAAAAAGGTGACTATTTCAAAGAGGTATTAAGATTTTCTATAGGCACTATAAATAAATAGAGCATTTCTGATCATGTGCTTGTAGCATGCATATGAACCGCTGGGTGGCAGTAACGTTAAGGAGTATACTTCCGGGGAAAACGCTTGAACTCTCAATCCGGTAGCAGTCACTCTTTCCTTTCCTGTTTCGGCTTTACTAGAGACACACACAGGTAAATTTTCGCAGAAGTTATATCCAAAGTAATCACGTTTACATTAAATGATATAGTTTCCATTGTGTATTTAATCGATTTACTGAACCTGCATAGACATCGAGAATGTGCAATTTAATGAAAAAAAGCTTTAGATGTTTGTCCATTTAGACTACATTATAGTCCAGCGCAAGTAGCTGTTTTCGTCACTGGAACTAGGCCTAAATGTTACTCCCTCAAAGGCATTTTAATTAATTCATTATATGATAATTGATTTGTTTTCATGGAATTGCAATTTTTCCTGCCATGAAGTCTTATGACTTTAAAAGAGTGTACAAACGGCGTGTTGCTTGAACCCTGCTAATGGTTAGCTAGCTACATATTGTGGCTATCTAGCCTGCTGTCGTGTGTTTGTCGATGAGCTGGGCTTGATTCTTACACATTAACTACATTGCAGTGACAGAACGTTGGTTCTTCTTAATACGTCCTGTGTTGTACATTTTTCCGTCTGACGTTACACCAGCTAACGCAGTTTACTGCTGTACTTGCGTGTGTCTGGGGCCATGTGATGTTCGCGTCTGTAGTTAGTCTGTTGACCATCTGATTATTGTTCGGTTGCATTATTATTATTGCAATATTACAGCAGTTCGCTAACGTTGGTGCCTGCCAGACGTAGCTAGTTAAACTATCATTTCAAATACACCACTGAAGGAATTGTTAGTCTGCGGAGGTACCATCCTCTCCTGCTAATTAGCTAGTTCTCCAACTAGACGCTTGTTTGGATGCTGAGCTTGTTGACTGACCCGATGAATAACCTGTTTCAGCTATGGCACCACGCAAGGGTAAGGAAAAGAAGGAAGAGCAGGTTATTGCCCTGGGACCCCAGGTTGCCGAAGGCGAGAATGTCTTTGGAGTCTGCCACATCTTCGCCTCCTTCAATGACACTTTTGTCCATGTCACTGATCTCTCTGGCAAGTAAGTACTATAACAATTGGCATATTTTGTCTGCATATCTTATGTGTTTGTCGTGCATTTTTGCTTATTACTATGTGGTGCTTGGTTCAATTGTTACATGAAGCCTGTGTTGTGGTCTGCATTGTTTTCAAATGTCTGTGCCCCCTCAAGGGAAACGATCTGTCGTGTGACCGGTGGTATGAAAGTGAAGGCCGACAGAGATGAATCCTCCCCCTACGCTGCCATGTTGGCCGCCCAGGATGTTGCCCAAAGGTGCAAGGAGCTTGGAATCACTGCCCTGCACATCAAGCTGAGGGCCACTGGTGGCAACAGGTAAGAAAGCCCTCCAACCAAGCAAGTCGTTGGCCCTCTTCTACTTGCTTCGAGTGCATTGTTAACTCGTCTTCAGCGTAGACACTACTACATTCTGTTTTGTACTGGAATTATTTTTTCTTCTTTATTTAACCAGATATGCTAATTAAGAACAAAAACGTGCAAGACAACGTACAGTAAAAAATTGAAATTCTACGTGGCAATACAGGATCAAGTCGAGAATCATGTACAGATAATGCTGGATTATGTATAGATGGGTCAGTTGAGCAGCATTGGTAACGACTATATAAAATACAAAGGAGTCTCTTATGTTTTGTATATGAAGTTTATGTAGTAGGTAGGTTATTAGTATGCGCAAATTGTGTGATTTGAATCTTAGGAGAGAGCATTTGAGCATGCCTGTGCAAATAGATTTATTCAAAGAATGTGAACAGTTGCGTTTACAAGTTTCCCTTTAAGTATGTCTGGTTTTTGTGTTGCTGAATGGACAAAATGTTAAAGAGAATCCAAGACTTGTGGCCTGGGGTAGTCCAGCAGTCGAGGTCGCTCTCTACAGGTGCACACATTTTGCTGCCGCTTGTGTTCGATTCCAGCCTGCACTCTTTGCAGCATATTCTCCTTGGTTTCCTCACTTTTACATCCCTTAATAAAGCAAATAGAAAGCCAAAAATTATTTGACGGAACTATCTAAGACTAGGCTGTTTTGGTGATTGGGCTTTTGAAAATCACATTCATGTTAATCAGAACGTTTATACCATTTATGGTTGAAAGGTTTGAGATTTTAACTGGTGTACAATCTTAAATTTGTCTGGTCATTTGACTTGTGGAATCCAAAACATTTTTAGACAATGTATTTGATTATTCTGTGGTCAGCACTTCTAAATGTAATCATTTCTTTTCAAGAACAAAAACCCCGGGACCAGGTGCACAGTCTGCTCTCCGTGCCTTGGCACGTTCTGGCATGAAGATTGGGCGCATCGGTAAGATTTGTCTGGGTTCCACAAAAGATAAAGCTTCTTATTTGATCATAGATGTACTCAAAACTCATTTCTTTGGATCATCTGGTGGTCCTTATTTTAAAGATCTATATCACTGACCTTGGCTACTTGTCTAGGGAAAGGGTTTTATGTTTTATATATTTTGCATACTACCTGAAAGAGGAGTTTTATTCTTGTGTTTGTTTTTTGGACTTTTAAGTTTGTATTATTTCTGGTCTTGCTAATACTAAATTTAAAACAACTTGAACTTGTGTAAGTGTCTTTAACCCAACTTATTTATATCCCATATCTGCCATTTCCACTAGTGTTGGCCAAGTGTATAAATCAAAATAATTTTATAAAGCCCTTTCTACAACAAAGTTGTCACAAGGTGCTTTTCAAACACTCAGCCTGAATCTGTGCAATGCTCTTCCAATTATGGAAATCAATAAATTAAGTAATAATGTTATGCTCATGTGAATCCCACTAATCTGTGGTCTTTTCTTTCAGAGGATGTCACCCCTATTCCATCAGACAGCACTCGCAGAAAGGGCGGTCGCCGCGGACGTCGTCTGTAAATGTGCTTATTTTGAGATTTTCACTCAATAAAAGGTTAATTCCAACATTTGTTTGACCTTGTTTTCTTGCCATCAGTTGGCTGTCCCTACGCATCAGTGTTACTTTTTTGTTATTGGTCGTTTACTTAAGTTGTAGGAATGTTACTGGCTTGAATGTCATTTGGGTAATGGAATTCATCGTTATGTCGTCAAATGGGTCTGGCTAAGCCATGGCATTGTTTAACCAGTAGGTGGAGCCAGTGCTTGTTTAGTTTTTGCTGCGAGTTTGAGACTCATTAATTTTTATTGAATATCATAGTTAAACCATTAACTGTAACTTTCTAGTGATGTTTTTTTCTGATAATTTGATATCTGTTGCTGCCTTCACTCATTAGTGTTGGTCAGAGTTCTACATAATTAAACTTTTGAGGAACAGCTCTGTTTGGCTGTTCTCATTTGACCACTTCTGTCTGCCTTCATTCCATGGACTAATCATGTCTTTTGAGGTTGTTCCATTTTGGTTTTTGAAATGGTGTCACTATATACCTGTTAGAGGGGATTTGGTAATAGAAGAAATGAGGCACTCCATAACTTCAGTGCTGAATATGGCCCCTTGGACAGAATAAGTTGGCCAGCCCGGTATTAGATATTTGGACACGTAGAACTAACCCATGCAAAATAGTTGATTTTTAGCTACCCGACCTAATTCTCATCACTTCCATGTTGACCATATCGGCAACAAATGATCTCAAAGCCACTGCATGTTTTCCGCACAAGCACTGTTACATGATAAAGGCAGACCTTGGTTTGTCTGAAAGGATTTAAGATTTCCAACTAATTCATTACTACAACCACTTTTTTAATCCGCTTAGTTGCAACCATGGCATGTTAACTTTCTTTTTGTGTAAGAAGGTCTGCTGCCAACAACTGATGATGCTGATCAGTCAGCCAATCAACAATGCCTAAATGAGACATTGCCTCAACTTCTCTTAAATAGTTGGGGCTTTCCATAAACCAGACTAGTGTCCTTTTCTTCTGATTATAAACAGTGTTAAAACGCAGTTACGATCAAAACCTATTGGAAACGGACTTCTGCAGGATGGGTGAACCTCTTAACGAACCCCTTATCCAAGCTCCCAGTGAGCAAACGATAATTCATGTTGGAACTACACCACGGTAAGACTGCGAAACATTGTTTTTTCAAGTGTCATATATATATATATATATACAAAAATACATTTCTGACAGTTGTCAGCACAACAACGTCTCACTCTGCTGTTGATGATGATGTGTATATACCAGCATACACAGCACTTTCCATCAGCTGTCGGCTGTTCTAAAAGATTATTTTAAATAGCCTTTATGACTTTTATTGGATTATTTAGAGATTGATTCAGAGGAGCTAAAATCAAAAAATCTAATAAGTGATTATAATTGTTTTATAATTCTGTATCCTTATCAGAGGGTCTAATAAGCGGGCCTTAATGATAGCTGGGATTACCCTCCTGGCCTGCCTTCTTATTGCTGGCCAGGCTCTGACTGCATACTTTGTCCTGGGACAGAAGAATGACATTAAAGATCTCGAGCACCAGGCCAACAACCTAAATAAAGAGCTGAATAAAGGGCGCTCTGGTGAGACTTTCCTCCCTAGGATCTGGGAAATTATAACTATTATAAATATATTTAGTATGTAAACTGCTTAAATCTAAAGAAAGAAATGTTATCTATCTACCCATAGTGGCTGTTGCAATGAAGCAGCATGCCTCCATGAACAGCATGAAGCTGATGGATGACGATTCTTCTGATGAGGTTAGTCGCCAGCTATGGATGTGAAATATAACTGGTTATAAAGCTCTGTAGTTTTTTGGCAGTACTCATTTTTTAAGTTGTGTATTTTTGCTTTCAATTCCAGAAGACTTCTACCGAAGTGCACACGAAAGGTATAACATGTAATGTTGTAGTATTTTTTACAGCCGCCGCATCAGTTTGTGTTGCCTGCTCGTTGGTGTTTTAGGCTGTGTGTTTATTTTATCTATAGATGGTTCTGCTACCAAGTGTCAGCTGGAGGCTGCAGGCCGGCCCCAATTTCCACCTCAATGTGACGAAGACGGCAACTACAAGCTCCAGCAATGCTCAGGAGAAATGGGCATCTGCTGGTGTCTGGACAGCAACGGGAATGTGCTCAAAGAGACCGTGAGCTCTGGACCTGTAGTTTGCGGTGCCAAATCTGGTACGATGGGCTCGTGTTTTACTTTTAACTTTTAATTTTCTCCTATAAGAATAGTTTTAGTCCTGATTTCCATGTGTATACGCTCTATAGGTATTCATACTATTCACAAAGTATCTGTTAATAAACAATTGTTTACTAGGATAAGGCTTAGAAAAAGCAGTAGGGAAGGCAGATGGTATAGAGAAAGTTAAATGTTGGTGATAATAAAAGGTACAGATATTAGAATATTTATTGATGCTTGAGTTAACAAATCTATGTATTGACACACATATTGATGACCTTTTGCAGGAGTCGGTCATAAGATGGCCTTATCTGACAGCCTCCTCATTGGTAAGTGTCCTGTGACAGGGACTCCCCCACTTGTTGTTGACCATTTTTTTACACAATACATTGTTCTGATCTGAGTACAACTGTAGGCTGTAAGAAAGTATTTATCGGGCTATTCCAATGTTAATGCAGATGTATTTTCTTCTTCAGATGATGTCGAGCAGTGAAGCTTTTACTCTAGACGTCATATCTACATGCACGCGCTTCATCACGGAACTCTGTGGCAATTAGAGTTGGATTTGGATACCAACATGTTCTCTTTTAAATGATATTGCTGTAGAAGAGCTTTTTTTGTTTAATTAATATTCATTCTAATCTGGTCATGTTTATGGGTGGACTGTTGCTAAGCTAATTGTTGAAACGAAGGTGAAACAAGTCCTGATGTTTGACTAATTCTAACTAATAAAGACATTTGACAGAAATAAAAATGAATGCCACTAAAATTAAACTTTGTGTATTTATTTATGAAAATGGAACTCAGTCTGACTTAATACAAGTTTTATGGTGGGAAATGTCTGAAATCAATGGACTTCATTACCATGCCATCACAGCAGTCTTGCAATTTTACAATTAGATGAGGCCAAAGCATTTCTATTTTACAGTTTCCATTCATACTGCCTGAAGTAAATTGTTCTGCTAATCAATTGGTTTTATAGGGCTGAGCAATACGGCCAAAAAATTACAGCACCAGATATTCAAGATATTTTTTAACCAATACAATATTGATGACGATATTTTTTTGTGTATATATGTCATCATAATTTATCAAATTATCGCCCAGCAAAATTACCACTAACCTTTGCTTGAATTGTTTGTATATTATATATATACTGTATATATTCAAAGTTTATGAAAGGCATTGTGAAGGAAAAATCTAAGACTTGTAGGCCTACATAATTTATTAAACAAATGCTATTCAAGTAATAATATATCCATGAGAACGTTCCTCACGCATTTCAGATCGTTCATATGGGGCTTTGTTTAACCCTCACAATCAATTTAATTACTTATCGAACAATTTTATATTATGTAGGTCTCGGATCACAAGACTTACTTCGTAATAATAGTTATTGTGCAATGTAGTTAACTGATAATTAATACAGACGTGTAACCAGTGTTGGGAAAGTTCACTTTCTACATGAACTAGTTCAAAGTTCAGTTCACACATTTTAAAATGAACTAGTTCAGTTCATAGTTCATAGTTCAAATTTTGAACTAGTTCATTTATAGTTCTTTTTTCCATATTATTGCCAGAGCCCATATAGAACCACAGACATGAAGAACAAGAAATGTTAACATCATGATTATCATGGCAAAAATGATCATAGTAATATCTATTAAAGCAATTGTGAGCTGAGGCAATCACTGAAATAATTTGACAACATGTTTATATTGAAAACCAGAGGCTGCAGGTCTACGTCAATATACTGCACCAACAGGTTGTCCAGCTGCGGCTGGGAGATGACAACGGAGCCGCTACTGTTATCGGGATCTGGGTTGATTGGGTCGAGGATCTGTCTTTGGATTTTGTCGTTGATTTACATACATTGAAAGGCTAGCGAAGTGCTTTAATTTAATATGCCGTTTCAGGTTTGCTTTGGATGATATTGATGTGCGGATTTTATTTTTAAACCCGGCGGGGAAAGTTTGCACAAAAACGTCTGATTTTGCCCATCCTCACCGACCTCGTCATAAAACTAATTAAAAGTACAATTCGACGCCTCCATGCTCCTTTGTCGCTCATAGATACTTTTGGTTTTTGTTTTGATGATGATGCGGCGGTGCGACACTGGTGGTTGATGTTGCCAGATTGGGTGTTTTTCCGATAGGCTACATATTAATCTCTGTTGTAGCCGGGTTTGCGCAAGGAAGTCTCTATAGAAATCTGGCATCCTATTAAACGAGGGTAAACTAAGAGAACGTGCGGTTCAAAGACACCAGAATGAACGAGTTCACAGGAACGTTTATCAGCCAGTAAAGCAGTACGTTCAGTTCACGTTCGCCCAAAATATGAACGCGTTCATGAACTATCGTTCAATGAACGCGTTCAGGCACAACACTGCGTGTAACATCCTTTTAGAATTATTATAAAATACTTAGATACTGGGAAAATAAATTTTATGTGATCTGTCGGGTTCAGACTGGGTGTTAGTAAAAGCATTTCATGAAGGGCTTTATAAAATACATTTGATTCATTTATTGATTGAAATCGAATGGTGAACGTTTAGCATTTGTAAACACTTTTTGAAAACTGATCAAATGTAGGAATTCATTAAAGATGAATCGTCTCTAGGGTTGTCAATTTATTATGGGTGCATTAGGTATTATGACATATTCAGGATGTTGATGGTTTAGGGTAGGAGGTCAGATGGATAAAGCGAAGAGTTGTGGTGCAAACCTGTCTCAATCCTGTCATGCAGGTTAAATCAATGCAAAAAAATTGGTCGGGGACTATTATTTGTAATGGGAATCCAATCCTTCCTTTTCACATTTTTCATTTGACTTTGGCTTTTTTGCATTTACAGAAACAATGCAGAAAAACATTTGGAAAGTGACTTTTTTTGTGGTGAAGTGTCAATAGTGATTTTCATCAGAGGAAAAAGACATAAATAAAATAAATAATAAATAATCTAATAAACATAGCCATTGTTAGGTCACAAATGTAACAAGGGTTGGTAGAACAGATTGCTATAGCAGTATCTTTCTGGGTCCTCCTGTAAGGACAAGCGCTGTGAGGGATATCTAATGTCTTTCTAGGTATATGGCTGTATCTGAGTAGATATGTATAGTATGTTTCTATACATTTCATAAGTAATCCAATCAATAAAGACAAATGAACGAGTTCCATGGGCCGTCATACATGTCCAAAACATTAGGAACACTCCACCTTATTTTACAGATAAGTTGTTATGCTGCTTTATTTTAGAGACACCTTGCCACTACTCTGATTGTCTCGCCTATTATAATCTTAAAGTAAGTTTTCAACAGACAATTTTGCCATATACCCAGGTTCTACGTATATACCCAGGACATGTACCCAGGATTTACAGTGCATTCGGAAAGCACAGCCATTTTCATATCTCTCCAGAGATGTTCAATCGGGTTCAAGTCGAGGCTCTGGCTGGGCCACTCAATGAAGGACATTCAATGAGTTGCCCCGAAGCCACTCCTTTGTTGTTTTAGGTGTGTGCTTAGGGTCGTTGGAAGATAAAACTTTGCCCCAGTCTGAGGTCCAGAGCGCTCTGTGCATTGCTGCATCTATCTTTCCCTCAATCCTGACTAGTCTCCCAGTTCCTGCCACTGAAAAACATACCCACAGCATGATGCTGCCACCACCATGCTTCACTGTAGAGATGGTATTGGCTAGGTGATGAGCGGTGCCTGGTTATCTCCAGACATGACGCTTGGCATTCCAAAGACTTCCATCTTTGTTTCATCGGGCCAGAAAATCTTGTTTCTCATGGTCTGAGAGTCCTTCAGGGGCCTTTTGGCAAACTCCAGGAAGGCTGTGATGTGCTTTTTACAGAGAAATTACACTATTGACACTATTCGTGTTCACAGATTTCAAATCCACAAAGGTGAACCATGATTCAGGAATTCAATCAAAGACAAAAGGGTAAAATCCAAGCTTTCTGTTAACCCACATCTTACCCTAATGGCATATCATTTCATTAATAGAGCTCAATTGGAGAAAGCTTTGCATCTGGCTGTTTAGCAATTTACTAAGCCAGAATCGTGTGGTTACGTGGTTATGTGTAGGTATCTATGATACTTATTCAGCAAGGTAAGTTAGAGCAAGTCCATGTATGTCACGTAAGTGGTGAGTTGTGTTCTTGACGGTGGCTTTACGGTGATGCACTTCCTGTTTTAGTTCCTGTTTTGTTCATGTTTGGCTAATGTGCACAGCTAGGGTGAATTAGCATTTGTTGGGTATTTTAGGTTCTAGGGAGTGTAACTTGGGTGTCGGTTATTGTTTCAAGTCACGTTACTTTGGTTACTGTTTCACTGTTTCTGTTTTCCGTTCGTTGTCGCGTTTGTTTTATTGATTAAAACTCAGAGAACGAGATTATCCGCTCTGCCTGGTTTATTCTGCACTACACCCAGCAAGTTCGTGACAATGTAATGCTTTATAGGTTAACAATACATTTGTCCTAGCCTTAACAGGCTGCCAGTGTAAAGACGCTAAATATGTTCTATTTAAAATTCTAGCAGCTGTGTGAATTGAAGTCAAATCAATAAAATGTATTTTATAAGGCCCTGTTTACAACAAAGTTGTTACAAAGTACTTTTACAAACACCCAGCCTGAACCCGACAGACATCAACAAGTTGAAACAAGTTGATACACAGCGTCTAGGAAAAACTCCCTGATAGGTCGAATTTAGGAAGAAACCTAGAGAGGAACCAGGTTCTGAGGGGTGGCCAGTCCTCTTCTGGCTGTGCTGGGTGAACTTATAATACTTTAGTCTAATAATTGTAAAAATGCATTTTTAAATGCAGAGAGTCTTACAAAATAGAATAGTCTCGGTCGAATACAGTCAAAAACGGTGTAGGGTTTGGCAGATTGGAAGCCGATACTGTCAGGTAGCATCAGCTGCTCAGCCTGCAACACAACCATGGGGCCGCAGGAGGGTACTGCCACATGTTCCCAGGGCCGATCGGTCCCAAAGCATGGTCAGCAGGCAAGGGTCCCCAGTGGAAGTGGAAACAAGACACAGGAAAAGGTTAGACTACCAAGTTCCCTACGTCCCAGGCACAAGCACCATAAATCTTGAAACCTGAACAGGACCCAACAGGCCGGAAAACATCTACCCACTTTCCTAAGCATCAATCAAGGGACACAAGTCAACCGCAACCAGGTTTAGTTTTACTCACAGAGTTACTCGAATTCAGGGAACAAAAGAGAACAATAGCGAGCCAGACATCTCAGGGGAAAAGACAGCAGGGCGGAATAAATTCAGAGCCTTCCGTTCACCTTCGTACCCTGGGCCAAACTACATGTTTATTTACTGATTTATCAGGATCACTGGAGAGCAGAATCAATCAAATTTCAATCAATCAAATTTATTTATAAAGCCCTTTTTACAACAAAGTTGTCACAAAGTGCTTTTACAATCACCCAGCCTGAATCCGACAGAGCACACATCAACAAGTTGAACAAGAAACAAGTTGAACAAGTTGATACACGGCGGCTAGGAAAAACTCCCTGAAAGTCAGATTTAGGAAGAAACCTAGAGAGGAACCAGGCTCTGAGGGATCACCAGTCCTCTTCAGGCTGGGCTGGGTCAGTTTATGACAGTACAACAAGCGAAGTGTGAATATCTAAGAACGAAATAGTCCGGGATGACCGGGAGGGATGATGGGTATGATAGGCTTGGAGGAAGAAGCTCCGGTTGCATCGGCTATTTTAAATGTTCATCAAGAGAGAGATCCGAGGGTCGAGGGTTATGCAGAGGTCACTCGGTTTTTGGCGAAACGACCATACAACTGTTTAGGAGAGATCTGTCAACAAATTTACATTGGTCCTAAATTGAGCTACTTGTTTAATGTAAAAAAATACTTTGTCATCCGCTTCCATATGTCATACATGCAGAATTTCGGGGCCACTCCATGTTTCATCAAAGTATACAACTGGGTGTCATTAGCATAAGAATTAAACTTAATACAGTGGTTCAGATTACATCGCCCAGAGGCTGCATATATTGTGAAATATAAGAGTCCCAAAACGGGGCCTTGAAGAACCAAAAAACAAGCAAGAACGTGTCCTCTTTGCCCAATATGGGTTTCCAATCTTTTCAAGTGAAGGCAGTGTTCAATATAATGTCAAAGGCAGTGCTAAGATCAAGAAGCAATAGGATGCATACAGAACCTATATCTGAAGGCAATGAAAGCTAATTTACAATTAACATCTTACAAGCAGCAAAAGATACAATTGATAAATGTAAAACATGATCTGTTGACACACAACTGATTATGACCTATTTTAGGTGAGTATTGTCATGAAATGTTTTCAATTCAGAATGTCAATCATTTTCTGAAACTTCAAATGGGTTTCTTCACAGCAACTCCTGACGTCACTGCGTTGTGGAACTAATTTTATTCTGCATTAAGGGAACTTGCTTTCAAACTCAAACTTACACATCTGATTTTGCAATAGTCAATAGTAAATTCTATACAAATCAAAAACAATAAATCCTTCATAAGCAGTAGAAATTCTACTGCTGCTTATGAAGCATAAAAGTCCAACACAGTTTTCTCGCAAATGGCCTGCATGCTCATTGCTGGCTAGGCTCTGGTAGCCAACCTTGTCCTGTGTCAGATTATATAAAATGTTCAATTTAGCAATTTACTTAAAAAAGAGCTGAGAAAATGGCAGACAGGTGAGACTGTGCCAACCTTAGTGCCTGGGTCTGTAAAGTATATTGTTAGCCAGTGTCTACCATCAATACATCCTTTAATTGGGGCTTTTTAGTGTTACAGGTGAGTAACACTATTTAAATACTTTGTAAATTGTGTCAATCTTTCAAAAAGCTTATCTCTGTCTATATTGACTATCCCCTTTATGCTTTATAACTCCTGGAACACAATGACTTATAAAGTAACACAATCAACGAATAAAGTAAGTCTACAGCTACGGACATGACATGTTTTAACAATGGACATCAAGCTCTGCATTCTTTTGAATTGGCTTTCACTCTCAGTTCTGTATTTTTACTTCCTTTTTTGGTACACAAAGAAAGTATGTAAATGTAGTTGTGGCATTTAAAATGACATTAGTAAACCTCCCTTCAAAAATTACTCTGCCCCCTCTATCACTTTTCTTTTCCGAATGATCGACAGTCTTGATAAAGAGGTGTAAAGAAGTTAGGCATGTCTCAAATTGTAATTGAATCTCGCTATATGAAGAAATGATGGGCATCCTTCATATCAGTAGTCAGTGTATCCACCCGTGGCAAAGATTAGAGCACAATATCTAGATCTGTATATGCGGCGTGCAATAATCTGGATCCTATTGAAGTTAAACCATTTTTCCATTCATAATATTTTCTAATTCTTGGGATGCCATTCATTTTGGAGCCTTCATTCACAGACCTATGCCTATAGTGTAATCCCGAGTCTAAAAGCTTGAAGAAAGTGATACTGTTTCTAACGCATCAGCGAGTTAAAACCATATCTGGTTTTGATTTGGTCATGTGGTGCCCATACCTCATACCCTGCTAGTTGGTACACAGTGACAGGAATTTCCCACAAGTTCCATCCACATTTATATTCTGTGAACAAGTATTTACCTGGCTATTCTACAGATAATGTGGATGGAACTTCATTTTCAGATAAGTGGAACCAGTGAGCGGTGAGGACCTATGAAGCTTTCCCTCTACACGTCATATCTATATGTATGCGCTTCCTCTTGGAAACCCCCTGGTTCTGTAGAAATACTCTGGTACAGGGATGTGGATACCAACATGTTCTTTAGGGTTAAATTATATTTGTGTTGAAAGTACTTTTAAATGACCTCAATAATAAGGCAACACGTAACTAAACTTATTGGTAAAATTGAAATGAAACCAGGAATGTGTTCACACATTCTAGTAAGCTAATAAAATAAAATGGACAAAAGTCAAAATAAATAAAATAAATATATTATTTGTTTGATCTCCATAATACATGTTTTTGGCCATTTCAATGTCCAAAACAAACCAACCAACATGTCAAACAAAGCAAAAGAAAATGTCATCACAGAAGAAAAATAACTGACTGATATAACGTGAAAAACATGGAGAACATAAAAACAATCATTGTATTTCTAATGTACTGTTTCAGCGTTCCTGTAATTTCTAGCTTTTAGATATAACATATTAGTGAGCTGAGCATCTTCTCTTTTATCTAAGCTGTCTAATACTTCTAAGTCTGGTGACAACTGGTTACGTAGGAGACTAGAAATGAGCCTCTGAGGACAATATAATGAATCTAATAGTGCATGTTTCAATAAATGGTCTAACAAACAAGTGTGGTAATCAGTTAAATATCTTCCATTTAATAGTGCTGGACTGAGAAAGGTGTATTGTACATCTACATAACTGCCTAGTCCAATGTACACAGTTCTATAAGAAGGTAGAATGATTACTGTAGATGCACACCACCAACTACCTCAACTCGAAAAATCTCCCAATCTCCAGCCAGCTGTAGCTGAGCTCTCTTTGGTGTGCACACCGTCAGTGTGTCTTCCTAAATATTAGTCTCTGCTCATATTTAGCAATTTTATTTTATTACAAACAACATAATGCAAACACAATTTTCAAATAGCATTTTAGTTTGTAATACTTCATGCGTCACCCATGATCCCCACGATCTCTGAAACATGCTTCCATATATAATAAAATAAAATATTCCATCAAAGCCAGATATGAATTATAAATAATAGGCAAACTGGACATTGGAATACGTCTCGTACAAGTTTTTATCTAGCAAGGGAGTGTTTAGGTATCTAGTAGAAAAGAGAAGGAACTTCTAGATGCAGAGAACATCTACCCTGCAATTGATTATTGCCAAACTCTACCACCGCTCGCTCGCATAAAGTTGAACATTGAAATGTCGCTTTCGCGTGGCTCCACCCACATATGCAGAGTGTAGCTGGCTCCCATTGGAAATAAATTGTAGCTTGTCTCTTTATGGATGTCGGTCGCCGGCGGTGTCCATGGGCCTTTAGATTTAGGGTGAATAACTAAAACCCCAGACAGACATGGACGCAAACTGCATGACCTGTAGTTCCCCTGTAGAGGTCGCTGTGAACCATTCTACAGACTGACTTTGGTTGTACTGGTGTACATGGAACTGTCAACCAAACACAAGGAATACAGCCTTTTTGGAGCTGGTCAAATCAGCGTTCAATCTATCACATGTATTCTATCATGCCCTTTTTACAACACCAGTTGTCACAAAGTGCTTTTACAAACAGCAAGCCTGAAAACAGACAGAGATCAACAAGAAGACCCATACTGCAAAAAAAGAGAGGCTATGTTGTCTTCGTAATTATTAATAAATAATTTAGTTCCGTCAGGACTATTGCACAACAGACAAGAGATGACTGTAAATGAATTGAATATGTAATTCAAGCAACCAGATAGTCCAGTCCAATGGATCTTCTTCAGTCTGATACCTAGTGGATTATTGATTCAACAATCCATCTGTTCCCCAAAATCCTGGAAATTTATTTGCTGTGACCTATGAGCTAGAATAGTCTTTCAGAGTTTTCAGCTCCAAAGATGCCTGTGCAAGTCCCAATGATCACCCCTAAAACTGCAGAGGATCGCAGCTTAAATACAAAGCTGACAAAGCAGAAGAGATTTCAAAGTGTCCATATAAACGACAAACTACTGTCAGTCAGATCTAAAGGATTGTAAATATCGATTCACAGTCCCATCCACTACATGTTCTTATATACATTGCAAATATAATGGTCAAACCATTGTGACTGTTGTTAAATATAATGGCTTTACTTTTAAAGATTTTAAAGTAAATGGTTTTCTGTCTTGGTCGCCTATTGATTGGTATGCACTAATAGTTTCAAGAACGTATGGTGAACTCTACCCGTAATGTATAGAGCTTACAGTTTAGATGCCCAGACAATCATACAGCCGGCTGAATCAATTCCACCCTGACTGCAATGCGTTGCAATGACTCAGCAGCTCAGATTACAATACGAATGTAAGGTTTGTATGACGTTAGCTATGCTACCGTCATGCTACCGCGGCTAGCTAGCATTTAGCCTGGCTGCGTCTAAGTAAAAACCTAAACCAAGCCAGCATGGTCAAAGGTGGTATTGTTGGCTATGTGCATGTAAAATAAGCTGCAGTAAACTGAACAGAGAGGCTACAACTGTGTTCTGCATCTTTTTTTTACAATTGCACTCTGAACGCGGCAGGTACTGAAATAACCTAGTTTTTGTAATCAATCAATGAAATACATTTTATAAAGCCCAGATCAGCAGTTGTTACAAAGTGCTTTTACACAACACCCAGCCTTAAACCCCACAACCACTAAAAAGCAAGCAACAACAGGGTTAATGAACAGTGACTAGGAAAAACTATTTAAAGGGTCAAAGCTAGGGAAATTATTAGAGAGAAACAAAGCTCTGGGTGCTGGCCAATACTCTTCTGGCTGTGCAGGGTGAACATTTTAAGTGTACAAATTCTAATAATTACTGAATGCATGTAAGCTGTGGCCAGAGTCTATAAAACATAATCCAAGTCCAAAAAGCATGACCAGATGGACTAGGGCAGGGACAATCAGGGGGAGGGGTCAGTGGAGGGTCAGCCAACATCGTCAGCTATCGTTGGCTGCTTCATCTGCCACACAATCAACAAAAAATAAACTTCACACCAAAAACTGATTTTTAACACAGTTGCAGCAGCTTCTTTCTTTTAAAAAAAACCATTATTTAATCAGGTAAGCCAATTGAGAACAAATTATCATTTGCAACGGCGACCTGGCCAAGGTGAAAAAATGTGCAGGACAACATAAACAAATAAATACACAGAACACAAGTGCAAATAACAATGGGACACTAAGGCAATACAGGATCAAGTGGAGAGTCAATATACAGATAATACAGGGTGAGGTATATGTAGTTTAGTTGAGCAGGCAATAACAACTATAAAGCCAACTAATGTGTAAAGGTTGCAGTGAAGGGTGTTGTAGTAACAAAACTTACGACACTATGATAAACCACATCTAATTTTTTCAAGAGAGAGTTTGAGGCAGTTTGGCAGCATGATTGAAGGAAAAGGAAGCTGATTCTGGACTTAATTTTAGACTTCAGTTTGTGTAGGTGCAGCTTGTAGAAGAGAGAGCTGTCTAACAAGACATCTAGATATTTGTATGAATCAACATATTCTAGTTTAGACCCATCTAGCGTGACAATGTTAGTTAGACAGGCAGGTGTGGGCAGTGATCGGTTGAAAAACATGCACTTAGGTTTACCAGAGTTTAGTAATAACTGTAGGTTTCGGATGGAAGGCTAAATGGCATTTAAACTCTCCTGTAGATTTGAGAGCACAGTATCTAACGAAGGACCTGATGTGTACAAGATGGTATCATCTGCATATAGATTAATCTTAGAGTCTCCAACAGCGAGAACCACATCGTTAATCTAGAGAAAGAATAGAGTTGGCCCGAGAATCGAGCCCAGTGGCACCCCCATGGAGACAGCCATGGGTTCCGACAACAGGCCCTCTGATTTAACACGCTGGACCCTGTCAGAGAGATAGTTGGAAAACCAGGCAGTTGTGAGAGAAACCCTGGCTATTGAGTCGGCTGATGAGAACACGATGGTTAACAGAATCAAATGCCTTGGACAGGTCCATGTAAAAGGCTGCCCAGTAGTGCTTTTTATCAATGATGTCGTTCAGGACCTTCAGGGTAGCCGCTGTGCAGCCATGACCAGCACGGATATCAGATTGCATAGCATTCCAGATGATTGACATTCTGGATTGACTAGTTTTTCAAAAACTTTGGAAAGACAGGGTAGGATAGATATTTGTCTGTAGCAGTTGGGTGTCACCCCATTTGAACAGGGGAATGAATGCGGCAGATTTCCAATCTCTCAGGATTTCAGAAGATGAGAGAGATAGGTTTAACAGGTAAGCAGGGCCCTCAAATGCTCGGGGGCCCTAGGTCGCTAGGGGAGATGGGGCACCAAAACAAAATTTGCTCAGGGCACCTAAAAGGCAACAACTGACTGAATGTGTGTTTTTCTCATCTCTGGTTCTGGACGGGTTGTGTTATAGCTCTATTGCTGGGCTGTTCCTACACATTCCTAATGTAATTTGGAATGTGAATTAGAGCTGTAAAAACGTATGTGGTGCAGTTTGCCTCTAATGAACCGCCTGATACTGTCACGATTGGTGTGGTGGCGTTGCTACACTTCCATTTCGGTGATCCACTTCCGTGTTTTTGTTCTCACTAGCTGTGATTACTTCCTCTTTCACGTGGTCACAGCTGTTAGTAATCTGTCACTTTATGTGGGGATAAAAGGGGTCGCTAGCAAGTCACTCCTTGCTTAGCATTGTTTGTTATTACATGTCACACAATATAGTAGAGGTGAGTGTTGGTATATTTGGAGTGCTATTGTGGTTGGTGGTATATGTTTATTATAAGACGCGATATGCGCACTGTTTATTTCATTAGCCCAGTTAGCACTTTTTCGCCGTTTACGGTTTGTTTTACTTTTGTTGTATTGAATAAAACCCGCTAAACGGATTATTTGGCTCTGCACCTGGCTTCATCCTGCACTACACCCTACGGTTCGTGACAGAATGCTAAGCCACCCAAGAAGCCCGCAGAGCCGGACGGTGAGTGGATTCCTCGGAGGGGCAAGCTATAGCGCTCCGAGGTATGAAGCTCACCGTCAACCCACGGAGCAGCAGGAGCAGCGCTACACCTGGCAGGGTGATTGGGGGTCCGACTCCCTCTCCTCGGATGATGAGGAGGCAGTCTACGAGTGAGTGGAGGAGGACTCCCTGGAAGACGCCCTGCTATGGGATCCCGTCCTCAGTCGACTAGTCCCCGCAACATCGGACGTCGGCTGGGGCGGGCAGAAGACACCGCCCACTGTTCCGGGGCTGCAGCCAAGGCCAGCAAGAGCCCTGGAGCTACAGCCACTACCCCCGCCGTGGGAAGACCCTTTTCTGCCGCCGACGTCAGGGACAGAAAAACCCCCGGAGGGGTTAGATGAACAGCCCTCAGCTGTTATTAGGACGTGGTGGAGGACATGGCTGGAGCTACAGCCACAAACCCCGCAGTGGGAAGACCCTTTTCGGCCACCGACGTCAGGGACAGAAAAACCCCCGGAGGGGTTGGATGATCAGCCCTCGGCTGTTATTAGGACGTGGTGGAGGACATGGCTGGACTTCCAAGAGCCAGCGCCTGAGATGGTCGCCACCATGCCAGCGCCCAAGATGGTTGCCGCCGTCTCGCCAGCATCCACGATGGCTCCCGCCGTCACGCCAGCGCTCAAGATGGCTGCCGTCGTCCCGCCAGCGCTCAAGATGGCTGCCGTCGTCCCGCCAGCGCCCAAGATGGCTGCCGTCGTCCCGCCAGCGCCCAAGATGGCTGCCACCGTCACGCCAGCGCTCAAGATGGCTGTTGCTGTCACGCCAGCGCCCAAGATGGCTGCCGTCGTCCCGCCAGCGCCCAAGATGGCTGCCGCCGTCTCGCCAGCGTCCACGATGGCTCCCGCCGTCACGCCAGCGCTCAAGATGGCTGTTGCTGTCACGCCAGCGCCCAAGATGGCTGCCGTCGTCCCGCCAGCGCCCAAGATGGCTGCCGCCGTCACGCCAGCGTCCACGATGGCTCCCGCCGTGCCGCCAGCGCTCAAGATGGCTGTTGCCGTCACGCCAGCGCTCAAGATGGCTGCCGTCGTCCCGCCAGCGCTCAAGATGGCTGCCGTCGTCCCGCCAGCGCCCAAGATGGCTGCCGCCGTCTCGCCAGCGTCCACGATGGCTCCCACCGTTCCGCCAGCGCTCAAGATGGCTGTTGCCGTCACGCCAGCGCTCAAGATGGCTGCCGTCGTCCCGCCAGCGCCCAAGATGGCTGCCGCCGTCTCGCCAGCGTCCACGATGGCCCCCGCCGTCACGCCGGCGCTCAAGATGGCGGCCGCATCGCCGCCCAAGATGGCTGCCGCATCGCCGCCCACGATGGCTGCCGCATCGCCGCCCACGATGGCTGCCGCATCGCCGCCCACGATGGCTGCCGCATCGCCGCCCACGATGGCTGCCGCATCGCCGCCCACGATGGCTGCCGCATCGCCGCCCACGATGGCTGCCGCATCGCCGCCCACGATGGCT
The DNA here is from genome assembly GCA_029465975.1 of Dallia pectoralis. Taxonomy (NCBI): domain Eukaryota; kingdom Metazoa; phylum Chordata; class Actinopteri; order Esociformes; family Umbridae; genus Dallia; species Dallia pectoralis. The sequence goes on along the minus strand of CM055747.1, from coordinate 9,754,104 downwards.
GCCGCATCGCCGCCCACGATGGCTGCCGCATCGCCGCCCACGATGGCTGCCGCATCGCCGCCCACGATGGCTGCCGCATCGCCGCCCACAATGGCTGCCGCATCGCCGCCCACGAAGGCCGCGCCACGACGACGCTCACGATGGCCGCCGCCACGACGACGCTCACGATGGCCGGTGCCACGACTACGCTCACGATGGCCGCCGCCACGACGACGCTCACGATGGCCGCCGCCACGACGACGCTCACGATGGCCGCCGCCACGACGACGCTCACGATGGCCGCCGCCACGACGACGCTCACGATGGCCGCCGCCACGACCACGCTCACGATGGCCGCCGCCACGACCACGCTCACGATGGCCGCCGCCACGACCACGCTCACGATGGCCGCCGCCACGCCACGCTCACGATGGCCGCCGCCACGACCACGCTCACGATGGCCGCCGCCACGACTACGCTCACGATGGCCGCCGCCACGACTACGCTCACGATGGCCGCCGCCACGACTACGCTCACGATGGCCGCCGCCACGTCGCCAACGATGGCCTCCGCCACGTCGCCAACGATGGCCTCCGCCACGTCGCCCACGATGGCCTCCGCCACGTCGCCCACGATGGCCTCCGCCACGTCGCCAACGATGGCCTCCGCCACGTCGCCCACGATGGCCGCCGCCACGACGCACCCTGAGCCGCTCAAACTGGCGGCCTCTCAGCCGCTCGAGATGGCGGTCGGCTACCGTGGCCTATTCAGGACTGGACCCGTCCTGATGGACTAACCCATTGGGTTTAACTGTGGGTCCTGTCTTGTTGCTCCCTTGTGGTTTTTGTTGGTTCGTTCGGCTATCTGGGGAGCTAGCCTTTTAGTGGGGGATACTGTCACGATTGGTGTGGTGGCGTTGCTACACTTCCATTTCGGTGATCCACTTCCGTGTTTTTGTTCTCACTAGCTGTGATTACTTCCTCTTTCACGTGGTCACAGCTGTTAGTAATCTGTCACTTTATGTGGGGATAAAAGGGGTCGCTAGCAAGTCACTCCTTGCTTAGCATTGTTTGTTATTACATGTCACACAATATAGTAGAGGTGAGTGTTGGTATATTTGGAGTGCTATTGTGGTTGGTGGTATATGTTTATTATAAGACGCGATATGCGCACTGTTTATTTCATTAGCCCAGTTAGCACTTTTTCGCCGTTTACGGTTTGTTTTACTTTTGTTGTATTGAATAAAACCCGCTAAACGGATTATTTGGCTCTGCACCTGGCTTCATCCTGCACTACACCCTACGGTTCGTGACAGATACCACAACCTCATGCCATATTTGTTTATCTATACCACATTACCTCAAAGAAGAAGGAAAGGGATTCATACTGCAACATACAGAAAGTACCTTACCTACCAGGAAGTCTGTTTTTCCACACCCATGTAATGCATCAGGAGAATGTAAATTTACATCTAATCCTGTTTATGCAATACGGCAACCAGATGATCTCATATTTATTTTCTTTACAGTATGGCTTTTAAGATCATAATTGTTTGCAAGAGACAGACACCCTCTATAAAAAGGGAGGTGTGCATGCCAGCTCAAATGGAATTAAATCCAATTACGACTCCCTCGCTGCACAAATAAAGGGGGGCCGGGGGCAATTGTTCTAACATTTCTGTCGCTGTCAGAAACACGAAGCCAGGGGCAGGAGTAAAGGGCTGTATATATTTTAATCCCAACAATGCTGGTATCAACAGGAACGTAATACAACTAATATCTCAAGTGAGCCTATACAAAGACACGTGTACTGCGTAGAAAACATCCAACAGGCTAGAACCAATCAGTTACACGCAAAGAAAAGGGACTAGCAGAGGAATTATATACACGTACAAATGAGGGGATGAGAACCAGGTGTGTGGGTTGACAAGGCAAATGGAGTGATAAATAATGGAGCGGGGTGCCTAGAAGGCCAGTGAAGTCTGCCCACCAAAACAAGCTGAGGCAGCTTTAAAGGGATGTGACACTTATAAACAAGGGCCGTTGTAACATGCTCAATTCCTTAAATTATAAACAAGCTAAAGTGATGACATTTACTCTGCAAATACTTGGTATTATTCTCTCTCTGCCTGTGTAAAAGGAGCAGGATAATTTCACCTCACCAAAAGTTTTACATTTTGGATATACAGTATATTCGGCTGTCTAAATTTAAGTTGACTGCAAAATAGATATATACATTTAATATCTAGGTCATTGATAATAATAATAAACCACCTATGCTAATACGTATTAAATGTAACATAATATTTTATCATATCTGCTCGATCGGGGGCAACAGTGACAGACAGTAACTTTTCTGTCAGAAAATGAACATATTTTATAAGTTTACATTTAGAATTACATTTTAAAAGGGGACATGAAACGAAGTGTGTATTATTTCTTTTTATCCTCATGAATATTATCGCCACATGATCGTATTGTGTTTTTATTTAACTTTTATTTTACCAGGGAGACGCATTGAGACTGAGGTCCAATTTTCAAGCATGCCCTGGGAACATTAACTCACAAATACAATAACAATTAAAGACAGATACATAAAATTAACAGTCATACTGACAATAATTGTCAAACAGCAATTGTCAAACAATTAAAACAAACACCAAGGCACCCAAATAAAACTCTGATCGGATACTATTGAGATGAGGTGCATTTAAAGTGAAGGCAGAACAACCCAAATCAGTAGTTACAAAAGATGTCTGCAATTCTATCCAACTCTGGGATCTAGTTTTGAAACCCGACGAGGTGTCAGCATTGATGTTAAGTATACAGAAAGCTTGTGGAGTGTTGCTTTGTATACAAAAATAGAATAATGGAGGGATCGATGCACTTTTAAGGAGGTCCCACTGACTTCCTGGTATAAAATACATTGATGTGTGTTATAACTGTCTGAAGTAATAAATCGTAGGGCACAATGATAAACAGAGTCAAGCAGCTTTAAAGTAGTAGCAGATGCACTTCGGTATATTGTATGCCCATTTGACTCCTGTTCACCAAAGAAAAGCAAAATTTGTTTCTGTAAAATAAACCCACTTTAAACTTAAGCTTTACAAGCTCACTAGTATGTTTCTTGAATGAAAGGTCATTTAAGTGCTACCTGAACATTATTAAAATCAAACTGAAAACAGGCCATAGCAGCATAGATTGTTGGAGCACAGTCATATAGAATAGTATCGTCAGCATCAAGGTAAGAGGTAGAACTAATAACAGATTGCCCAATAGCATTAATGTAGATAGTAAAAAGAACAGGTTCTAGGATGGATCCCTGAGAAAGGCCTCTGTGTACGTCCAGACTATCAGATCTAATTCCATCCAGCACAATAGTTTGCGTTCGGTCGGTAATATATTTATAAAACCAGGAGGAACATGCAGCAGGACTGAGGCCTATTAATGAACGATTTCTTCAAAATGATACCATGGTCAACAGTATCAAAGGCCTTGGACAAGTCAATGAACAATGGAGCACAAGTTAATTTAGCATCCAGTGCATTTACAAAATCATTCCTAACTAGTGTAGGGGCAGTAACAGTGCGATGATGAGGTCTTCATTTTCACATTTCTCAGCCAGGAAGAAGCAAAGCTGCACATTTATCAGTGATTCAAGAGTCTTTGCTAGAAAAGGTAGCTTTAAAATTGGCCAGTAACTGTTAAGGTCACCTCAATCGCCCCCTTTATGAAGAGGCAACACATATCCAGGTTTACATAACTAAAAAGAATAGGGCATCAAGGACTTCCTTACTAAAGAAGTGTCTGAAAGTAAACCCGGACTCCACATTCTCAGCCAACAGATTTTCTTCAACTGAATCCAGGCCACACATATTTATCATGACCTAGCTACTGAATCAAATATATAGCTTGCGGGAAAAAAGACGATTAAAAGTATCACCACTTTTAACTCTCATATGGTTTTAAAGGAACATGCATATCCACAATAGCATTGATGCAATTGCAAATAATAAAAAAATGCCTGTTCTTTAAACAGCCTAAAATGTCCTTTCCTGATAAGCCAATATTTACATTTCGGTATGTGCACATCCCATACATTAGGACAGTGATCACTTACTGTATATCTAGAGTGAACACCCCACAGCAATCAATCAATCACATATTTTATAATGCCCATTTTACAACAAAGTTTTCACAAAGTACTTTTACAAACACCCAGCCTGAATCCGACAGAGCACACATCAACAAGTTGATGCAACATATTTTTTGGGGAGTTGGAAAAAATAATTTCCAATTTGTTATTATTTTGTTGGTAAAAATAAGGCAGTATTTTGTTATTATGTCTATCTTGTACCATTTAATCAAAGGTTGGCTAAAGTGTGTTTTTGAGTCAGCTGATGTCTTAGAGTAAAATTATTGGGATGGGTCGATACCCTATCGGCGATACGATAACAAACCTGCATCCTTGAATATCGCCAATATCAATATACAAATTCAATACCATATTCTCCCCTATTTTATACTACTAAGCTGTTAATAATACATTTGTTTGGATGCGTCTTTGCTTAACCTATGTTCATCTAACACGTGTTGCTTGTGTTACGATACACCTCTCTTTATGGCAGGTCGCTCAATGCATTCATCATAGCCTAATGGGTTGTGTCTGATTATTTTTGGGCCGATATCCGATACTAAATATCGGATCGGTACATCCTCAGTAAAATATACTTTTAACTCAATTAAAATGCTTAAAATCAAGTCACCACTAGAATAGTTGCCTAGTCTTTTGCCAAAATATGAATTGTTTTTTGCTTTTGAATGCATATGATGGCATCTAAAATAATTTGAACCATAAAGACTGATTAGATACTACAGCAGTTTGATGATTCCTTTGAGGTTGGCTTTTATTAGACATAAAATGGACTAATATGGCTTTTTTTCCTCGGCATAACATCTCCCTCAAAAAAACAATTGTAACACTCTGACTTCTTGGAACATTATATACATTGTCATATATATTAGTGCACACACACACATATATATGTGTTTCCTACATCAAACAGTTTATTTCTAGTAATCTGTTAGTAATAAAGTATATATATATTATCATACTACAATGGCCCCCGGTCTCCCCTATAGTAAATATAGGCTAATTCACAGTTTGAAGCTACCATCCTTTTATGGCCAAGCTATTACTGTTGTAGGCTATTTTATATCGGCATTTGACACAATAAGATACATTGACAATACAATACGGTAAAGATTTAACATGAATAAACAACCTATTCAATGTCAGGTCTCATTACCACTGTATAATATACCTTATAATATTAACATTGTTTTTTTATTTTGCCGGGTGGTATGCACTGTGCTTTAATGTTAGCATTTCATGCATCATGCACACTCATCCACACAGAAAGATACCGAAGAGACTAGCAGGCAACCAGCGGGAAAGCATGAGAAAAGACAAGGTGGGGGAGGGAGGTGGTAGAGCACCATACAGTCGGAGTGAAACGAAAGGCAGCGGCGGTATAACAGATAGCTCCCCACCAGCACAGATAAAAGGATAGAAACGCAGTGCAGGGAGTGACAGCGCCAAGACAGAGAGAGAAAGGGATTGTTTCATTTCACCCTTGCTTCCACTCTGACCGCGTCTTGCACTGGGAGGAAAGAAAGGGAGAGGGCGAGTGACTCCCAAGTTTTTGACGGCGAATGAGAGAGCGGAGACAATTAATCCTCTTGGCGTGTGAGAGGGTGTTCCTGGCGGATTGCAGCTGTGTGCGGGTGTAGCAAGTGCTTCGGGCGGAGTTGTCTTGGCGGAATTAGGACATTTTGGATGGGAATGTGCCGCAGCTAACCTGGGCGACCAGGAAGGAAGGGACACCTCTCATCATGCTGGGGAAGGATTACATGCTTGCTATCATCATAGTTAATTATGATGGTGAGTAACACACCGTCTCCTCAATATGTGTTTCTCCTTCCCGTCCCTTGCTTCCCAGTGTAACAGGAGAATAAGAGGAGTGGGCTGGCCAAGTAGGAGGGAGTAAAACCTGGTCTGTAGATGTGAGCTCATTTACCGACTAACACTTAGTCGGTCTTAACTATATAGGTGCTGTGTCCGGTAGGGCTGACGGTCATTACGTTGACGAACATGGTGATAGACTGAACAGTTTTAAGGTGTACGTGTCTTAAGGTTGTGAGATGTATTTTCGTTGAGTAATCCGATTGCGTACTAGTGGATCTCAACTCCAAACCTGGGACAACAGGGGAATGCAAATAGATATCAGGTATTGAACACGACTAGGCACTCATGTTTCTCATGTTTACTGCTCAATACCCAAAGTTCAGAACCCATCAGTGCCTCTAGACTAATAAATGTAGTCTTTGTATTTGATTTCTGTATTAAAGGGATATATCAACCATATTGCAAAATAACACATTGATTTCCTTACACTGTATGTATGCAGTCAGTGGGCAACTCATGAGAGTGGTCCACGTTTTTGTTAATTTTCTTGGATCTGTTTCCAAATGCCAACCATTTAGCACGTGGCACAAATCCCATTTTACAGTTAGTATTATTTCTTGTGCATCATGTCAAAATAATGTCCAAATGTATTTATAATGGATCATAAAGCTCATTCGTGTGGTACACATTATAAAATTATCGAAAATGCATGAAACAAATACAATATCAAAAACAATGAATTGAATGCAGGTATTCATGGTTCTATGTTTGCATTCGTAAAACTATGTCAAGAAAAACAGTGCCCTCACACGTTGTCTATAAAATGGATGGAGGGTACAAATATTGCCAATGGAATGATGCATGTGTCTGTTGCTTCTGAGCAGTTTAAAAATAACAATGTTAATTGCTGCTCTTTCAAAGACAGCGTAAATATGGGATCATTACCACCACAAATCTCTCTCTAAACATATTTTTGCCATGTGGACCTTGCACTGTGATCGATGACAGCTGACATATATTTTACTCACCAATGGATGGCTGGTAAAAATTAATGTGACATTGAAACAAACCTATCCATTTAAGTGTAGTTTTATATGATTATAAGGTGAGTGTCATCTCATGTTCTGTCTAATTGAGACTAATTCCCACACAGTAATTCCCACACAGTAAACTAAAAAACAAAAACCGCAAAGCTATTATTTCTAAAATATGTTATGTTCATGTTGGTGACCGTGAGTTGCCACGTGATTTGATGTTGTCTTGGTAACTGTTGCCCTGCTAGTGTTAGGAGGGGCTGTCGGATGGTCTCATTGCCGCGGGTAATGGATGGCACAGTAGACACGATTTTATATGTTATAAACACGAAGGAGAAGACTGTCAATTTACTGTCAACTATACGTTTAATTAATAAAATTCTAATATTACTGCCCATTTCTTATCTCTTAATATTAATCAGTATTGTTTTAAAAATATTCCAATATACTTTCCAATGCATATTGGAATTGTTAGAATCCTCTTAATAGGCCGTAGAAGGCTTATCTCACTGTTATTGGATATTATTTTCCTTGCCTCTCATTCATAAGCCAAATCACCACAGGTTCCTCACTCAAAGCATCTGCCTTAACTGTGTACGTCACTGCTCCCAAAATAACTTTCCTTCAAAGAGGGGGAGGGGGAGAGAGTGTCCATCCTAATTCTAGTCATGATACATGCGAACTTAGTCTCTCTGTGTCAACAGCACATATTCTCGGAGAATGGGCTCTACACTAGCAGCCTAATGTTGGTGTTGAATACAGTGTTTTGGACATGGAATAACTGACTGAATTCAATCTAATAATCTGGAGAATAATTGAGTCAAGGATGTACAATTTTTTTAAGCCTTATTTTGTATTATTAAAAAAAAAAAATTCTAAGGGGGTTAGGATGGAAAATTGAGTCCTGATAGCACCTTGCGGAACATTAAAATGGTCTGGTATGCACAGCAGGCTTTATACATCTTGTATGCACTCGCCACATATATCTCATTTCGGCATAGTTGCCACAAATACCACCAGCCTGTCACGATTGGTGTGGTGGCGTTGCTACACGGACATATTTCGGTGATGCACTTCCTTGTTTCACTTCCGTGTTTACGTTTGTCTCACGGCTGTTTGCACTTATAATCAATGGGATATAAGAGGGTCGCGAGCAGTGCACTCGTTGCTTCGCATTATTTGTATGTCACGGTTGCTTTAGAGGTGAGTGGGGATATTTACTGTTGTTAGTGAACCTTTTGTATAAGACGCTATATGCGCACTTTGATTTCATTTTCACAGTATAGTCTTTTCGCCGTTTACGGTTTGTTTTGTGTTTATCATTAAATAATACCCGTTAAACGGATCCTACGGCTCTGCACTTGGCTCAACCTGCACTACACCCATCCAGCATCGTTACAGAATGCGAAGCCAACAAAGAAGCCAGCGGAGCCAGCAGACGGTGAGTGGATTCCTCGGGGGGGCAAGCTATAGCGCCCCGAAGGATGAAGCTCACCGTCGCACCACGGAGCAGTGGGACTGGGGTAAGCCGGAGACGCCCGAAGAGGAGTATAGGCGCCTCCGTGCTTACTTCGGGTATGAGCCACCGATGCAGCTATCAGGGCCGATTACATCGGGTCCGCGGTCCCTCCCGGAGGAAGGCAAGAGGGCACCCCGAAGGCGTCCCAAGAAGGTTTTTGGGGGGGAGCTAAGGAGGTGTTCCGGGAGGACCGCGGAGAGAGCACCCACGGTCCTGGTGCTGCAGGAACGGCCACCCACTGCTCCGGGGCTGCAGACAGGGGGAGGAAAACCCCTGGAGCTACAGCCACTACCCCCGCCGTGGGAAGACCCTTTTCTGCCGCCGACGTCAGGGACAGAAAAACCCCCGGAGGGGTTAGATGAACAGCCCTCAGCTGTTATTAGGACGTGGTGGAGGACATGGCTGGAGCTACAGCCACAAACCCCGCAGTGGGAAGACCCTTTTCGGCCACCGACGTCAGGGACAGAAAAACCCCCGGAGGGGTTGGATGATCAGCCCTCGGCTGTTATTAGGACGTGGTGGAGGACATGGCTGGACTTCCAAGAGCCAGCGCCTGAGATGGTCGCCACCACGCTTGCGCCTGAGATGGTCGCCGTCACGCCAGCGTCCACGATGGTTCCTGCCGTCCCGCCAGCGCTCAAGATGGCTGTTGCCGTCACGCCAGCGCTCAAGATGGCTGCCGTCGTCCCGCCGGCGCTCAAGATGGCTGCCGCCGTCACGCCAGCGTCCACGATGGTTCCTGCCGTTCCGCCAGCGCTCAAGATGGCTGTTGCCGTCACGCCAGCGCTCAAGATGGCTGCCGTCGTCCCGCCGGCGCTCAAGATGGCTGCCGCCGTCACGCCAGCGTCCACGATGGCTCCCGCCGTCCCGCCAGCGCCCAAGATGGCTGCCGCCGTCACGCCAGCGTCCCACGATGGCTCCCGCCGTCACGCCAGCGTCCACGATGGCTCCCGCCGTCCCGCCAGCGCTCAAGATGGCTGGTGCCGTCACGCCAGCGTCCACGATGGTTCCCGCCGTCCCGCCAGCGTCCAAGATGGCTGCCGCCGTCACGCCAGCGTCCACGATGGTTCCCGCCGTCCCGCCAGCGTCCAAGATGGCTGCCGCCGTCACGCCAGCATCCACGATGGCTCCCGCCGTCCCGCCAGCGCTCAAGATGGCTGTTGCCGTCACGCCAGCGCTCAAGATGGCTGCCGTCGTCCCGCCGGCGCTCAAGATGGCTGTTGCCGTCACGCCAGCGCCCACGATGGCTCCCGCCGTCACGCCAGCGCCCAAGATGGCTGTCGTCGTCCCGCCAGCGCCCAAGATGGCTGCCGCCGTCACGCCAGCGTCCACGATGGCTCCCGCCGTCCCGCCAGCGCTCAAGATGGCTGTTGCCGCCACGCCAGCGCTCAAGATGGCTCCCGCCGTCACGCCAGCGCCCAAGATGGCTGCCGCCGTCACGCCAGCGTCCACGATGGCTCCTGCCGTCCCGCCAGCGCTCAAGATGGCTGTTGCCGCCACGCCAGCGCTCAAGATGGCTCCCGCCGTCACGCCAGCGCTCAAGATGGCTGTTGCTGTCACGCCAGCGCCCAAGATGGCTGCCGTCGTCCCGCCAGCGCCCAAGATGGCTGCCACCGTCACGCCAGCGTCCACAATGGCTGCCGCATCGCCGCCCACAATGGCTGCCGCATCGCCGCCCACAATGGCTGCCGCATCGCCGCCCACAATGGCTGCCGCATCGCCGCCCACAATGGCTGCCGCATCGCCGCCCACAATGGCTGCCGCATCGCCGCCCACAATGGCTGCCGCATCGCCGCCCACATTGGCTGCCGCATCGCCGCCCACGAAGGCCGCGCCGCACGCCGCTCACGATGGCCGCCGCCACGACGACGCTCACGATGGCCGCCGCCACGACGACGCTCACGATGGCCGCCGCCACGACGCGCTCACGATGGCCGCCGCCACGACTACGCTCACGATGGCCGCCGCCACGCTACGCTCACGATGGCCGCCGCCACGACTACGCTCACGATGGCCGCCGCCACGACTACGCTCACGATGGCCGCCGCCACGACTACGCTCACGATGGCCGCCGCCACGACTACGCTCACGATGGCCGCCGCCACGACTACGCTCACGATGGCCGCCGCCACGACTACGCTCACGATGGCCGCCGCCACGACTACGCTCACGATGGCCGCCGCCACGACTACGCTCACGATGGCCGCCGCCACGACTACGCTCACGATGGCCGCCGCCACGACTACGCTCACGATGGCCGCCGCCACGACTACGCTCACGATGGCCGCCGCCACGACTACGCTCACGATGGCCGCCGCCACGACTACGCTCACGATGGCCGCCGCCACGACTACGCTCACGATGGCCGCCGCCACGACTACGCTCACGATGGCCGCCGCCACGACTGCGCCCACGATGGCCGCCGCCACGACTGCGCCCCCGATGGCCGCCACGACGGCGCCCACGATGGCCTCCGCCACGACGTCGCCCACGACGGCAGACTCTGAGCCGCACAAGATGGCGGACTCTCTGCCGCACTAGATGGCGGTCTCTCTGCCGCACTAGATGGCGGCCTCTCAGCCACTGAGGCCTTTTCAGGGCTGGACCTGCGGTCCTGGACTGACCCTTTTGGGTTTGACTGCGGGTTCTCTCCCTGTTGCTCCCTTGTCTTGGTTTTGTGTTTCCGTTCGGCTATCTGGGGAGCTAGCCTTTTAGTGGGGGATACTGTCACGATTGGTGTGGTGGCGTTGCTACACGGACATATTTCGGTGATGCACTTCCTTGTTTCACTTCCGTGTTTACGTTTGTCTCACGGCTGTTTGCACTTATAATCAATGGGATATAAGAGGGTCGCGAGCAGTGCACTCGTTGCTTCGCATTATTTGTATGTCACGGTTGCTTTAGAGGTGAGTGGGGATATTTACTGTTGTTAGTGAACCTTTTGTATAAGACGCTATATGCGCACTTTGATTTCATTTTCACAGTATAGTCTTTTCGCCGTTTACGGTTTGTTTTGTGTTTATCATTAAATAATACCCGTTAAACGGATCCTACGGCTCTGCACTTGGCTCAACCTGCACTACACCCATCCAGCATCGTTACACAGCCCAAGGTCGTGACTGATAGAAAAGGCTGCCTTGATCCCGGTTTACAAGCTGAATCCTAGGTTGATTTTGTGATCCACTCTGGCCCATAATCCCTTTGACGGACGAATTGGAAAGCAGGGCCATTGGGATTATTCTTCTCCAGACATACTTTCTCTCTTTCGCTTTATCTCTATACACTCTTTACTATTTGTCTCTACTTAATTCTCTTCAAGCATAATGGGATGTCTTGTCTTCATTCTATCATAATATTTTTTTTGATTTCAAAATCCCCTTATGCCTTAATACACCATATTTTATCTGTATCGGCCGATAAAAGCTTAAAATGATATATATCGGCATCGGCAGATATTAATATTTCAGCCGATGAGCATTGCCGATAGTGTTGCGTGTTAACTATGCGCGCGTGACGACCGTGAACGTAGCATGAACGCCAGCAACTTAAACTTCCTACATGTCGGCTGTGTGGAGGTATATAGAGATCTGTAAAACAACACTGATGCGAGGAGGCGTAAAACAACACACAGCAGCGAACATCCAAAGGTAAAGGTGCTTAACGACTAAATCATTGAATGTATTGCTCATGTTAACCAGCCGTTCAGCGTGGTGGAAGATGGTGGCTTCACTTCAGCAGGCTAATGACGTACCTATAGCCGTGTTATGCTATTAGCCGCGGTATGCTATAGCCGTGTTATGCTATTAGCTGTCACTACTGATGTGGCATTACCTGAACTCCAGAGTGTTGTCGCCAGTCACATTGAAAAGCTCCTCGCCGGCGCTAGTCACATTAGCTTAGGAAATGGAAAATAGAAAGAGAACGAGTGCATGTCGTGCTACATAAATTATTCTTTTTTATTTATTTTACTTGTAAGGACTGACGTTTGTAGTCTGAACTTAAAAATAAAATGTGGCACTGGCATATCATTTATTCTTCTACAAGTATATCGGTATCGGCATCGGTACCGGCCAAAACGAGTTTAAAATTATCGGCATATCGGATATCGGCCAAAAACGAATATCGTGCATCCCTACATATAATATACCATATTTGCAGCCTTGTGGGGAGCTCCTGTCTTGATTGGCCATTTTGTAACATGCTGAGTTAGGGGTGTGCAATATATTCTAAATTCTATGAATCATGTCGCCAAACTCTTGCTCATGAAGTACAGAAGGTTTTTACACAACAACCGATTTGTGGTAGCGCAGAACGTCAGAGCCATAACTCTCTCTGACAGCACATTGCATTGATGAAACTTGGCAACTCCAAATCTGCTGTCTGCAGACATCTTACTTTCCAGATGACCACACAGGCGACGACATCATTGATCAAGGTCTGAAAGATGTGCTGGCATCATGGTTGTTGCCTCAAGATCGCATGGTTTGCATGACAACAGACAGCGGGGCTAACGTAGTCAGTGCACTACGGATCAACAACTGGCAGCAATAACTGGCAATATTGGCCAGAACTTGAAGTTAGTAATTTAATTGAGAATACTATGGGCTAGTTTTTTGTATTTTTGACTGTTGAACATTTTACAGAAGGGAGTAATTTGTTTACAAAGGTTTTCTAGTTCTGTTTTTGACAGAAGTTTGCATTTCGATACTGCTATTATAATGTCATAATTGCTTGTATACTGCACAGTTCACCTTACAGTAGATCGGTGTTTGTGGCGTGCAACCTGGCGTGTCTGTCTCCACCTCTTTTCCACCAGGTGGTCCCCATGTACTAATGGTTGCCTAGGCTTTATATGTCTGTGTCTCCCTGTTGCTTGTTGCCAGATCGTTTGTCTTGTTATACTCGTTTCCAGCGTTACTCTGTTCCGTGCTACCTGTTCTCTCTATTCCCAGTGTTTCACCGTGTCCATTTTCCCGACCCTGAGCCATTTTCCCGACCCTGAGCCATTTTCCCGAGACTCCGTCTCCTCGTTACTAAACGCTACGAACCTGCATACTCTCGTGTATCAATCTCTGCCTGCCCATATACGTTTCTGGAATACGCCAAAATAAACATTTATTGTTCGCCTACTTGGTCTCCGCCTCTGTCTGCGCCTGGGTTCATTTGTTCTAGTCCTGATAGTGATTTGTGTTGTTTCTACTTGAATGCTTCAGTTTTAAATAATAAATACCCATTCCAACAATATGTTTCAATTAGTAATATATTAATATCCTATTGACATTGTTTAACAGAGCTAGCAAAATATAAGACATTTACAAACACATTTTTGAATAATGCAAAATATCGTCTGATTTGTGTTATCGGCAAAATCCCCCAAAATTTCAAGATATCATTTTTGGTCAATATCGCACACCCCTATGCTGAGTCCAAACGTTTGTTGAGAGATTTGTGTTTATATACATGTGTAGAGTATAAGTAGACTGAGAAGTCTCTGGTAACAGGACCAATCAATGACTATGACTAAAGCATTGGGGACTTCACTGCACTGGATATAGTGACTCTACATCTGTATGTCCACATAAGAGCGGGGAGGTTTTGAACAAGGTGACAGAATATTAAATTTCTGATTTTCCACATTTTCTTTGCAGTTTTTTTCTACTGCTAACCAGCGTTTGCCTATACTTAAGATACTTTTTCCAAACTCTTAACGCAGCAACACACCTACCTCACACAATGAGTCAAACAGTTAATTTCGTGCTCAAAACCATATTTAGTTAATTAAACTCTTAATCTACATTTCAAAATACAAAAGAACGTTGTCTCATACAACTCCATCAAAACACATCAAACCTGACTGAAAAGAAAATAATTTGGTCAAAACACTACCGTATATGCAATCCTGTTCTAATCCATGCGATCATCAGCATTTGGCCACATGTTCTCATCCACATCAGATCTTATGTTGTCTCTTGCTAAGCACCTGGGATAGAAACACTTGGCATGCCTTATCCACTCTTGGCAGTCTTCAGCTGAGATGTCTCTGCAGCCGGCAGCCATTGCATCGACGAGAGACATTTGGTCGTGTGGCCGATGATCATACACTTTCCACCTCCAGGACGAAAAAAATTCCTCAATGGGGTTGAGGAAAGGCAAGTAAGGGGGGAGAAGGGGGAGAAAAGGGGGAGAAAAAGGGAAACCACTCTTGGATGGGCCGCAAACCAGTTTGTGATTGCATATGCATGGTGAAATGCCACACTGTCCCATGCAATCACAAATGTCCTCATGTTACCTCCAACTTGTTGCCTTTCTGCTTCTGGCACCAGTTGTTGGTGGAGATCATCGGGAAACAAAAGAAGTCGCTCTGTGTTGTAGGGCCCAATCTGGCATTTCTGCAGGACCAAACCAGCACTTGAGATTGCAGCACACATGGTTATATTTCCTCCTCTCTGACCTGGCACATCAGTGGTGGCCCTTTTCCCGATTACGTTTCTTCCCCGCCGACGTGTTTTACTCAGGTTGAAACCGGCCTTGTCCACATAGATGGTTTCATGTGGGGTTTGATTAGCCTTGAACTCCATGACTCTCTAGAGAGATATACAACACTGTATCAGTGCTGTAACTGATGTTTACATGTAGAGTGATATAACTCATTATTGAACAATACATTGGATAGACATTGTGCTATACCTGGACATATTGGTGCCTGAGTTTCTTGACACGCTCACTGTTTCTTTCAAAAGGAACTGTGTACAACTGTTTCATGCGAACTCTGATTTTTCAGAGTTCGAGCAATTGTGATCAGGCTAATGCTTTCCACATTGTGAAACACCTGGTTGTCCTCAACAATTCTGGTCTGAATCTCTTTCAGTTTTATTGCGTTGTCAGCTATGACTACGTCAACGACGGCATGCTGTTTGTCTTCAGTGAGGAGCTGTCCTCTTCCCCCATAGAGAGGAAGATGTTGAATTCTAGAGGAACAAAAATACAACATACTGCACTTGCATTGGGACTGGTGGCCTACAGTTATTGTGTAAGCAACATTACTGTAATGATAAACAAAACACCTGTGAAATGCATAGCTTACCTGTTGGTTTGTTGAAAGTTCCGGACAATCAAAGCCACAGTAGATCGTCCGATATTTGGCTGTACTCTTTCACCAGCCTCCCTCAGTGATAGACCATGTTTATCAAATAGTCTATGATGGTTTCTCTAATTTCATTGGTGCAAACAGCTCTGCTTCGGACACCACCACGCATTCGCACTCTTCCTCTCCCTAGTTCAGCTGCTCTTCTCCCTGGTCCTCTTCCTCTCCCTGGTTCAGCTGCTCCTCTCCCTGGTCCTCTTCCTCTCGCTGGTTCAGCTGCTCTTCTCCCTGGTCCTCTTCCTCTCCCTGGTTCAGCTGCTCTTCTCCCTGATCCTCTTCCTCTCCCTGGTTCAGCTGCTCTTCTCCCTGATCCTCTTCCTCTCCCTGGTTCAGCTGCTCCTCTCCCTGGTCCTCTTCCTCTCGCTGGTTCAGCTGCTCTTCTCCCTGGTCCTCTTCCTCTCCCTGGTTCAGCTGCTCTTCTCCCTGATCCTCTTCCTCTCCCTGGTTCAGCTGCTCTTCTCCCTGATCCTCTTCCTCTCCCTGGTTCAGCTGCTCCAAAACTAATTACTGATGCATTTATACTTGATTAAATTCACAATTTTTGTATAAAATTGATAGAACTCAGTTTACAAATAATATTCCTAAATGACTAAGTAAAACTGGTTTTAAAAGTTAAAAAAAATCCTCATACATAAGTTTTACCTTTTATTTAGTACTTTGTGTAGAATATGAGCATTTCAGTTTTTACAATTGCGAACATGCTTTTGTCCAATCTGTAGTCACATTTACAAAACATTCAACACAATTAGCCCAACATTGGTCTGTTCAGTCTATTTCAATCACAATCAGAAACATAGCCAGGTGTTGACAGTCTGTCAATGACACAGACAAACAAAATACTATCAAAAGCGAATGTTTTGGATTGAGTTCATTCAATGTGGTCACAGAGAAACACAGAGAAGGAAATAAAGAAATACTACTGTAATGTTTGGACATTGGAGAGGAATTTTGGGCCAGGGGTAGCTGTGCCAGGGAGAGGGGTAGATGGGCCAGGGAGAGGGGTAGATGGGCCAGGGAGAGGGGTAGATGGGCCAGGGAGAGGGGTAGCTGGGCCAGGGAGAGGGGTAGATGGGCCAGGGAGATGGGTAGTTGGGCCAGGGAGAGGGGTAGATGGGCCAGGGAGAGGGGTAGATGGGCCAGGGAGAGGGGTAGATGGGCCAGGGAGAGGGGTAGCTGGGCCAGGGAGAGGGGTAGATGGGCCAGGGAGAGGGGTAGATGGGCCAGGGAGAGGGGTAGCTGGGCCAGGGAGAGGGGTAGCTGGGCCAGGGAGAGGGGTAGCTGGGCCAGGGAGAGGGGTAGATGGGCCAGGGAGAGGGGTAGATGGGCCAGGGAGAGGGGTAGCTGGGCCAGGGAGAGGGGTAGATGGGCCAGGGAGAGGGGTAGATGGGCCAGGGAGAGGGGTAGATGGGCCAGGGAGAGGAGAGGTAGGGGGAGAGGGGTGCCATTGTGTTGTGGTGTTCAAAGGAAAGCTCACATCTCAGCTGAAGACTGCCAAGGGTGGATAAAGCATGCCAAGGGTTACTGTCCAAGGTGCTGTGGTGATGTGATGTGGATGAGAACATTTGGCCTAATGCTGAAGATTGCATAGCTTAGAACAGGACTGTGCATTTCTTCACCCCCTTTATGTGCCTTTTTTGTTTCACTTTGTATTTCACGTTATTTTCACACGTTTCAAAGCAAAAGCCACATAGGTAGGATAATACGTTGATCACTGGCTGCAATGTCCAGTTGCTAATAAAGCTTTCACTTGTGTGACATACCATTTCTTTGTACAGTACATTCTATGAAATGAAGAGGACTCGTTCACTTTCTCCTATTTGTTGCCAAAAAATGCGCACATTCAACCCTCAAGCCAAAGATGGTGGTTTGACATAAAAGGAATCTTAATTGCAAAAAACTATGGATTCACACATTGTCTATTGTATGCAGGTAGAACTGAAATATGAAAAGTAATGCAGATTACATTTTGAAATGTAGAGTTAGTATTCAATGAACCAAATGTGGTTTTGAGAGGAACATTTAGAAGTTGGCTAATTGACTGATGTAGGTGTGCTGCTGTGTTAATAGTTTATAAAATGTATGTTAAGTATAGATAAACGCTTGTTAGCAATTGTAAAAAACAAAAAAAGCTAAGTATTCACAGGGTATTAATTATATGAATTGTGTTTTCTTACAATTAGGCAAAAACAGTATTTCTGTTTCCGGAATGTGTAAAGTTTACATTGACCCTCTAGATCCTGTTTTATACATCCTGTTTTAATCCGACCTATTTTGTATTTAACTATTTAGCATCCATCTTGTTCGAGAGTATTGGCAGTAACGCTCAAACTTAACTGTTGTGCATTAATAAACTTAGGCAGACTTTTCACTTGATAAAACACAAGTTTACAATTATTAACCTCTATAGGAAATGGTTGTATTCCGACATTTGGAATATCTTACATTTGTAAAAGTAGTTTTGGTAGCAATCGCAGCTTCATGTTATTTTGGGTATGCCTCTACCAGCATGGCACATCTGGATTTGTGAAGTGGATACCATTCTTGCTGATCGTCTTAAGGTCTGTCAGATTGGATGGGGAGCATGGGTGAACTGCAATCTTTAGGTGTCCTTACAGATTTTCAATCAATCTCAAGTCTGGGCTTTGGCTCGGCCAGTCCAGGACATTGACAGACGTGAAACTACTCCAACGATGTCTTTACTCTGTGCCGTCAATCAAAATTGATAGTTTTTATAGATTAAATTAGATAAGATCTGTAAAATGTTAAAAATTCAAGATCAGAAAAATATTTGCTTGCATAAGTATTCACCCCTTTTGCACCTAAATGAGCTGTGGTTCACGTAATTAGTCTTACAGGCAATAATAGTGTTTTACATAATTATAGGTTAAATACACCTGTCTCTGGGAGTTCCAACAGTTGGTTAGTAGATTTCCTAACAAAAACTACAGCATGAAGTCAGGAACATTTGAAGCAAATCTGGAATAAGGTTCTTCAAGAGCTCTAGTCTGGTCGTGTATGAGAACAAAAGCGCTATATAAAAAAAGCGCAGCATATAAAAAAGCGCAGCATTTCTAAGGCAATAAATAACACTGCAGCTGAGAAAAGCCCATCATTATGTGTCCCTAGGCCTGCCACGCCCCGCAAGAAGTTGTATTGCTGTATAACTGTAAATTTGTCTAGAAAGGCACAAAAATTATCCAAGCAAGAATGGCACTAGTAGGGGAATCCACGAAGAAAGAGCCTGTGCCCATTTGTTCAAAGGTAATCTGAATGGATTCTGACTAGTGGATTGGATCAAATCTTGAGAATGGGTTGTTGAAAATAAAAAAATGATTCTGAAATCGGATTAGATCACGTAATCCAATCTTGTTTTTTTATTTGGATGAAACCATTATGTGTTGTTCAAAACTTTTTAGTAGGATTGGGATTCTTTTGCTACAATTTTTTGATAATCCTGATCCCAGCAGAAGGGTGGATTACGGGGATTTCAAAATCATTTGTATCAAGTGGTATTTATACATTTACTTAGATTTTGCGCTTGAATTGTTTAATTGTTACAGTGATGAAATAAATAAAGTAGACATGAGGCTACCTATTAAGCCACTCAACAGTAAAGTAAAATACTTTGTCCCCATAAAATAACCCCCCAAACAGTCAATATCAAACAAATATAAAATATTTATTTTTAACTGTCATTTATCACTGTATCAATGATGAACCAGTCAAAAGTAGTTTCTGACAATTGCATCTCTTATTGCACATCCAGTCAGTCCCTATGGGAGTTGGTCTGGGTGAAGTCACTTCTTAAACGACAAACCGAAAGAGCAGAAATGCTGATTCGTCTGACCGAGGAAACAAATCACCCTTACACAAAGAATGCAAACCAAAGCCAGACTTGAGTTCCGCCTCCTAAAAGCAGGGCTTCAAAAAGCTGGTCTCTCCAGAAATTAAGAATTATGAACTATTGGGCATTTAAACTTTTATGACAAAAAACACATGGTAAAAATATGCACAATGTTTTTGATGTGGTCAGATGAGGGTTCTGAGAAAATGACAGGGGATGTGTCACACTTCTGCACACTCCTCTTCCCCTGTCTCAGGAAAGCGAGACGTTCACCCGCCTCTCTTCCCTTGGGAGAATAGTCAAACACCAAGTTGAAGTAGCGGGCGAACGCCTCGTAATCCTGCTATATGGAATCACGTATTGCAGCCTCAGCTTCTTTGGAGTTCATCCATAATTCATTCACCTCTTTCTCCTGACCGTTCACTGCTGCATGTCACATTGGTCTGTTATCTGCCCTCTACTTCCAGATGTGAGTTGTGAACATAAGAACATATAACGCTGAGTGTAGCTTACTTCTGTGTTACTGGAATGTTAGACATAATCACCTTACAGTAGATTCCAAGGACAGAAGCCTCAGCTCTGCAATGGGGGGTCTTAGTGGAGGCTTCTGATCCTAGTCAAAATTGCAGGCGTTTGATGGACACTTAAAATGGCCAACTGCATAATCTCTTAAAACTTTTAATACGATATACTAAACCGTGAACTTAGAAAACCTACAATTTAATATAAAGCCCCCTGAGTCAGGAAAGCCATTCCATCTCATCTCATCTCATCTTCAACCGCTTATCCGGGGTCGGGTCACGGGGGTAGCAGCTCTAGCAGGGGACCCCAAACTTCCCTTTCCCGGGCAACATTAGCCAGCTCTGACTGGGGAATCCCGAGGCGTTCCCAGGCCAGTGTGGAGATATAATCTCTCCACCTAGTCCTGGGTCTTCCCCGAGGTCTCCTCCCAGCTGGACGTGCCTGGAACACCTCTCTAGGGAGGCGCCCAGGTGGCATTCGTACAAGATGCCCGAACCACCTCAACTGGCTCCTTTCTATGCAAAGGAGCAGCGGCTCTACTCCGAGTTCCTCTCGGATGACTGAGCTTCTCACCCTATCCCTAAGGGAGAGGCCAGCCACCTTTCTGAGAAAACCCATTTCGGCCGCTTGTACCCGCGATCTCGTTCTTTCGGTCATGACCCAGCTTTCATGACCATAGGTGAGGGTAGGAACAAAGATTGACCGGTAGATCGAGAGCTTTGCCTTTCGGCTCAGCTCTCTTTTCGTCACAACGGTGCGGTGAAGCGAATGCAACACCGCCCCCGCTGCTCCGATCCTCCGACCAATCTCCCGCTCCATTGTTCCCTCACTCGCGAACAAGACCCCGAGGTACTTGAACTCCTTCACTTGGAGTAAGGACTCATTCCCTACCCGGAGTAGGCACTCCACCGGTTTCCTGCTGAGAGTCATGGCCTCAGATTTAGAGGTGCTAACCCTCATCCCAGCCGCTTCACACTCGGCTGCGAACCGATCCAGTGAGTGCTGAAGGTCACCGACCGATGAGGCCATCAGGACCACATCATCCGCAAAAAGCAGTGATGTGACCATCAGCCCACCGAACGGGAACCCCTCCCCCCCATGACTACGCCTTGATATCCTGTCCATGAATATTACAAACAGGATTGGTGACAAAGCGCAGCCCTGGCGGAGGCCAACCCCCACCGGGAACGAAACCGACTTACTGCCGAGGACACGGACACAGCTCATGCTTTGAGCGTACAGAGATTGGATGGCCCTGAGAAGAGACCCCCTCACCCCATACTCCCGCAGCACCTCCCACAAAGATCCCGGGGTACCCGGTCATACGCCTTCTCCAGATCCACAAAACACATGTAGACTGGATGGGCATACTCCCAGGCCCCCTCCAGGATCCTTGCGAGAGTAAAGAGCTGGTCCGTGGTTCCCCGGCCAGGACGAAAACCGCATTGTTCCTCTTCAATCTGAGGTTCGACTATTGGCCGAACCCTCCTTTCCAGCACTTTGGAGTACACTTTACCAGGAGGCTGAGGAGTGTGATACCTCTGTAATTGGCACACACTCTCTGGCCCCCTTTTTAAAGAGGGGAACCACCACCCCGGTCTGCCACTCCTCTGGCACTGTCCCAGACTTCCATGCAATGTTGAAGAGGCGTGTCAACCAAGACAGCCCTTCCCCACCCAAAGCTTTTAGCATTTCTGGACGAATCTCATCAGTCCCTGGGGCTTTGCCACTGTGGAGTTGTTTGACTACCTCAGCGACTTCCCCCAGGGAAACTGACGATGACCCTCCATCAGCCTCCAGCTCTGCCTCTGTACTAGAGGGCGTGTAGGTCGGATTCAGGAGCTCCTCAAAATGCTCTTTCCAGCGCCCGATCACATCATCAGTTGAGGTCAACAGTGTCCCATCCTTACTGTACACAGCTTGGATGGTTCCCGTTTTCCCCTTCTGAGGTGCCGAACGGTTTTCCAGAAGCATTTTGGTGCCGACCGAAAGTCCTTCTCCATAGCTTCTCCAAACTTCTCCCACACCCGCTGCTTTGCCTCTGACACGGCAGCGGCTGCAGCCCTTCGGGCCTGTCGGTACCCTGCAACTGCCTCCGGAGTCCCCAGGGCTAGCATATCCCTGAAGGCCTCCTTCTTCAGTCGGACAGCTTCCCTGACCACCGTGGTCCACCACGGTGTTCTAGGGTTACCACCCCTTGAGGCACCTAGGACCTTGAGACCACAGCTCACCGCCGCAGCTTCAGCAATAGAAGCTTTGAACATTGCCCACTCAGGTTCAATGCCCCCAACCTCCACAGGGATGCCTGAAAAGCTCCGCCGGAGGTGTGAGTTGAAGATCTTTCGGACAGGGGCCTCCTCCAGACGTTCCCAGTTCACCCGCACTACCCGTTTGGGCTTACCTGGTCTGTCCAAAGTCTTTCCCCACCCTCTGATCCAACTCACTACCAGATGGTGATCAGTTGACAGCTCTGCCCCTCTCTTCACCCGAGTGTCCAAAACATGCGGCCTTAGATCAGCCGATACGATCACAAAATCGATCATTGACCTTCGGCCTAGGGTGCTCTGGTACCATGTACACTTATGCGCCTCCTTATGTTCGAACATGGTGTTTGTTATATGACCCTTGACGTGTAGCTTAGGAGTGATTCTGATGAGTTCTTGCTCGAAATATTAGTGTGCTGAAATGCAAAGGGAGAAGCTGTCGGTTGATGTAAAATAAAATAGTTTACAGCGTGTCTTTAACACATTGTTTGTTAACAAAGGGAATTGTAATTATGGCATGGGTGTTATATAAGAAAACAAAGTTGCAGTATCAATAAGATACTAGTTTATAAAACTAAGAGCCATTCCAGATCCGTGCAAACAGCAAACAAGGGCTATTTTGTCTACAGTGTCAGCATGGAAATAGTTCCATCATATTCCTTTGCTGCTGAATTAAACGCACAGCACATTCAATCCGTTATTTGTCAATGTCAAGTTTATTTATATAGCACATCTAAAACAACCATGGTTGACCCTTCGTGCTGAACAAGATATCAAATGCACAAAATAAACGCAAATGCAAAAATGTGTAGCAAATGAAAAGGGAACTAACAGCAGCACAGTGAAGGAGATTGGACGTCAAACTGAAAAGTAAAAAGGTGTGTCTTTAGCAGTGACTTAAAGTTCGAATCTGAATTGGTAAACGGTTCTTGAGGATCAGGGCAACCACCTCAAAGGTTCTTTCACCTCTATTTTTGTGCCTGGATCTTGGTACAACCAAGAGCATCAGGTCGGTCGATCTCAGAGCTTTATTTAGATTATGATTGTGCAAATAAGGGGCGCCAAGCCAAACCATTTAAAATCCTAACGGGGACAGGAAGCCAGTGGAGAGAGTCAGGTGTTATGTTCACACTTTCTTTTTCCAGTTAGAAGACGAGCAGCTGCATTTTGTAATAAACCTCAAACAACGAAGGGATGACTGTTCAACACCCATATACAACAAATTACAATAAGTGTGGATAACTTTACAAAAATCTTTGGGAGGGAGATAGGTTTTGAACTTGAGCTAGATGTCTTTACTGAAAAAAGCTAGTTTGAAAACTGAGCTAACCTGCCTATCAAATTTTAGGGAGCTAGAAGAACGACTATGCAAAGACAAGGGGCCCGAGTACACAAGTGATCACCCATCAAGTCAACATGTCCAAATGTAAAAATTTCAGTTTTACTTTCATTTAGTGTAAGAAAGTTTAGGTCTATCCAAGTTTGGATGTCCTGTAAAGGAATATTATTATTATCTCTTATAGAAATGGGGCAGCATGTACGGCAGAAACTTTCTGTCTGCATGTTCTGCATAGGATATCCGTCGTCTGGAACAACTCCACGATCATTCTTCAAGTATCCAAAAAGCTCTCACACTGACAACTTTAGGCGTTTTATCAGTGGATACAGAGCATGGTTGCTCTATCTGCCATTGTCGCTCTCGTGACAGTATGTGCCGGCCGCCATTTTTTGCTGGTGTTACTACGTTTTAGTCAACACGATATCATGAGATTTCGTGAAATAGACAAGATTTGTGACATCCACACGTAAAAGGTATTTTTTTCGTGTCCTGGACACGATTTCCTTGACCGGTTGAAAGCAAGTGTCGTGATTGGTTGACTCAACTTGCATTTCAACTAGGAAGTGGACGTAGCTTGAATTGTAAACGCGACGGATTTAACTTTCTGGAATATAACTCTTTTTATGACTCTAAATATTAAAGGAAAGCCTGACTCTTACTCTTGCCCTAACCTTAACCAATACCTAACATTTCGATTAACTAAATTTTATTAAATTTGTTTAACGTGTTGTTGACCAAAAACATTTGTTGTGCTTTTTTGTGTGTGCGTAACGATTTTCCGTGGAGTCCTAAATATTACGTGTCCTGTACACAAAAAAACTAATCGTGTCCAGGACACGAAAACGAACTTTTACGTGTGCATGTCACAAATTTCCGGTACAAAAATCGTGTCTATTTCACGAAAACCTGTGATATCGTGTTGGTTTTAGTTCCCTTTGCAGTCTGTAGGTTGCACTGGCAATGTTCTTATGAAAAGCAAGTTACGCCTTGCACGCATTATAGATGACAATTTTTGTTTATTTAAACTTTCCCACACTGCTCCGTAAGTGGGCTGACATTTTAGCTTTAGTCTTATTCTACTAGATGCATTGTAGTCTAGAGTTACAGCGCCGCACTGGTCAAATGTACGTTATTGCAGGCACTTAAAATAGGTCCTATTAGATCAGAAGAATTGTCGACAACAAAAATATTTTTCTTGAAAAAAAGAACAATTGACGATGTTGTCGATAACAATGTCTAATCTTTTCAGCCCTACTGCCAGCCTCAAATGAGTGCAGCATGTGTTAAAGTTGTCTGGGAGTGAGGCATAATGGTACCATGCAGTTTGATTTGCCCATGTGACCCCTGGTAACGTGTAATCTGCCACATGGATCAGAAGTCTTAGGCAGCAGGCTGTATGCTAGACAGCTAGCATAGTTGAATCTGTAACATAGCCAGTAGTACGGAAAGCTTTCACCATTGACAACGTGATTCAAACTAGACTGACTAAAAGGGTAGTGTTAATAAAAGCAACCTTATAAAGATAAAGCCTTCTTATTCCAGTCATAAACAAAAGTGACATTAATACATCTTGAAATAGGCCTCCTCAATATTAGCTTCTTTGCCTCAAAGGTGATTACAGTTCCTGAATGAATCACTGATCATAAATTGGATTTAATTGGCTTATGTGAAACCTGGTTCAAGCCTGATGAATTTACCATTTAAAATGATGCCTCTCTTCCTGTTTACACTAGTAATCAAATTACTTCCATGCATCCGGTAAAGGTTGGGGGTTGCTTATATTTTGTCTACACACTATACATTTTCACTCAGTCTTTCAGACTTTTGAAGTTTTACTCAGGAGACTACTGAGGACAGTCTAGAGCTAGAGGCATATTCCTTAGACTCCACGTCATGAATTTAATGTAATCGCAGGGAATTTATGTTCTTGATCCAATTATCTCTCCTCAAATCCTCGTTTAGCAGACCACTGTCTTATCACATTTATCACAGGTGTTTTTTTTGCCTCCTAGGTATGGATATTAAAGAGCCGTAGTATAAACTGTACGACTACAAAAATATTTATTGAAGCACTCTCAGGCTCGCTCGACCTGCTCAGCGGTGATTGAGTTAATACTGTTGCACCGCTAAAATACAAAAGCAATACCCAACAAAAAACTTATACCAATATTGAAAAGCACTTATGTGTGCACGATCAGCACGATATATCTCCAATCTGATTGAAGAATACAAAAATGATCCTACATTTATTTTTGACACAGTTGCAAAACGAACTGAAAAGCAATGTTAAACCAGTGAAGTGCGTCTTTACTTCAGCTGTGATGAATACATGAACTACTTTGATGAAAATTGCAATTGTCTTCAAAAACTAGAAAATACACAGAACAGCCCTGACCTAGAGCCAATGGTGACCCTTGAATCTTTTGCACCTATACAGGTTGAAACATACTCTTGAAACATTTACAAAATGAATAATGAGTTTGAAGTCAAACAATTGTCAACTAGACCCAATTCCAACTAAAATAAATAAACAGCTGCTTCCTGTGCTTTGTTCACCAATGTTGAAAATTGAAATTGAAAATGTGATATTGCAACCTATCCTTCTGTGCTAACCTCACCAAAAGTTGCAGAAATTAAAAAAATCGAACCTTGATCCGGATATATGAAATAATTATCTACCACCCAGCAGAAGATGGCGAATATAATTAATTATATACATATCTAAGCAGAAGAAATATCCATTTGTTTCAAAGTGCCAGCAGCAATATAATCATTAGGGGTTTTAAGAATGGAGTCTACAGTAAGAGAATTGTCTGTCTTTTCTGGTGGGCTCATCCTTAGGGTTGCGATGAACACAAATTCTGCACACACGCTTATTCGGCCCTCCTAGGGGCACTGCAATAACCCAGCAATCTGCGTATGAAAAGGGCTGAAAAATGTTGTCATACAGGTTCTTGACAAGGCCTGTCTCAAGCCACACTCCTGGTTCTCTTTTTTTACATTACTGTTGTCTCATTGTGTAAAACGAAGAATATTGCTGATCAGCTGATCTGTTCCATGGGTTAGGTGTAATTACATTAATTGGGTGTAATTTTCTCAGGCTTTTTTATACCAGAGATGCACTGTGTTGATTTTTTTTCAGACAATGGACTCACAAGGGGTAAATAACTGATGAATAAGAATGAGATGTGCAAAGGGTGAAATAATGAACATTTCATTTTGGCCATGCACACACCCTGGGAGAGAGCAGAATAAATTAAAGGAAAACCTGCACTACTGTTTGTTTTTACCCTACTAGAGATTTTGAATTACTAGAATATTGAATGTTGGTGTCCCAACCTGTTCTTGCGTGTTTACCTTTGACTTGGATTACTAGCATGTGTTTCGGCCTGTTCCTTGACCAAGCTTCCAGCCTCCTCCCTTCGATTGTATAATAATTTTACAACTGCTGCGCTCTGTCTTCGTCCCAACATTGTGTGCCGTGTATTTGTTACTGCAATATGTTTGGGAGAGACACGTTTTGACACGTGTCACATGACGATACACACCTAACCTTATGCAGGATTCATACACCAGGCCTCAATGCAAGGCAGTGACTCTGTATACTCAATAGACTTCCTTAGTTATTTGCCCCGTCCAAACACATATCTGTCAGTAGAGTCCTGCCTTAGGTACTGTATATTCGTCTGCCAGCCCTGTGGGATGCAGACAGACTGCTCTAAATTCTCATCTGGCATTTGACGGAGTAAACACGTGGCCAGATTAGCTCCGCTATTGACAGTGACGTGCAGCATGCCGGCCACCAGAGAGACAAGATCAGCCTCTGGGCTTATGGTACCCTTTAGATAAGGCGACACTGCTAATGCTAGAGCTGATGTTAGACACCAATGGGACGCAGCTCCCTGGGTGTAACGGACGTGAAAGGCATGCCACGTCCAGCTGCCTTTATGATCTGTATTAAATATAGACCTGACATTTCATTGCTTTATTGCTTTTCATCTCCTTGTTCGTGGCAGCAGATGCTATGTTGTTGCTTGTTTGTTAAGATCACTTGCTCCCTTGTTCATCAGACAACATCTGGGACGACCCGAGACTTGACCCGGATTCCGAGCTGCCGTTGGGCTGGCGCACCATCCGGGACACCACTGGTACTTACTACTGGCACGTGCCGACCGGCACAACCCAATGGCAGCACCCGTTGTACGGCAACGAGGAGGACCAGAAGGCCGTCACTGGCATCCCTGCCGTCAAGGTAAGGACATCCAACTTCTAAATTCAGTGCAGTCTCACTGTTTGACTTTGGAACCTGTACACTAGCTACTAACAAAAACAATACTGTATAGTTTCTCAAAAAAACTGACTTATTAATTTGCATGCAACGACTTGCGGCAGAGATTCACATTGTGTTCTGTTTAAACCAGGGGTGGGCAAACTTTTCAGCACAGGGGCCAAATCCAGACTTTCAAATGAAATGTATTTACTTGATCTTCCATTTGCATAATACATCCTGTGGTACTCCTCTTGCCCGGCACAACCTTTAAAACAGGATAAAAATATGTATTCAGTCTGTGTACCATATGTATTTCTTAAATTGTTTACCTAAAAATTCCTGCAGGCACATTATTTAAAAAGAAATGTATTTCACGGATTTAGGAATTGATGAGATTTATGCATATAGTGAGTGGTTGGTTCTATATTACATTGACAGTTTTCATAAAATTGTATTATATAATATTGCAATATATTGCTTTGCTTACAGTATCACAATATTTCAATATATTGAATTGTAACCCCTGTATGGTGATACGTATTGTATTGCCAGATTCTTGCCAATACACAGCCCTGTACACAGAATGTGGTTGCGTCCAAGGATGCTCTAATATTGTCCTTTTTTCAGAGCCCGGAGGCTGGTAGCGGACGTGAAACAAGGCAGAGGCGTACAGAGAGTCCGATGGCCTCCGTAAATGACTGGTACTCCTTCCAAATTCTCTGCAGACACAAGCTAGCACTCAGTCACAAGCACTGTCTTTGTTACAGGATATTTTACAAGGAAACAATTACTCCATAAGATACAACTATCGCCTGCAGATTAGGATGCTTCGAGAGCCCCTTAGAAATAAACAACATTGGTAGATGGTGCAATCAAACAATAGGGTTTGCATGTGGGATGCATTCGATCTTTGGTAATGGGTTTGATGGCAAGACGGCTCACAATGGCTTCACTGGCCTGGTAATGTGGCACACCGCCTTGTGGAATGCTACCCACTTACCCGTTCTCACTCTCCGTGCTGGCACATATGACAGCTATTGCGACTAGGATCTGAAAACGTTTGTTAGGATAAATATAGTAGGTTATAGTGCCTGACGATAAGGCTTAACCATATGCGACACAAACCAGTGTTTAATTATAGATATTTTGCATTAAAGTAGGCCCAGCCTGTTGGGTCAGAAGCCTAGATTACTTTAAATCTGGGATTCTTCATTATATTATTACAGAGCTATATGAAATATTGTTCTGCCCTCTTGCATTTTACACAGAGCTGGCGTAACATTCTCTATTGACAGAGATAGTGGGCAACATTAAAGCCCAATGTACATCGCATCCATAAGTTTCCCGGTCTTTTTGCAGACACAATCTTATCATACTGAGCTCCATTAGGGAGCAAAACAAAAAAGATGAGTGCTCCGGGAATAGCCATCTCCAGTCATTAGTGTTCTGGGGAGTCCGCCTCTGAGGTAATTAGAACAGCTCTCGGTTTTTATCAGTCGCCAAAGTTAGCTGTTTCTGCAGTGTAGTATGTGTAGGGATGGGTTTCGAGACCCCATATTTCTCAAAACCCCAGAAAATCATTAAGGTCCGAGCTTATCAATGTTGCTATCGAATACCACTGGGTCGTGTAATGTAACGTTATGTCTCGAGAGACAACAGTAATTTCATTTAAATCATATCACTAGGTCACAGACATAAATTGATAGTCTTGTAAATATTGAATTGCCAGCCGACCACCTTAAAAATAAAATAAGAATTGAATTGACTCATGCCGTTATTTGCTACATTTCTCTTTCGTTGCTTTGTGCTAAGCGGTCAAAGTAATTTATGTTAGTTATTTTCTTGCAAGTGGGACACAACACCAATGATAAGCGCCTCAAATCTGTGCATCAATAAAAAGAAAAATGCAGTCAATACGACTGTCTTCGAGTGGAAACGCTGCCAACTCCGGTTGCAGACGACTGCTAACCTTAATGAAAGCTAGCTTGTTTCACTAAATAAACGGCCCTCGTTCAGAAAACCATACCTGCTTTAACTGGTCTCGTTTTCCAAAATCCAAATTGACTTACGAGGAGCGAAGACGTCTGACTTCTTCAAATGTATAATAACAGGAAACGGAAAACAACCCATATAATGGTTATCCATTATTATGTTAAATATAATATAACGGTGGCCAGGGGGTACACAGACAAGGGGTACAGGAGACTCACCCTCTACTACCCAAGGTAAGCATTGTGAGCACACCATAACTGTAATGAATACTCAGAGGGACAGGTGTGAGAATCCAATCGCGGAACGCGATGTGTTTTATTAATAAACAGAACGTAAGGCAGTAGAATAGTCAGGCAGGCGTGGGTCGGCAGCGGGAGATCAGAGGTAGTAGAAGGTACAGGAGGATCAGGCGAGAGCGACGTCGGTAAGGCTGGCACGGGAACGGTCCACGGGAATCACTGGGATATACAGAACAAGGTTAGGCAGAGACGTAAGTAACACAACAGGCCAGGGTCTGGTACACGGGAAATCTTCTTAAGTTATCTCTAGTAAACGCTCAGTAGGTCGGATGAACGAACAATACCTCGCACAGGCTAATGGGAGGGAAACCCCTATATACTCTGCCTGATTGCTCTCAGGTGTGATCAGAACTCAGGTGAGTTAGTTCGGGACTGATTTCTTCCTGATGATTGGGGAGCTGTCAGACCCGGCATAGAGGAGGACAAACCTCTGCTTCTTACAATAACTTTCTCAAGTCTCCATTGTTGACATTAATAAGCCAATTAAGGGCTTCTACAGTACAGTGCAGCCTGATGTTACCACTAAAGATTGTTTGTTGATAAAGACATCCTTAAGTTGATCAAAATCGATCAAAATTAACATCAAAGGTAATCTTTAATGTCATTTGACTGTGCTGGTCATTTCCACCACAGGGTCTCCTGGGACGATTATAATCACTGCACCTTGATGGATTCTGACCCCAAGGTAGGCTTTGATGTTGTCAAAATCCCCCTTTTTCTGCACACACACCAAAAATGTACTGTCTAACAACATCCAGATGTTTAATTAACATCAGCTTGTGGTAAAACATTTTTGCTCCTCAAGAAAATATTCACAAAGCTGATAAAGTGACTTATTTTATGCGTGAGACTTTTAAAATCATAACTCTGCTGCTAACCCAATAGTTTTTGGTCCAAGCTGCTTTCAGAGATTATAGACCATTTCCACTAAAAAGATGTGAACGTAATCTCTTAGAAAAGGAACAGTATTGATTTACAGTTAATACATGTGTTGTATATAGAAGCATAATGTTGGTTTGTTCCAGCGGATACACTTAATACTTCTGTTGTCTAAAAGCCCAGCATGGTTACAATCTAGGAGCAATTATCTTGTGACCTATGAGGAACACACATTTATGTGCATAGAGTATGTTCATACAATCCCTACTCTATTTTCTTCTTGTTCACCCTCCACACCTTTACCTTCACCCCTCCTTTCCCCTGGGTATGGCGATCCTCTGCAGTGTTTTGCCGTTCGCTCCCTGGGCTGGGTGGAAATCCCAGAGGAAGACCTGGCCCCGGGGAAGAGCAGCTTGGCCGTCAATAACTGCATCCAGCAGCTGTCTAGCAGCAAAGCAGAGGCACCTGATGCCCTGGGTGCCTGGGGAGAGGTGAGAGGAGTTGGTGGGGGAGGAGTTTAGAGTACCTGAGATAATGGCTAACTGAGGTATGATAATGATTATACTTATAGATTAAGCACATATATTACCTATCCTGCCTCCAAAACATATTTTGTAAATGTCAAATGTCCCATACTTCATACTTTACCAGGTACATTCTAAAAAACAATAAAAAACAAACGAAAATGTATGTAAAATTTGGATTTGGGTCCAAAAGTTGACCTGAGTTTGGCAGGCCAGGTTACCTCCACCACCCGACAGAGCAGTCTCATTTCATTTCTGCCGTCCTCAGGGCCAGGAATTGATGATGGTACTGAAGAAGGACACCCTTAGCCTGATGGACCCAGTGGACCGCAGTCTTGTCCACTGCCAGCCAATCATCAACATCCGCGTATGGGGTGTGGGCTGCAACAACGGCAGGTGGGCCAACCTGGGGTCCGTATGGGCAAATACTCATGTCCTCTCGGTTTCTTATGGTCAGTTGTTTTTCAACATTTGGTCATCTCTGTGGTTTACAGGGCCGAATTATTGCACTGGTTTACTGGCAGTGGTTAAATTGGGATTTGGGAGTTACTCCGACATAGGAAGAAAAAATATATAACCTGTATTTTTAATTATATAAATTATTAAATTATAGTGTGTGTTTGTAAAACAAATAAATAGAATGATATTGGTCTATGTTTTTTTTTAAATACAGTCTCTTAATGGTATAAATGTACAGAGGAGATTTAGTAGGAAGATGCAGAGAAATGAAAAGCCTGACTTTTTTTCTAAACCTGAATCTGGCCCTGGTAGATTAGTTGAGATCCATACAGATCAGAAATATAAACTTTCATTTTGAGAAGTCCCAGCAGGACCTAATGCTGTTATAGGCTGTTCTAAGAGATATTTTAAAAGACTTTTAAAAAAGACATTTAAAAAGAAAAACAGTATAATAGGGTGTAACTGACTGACAGAAGTACATTGTTATAATTTGGTAAACCGATGCTCCTGGGTTCTTGAGTCAAAAACAATTTGCCGTGTAAAGTTTTGATAACATGGAAATATTTCATTATGAGAATAAAGTAATTTACTGATATTGTTTTTCAATGGGCTACGGCACCCTGTGGTAAGGTTGGCTTCAGGGTCCCAGATAATACACTCCGATAATGTTGAGTGGATCTGAGGGCGCTCTTGCCAGGGAGAATTGAGGCATTGACCTGATCATGGTGTCAGCGGTGCTACATTTCAGATAACCGGCTGAGTAGAATTGATGAGGCCTGAAGAAAGAAACGTGATGTGGGTAAGCTAGGAGACCGCATTTGACAGACCCCAGCCGTGACTGAAACTACTGGGAATGAGTCAGAATATCGATTACACACAGGTGTAGTTGTGAGCCAATGCCAGCGATTTGTCTCCTACTGACAGTGGTTGTAATAATTCACTTTCTTTCTTTTTTACTGCCACTCATGAAAACAGAGACAGGTAATAATCACCCTTTTCTTGGTCGACTAGTTTGCTGTTGACGTGCCATTTGTGCCAGTTTGCATCGTGATTTGAAAGCTCATTGCCTCATTAGTCTCTGCGTAATCATGCTGTGTATTGTCTCATCTAATATGTAGTGTGCTTCTGTTAATATGCTACTGTACTGTACAAACAAAATCTCTCGTGCTGCATGTTTAAAGATACCCTCTCTGTTTCTTCCTCAAACTCCGGCGAACCTTAATTCTTATTCAGTGTTAATCCTAAGCATCCTTGTCTCACAACAAATTCCTATTCTGCACTATTCTACACTGTCTGGCTGTGCTCTCAAATGACTACGTTAGATAATAGGCGTATCAAGCAACACTCTCACAATGGTTCATTTCCCTGAAGTGAATTCAGCTCTGACTGCTGTCTTCATTATTTTGATCTATCAATGCAGAAATGTGTGTCTCTTTATAAAGACTGTGGGATGAACAGAGAGATGAAACAAAAACAGTTACAGCTAAGACCAGGAAGTTAACCCGATTAGGAGGCCAGTATATGCCCTATTATCCACTTAGCTAGACTTGACTAAATTAATGAGTTGAATGGGCATTTTTTGATAAACAGACCAGGGGGGCTTGTTGGGTTGTGTCCAAATGAGCATCCTCCTCGTGCCTCAGCCGATACTCCCTTCTTTCTCCGGTGCCAGCTAGTGTTAAGCTGCAAAGTCGCACCCGCTATGACAAATACTTCCACGTGTACTGTTCACCTAAAGTTTTAAACTGTATTACACCAAAACAAAAGACATTGATTATGTGTCATAAAACAGCTTTCATTCCCCCGTGAACAGAATATAGAGACACAGACACATATTACTATCCTTGGGAGGACCACAATAAAGAATTCCAGAATATATTTTCACCCACTTCTCAATATAACCCGAAACTCAATTCTAGCTTTTACCCTAATCCTAATTAGCTATCCATGCTCTGATGTTTTTAACTAGCAAGTGTAGTTAAACAAGTTATTTCACACCCACACACCAACCAACACACATTGCTTACATAATGCTGTGTAGACAGACCGGAGGACATGCTTAGTGGAATGCGCTGACTGGCAATCGGTTTGAGTGGTTCCCTGAAATGTAATATCGGCCGGTTGTTGACCGTTGATGAAGTGAAGGTCATCTTTTA
Source organism: Dallia pectoralis (assembly GCA_029465975.1). Lineage (NCBI taxonomy): Eukaryota > Metazoa > Chordata > Actinopteri > Esociformes > Umbridae > Dallia > Dallia pectoralis. The sequence continues at coordinate 9,719,913 of CM055747.1, read as the reverse complement.
TATCCTGCATCATTTACAGTGTTCAATAATTTAGAGACTGTGCAGTGTCATCTGCACATTCTGATGCAGCAAAGTTGAGGCCTGGATAAGATTGTTTCATGTGGCCTTTATTGTTCATGGTGGCCCAACGCCTCACTGAGAAACTTTTGTGCTGGACTTTTCTTTAATATGTCACTTGTCTTTACATAAAATGAATAGGTATGTTATTGGTCAAGCTTAGCTCTGAAGGAGTTGAGTGATTTTGTTGTTTTTCGACACAAGTGAAATTGGTACTGTTATATATGGTGTATGCTTGATATTTCTGTGAAGACAAAAACAAGCAATGTCTCCTAATTGTGCCTTAAACATGGTTATGTAGAGATGCTCTAGACAGACATTATAATTTATTTATTAAAATAAATGAAATTTATGGACAATCTTTTGAAAAAGTGGTGAAACTGTTACTTTTATTTAAAAGGAGTATGTAAACCGGGTTGGCTGAATATATAAGGCCTTCTTTTCAACTTTTTTCTAGAAAAATATTGGTTATTTAAACCTGCTTTATATTGGCAAAAAATGTAACTTCGTCTGAAGAAATTACAATTTATTATCCACCCTTTAACTTCACATTTAGTTACAGATTATAAATTATATTTATAATTGACCGAAATTATTTTTGCCATCAATCTAAACATAATATCCAATTAGGAGAGGATTACTACTTTTTAAAACCAAATTCTTGTACGTAAGTATTCTGACCCTTCATTCATGATCCCAGCGTTGTTGTTTTTTTTAGACGTACCTCTAACAGGGCTGTTTTTTACATATTCTTCTACATAGATCCTCTCAGGCTCAGTATGACTGGATGGGGAGTGTATGTACACTGTAATCTTCAGGTCTTCCCACAGATGTTCAACGGGATTCAATTAGGGAACCTCTGTGTATTTTGTGTTCCCAATCCCAACCATTGTCCTAGTCTTCGCCTCATAGAAGCACCTTAATTATTGGATCATGCTCCTACCACCATGCCCTACTGAAGGAATTGTATTAGCAGGTGTCACGGCCGTAGGGTGTAGTGCAGGTAAAAGCCATGTGCAGAGCCAGGTAATCCGTTCAATTAGGTTTATTAAAGGACAAACTCAAACAAACCGAGTACGGCGAACAGACACAAAACTGTTAACTAGAAATAATATTGCGCATACACAGCGACTTACGAAACATTCAAATAACAGCACGTCTTCTAATACATATAACACTCACCTCTACAAACAATGTGACATGGAAACAATGAACAGCAAACAGTGACATCTAGGCAATCCCTTTATAACCCAGTGATTACAAATCCCCAACAGCTGTAACCAACATAAACCAGGAAGTGGGCACCCGAAACCAGACAGTGCAGTACCCTAACTCACCACTCGTGACAGTACCCCCCACTTAAGGCTAGCTCCCAGATAGCCAACAACAACCAACATTAACAACAACACACAAAAAAAACAAGGGAGCAACAGGCAAGGACCCACTGTCACACCCAAAGGGTTAGTCCCAGACAGCAGGTCCAGCCCTTAAAGGGCCTTGGTGGCCCGATCGCCGTCTTGTGCGGCAAGGCTTCCGCCATCTTGGTGGACGTGGCGGCGGCCATCGTGGTGGACGGGGCGGCGGCCATCGTGGTCGGCGTGGCGGCGGCCATCGACGTGGGCGTGGCGGCGGCCATCGACGTGGGCGTGGCGGCGGCCATCGACGTGGGCGTGGCGGCGGCCATTTCAGGCGGCGTGGCGGCGGCCATTTCAGGCGGCGTGGCGGCGGCCATTTCAGGCGGCGTAGTCTCCGCCATTTCAGGCGGCGTAGTCTCCGCCATTTCAGGCGGCGTAGTCTCCGCCATTTCAGGCGGCGTAGTCTCCGCCATATCATGCGGTGACGCTCTGGGAGCTCTGGCAGGCGGTGACGCTCTGGGAGCTCTGGCAGGCGGTGACGCTCTGGGAGCTCTGGCAGGCGGTGACGCTCTGGGAGCTCTGGCAGGCGGTGACGCTCTGGGAGCTCTGGCAGGCGGTGACGCTCTGGGAGCTCTGGCAGGCGGTGACGCTCTGGGAGCTCTGGCAGGCGGTGACGCTCTGGGAGCTCTGGCAGGCAAGGACGCTCTGGGAGCTCTGGCAGGCAAGGACGCTCTGGGAGCTCTGGCAGGCAAGGACGCTCTGGGAGCTCTGGCAGGCGGTGACGCTCTGGGAGCTCTGGCAGGCGGTGACGCTCTGGGAGCTCTGGCAGGCAAGGACGCTCTGGGAGCTCTGGCAGAGGAAGCAGATGACACTCCGGAAGCTCTGGCAGGCAGGGACGCTCTGGGAGCTCTGGCGGAGGAAGGAGATGACACTCCGGGAGCTCTGGCAGGCAGGGACGCTCTGGGAGCTCTGGCGGAGGAAGCAGATGACACTCCGGGAGCTCTGGCAGGCAGGGACGCTCTGGGAGCTCTGGCGGAGGAAGGAGATGACACTCCGGGAGCTCTGGCAGGCAGGGACGCTCTGGGAGCTCTGGCGGAGGAAGGAGATGACACTCCGGGAGCTCTGGCAGGCAGGGACGCTCTGGGAGCTCTGGCGGAGGTAGCAGATGACACTCCGGGAGCTCTGGCAGGCAGGGACGCTCTGGGAGCTCTGGCGGAGGAAGGAGATGACACTCCGGGAGCTCTGGCAGGCAGGGACGCTCTGGGAGCTCTGGCGGAGGAAGGAGATGACACTCCGGGAGCTCTGGCAGGCAGGGACGCTCTGGGAGCTCTGGCGGAGGAAGGAGGAGCCCCTCAGGGCACTCACACTGGAGTGGGAGGAGCTGGTCCGGGCACTCACGTAGAGGAGGGAGGAGCCGCTCAGGGCACTTAAGCAAAGGTGGGAGGGGCTCATCTAGGCACTCACCCTGGAGTGGGAGAGGCTGGTCCTGCAGGGTGAACCACACCCCCCACCATCTCCTTATCACTCCGGGCGGCTGGCACTCCAGGCCCTTAGGTGGTCTCTGGGCCCTGGAGGTTGGTGGCCGGAAAGGGTAATCACCCGGCTGGAGCTGGGGTTGTTGCTGCAGCTCCATGGCTTTTGCTGGCCCTGGCTGCAGCACCGGAGCAGTGGGGGGCCGCTGTTGCAGCACCAGGGTCGTGGGTGTTCTCTCCGCGGACCTCCGTGAACACCCCGTTAGCTCCCCCCCCAAAATTACTTTGGGGCGCCTCCAGGATGTCCTCTTGCCTTCATAGAAGGCCCGCGGACCCATTGTCACTGACCCTGAATGCTGCAAAGATGGTTCATATACAGCATACGGCCGGAGACGTAGCCACCGCTCCTGTGGTGTCTCCGGCCGATTCCACTCCCACCGCTCCGTGGGGTGACGGTGAGCTTCATCCGACGGGGCGCTATAGCTTGCCCCCCCGCAGAATCCACTCACCGTCCGACTCTGCTGGCTTCGGTGGCTGTTCATTCTGTCACGGCCGTAGGGTGTAGTGCAGGTAAAAGCCATGTGCAGAGCCAGGTAATCCGTTCAATTAGGTTTATTAAAGGACAAACTCAAACAAACCGAGTACGGCGAACAGACACAAAACTGTTAACTAGAAATAATATTGCGCATACACAGCGACTTACGAAACATTCAAATAACAGCACGTCTTCTAATACATATAACACTCACCTCTACAAACAATGTGACATGGAAACAATGAACAGCAAACAGTGACATCTAGGCAATCCCTTTATAACCCAGTGATTACAAATCCCCAACAGCTGTAACCAACATAAACCAGGAAGTGGGCACCCGAAACCAGACAGTGCAGTACCCTAACTCACCACTCGTGACAGCAGGTAATGAGCGGGTTCTTGTTTTCTCCAGACAGTGCTTAGCATTCAGGTGAAAAATGTCACTTTCATCTAGATACTCTATAATAAAAGGCCGCAGAGATTGTTGTTTTTCTGGTAGATTATCCCATCTCTGCAGAGAATCTCTGATGCTCTCTTGGAGTTACGGTGATAGTAGGTGAATCGGCAGGAGGAACCAGGCACAGGAACAGATAGCGTTCGAGTTGTCTTTTTAATTCACAGACCAACGTACTGAACGCAGTAGAGCGCATAACACTATAATGTCAATTCCTCAAACACAATGCGTCGCAGCGCACTCAGCAGCTAAATATAAGTCTTTCACTAAGACTGGGTTAACATGCTCCTTTAGAGAGCTCACAAGAGAAACACACGTAACATATAACAATTCCACACAAAGACAAGACCAAACGCTGGGAACTTAAGTACTCCTCTAATGAGAAGATGAACACCAGGTGTAGTGATGACGAGACTGAACAAGGAGTGCAGGGGGGGAGGAGATTCAGTGATGACTAATAAGCCGCAGAGGACGACCGCCGAAAGCTGCCACACCATCAGCGGGAGTTCTGACAGGAGTGGACATTAGATTCTTGGTTTTGCCCAGTTACTTTGTTTGGCCAGACAGCCAGCCAGATCTTGTAACCTGTATATTACATTTATACATTTTACTATGTTACATTCTATTAAATTATGAGCAAAACGATCTAAAAGTTGGCTAAATTAAACGGAATAGCTATCTCTTTTTATTTTAATGAACTATGATCATGGAATAAGTTCAGATCTAGCCAGCTACTTTAATCATTTAAAAACACAATATTTTGTGATGTGTTGGTGGCCATACATAACGCTAGCCCCGATGCTAATTTCAGCAAAGTAAACAATTAATGCAAAATATTTTAGCAAAATACATTTGTATTTTCACAGATTTCAGCAATTTTCCTTCAGATTTTTTATTAACACTTATTTTATGTTAAAGAGTAGGGATGCACCGAATATTCGGCCACCGAACATTTTCTGCCGAAAATGGCCCAAAAGGGCATTTTCGGTTTTCGGCCTAAATACTTTTATCACCGAAAAAATACGGCCGAAATATGTTGTGATCTATACGGATCCTCTGCACTTCATCGCGACTGTACTTGATCCGCGTTATAAAGACCATTACTTGGATGCAGAAATAAAGCAGCGCGCACGAGAAATGATCCAGGCGGCGATGGATGCGGAGAACCCGCGTGGAGACGGAGCAGTAGCGCACGGAGCAGTAGGGCACGGAGCAGTAGGGCACGGAGCAGTAGGGCACGGAGCAGCAGCGCACGGAGCAGCAGCGCACGGAAAAAAAGACTGGTCTCTCTGCACTAGATGAGGGGCATGCACCCTCGTTGTCTGATATGTTCAGTGAAATCCTGCAAGAAAGTGCCTCACATGGGCGTAGGTTTAGGGGGGGACGCTGGGGACATGTCCTCAACAACATTTTAACATGACTAAATTGTCCCCACCAATATTTTAGCGAACTCCGTTATGAGTTTGTGAAGCGATTTGGGTCAATTCCGACCGCAGCGCCAAGAGGATGGTACTAGAAACGCCGTAATTTGATTGGCTAAAAAACCTAGGGGAGGGGAGTTATCTGACACGCTATAAGTACACAGGATAGTGACTGAAGACAACGGTAAAGTTACCAGTGCTTTCTGTTAATACATACCCGATAGAATCATGCAGTCACAATAAACAGTGGAAATGTTTCCTGTGTATATTTTGCTTATGTAATGTGGCCTATTTGGGATATCCCATTAGTAGGGGCGGAGTAGTGGCACCACCGGGTCGCTACAATATATTGAATCTGACAAACAGCATTACCATCTAAAAGTTGAACGCCAGGTACTACATAATGATTTTTGCCTGCACATGGATATGCTAGTTAAACTTTAGAGTAGTATAAAAGCAACAGGCTATTGTCTCAACTAAACGCAAAAATAATCACATTATTCTCAGTAAAAGTTCACTTGCCGGAGGGGGAGAGATGTCCCCACCAAAGCTGAGACCAAACCTACGCCCTTGGTGCCTCATATCCATAAATGCAATGGTACTAATAATTGGCATAATTTGTTTCGGTTTTCGGTCTTGGTTTCCTCTTTTTCGGTTTTTGGTTTCGGCCAAGAATTTTCATTTCGGTGCATCCCTATTATAGAGGATACCTTTAGGGGTATGATACAAGTAAAATTGCCTTTGTTGCAATATGTCGGAGGTCAAGTTATTACTGGACTACTTCTATGAAATTTCACCGTCACACTTCATGCTGATATAGCGAAACAGCTTTTTAGCTAGACGAGAAATCTCGTCACACTCAATAATGTGAGATCTCGTGGCCAGCCATTGTAACTAACTGATCGTTCCTAATGACCTGCCTGGTTAAATGAAGGTCAAATGAAAAGCAAGAGTCTTGGCAGTTCTAAACTTATTCCATTTCACAATGATGGAGCCCATGGTGCTTCTGGGGACTTTCTATGCTTTAGCAATTTATAACATTCCTTAGATCTACACCTTGACACAGATCTTCAAGGTTTGCTGAGAGTTCCTTGGACTTCATTACTTGGTTTTTGCTCTGTGAAGTGTGTTGTTCTAAATTATGTATAATCAAAAGAAATTGACACAGGTGGAATCTAATCAACTTCTAGACATATCTCAAGGATGATAAAAGTACATAAGACGCATCTGAGCTTATTTTGGAGTGTCAAGGTAAAGGGTCTGAACGTAATTACATGACAATTTTATTTTTTAATTTTCAATAATTTAGCATGTATATCTTAAAAGTGTTTTGACTTTGTCATTGTAGTATTGTATGTGGCACAAATCAATTCATAAATATGACTTAATAATCACTTTCTGCAGTATTCGGAATTGGTGATGCAGTTATGTAGTAGATTCTTTGGATTTGTTCAATCTGTACATATGGAAAGCTGTTAACAGTAATTTGATACAGCCAGTTTGTATCTAATAATAAGCTAATAAGGGGAGAAGCATGAGGTCACATTGTGTTCTGTTACTGATATCATCAATATATTGAGGGTCTGCCCTGTTTTCAGCGCCCGGTCACTTGGTAGTTTGATGTTTGTGCATTTTTAACTGACAAAGTGCAAAAACAGCAAAACCATTGATTTCTTACATGGAATTTATATCCATTTTACACAGCATTAGATGTCATGTAACACATTTTTCCACACAACATTAAATGCAGTTCAGTGTATTAATCTGCGGTGTTCTCTTTGTTAACAGAGACTTTGCCTTTGTGGCTAGTGACAAAGACACATGTATGCTGAAGTGCCATGTGTTTCGCTGCAGTGCCCCAGCAAAAACAATCGCCATGACTTTACACAAAATGTGTTCAAAGGTACCCCGTACAATCGCCAATGTCACTTTTTGGCCACCGTAGTAGATCATTTTAGAGTGTTGCTGGTGTAAATTATGTATATTTTGGGTTCAGATCATGGAGGAGAAAACCACTGGAAGCCCATCTATGGCCCGCTCCCTCACCATGGAGAGTATCTCCCCAGAAGACCTCCCACATCAAGGTACAGAAACCTGGCCAAACTCAGAGCCCAAAAAACCCTGCAGTTAAATAACCTGTTTGGATTTTCTGACTGGATCAATGCATTGTTTACTGTAAACTTCAGAATATGGCAGTAGTTATGTAAATCATTTGATGATGTTTTTGCTCCAGTGGACTTCCTGGATGCGATGAGGCAAAGGGTGCAGAAGTTTGAGGTGCAATACATCGGAAATCTGCCCGTCTCCAGGGCAATGGGTTGGTTAATGTATTATATTCTCATCTATGTGTTTACCGAACACTGCAGGATTTGAATAACACATTTGTAAGATATCGTTATCGTTGCTTTGTGAATCTCACTGAGACTTGTTTAAAAGCAAAAAAACAGATGTCTTCTATGTAATATATATGCTCAGAGAACAGAGGTAAATCTCTTTCCAATAAAAACCTTAAGAATAAGTGGAGAACAAAGGTTCAGCAATAACCACCAGACTCACTAACATTTGAAATCGGAATAATTACAAACCAGAGGACAGCAGCTCCTTATCCTCCATACGAACGCTGAGTCATGTTGCGTACTTGACAGCCAGCGCTAACTAGCTCTCAGGTTCACTACGTCAGTTGGTTGCCACAAGCCGCAGTCTAGTGATAAACCATAGCACAGCATTTTGTCAGAAACCAAAGTATTCATTACAGGCTCCGAACAGTAGCATCGATCAAGGTGCCCTGGCTGCTGACCGTCCTAAAGCCCGCAACCACACGCATTATGTCAGCGATATAATGGTACAATGAGTTGTTCTTGTTAATGATACATTTTTTTCTTTTTTGAGATTGTTACTCGATGTGATCATGTGTTCAATCACTGGAAGGTTGTTTAATAATAGCCTGTGGTACAGAGAGTGGACCCAGTCTCAGCCTGACCCTGGTTTTACTTTTAGAGAAGCTTTTCTAAGTTGCTGCATGTGTGCGTGTGTGATGCTCTGGCAGGAATGGAGGTGTTGAACCGGGCCATCGAGAGCATCATGAACACATCCGACAGCGACGAGTGGGAACCAATCGTCATTCACATCTCTGATACTGTGCTGTCGCTCTGGAAAGGAGAGGTGAGAAGTGCCCACTTATACTAAAACATGAATACGTGTTTGTATAATTGCTCCACTTTTTCCTCCCGTTTGTCCCTTTGTTAGAAATCTCTCTCTCTCTCTCTCTCTTCATTCTCTTTGTCCTCCTTTTCTCTGTTCCGTTGTCTGGGACTTCTCTACCAGGAAGGAGATGATCCATTCTGGGAATGTCAAGTGCGTTACCTGACTTTTCTGGGGGTGGGCCATGACACGCACACCTTTGCGGTGATAGTGGACGGTGGGACGCAGCGTTTTGAGTGTCATGTCTTCTGGTGCGAGCCAGACGCCGGGGTCCTCTCTGAAGCTGTGCAGGCTGCGTGCATGGTGAGTGAAGCCATTGGTGGAGATTTAGTGAACAAAATGGCTTTGGTGCTGTGGCGAATCGAGCATTTCTTGATATTTATAGACAGAATAGAATAGACCAATATTGTCAGTTGTACAACTGAATGCCTTCAACTGAAATGTGTTCTCTGCATTTTACCCAACCCTGAGGTGCAGGGGGCAGCCCTAATCAGTTACCTGATTTGACTTCCACGTCACGGCGCCCGGGGAGCATTTTAGGGTTAACTGTCTTGCTCAAGGACAGAACGACGCGGTTTTCACCTTGGTGGTGGGGGGATTAGAACCAGGGACCTTCGTCAATGGGAAGTTGTAGATACAGCTAAAGGATGTAATAGTGCAATGACTCATCTATAGTATCTGACTTGGTAAGAAAAGTGAGGTCATTGCAGAACATGGTTCCATTGCGCCCCCTACAGGTCCAGTACCAGAAGTGCTTGGTGGCCCAGACTCCACCGCCCAGGTCCAAAATGTGGCGGGCGGGTTCCAAGGTCAGGCGGGCCAATTCTATGGACAGCTCCACTTTCTCGGCTCCCTATCACCAAGGCCTTTCCCCACCCAAGGCTGGCTCCACCACTGCCAAGAAGGGCATGCTGGCGTTTTTTGAGACTTTCCGAAATAAACAGTCAGCCGTTTCCACACCCTAACAACCATAGAGTGAGCGAGGGAGTGAAGGGGACTTGGGTAAACAGAGAAAGGGCAAATACAATTTTGGAGAAAGGTATAACAATATGTTGAGGGCGTGAAACACAAATGTAACGACAGATGTTTAATCAGCCATTAGAATGTAGAGATTGATGGACAGCTGAGCTTAAATTATATTATGTCAAAAGGGGATGGCCCAATTTTTTTTTTTGACAAATCACACTTGGTGCGCTTCTGTTGATGTACAACATATCTTAACTACGCTGGTTTGTTTACAGTTTTAGACAATAACATTGAGGTGCTGTACTTTGACATTCTTTCCTGTCAAATAATGTTTTAAGTTATTAGGATATACTAAACTTGTACATTAAGGGCAAAATGACATCCAAAACAGAATAGTGAGCCCCGCATTTGAGTGGAACATAAAGTAGCAAAAAGGTTTGTGCAATAATTGAGAATTCTTTTTTTGGAACTGTACATCTGCAAAATGTAACTGTGACATTATTCTTGTACAGTAAATGTAGCTGGATAGGTTGTATTAACACATTAATACTCAGTTTAGTCTAAAGTATCTTTTAACTTCTGATCTAGTTTTCACCAGAGTGTCAACATAAGGTATATGCTCCTGACAATTGAAAACAAATGCCTTTCAGTTCTCCTAATGTATGATTGTGCATCATGAATTCTGCATCACTGTATTCTCTCAATATCAAAATGTTCAGTCTCAAGTTAGACCTGATGGAAATTATATCACTCTTTATTCTCCTAATATTAAAAGTTTTTTTTCCAATCAGACATAGCAAAGTTCTAAAGCAAACCAAATAAGTCCAATTAGATGTTAGATTTGTTCCAGCTTTTATGATAAAGCATACTTAAACATTCTCTTAAGCAAAAACTCAGCAAAAATGCCAGTAATAATGACCTTTTCATTAGAGAGGAAATAAAGGTGTTTTAACATACGTTCTGTTCTGTAAAACAGAATTAGGTACACAACACAAACGCTTTGAATATGGAAAAGAAAAAAGTATTGATTTTCAAATGCGTGGACAGAGTGTTATTTGAATCTATTATTTAACTTGATGGCCCCCAACGCTCCACAGAAGCAGTGCATGTGTTCCCACACCCTCTGGAATGAAATGCTTTGCTTGGGTACTTAACATGCCATCAGTGATGAAAATCTAAATACTGACTCTCATATGTAAAGTGAAACTGAGTAAATTACTTACTAAAGTTTAAATGCAATTGCTGTTGGAGAACATTTTTACTTACAGACAAAAAAATTAATTCACTTATTATTATCATGGGTGAGGGTTCTTCACGAAATGCAAATGTATTTGCACTGCATTAAATGAAAAATCCAATGGGTTTGCAACAGTTCTGGGTTTAATGCATGTTGAAATTCAAAGTCATTAGACTTTAGGCAATCAAAAAGAATGGCACTTCAGAGATGCCATGCTAAATACTACTGTTCTATATCTGCTCATTTTACCCAGTTTGAAATATGTAGAACAAACTAAAACAACTCAGGTTTCTTCATTAATCGAAGGATCATGTCAAAGTTGAAAAAATTAAGTAAGAGTTTTGCTGCAGAAGTTTACAGCTTTGCTGTAAAATAACATGGACTGAGAAGTTATAGAAGTTATATCCTTGCTATCCAGGAGAATTTGTGAAAGAAAATGTCTTAAAAAATGTTATGTAGCATCTTGAGATTTTTTTTCTCTGCTAGTAAACTACTAGTAAAAACTCTCTATATTTGCAGTACTTTAGCACAAAATAAAATAGGATGTCATGTAAAGCCTTTTTTTAAATGATAATTATATTGCACGGCTGTACCTAAATGGGTTCAAATTGCTGTGGTCAATGATGGACTAATAAATTGCTTAGAAATCCTCATTTCTGTTTTCTGTGTGGTCGATTAATCTTCTCTTACAGATAACATATTATGTTATTATGTTATATGTTTAATCAAGTTTCACTATCCAGAATCTGTGAACAGCTTTACAGGTAGTTATACTCTGATCAGTATATCAGAATAATTAAGTAATTTACACTACATATGCACACTATTTTACTGGAGTTTGCTCTTAATTACTTCAATGTAAATGTGTGTATATATAGGAAACGTTCATGCAACTATATACAGTATCTCAAAAAAGTGTGTACACCCTTCATATTTTTGTAAAGATATTTAATCATATCTTTTCATGTGAAAACACTAAAGAAATGACACTTTGCTACAATAAGAAGTAGTGAGTGTACAGCTTGTATAACAGTGTAAATTTGCTGTCCCCTCCAAATAACTCAACACACAGCCATTAATGTCTAAACCACTGGCAACAAACGTGAGTACACCCCTAAGTGAAAATGTCCAAATTGTGACCAATTAGCTCTTTTCCCTCCCCGTTGTCATGTGACTCGTAAGTGTCATAACGTCTCGGGTGTGAATTTGGAGCAGGTGTGATAAATTCAGTGTTATCATGCACACACTCACACTGGTTACTGGAAGTTTAGTTTTTCATGGTTGACCAAAGAAGTTGAGTGCACGTGCTCAGCGTCATATGTCTTTAAGAAATAGACGTATGAGTGCTGCCAGCATTGCTGCTGAGGTTGAAGGGGTGGTGGGTGGGGGGTCACCCTGTCAGTGCTCAGACCCTATGCCGCACACTGCATCAAATTGGTCTGCATGGCTGTCGTCACAGAAGGAAGCCTGTTTGCATAAGAAAGCCTGCAAACAGTTTGCTGTAGACAAGCAGACTAAGGACATGGATTACTGGAACCATGTCATGTGGTCTGATGAGTCCAAGATAAACTTATTTGGTTCAGATGGTGTCAAACGTGTGTGGCGGCAACCATGTCATGGTCTGGGGATGCATGAGTGCTGCTGGCACTGGGGAGCTACAGTTGATTGAGGGAACCATGTGACATACTGTGACATACTGAAGCACAGCATGATCCCCTCCCTTAGAGACTGAGACGCAGGGCAGTAATCCAACATGATAATGACCGCAAACACACCGGCGATGGACTGGACAAGCATGTCTCCAGACCATTGAGCATCCGTGGTTTACACATTAATGGCTGTGTGTTGAGTTATTTTAGGGGGACATCAAATGTCCACTGTTTATGCTGAAGGGCACAGGGAATGTTAAAAGGTTTCACTCTTTTATGGGGTATGTATTAACAGAAAGCACTGGTAACTTTACCGTTGTCTTCAGTCGCTCGCTAGCACACACCTGCTTGATTTCACTTTCTTGTGGACTTGGTTCCAGTTAACTCCTCCCTCTAGGTTTTTTAGCCAATCATATAACACGTTTCTAGTACCGTCCTCCTGGCGCTGGCGATTGGAATTGATCCAAATAGTAGCACAAACTCGGAGTTCGCTAAAATATTGGTGGGGACAATTTGGTCATGTTAAAGTATTGGTGGAGACAATTTGGTCATGTTAAAATATTGGTGGGGACAATTTGGTCATGTTAAAATGTTAGTGGGGACATGTCCCCAGCGTCCCCCCCTAAACCTACACCCTTGAGCTGTACACTCTACTTTTACATTGTAGCAAAGTGTAATTTCTTCAGTGTTGTCAAATGAAAAGATATAATGTGAGGGGTGTACTCACTTTTGTGAGATACTGTATATCTACCGCAAGTTAGATTGGCTTAATGGGCACTACCATGCGGTCAAGCTGCGCCCACAACAGCTCAATAGATTGAGGTCCGGTGACTACTAATGGGCTTTATGAAGTGCCCATTAACCAATCCAACTTCTAGGAGATACTCCAGGAAGCAACATGCTGATTACCTCAACAAATTGACAACTAGAATGCAAAAGGTCTGCCAGTGTCACGTCTCCACCAGCACCTGTGCCTCTTCCTGGCATGACTGTTTACTTTATTATCTGGCATTACATGTCCTCCCTTTTCTTTTTAATCAAACAATCACATACAGTGCATTTAACACACATAATGATAATGTAAAAAAAATATTTGCAAAATTAAAAATAATTTGTACATAAGTATTCCACAACTTTGCCATGACACACGTGAGCTCAGATGCATTCCATTTCCACTGATAATTTTCTAGTTCTTTTTTACAACTTGATTGGAGTGGACATGATTTGGAAAGGCACACATCTGTCTATATAAGGTCCCATAATTGATAGTGCATGTCAGAGCACAAACAAAGCCATGGAGTGCAAGGATTTTTCGGTAGACTCCCGAGATAGGACTGTAACGAGGCACAGTTATGGAAAAGGGTACAGAAACATTTCAAGAGCACAGTGGTAAATCTGGACATGTATGAATCAGCCGGGCTGAATAATCTGGAACCCTATTTCCTAAAATGATCTGCACATTTTATTGCTACCCCCTTACCAGTCTATTTAATCTATCTCTCTCATCTTCTGGGATTCTGAGAGATCTAAAATCCACTGCAGCCATTCCCCTGTTCAAAGGGGAAGAAACCCTCGACCCCAACTGCTACAGACTAGTCTCCATCCTACCGTCTTTCCAAAGTTAAAAAAAACTGGTCAACAAACAGATTGTCAATCACCATTGCCTGTTTCTCTAACTACCTCTCTGACAGTGTCCAGTGTGTTAAAATCAGAGGGCCTGCTGTCGGAAACTATAAGGGTGCCACAGGGTTCGATTCTCGGGCCGACTCTTTTCTCTCTACATTAACGATGTGGCTATTGTTGTTGGGGATTCTCAGATACATCTCCATGCAGATTATACCGTTGTGTATACACCCGGCCCTTCTTTGGATACTGTGCTTTCTAATCTCCAGGATAGTTTTAATGTCATTCAGAATTCCTACTGAAACCTCCAGTTACTGCTAAACTCTGGTAAAACCAAGAGCCTGCTTTTCAACCCTATTGCTGTCCACACCTATATATAGACTCTTCTTTGTATTTTACATAGCTGTTATTGCCATATCAATGCTGCTCAACTGAATTACTTATACCTCATCCTGTATTAACTGTATATTGACTATCCACTTGATCCTGTATTGCCATGTAGAACCCCACTGCTATTTGCCCTCTTGTACTCTGTGTATTTTTTGTAACTGAATGTTGTCTTGCACTTTTTTGCTTTATCTTAGCCAGGTTGCCATTGCAAATGGGAATTTGTTCTCAATCAGCCTACCTGGTTAAAAAATGTGAAATAAATGAAAGAAGTAATTTATCTGATTGTTTATATATTGCCTGGTGACAATAATATAATTGAGAATGGCATAGCAAATCACAAAAAGAGCATAAGCTAATGCTGAAAAACAGTTAAATGCTGAGCCATAATAAGCAATGTCTCATTTTAATGCCCTTTTCAACACAGTTTAGCCATATTCTCATTTTTACTGTCTGCAGTCCTCGTGAACTGTTGAGGAATCACAAGTCTAAGGACATTTACAGACCTAGATAACCCTTCAGCTTTTGAAAATAAAATTGGACCATATAAATAGCTCTGTCACAAACCAAGTACAGCAGAAATGATGCCAATTGCAGAGGTTGATCACGTTCGTTGTGTTTATTTAAATCAAACGTAAAACAAACACGCAACAACAAACGGAAAACTTGACACTGTTATAAAAGTGTAAGACTACTAAAAATACAAAAAAGCGATATCATTCTTATACAGTGACCTCAAATATTACCGTTAAATAAAAACAATGGTAAGCAAAGTGGTAAATTACTTAAAACCCTTTATACCCCAACTAATCACCCAGCTAATGCGAATCGCTATCAGCTGTTCTCAGAATATAAACAGACCCAACACGAAACTACGTCACAAGACGTGCAACCCCTTAATTGTCCCGTGTGGAAACAAAACCCTCAGACCTTGTGACAATCTCGAATAGCGAATGGTTTAATATTTTCTTTTTGTTCTATCAATAATTGTGTAATCCTTGCATATGACTATAGCTCAATAGACACAATGTGTCACTTTTTAGAGCACATAAATGCCTGGATGAACCAAAACCGTCTTCTCAAATCAGCCAAAAATATATAAGGGACTCGACAGACACATTTTTTGTGCACCAGGTAAACATATTCTTGACTGGGTTCTTATTTCTCCAAATGTCTACCCTAATTTTAAGTATATTCCTTAATTCACAATCCAAATTGTTATCTTTAGGAGGCCATCAATCAAGCGTATCTTACAACAATTTGTTAAAGTCTCAATATCTCTAAATAAAATACATTTTACAATAGCATTATAAAAAAATATAATTCAAAACATTTGGTATGATTAGTATCTGCTAACACTATTATATATCTCCATGAAATATCTGCTTCATGACTCACTATATGGCCTTTAAAGTTACCTTTTTAAATAGCGTCACCTGCAGGTCTATTAGTACCAAACGAAAACCCCAAATATTTTCCCTTTTATTTTTTAAAAAGGAACCCTGTTTGCGATTCTTGTTGATTATACAGATCGGCACTTTATCCCATGCAGTATAAAAAATAAACACATCCTCTTCAACATATTACGGATTTCCTTGTCAGTAATAGAGAAAATAGAAATGTACACACTTACTGGCTTTTTTCAAAGTAAATGTAATTGCATTAATCTATAGACAAACCGGATATGCGTCGTGTTGTAGTTCAACATCCTGTCCACGTGTCCCGGAAAAAAACAAGCCAATTTGTTTTATTTTTTAGTTTATTGAGTCTCCATGGAGGCTAAGGACCTTTACATCAAACCAGGTATTTTATTTCCAAGTGAATAATTCTACTTGCCCGCTTTTATTTGGCGATAAATTATAAACATAACAGAAATGTTGGTTTACATCACTTGACTGCAGCTTTGCTACGATGTAAGTAATTATGCTAGTTAGCTACCTAGGTTTCTTAGATAACTTACTGTATCTATCACTAACAAAGTTATACTGAAACATTTTGAAAGTGCTTTTGCGCGGTGTAACAACCTCTTCGCTTTAGTTATTTATTATTCACATTATTTAAGTTGTATGTTGCTGCTGAAAACCTTGAGAGCCACTGTCATACATTACATAATTAATCGTAGTCCTCACTTGTTGGTCATATTTATGACTGAGTACTAGGCTAACTAGAGGTTGGACATTTCTATGTCTTTATTAAATTAAACCATCTGTATTTTCTTATTCAAGGAAACCAAGAAAGAGGTTGGAATGACCCGCCACAGTTCTCTTATGGTTTGCAGACAGCAGCCCAAGGTGGACCCAAGAGGGCTCCTCTCAACAAGAGAGTGCCGCCTCCTCAACTCACTGGAACCCTTTGTATGTTCTAGGCTGAGAAATGGATATTCTACCTTGATGTCTTATTTCAAATGTTATTTGTTTTTTTGAGTATTGGTTCTTGTCACTTTAATGTTTTTTTTAGGGCTTGGCCACTGTCTATTTATGAATGCTTTTCTCGTAATGTATCAGAGGAAATAATGAATCATCCTGCTTCTAATAATCCACAGGTCCGGTATCAAGACCTTCTCCAATGATTCCATTTTCTTCTCCGACTGACTCGCTGGCCCCTCCTCCGTCTAGTATGAACACCCCCCCTCGGCTGGGTCCGGTTCTGGGCCCTCCCCTTAGTGGGATGATGATGGCCACACCTCCACCACCTTGTCCTGTGGTCGAGGCTGGCTCTGCCAGTGTCCAATCAGAAAGTGAGCCAAATGCAGAGGATGTCGTCACTCTTCTCAATTGGGCACTGACAGCTTGTAGACCCACAGTGAAAGTAAGAAGGATTTCTCTCTCTCTTAAATTCCCAGCCACAGTTTACACACAACAGGATTGTGTATCTAGCTGTCATCCTGCATTAGAGAAAATGCCACTTAATGATTAACTAAGCAAGACACTGAATGTTTAATGTTTACCCCTTGCAGAAACAGGTGTGCGATGACGTGGCCAAGCGCATTAAGCTCTTTGAGGATATGTGGAAGTGTGGGAAGCTGTCACTTCCTGTTAGACGAAGAATGAATGGACTTGTGCATGGTAGGCAATTTTATTTCAGTTTTATTGATAAGGGGTCATTTCTGCTGAGGGTGTGGAAAGAAACACGGCCTGCGAAACAAACGAATCAAGCCAATGTGGTTTGACTGACCCAAGTGTGTCCTGTGTTTCTCCTGGCAGAATTGAAGAACTTTAACTGGGATGCTGCTGATGAGATCCACCGCTCTCTGATAGTGGACCATGTGAATGAGGTCAGCCAGTGGATGGTAGGGGTTAAACGTCTTATCGCTGAAACACGCAACTTAAATTCAGATCTTCTGCGTCCACCGGAAGAAGACCTGATTCTAGACAACAGCGCAGCTAATTCTGACTAGATCACAAACAATCACTTCCAGAACATTTATTTTTGTTGCTGGAGCTGTGGACTTGCACTTTATCCATTTTTCTGTACTTTTTCAGTCTCTGCAGTTTATCCACCCTTTGCAAAACAAATCATAGTAATCCTAACCTTTTTTTTCAATGACCCATTTTTTTCTAGCTCTTACGTCACTGAAGTGTCCTATTCCCTTTTTATATTTGCATTGTGTATGTTGGTAGAGTAGAGTATATTCTGTAATGTGTACAGTATTTCTCTGGAGCTAAGATTAAAAATTAAGATAAAGGACATTTATTGATCCAATTGTACCCAAGGACCTATGCGTTGTTCATAAAACAGCCTTAACAGTAGAGCATATATTTTACAATGATTGAGTGCTATTTCTATTTGATCTGTGACATCATCGGGCAATAGATTGGCCAAATCAAACTGTAATCTGCCCCAATCAATACTGTTGGCAAAATGTTGCATCGTTTTCCAAGACGCTTTTCCCTGAATCATACTGTTTGTTCAAATCACTCGTTTTCTATCAAAAGTACTCTTATTTCCACCTGCTGATTTCAATACTTTTGTTTTCTGCCGACTACCTGACAAAATGTAATCAACTTTAACCTGGTGCTGAATACTTATACAACTGACATCTGAGCCTGATTAGAATAATGTGGTCAGTGATTTACATATTCATAAGAGCAATAACAACAATAATATTGTTTAATCCTATGATTCCGTGGGCAATGGCATTGCACATCCTTTAACCTTGAACACCAAACCACCAAATAAAACAGATATGTGGTGAAAATGTTCCTTGTTTGTTTTTTTTGCGGGTGAAGTTTCCTAGTGTGGGTCAATTAATTATTTTAATGTAACTTTTATTTCTGTCTGTTTGTCTGTGAGGTTATTTCTGTTTTTTTTCAATGCTTCCAGCTTGTGAATGACTACATGGAGACTGATCTCTGGAGAAACCCACACACACCAACAGGTGGTGACATAGTCCTACATTATGTTTTTCTTGAATGAGGAAAGTGTTTCTAGAGAAATGTTGGCCCTTCATTAGACAGGTAGACACTTGATGTCCACATTTTATAGTGAAAGTTGAAGACTCTAATGGCAACTGCAATACATGTGGATAATGTCATCACATTATCAAGCATTTGTCTCTGGTTGCCAGATGACATACTGTAACCTTGTTGGTCAATAATGGTTGTAATGATGGGACTTAATCTCCTCTGCTTTGCCCTTGTTGTGTATGAGTTGTTTTAGGAGACAACTTAAAAGACGACTTGGCCTCTGATCACGACTTGGCCTCTGATCACGCCACTTACAAACTTTTTCCCACGTCGTCTGGGAGCTGCAAGTTGGCGCTGTCAGCGGATGTCATCTCTACCTTATTTCTGTATATACTACTGTATATACATAAACAGTGGTGTCTGTTAGGTGTACTGAAGGAAGCTCTTTGGTAGGCTAATTCATGCAAGTCTGGCAGCAAGTGCTGTCATAAGGCCCATTGCCAAAGCCACTCCCTTGTCTTCATTTGTTTGGTGAGAACATAGAAATAAAATAAGAAAAGGACGTGAACTTGAACGTAATGAGGAATGTGCATTTACAGTGTTGATTTCGACACGTACTCTTTAATCTATAGTGCGTGCAGACACTTGCTGTGAACATTGAGAAATGCTTGTGTCATTTAAAGGGCACTCTGCAATTTTTGGTCTTTTCAACAAATTATGTATACCTGTTGAACATTGTACACATACACAAATGGGGCATATCTAAAACAATTTAGTAAAACTAGTAAATGTTAAGTACCTTTTATCTGTATGTGTGGCCTTTATTTCAAATGTGGTCAAATGTTCCCAGATCTATTTTTCAGCTGGTTACCAAATCAGTGGTGGGGTACCCACACTGTTATTGCTGAAATTACAAGTTGCAGCTTTAATGCACAACATCACACCATACCAGCAGATTCCTTGATGCCTGACTGGCTGCTTGGGATTGGCTGTTAGATCGGATGTTTTTCTTGTCCCAGCCATGTATTGAGTGGTAAAACGCCTTCGAAATTTGCTTTGTTTCCTGATCCTCCTACTAGTCTGTTGCTGTTTTCATTCAGCAGCATACACACACTTGCACGTCACATTCATAAATGTTAGCAAGTGTGAATCCACAAAGATGCACTCACTTGGTGACACTACTAAGGATTTCACATTGAAGTTAACTAATTCTATTTATTCGTATTTTGTCAAGATCTTAGCTTATAGGAGATTTACATCCATTTACTTTTAAATCCTTAGTTCACCACCTATAGGCTACAAGAAAGTTTTCCTGTTTTTGGTTTTGTTGTTTCCTGTATATCCTCATAAAAGACTAAATGAGGTTTACTAACAAGGTTCGGGAGGAGGACTTTCAGCTAATTAATTACAGGTGGAAGCTCTCAGCAATCAACGACTAGGGTACATATAGACTCAGCAGTCTTACCTCGCTCCGCTGACAGCTCGCAGCATAATAGTCTCTCTCGCGGATACTATGTCTCAGTCAAGCTCTTCCTCCGATGAAGGCGTCAGCATTCCCACGAATGCCCCCCCGCAAGTCGCGGGTCCTCCGATCAGTCCGGCCATGCCGGACGCCACTCCCGAACCCAGGACCTCTTCCCGCGGCCGCACTCCGGCCCGACCAGCCGGGCGTTCCCTCAGACGCCGGTACCAGGCTTCGCCGCCCCCAGCAAGACCACCTCCGATTTCCCCGGCCTCCTCCTACCGCTCGACCGTCCCGACGATCCCTCCCATCGGGAAGTGGACCGTAGCCGGGCTGAGACAGGCGCTAGGCTACTCGGACACGCAGGTCTCCAGAAAAATGCACAAGGCGGAGCTGTACGACTTGTACGTCTCCTTCCAAGCTCCTCCTAAACCCGCCCGCAGGCAGGGCAAAACCCGCGGGGCCCCAAGCATTTCGGCCCAGGCAACTCCGTCGTCCTCCCGCTCAGGACACCGCTCGCTGCGTTCCGTAAATGCCTCCGCCGCCGCAGCGGCGCGTCCGGACGAGCCCAGCGGCTTCCCTTCCGTAGCGCAACTTTACACCCCCAATAACCCTTTCCAGCAGCCCCGAGCTCTGGCCCCAGGCACTAGCGCGCAGCTTCCGCAGCCAGCAGCTGTACAGGCTTTCCCTCGACTCCAGTCCTTCTACCCAGGTGCCAACCCTGCCCACCAGCAGTGGCCCACAGCTAACCCCGCCCACCAGCAGTGGCCCGCAGCCCCGCAGCTTCAAACAAGCGCGGGCCCGCCCCCGCTCGCAGCGCAAGCTCCCCCTTTTCCCTTCCAGCCTCCTTTCCCCCCGCCCAACTTTCCCCCCCCTGCCGCAGCAGGTCCCCTAGGCTCGTTCCCCCCGCCTACGTTCCAAGCTCCGGGGTACACCCTCCCCTGCGCCTCCACCCAATCCAAATCCCCATACTCCCTCTTCACAGCCACCCCGATGCCCGTGCCGTCTAACGCCGTCGCCATGGAACCCCCGCCGGTTTCCCAGCACATCCGCGCCCAGATCCTCTCAGGTGCGGACGCAGACCTTTCATCTCTGCTCTCTCTTCTTCCCGCAGCCGAACCAGAACGCCGGATAGACTGCGGGGAGTACTCAGTCACCCTAAGGAACACAACCACCCACTCATCTCGAGTTCTCTCCTTCCCCGAGTTCTCAATGGCCTTTTCCCGGTTCACCGAGATAATCTGTTCCGTTTTCCCCCAAAGGCGGCGCGAACTGAACGACTATCAAGCCATTATAGCCGAACTCGCGCTGTCCTACGGGGGGGGGCACTTCTACACCTACCACAAGCTCTTTTCCGCAAAGAGCGCCGTGCGAGTCGCACAGTGCCCCTACTGGGGCGCACTTGACCCAGACCTGCACAACAGGGTGTTCCTAGGCTGCAGGAACATCACTTGCGCAGTGTGCAGGTCCGCGGCGCACCCCACTGCCTCATGCCGACATGTTAACCCATCCTCCCCTCCCCACACCAGTTCGAGCAAGCCGAAGTCTACCAGCTATGTACCGCGTACCGCAACCACCAGCGCAACCCAGGTCTCCGCTTTCGTTGAAGGCAGACAGCTCTGCGACAACTTCAACTCGGGCAGATGCCACAGAGCACGCTGCCGCTTCATGCACATTTGTAGTTTTTGCGGCGGCGCCCACGCCCGCCTCGTATGTCCAGTCTACAAATCTGCAAATAAAACACCCAAAAATTACTTGACGACTCCTGTAAATATTTCGCGCATGCATTTCGAACTGGCCCTCCACCCGGATGCCGAATTTACAGATTACCTACTATCAGGCTTAAAAAATGGCTTTAAACCAGGCTTAGAGTGCCCACTGTCACAAAACCTTATATGTAACAACCTGCTATCCGCCCATATAGAACCCGAAGTAGTAGACGAACTGATCAAAAAAGAGGTCGAGTCAGGCTTCATGATCGGCCCGTTCAACAAACCCCCATTCGACCTGTTCCGCATCAGCCCCATCGGAGTGGCCACATAAAATTCACTGGTAAAAAACGTCTAATTATCGACCTGTCAGCCCCTCACAATTCCCCGTTCCCAAGTATAAACAGCTTGATCCCTCTCGACGAATTCTCGCTTAAATTCCACGACATCGACCAGGCAATCGACATGATTAAAGTCGCGGGTCGGGGTGCCTGGCTGGCCAAAGTTGACGTTACCTCCGCTTTCAAAGTCATGCCCATCCATCCCGACTCATGGCATCTCTTTGGAGTCCGCTGGCTCGAGAAATACGATTTCGCCGTACGTCTAACGTTCGGATGCAAAAGCAGCCCTAAGATATTCGACATGCTATCAGAAGCAGTCTGCTGGATCCTGTCAAACAACTACGCCATCCCCCATCTCATTCACCTGCTAGACGATTTTCTAATAATCTCGCCTCCCAACGCCATACCAGCCGCGCACCTCCTCTCAGTCCAAAACGTTTTCTCCGAGCTAGGAATCCCCCTCGCAGAGGAGAAAACCATGGGCCCCGTGACGTCCATCAAGTTTCTAGGGATTAATTTGGATTCTAGGGAATTCCAAGCATCCCTACCAAAGGAGAAAATCGACCGAATAATTCTCGTCTCCTCTACCTTCCTCGAGAAATCTTTCCTCTCGAAACGCGAACTCCCTGCTCGGCCATTTAAACTTCGCAATGCGCATCATCCCGCAGGGTCGCCCCTTTATATCGCATCTCCTCTCACTCGCGTCCTCTGTCCACTCGCTAGAGGACCCCATTTCCTTAACCCGTGCATGCCGCGACGAACTCAGGCTATGGGTAACATTTCTGAAACAGTGGAACGGCCAATCGTTTTTCTACAAAAACCTTGTCGCGACCCCCACCGACATCCAACTGTTCACAGACGCCGCCCCCTCAATCGGGTTCGGGGGATTCTACCAAGGTAGTTGGTTCGCGGCTCCGTGGCCACCTCAGTTCCAGGAAATACCGCAATCCTCAGCGCTATTCGAGCTCTACCCCCTCGTAGTGGCAGCTTTCCTATGGGGAAAGGAATGGGCCTCTACAAGCATCCTAGTGCATTGCGACAATGAGGCTACCGTGCACTGCATTAACAGAGGCCGCTCCCACTCACCCGCTCTGATGCCACTCTTAAGGCGCCTCACCTGGATCGCAGCTTGCGACCAATTCATTATCATCGCTAAGCATATTCCCGGGTCAGAGAACCAAATCGCTGACTCCCTGTCTCGCTTTCTGTTTCAGAAATTCAGGACGCTGGCTCCGAAGGCGGACCATATCCCTACTCCGGTCCCTCGCTATTCAGAATTGGTATTCCCGTAAACCTGATGCACGGCGCTCCCTCCCCCGAAATAAGCAACCCAAGTGCCGCAGCACACCCGCCCCGGCCCAAGTGCCGCAGCACACCCGCCCCAGCCCAAGTGCCGCAGCACACACGCCCCAGCCCAAGTGCCGCAGCACACACGCCCCAGCCCAAGTGCCGCTGCACACACGCCCCAGCCCAAGTGCCGCAGCACACACGCCCCAGCCCAGTGCCGCAGCACACACGCCCCAGCCCAAATGCCGCAGCACACACGCCCCAGCCCAAGTGTCGCAGCACACACGCCCCAGCCCAAGTGCCGCAGCACACACGCCTCAGCCCAAGTGCCGCAGCACACACGCCCCAGCCCAAGTGCCGCAGCACACACGCCCCAGCCAAGTGCCGCAGCACTCACGCGCCCCAGCCAAGTGCCGCAGCACTCACGCCCCAGCCAAGTGCCGCAGCACACACGCCCCAGCCAAGTGCCGCAGCAAACACGCCCCAGCCAAGTGCCGCAGCACACACGCCCCAGCCAAGTGCCGCAGCACACACGCCCCAGCCAAGTGCCGCAGCACACCCGCCCAAGTGCCGCAGCACACCCGCCCAAGTGCCGCAGCACTCCAGCCCAGCCAAGTGCCGCAGCACTCCAGCCCAGCCAAGTGCCGCAGCACACACGCCCCAGCCAAGTGCCGCAGCACACACGCCCCAGCCAAGTGCCGCAGCACACCCGCCCAAGTGCCGCAGCACTCCAGCCCTGCCAAGTGCCGCAGCACTCCAGCCCAGCCAAGTGCCGCAGCACACACGCCCCCGCCCAAGTGCCGCAGCACACCCGCCCAAGTGCCGCAGCACTCCAGCCCAAGTGCCGCAGCACTCCCGCCCCGCCAATTGCCGCAGCACACACGCCCCCGCCCAAGTGCCGCAGCACTCCAACCCAAGTGCCGCAGCACTCCAGCCCCAGCCCAGCGCCGCAGCACACACGCCCCCGCCCAAGTGCCGCAGCACTCCAGCCCAGCCAAGTGCCGCAGCACTCCAGCCCAGCCAAGTGCCGCAGCACACACGCCCCCGCCCAAGTGCCGCAGCACACCCGCCCAAGTGCCGCAGCACTCCAGCCCCAGCCAAGTGCCGCAGCACTCCAGCCCCAGCCAAGTGCCGCAGCACTCCAGCCCCAGCCAAGTGCCGCAGCACACCCGCCCAAGTGCCGCAGCACTCCAGCCCAGCCAAGTGCCGCAGCACACCCGCCCAAGTGAGATGCTGCGTGAGGAAACCTCCCGGGCAAGCACTCACCTTCCTGTACATATTTCCTTTCCGTCCAGCGAGCTTCGGCCTCACAGCGGTCGGAATAGGAATCCATACCAAACGGGCTTGGTCCCACAGCAAACGCTCCCACGTTTTCTCTTTTATCCACCAAGCATACGGTCTCCAGCAGATGCCGCGTGAGGAAACCTCCCGGGCAAACACCCACCTTCCTGTACGTCCAGCGAGCATCGGTCTCACAGCGGTCGGAATAGGAACTATACCAAGCGGGCATCGGTCCCACAACAAACGTTCAAACGCCCTACGTCCACAGGCCAGCAGGGCCCATCCAGTCCAGGCCGCGAACCGCCTCACAGGCCCCCGCGCATACAAAAAAAAAAGTCTGACCCTTCCTCGAGACGCCAGTCCGCCAAGCTCGGCACTCTGGGGTGTTTTTAATCCGGCGGCTGTCCTCTGCTCCTTAGCGTTAGGGGGGTACTCTGGGTTCGGGCCGAATTCCGAGCCCGGAGCCCCGGGCCGGATTCCGAGCCCGGAACCCTCCCTCCGGACAGCACGCCAAATACGCATTAAACCTATCCCTTAATTGGCATGTAAGTGCGAACTCGTGAAATGAGGTTTACTAACAAGGTTCGGGAGGAGGACTTTCAGCTAATTAATTACAGAAGGAAGCTCTCAGCAATCAACGACTAGGGTACATATAGACTCAGCAGTCTTACCTCGCTCCGCTGACAGCTCGCAGCATCCCCCCACCACCCCTTCTCCGCTCAAATTCTAGTCCTAACCACTTACATGCGGGGGGGGGGCACTCTGGGTTCGGGCCGAATTCCGAGCCCGGAGCCCCGGGCCGGATTCAGAGCCCGGAACCCTCCCTCCGGACAGCACGCCAAATACGCATTAAACCTATCCCTTAATTGGCATGTAAGTGCGAACTCGTGAATCTTTGTTGTTGGTTTATCAATAGTTAAAGTTGAAGCACTGTTTCTTTCCATAGGAGAGATATGTCATATCTCATCTCTCATCTCATCTTCAACCGCTTATCCGGGGTCGGGTCGCGGGGTTAGCAGCTCTAGCAGGGGACCCCAAACTTCCCTTTCCCGGGCAACATTAGCCAGCTCTGACTGGGGAATCCCGAGGCGTTCCCAGGCCAGTGTGGAGATATAATCTCTCCACCTAGTCCTGGGTCTTCCCCGAGGTCTCCTCGCAGCTGGACGTGCCTGGAACACCTCTCTAGGGAGGCGCCCAGGTGGCATTCGTACAAGATGCCCGAACCACCTCAACTGGCTCCTTTCTACGCAAAGGAGCAGCGGCTCTACTCCGAGTTCCTCTCGGATGACTGAGCTTCTCACCCTATCCCTAAGGGAGAGGCCAGCCACCTTTCTGAGAAAACCCATTTCGGCCGCTTGTACCCGCGATCTCGTTCTTTCGGTCATGACCCAGCGTTCATGACCATAGGTGAGGGTAGGAACAAAGATTGACCGGTAGATCGAGAGCTTTGCCTTTCGGCTCAGCTCTCTTTTCGTCACAACGGTGCGGTGAAGCGAATGCAACACCGCCCCCGCTGCTCCGATCCTCCGACCAATCTCCTGCTCCATTGTTCCCTCACTCGCGAACAAGACCCCGAGGTACTTGAACTCCTTCACTTGGAGTAAGGACTCATTCCCTACACGGAGTAGGCACTCCACCGGTTTCCTGCTGAGAGTCATGGCCTCAGATTTAGAGGTGCTAACCCTCATCCCAGCCACTTCACACTCGGCTGCGAACTGATCCAGTGAGTGCTGAAGGTCACCGACCGATGAAGCCATCAGGACCACATCATCCGCAAAAAGCAGTGATGTGACCATCAGCCCACCGAACGGGAACCCTTCCCCCCCATGACTACGCCTTGATATCCTGTCCATGAATATAACAAACAGGATTGGTGACAAAGCGCAGCCCTGGCGGAGGCCAACCCCCAACGAGAACGAAACCGACTTACTGCCGAGGACACGGACACAGCTCATGCTTTGAGCGTACAGAGATTGGATGGCCCTGAGAAGAGACCCCCTCACCCCATACTCCCGCAGCACCTCCCACAAAAGATCCCGGGGTACCCGGTCATACGCCTTCTCCAGATCCACAAAACACATGTAGACTGGATGGGCACACTCCCAGGCCACCTCCAGGATCCTTGCGAGAGTAAAGAGCTGGTCCGTGGATCCCCGGCCAGGACGAAAACCGCATTGTTCCTCTTCAATCTGAGGTTCGACTATTGGCCGAACCCTCCTTTCCAGCACTTTGGAGTACACTTTACCAGGGAGGCTGAGGAGTGTGATACCTCTGTAATTGGCACACACTCTCTGGTCCCCCTTTTTGAAGAGAGGAACCACCACCCCTGTCTGCCACTCCTCTGGCACTGTCCCAGACTTCCATGCAATGTTGAAGAGGTGTGTCAACCAAGACAGCCCTTCCCCACCCAAAGCTTTTAGCATTTCTGGACGAATCTCATCAGTCCCTGGGGCTTTGCCACTGTGGAGTTGTTTGACTACCTCAGCGACTTCCCCCAGGGAAACTGACGATGACCCTCCATCAGCCTCCAGCTCTGCCTCTATACTAGAGAGCGTGTAGGTCGGATTCAGGAGCTCCTCAAAATGCTCTTTCCAGCGCCCGATCACATCATCAGTTGAGGTCAACAGTGTCCCATCCTTACTGTACACAGCTTGGATGGTTCCCCGTTTTCCCCTTCTGAGGTGCTGAACGGTTTTCCAGAAGCATTTTGGTGCCGACCGAAAGTCCTTCTCCATAGCTTCTCCAAACTTCTCCCACACCCGCTGCTTTGCCTCTGACACGGCAGCGGCTGCAGCCCTTCGGGGCTGTCGGTACCCTGCAACTGCCTCCGGAGTCCCCAGGGATAGCATATCCCTGAAGGCCTCCTTCTTCAGTCGGACAGCTTCCCTGACCACCGTGGTCCACCACGGTGTTCTAGGGTTACCACCCCTTGAGGCACCTAGGACCTTGAGACCACAGCTCACCGCCGCAGCTTCAGCAATAGAAGCTTTGAACATTGCCCACTCAGGTTCAATGCCCCCAACCTCCACAGGGATGCCTGAAAAGCTCCGCCGGAGGTGTGAGTTGAAGATCTTTCGGACAGGGGCCTCCTCCAGACGTTCCCAGTTCACCCGCACTACCCGTTTGGGCTTACCTGGTCTGTCCAATGTCTTTCCCCACCCTCTGATCCAACTCACTACCAGATGGTGATCAGTTGACAGCTCTGCCCCTCTCTTCACCCGAGTGTCCAAAACATGCGGCCTTAGATCAGC
Source organism: Dallia pectoralis (assembly GCA_029465975.1). Taxonomy (NCBI): domain Eukaryota; kingdom Metazoa; phylum Chordata; class Actinopteri; order Esociformes; family Umbridae; genus Dallia; species Dallia pectoralis. The sequence goes on along the minus strand of CM055747.1, from coordinate 9,691,819 downwards.
CGATGCGATCACAAAATCGATCATTGACCTTCGGCCTAGGGTGCTCTGGTACCATGTACACTAATGCGCCTCCTTATGTTCGAACATGGTGTTTGTTATAGACAATCCATGACTAGCACAGAAGTCCAATAACAAACGACCGCTCGGGTTTAGATCAGGGAGGTCGTTCCTCCCAATCACGCCTCTCCAGGTGTCTCCATCGATGCCCACATGTGCGTTGAAGTCTCCCAGCAGAATGATGGAGTCCCCTACTGGAGCCCTATATAGGACTCCCTTCAGGGTCTCCAAGAAGGCTGAATACTCCGAACTGCTGTTTGGTGCATAAGCACAAACAACAGTCAGAGTTTTCCCCCCCACCACCCTTAGGCGTAGGGAGGCAACCCTCTCATCCACCGGGGTAAACTCCAACACCGCCGTGCTCAGACGTGGGCTTGTGAGTATCCCCACACCAGCCCGCCGCCTCTCACCCTGGGCAACTCCAGAGAAGAACAGAGTCCAACCCCTATCCAGGAGAAAGGTTCCAGAGCCACGGTTGTGCGTAGAGGTAAGTCCCACCAGATCCAACTGGTATCGCTCCACCTCACGCACAAGTTCTGGCTCCTTCCCCCCCAGCGAGGTGACGTTCCACGTCCCCAAAGCAAGCTTCTGCCGCCCGGGTCTGATCCGTCGAGACCCCCCACCTTCACTGCCACCCATATGACAGCGCACCCGACCCCTGCGGTTGTTCCTGTGAGTGCTGGGGCCACAGGATGGAGAGGAGAGAGATGCCACGTATCTCGTTCGGGCTGTGCCCGGCCGGGCTCCGTGGCAAACCCGGCCACCAGACGCTCGCTTTCGAGCCCGCCGTCTGGGCCTGGCTCCAGACGAGGGCCCTGGGCTTCCTCCAGGCAGGGTCTCGCTCCTTTTCCCTCTATCTTCATATGTCATATTTATCACATAATTCATCACCTCAATTAATCTAACATTCATTTGTTATGCGTCCCGTTTATAGTGTATAGTTGGACAGGAATATAGCTTTTTCAGATTTTATGCTAAATTCCTCCATTTTGGATTTGTGATTCATTTTGCACATCCGACGTGTGGTTGACTTTATTGGAGGTTATTTTTCATAGGGTTCATGGTTTCTGTATAAAAGTGCATTATGTATCCAGTCACCAATTTCAAGAAGTCGAATAGTATTTGAATGAATTCATTAATAGTGTATTAAATTAGGCAAAAAGGTTTCTATTGCTCCTTGCATGCGATGACTACGTAAAAAACCTGTGGTGGTTTGTTTCATGGGTTGTTGCCCAAGAAAACGTAAATACATTTTTGTGAAAATGTTTTATGTAAACTGTCACATTGCCAAAACGTAAAAACTATCCCACAAATGCCTGCCGCTACTCTTATTGGTCAGTATGTTTATTTTGAACAGCATCTCATCCATCATTATTACAAGATTCGTTCTTGATTTTTTTAAAGTGGTAGGTCAGATCTGTAGAACATAGAAAGTATCAGATAATATTTCTAACATAATTTCAAATTCCAGTCTTTTTTAACTTCAAAACTGTAATTCCCCTTTTCTGGGACATTCTTTCTCCAGTTTAGATATTTGCCTTGTGTTATTGGATATTGTATTGCTGATAGGTGAAATCCTCTCCCTGTGTCTGGTCTAAACCAGACTGAAACAAGTTATCTTATAGGACTTTAGCCTGACTTTAGCCTTGTTATATACTTCTATGTTTTCATACGGAGGCATCACTAAAATGAGGATGGAACTGTTGCTGTTTTAAAATATCCAATGGCTTCATGGTGATCTCTAAGCAGTTTCATTCCTGTTCTCCAACTCAGTTCAGAAGGGCAACTAGATCTGTTTGAATTTGCACATTACTTGACTCATAGTGTTCCAAAAGCGATACAAATTGCAGTCACCGCCCTTATTTAACATTTGCACGACTTGCCCAATATCTTTTTTAATGCGTATCAGAATATGACATGGTCAGGAAATGCACAGCAACTGTACCTTGTTTCGACAGTAATCTATTTTATGTGTTCTGTTGTACAGTTATGGAAGTAAGTGTGCTACTGTGTGTTCAGAGTTATATCAGGTTAGTCAGCTAACATAGCTGAGCATGCTACTTAAATTGTATATGAAACAAAAGTAAATAGGGGTGTTGCTAAACATTTAAGCATGTATAAGATGTTTTATGTCTTGTGTGTGGCTAGTATACTGAGTCAACCCGCATAACACATAGAGTTAAGATCCCTCACTTGTCTACAAGAACATGTAAGGTCACAAGGTGAGAATTGTTTTATATTGTCATAAGTTAACATTCTAACATGTATTGCAGGCCCCTCATGAAGTGTTGTTAAACTAAATCAAACTATTCCAGTATGAATATGACCTTAATGTTTTTCCTGTTATGTCTGTTTTGACAAAAAAAATGTCTACATCCCATTCTTTTTACAACAAGAAAGAAATTAAGCCAAAATATAGTTACTTCACCCAAGTATTCTCCAAAGTGTTATTTAATTCCCTCACCGTCAATGAGGGAAAAGATCACCACAAAAACACCACCACTATCAGTCACCGCTGATTCAATGGTATTATATCATTAGTTAACTTAATAATCTCAACTCCAACCCACCCATGTTCACTGATCCATTAACCCTTCCCAGTTATTCCCTCCATTCTACTGTGATGTCTCACAGGACATTATACCACATTCATGCTTTCTTTAAATCAGTGAATTTATTCTTCAATTTTGGGGGACTTGATGCATAATGTACTTTTAACACAGCTGAACTGTGTTTGACAAAACCCCAAATAAAATTCTTCATTCTGTGGACACTAAATATAATTTGGTGAATTATCAAAAATGCTTTAAAATAGAGCAAAATTACATATTTACTGTCCAAACTCAGTGAATATTTGCTGTCTGTCTCAAGCTGAAGGGTAACTATAAAGCATGTCCTTAGAAATGTACTGAAATATAACCTGTTGTAAAACACATGGGCCTTTTAGTCCAAACTGTAATTCCCCTACTCTGGAACATTCTTTCTCCAGTTTCGATATTTGCCTTGTGTTATTGGATATTGTATTGTTGAAAGGGAAAATCCTCTACCTGTGTCTGGTCAAAACCAGACTGAAACAAGTTCTATTCTAGGATTTTTGCCTGTGCATGCTAACATTTAGTGTAATATTATGTTACTGTTTATTTCCGTATGGGATATATTTTGTTTTTTAAATATACTTTTACATTTTCTATGCTTTTATTCGGAGGCATTGCTAAAATGAGGATGTATCAACGTAATTGTTCTTTCATTAAGTCAATTAACAGTGGATATAAAAAGTCTACACACTCCTTAAAATACTTAAAAGATAAATCATGTCAGAACTTTTTGCACCTTTAATGTGACTTATAACGTAAACAATTCAATTACCAAACGCACTGAAAACTTTAAGGGAGAAAAATATATATTTAAGCCTTAATGAATAACCTGGTTGCATAAAATCCAGATTAACACATTTCAAATAAGTTATAAATTGATTCACATTTTACTCAGTAAAATAAGTATTTGATTCCCTGTCAATCAGATTTCTGGCTGCAAGGTGTATTTTATACTCCTGAAAAGGAGTATCTCAGCGTGTTACTTGTATCAAAGACACATGTCCACAAAAGCAATCAATCAGATTCCAAACTCTCCATCATGGCCAAGACCAGAGCTGTCCAAGGATGTCAGGGACAAGATTGTAGACCTACACAAGGCTGGAATGGGCTACAAGACCATCGGCAAGCAGTTTGGTGAGAAGGTGACAACAGCTGGTGAAATTATTCGAAATGGATGAAACACAAAATGACTGTCAATCTCCCTCGGTATGGGGCTCCATGCAAGATCTTACCTTGTGAAGTTTCAATGACCATGATAGAGAAATTACCCCAGAATTGTCAATTGCCGTACTTGAAGGCGGATGAATGCTGATTATGATCCCAAGAACACCATCCCTACCATTAAACATGGAGGTGGAAACATAACTTTGGGGGTGTTTGGTGGACAGGACAACTTCACTCCATCAAAGGGATGATGAAAGAGGCCATGTACTGTCAAATCTTGGGTGAGAAACCAAACGTCAGCCTCGAAACCATAATGACTTGGAGAGGATCTGCAAAGAGGAGTGGGACAAATTCCCTCCTGAGATTTGTGCAAACCTGGTGGCCAACTACAAGAAACGTAAGTACTAAGTCATGTTTGGCAAAGGGGTCAAATAATAATAAAATGCTAATCAATAGATAACTTCTTAGAAATGCATTATTCTGTAATTTTTTGTTGTTATTCTGTCTTTCACTGTTAAAACAAACCTACCATTGAAATTATAGACTGACAATATCTTAATGTGTTCGCTATTAGGTCTGTATTGCCTCAACAAAGGAGATGAATATTTATGCAAAGATTTAATATATTCGTTATTTTTTTTAAAGAAATTGTTTTATTTGTATTTTCATTTCACAGAATACTTTGTGTAGTTCATTTACAAAAGATAAAGCCATTTCAATCCTTAACTGTGTAAGGGACAGAGTCTTGTCTCCCCACGTTATGGTGGTGCTGACACCTCCCCCGCATCCGGAGAGAGGGAGAATTAGGGACTTGTTCGTTCACCTGTGTTTTTGTCTGCACCTGTGTTGTGTTTGCTCGTTAGTCCCTGTATTTAGTTCTGTCGTTTCCTGTCTTTCTGTGTCGGTCATTTTTAAGGTATGTTTCTCTTGTTTTATGTTTGCTGGTCCTGTTATGTATTTGTGTGATTATTCTGGTGTTCTGCGTTTAGTATGTTCTGTCTCACTAAGTGGAGGGTTTTGTTAATTATGTTGTTCTTCTGTGTTTGTGTTAAGTGTTAGGATTGTTTTGGTATTAAGCTACCCGTTCCTGTGCCTGTCTTGCCTGGTTTTGGAGAAAATAAACCCTTGGTATTGCAAATCACTCTGCATTTGTGTCCTCTACCTGCTTGAAACCCCGGATCCTGACAAACTGTATATTTAGAATAATGTGACGAAGTTAAAACAGCTTAATACTGTACCCACTGCAATGAATGAACATGCCAAACGTATATATTTTTTAATTTCGAACAACACAGGGCATGAAGGAAGAAATACAATTTATTAGAAGAGTTGACACGATGTAAGATTTAGCATGAGCTTTGAACTCGAATGATGTTTCCTTGCAGTCAGATTAAAATATTTAATGTTGGAAAAATGGTAGAAGCTGTAATTGTTTGTTTAATGCAAATATTTCACAACAAATGTTAAAAACCACTAAATTATATGAATGAACTTTATTTTTCTATTGACCTACAGTTCATTTTATTAGTATCCCATTTAGCTTCTACATATAGCAACTACCTTTCCTGGGGTACAGATTAAACAAGAAATATGACAGATTACATAACACTTACAGATTAAACAACATAAGACTATATTACATTAAATAAAACAATTAAATAAAGAGTAATAGCGGTAAGACAACAAAATCGTATACACACTGTATACACTAATTCATATTTTCACATACAATAGTAGGCGAAAGTGCAAAAATAATTCATTGGATTAAGTCTAGACAACTATTAATATCAATACATAATATGTTCAATATTTTGGGGTCAATTTAAAAATGTCCTTGTTTTTGAAAGAAATGCAAATGATCCATGTTTCTATTAACATAACATCAAATTTACCAGAAAAACAGTGTAGACTCTTAATGATGCAAATTACTATTGGAAACACCTGATTTTGGTCTTATTTGAATGGAGTATCTACATAGCTGATGCTGGAATTCTAGGCAGAGTAGCATAAAAATCATTTTAGATGGGCCAAAGAACACAGTCTTTGGACAGAACATTTTTGGAAAAAAGTGTTATGAACATCTTAATTTAAGATGTGTGTTTGGCTCACAGAGAAGAACATTTGTGAGATGCAGATCAAATGAAATGATGCTCGAGGACTGCTCTGTCAAGCATGGTGGAAGTTATGTGATGGTCTGGGAGCGCTTTGGTGGGGGATTTGCAGGGTAAATAGAATCTTGAAGAAGGAAGGCTATCATTAAATAACCTTTGGACAGAACTTGCAAGAGGACAATGACCCAAGGCACACCTCTCAACCCTATTGCGTTGCACCAATTAAGGCAATACAACTGTGTGTGAACATGTGTTCATCAACCCAAAAACTATAAATTCCCTACATTTTTATTGGAATTTTTAACAATAGTGATACGATGCATTTTTACAATTGACCCCAAATTTTGATTAACCTTATAAATACTCAGATAAGTCGATGAAATGTGAAGAGTTAAGTATTATTCATGTTTTATAGTTTCACAGATGTATATATTTATAATATAGTAAATATGCTTTGAACAAAAAGCACTCATCGTTTCATTCAACGGATGAAGAAAACAATGTCACGTTTCCTTTATTATGTCCCTTGATAAAGTTACATTTCTGTCTAAAGTACTCTTTATGTACTCTTTATTCTGTGTTCATTAACACAATTATTTTAATTATCAGAAACCAAAACTTATTTTAATAAAGTAGATACTTTTCTGTACAGTGGAATGAGCTGGTTTAGACTACCATGGATGACAGACAGAAACCAGACAGGAATAAGATCTCTATGCAATTGAGCCATAGTGTGTTTGTTCCAAATGTAATGTTTTTTTAATACAATATGGGGCTTGGATTCGTGCATCAAAATATTCATTGTATATACAGAGTATATGGTCTAAGTTGGACTTAATTATGATCTGGGTGTCTCAGTCAAATCTAGCCATTTTTTGTGATTATCTGAAGTGAATATCCTTTTAACTTAGACTGGCAAACACAGGATTCAGATATTATAAAAGAGTTCTGTGTTCAGCTAATCACCAAGCCAACGCAGGCTAACTTAACGTATCTTACCACTTCTAGATTGATTGAATATTAGCCAATGTTCATGATACATATATGGTTATTAGTGCAGTACCTATAGGTGTTAGTGACCACTTCCCTATTATACGTACTCAATCAGAGATGTCAGCATTCAGAAGGTCAAATATTGTGACCTATGTGATCTATATAAGGCAATTGAAATGTTTGATAAATTACCTTTATATTGTTTCTATGTGACTGCTTTAGATAGTGATTTTTTTGTTTATTTTATGAACACAAACTCAGCTGTAAAATAATTATTTTTATAAATAAGCAAAAATATAATATAAAATACAGATATGACACTAAAATATTTTAACACAGACCCGCTACTGTTTAGAGTATGCAACACGTACCGGTAGTTGTAAAATGCAGTATATTCGATGGGCATTACTTTTCAGTTGTTTTTTTCCTTCTTGTGTCGAAATGACATAACAACATATCAGAAAAGAACGGGGTCATTTGCAATAAATATGAATGTAAGACCATTAAACAGGATTAATTTTATGACTTAGCAATGTTTTTAAGCTCATTTTAAATAGGCAACAGAAAATGGTGGTCTCCAAGATTCAGAGCTGATCTGAAGTATCAAGACAGCTACATTATTTTTAATAATTAGGTAACAGGGAGTTTTGCATAATTTTTGGTTTCCTTGTCTGAAGATTGCGAGCTTGCATATCAAGTGAATGTATGCAATTCTTCCCATATTAGCCTCCGTGTGAGTATGAACTGGTTTTGAAGGACATAGTACATTCATACTTGCTGTACATTGCAAACACGGTTTATGTGAGTTTCTTTGTTCCAAAAGCTATTGAATTGATAACACACTGATTGTTAAAGAGGACTCTGTCCGGCCATCACATTTGATTGAGATGAAACCACAAATCACCTGTTTTCCGCCGCTCATGCTGTTATATGAGCTGATTTAGGATGGACTTCCCTTCGCAGATGTGGAATATATTTTTACAAGTCGCCTCTCATGTCATGTCGACCGTGGGTGCGGTGTGTCTTCATTTTCTTCTCCATTCCACCATTTGGTTGCTGTGCATATGGCTGGAGCTTGGCACCAGTGCTAGTGACATTGTTCTACTTTACTCTCTCGACCTCATGTAGTCAGGCATACATTGACACACGGAGTGACTGAAGTACTGGCCAGTAGGACAGTTCTTGTGTGGCTTTCTGCAGGGTTCCCGGTGACAGCTTGGCGTAGGGAATAAGGAACAGATAGAACCGTTTTTTAATATAATGTTTGCTAGCATAACTGTGACATACATGCATGACCCTGCGTGTGCAATGAAATTGTGTCGGGATCTTGGACTGATTTCCACAGCCGTAACATCAAAACACAACTACCTTTCCCGGAGAAAAAGGAAAACAAGTTTGTACTCTCTGAGGAGAGGGGAATTCTGTGATTACTGGAAAATCTGGTTTTGTTATTAAAAACAAAGAATATGTGGCAGGTGCCGAGCCTTCTTTGACGAGATACATTTTCCAGAGAAATGAACAGAATGTGAATTCTCACGCTAGAATAGTTAATAATTAATGTCTTGTCCTTCAGTGATTGTGAATCCTATCTAAGTCATTGGGTTTAACAGAACTGTGAACTATGCAGATTTGATGTGACTTTGAAATGAGTATTATTTTACATAATTCTGGTGTCCTTTAAATTATTCGGTAATTGCTTTGCTATTGCCAAAAGAAAAAACAGTCACCTTTAGCAGTAAGAGCATTACGGTGTTCCTGAGGTGTCTTCGGTCAAACAACACATAATATTAACTTTACCACGTTAACATAGCTCTGGTAATGGGACTGGTTTCCTATCGATGGCTACGGGGAAGTTGTATGAAATGTAAAGTGTATGAATCCACACCCAGACCATGCTTTTTATTTCTTACCTGCAGTTGTGTGCAATAAACCTTTTGCCATAGCGCAGGCAAGTGTAAGGGCTCTCCCTGCACTTGCACAGACACGTCTCTGGGTTGAGAGGCTGGCTACGGGGGCACTCTGCCCGGCATACGCAACCACATAGTCCCGGGTCCCAGAGTTGGTTCGGCCCGCAGCTGGCCTCCGTCAGGCCGTTCTGACACACGCAGTCACAGCTGTCCTCGTCCAGGACTTTGTTGGGGCCACACAGAGCCAGCAAAGCAGACTCCAAGGGCTCTTCTTCGGATGGTACAAAAGAGAGTTTCTATTTAGTGTCGCTTGTTGACAGATGTTGTTACGTCAATGTTATGTATGTTCACGTCCTATTTGTTCACGTCTCGTTGCTAACAGGCACCATAGCAACAGAGACGTAGGAGAGAGGGTGATGAGGAGACAAAATGGGAAGGAAGAACACTGGGATTTAAACCTGGTTCTATAGCACCGAGCCGGTTTGTGCATTTTTCCCTCATGCTTCGTCGTGCGTCACATTGTCCTATTTATCGGAGGTATCTCTGGGTGCTGGCAAGCAAACATGGCTACACCTTGGATCTTTGAGTACAGACTAGCTGAACTTACCCTGCGCTCTCTCTGAGTAGGAGCTCGCGTCCATAGGAAGACACAAGCAGCTGTTAAGGTCCCAGACCAGTCCCGTACTGCAGGGAACATCTGGCGGGGAACACCTGGAGAGAGAAGGAAGGAAGCACACACAAGCCAGGTTCAGATCAGAGGTCCTGGCTTGGTTTAGAGAGGCAGCTCTTTCCTGTTAATGGGCTGGACACCATGGGCGGTCAGTGGACCCTCCCTGTGAGAGGGAACTCAATTCCATAACCTTCTTCCCTGCTGGCCCTGGCCTGGCAGGCTGCCTGCGTGCTGCAGTCTGGAACGGTCCTGATATGCAGCGGGAGGGGAGCATGGGGAAACATGGCCTCTACCGTGGCCCGGGTCCAGACAATAGACACATCAGCGGTGGTGGAATTTCTAACAATAGAGCATATTTACATTTGTCGTCACCTTTTATGGCAGTCCACTTAAGGTGGGATGGGATGGTGCTGTTTTATTACAATTCATTACAGATGCAGAAACTATGGAAACCTGGTCCCCAGCTGGGAGCCATATATTTGAATGTAGGTAGTGGACCAATGGACCACGAATAATATATATATATATATATTCATAATCCATACATCCATGTTTGAATGACGCAGTTCACTAAAACAAAAACAACGACACACACATGCAAATATTGACGAATAAACAAATGTGGAGAAGTACTTCAAACGTTGACGTCGATCAGAGCTGTAGGTGTGTGACCATACTGTGCGTCGGCCAGCAGGGGCAGCGTTGCGTCTTAAAGTTGGCTAGTCCTCACTACTCACTCACACGGTGCGGTGGGCCGCAGCGGCCCTCCTGATGACCGAGCGCAGGGGCCTCTTGGACAGACACTCGCAGGACGTGTGGTTTATGAAGGTCCCCATCACCACGGATTTGGCTCGATGAGAGATCTCCAGTAGCTGAGGCCAAAATGGAAAAACCAACATTGTTTCAACAACCGACATTCGGAATTGAGGTCCGAATATTGCAGAGAAACGCGAACCCGATTGTTGCTATTTAACAGTGTTGTGGCTTAGCGAAGTGCACCACTGCTGGTAAGACAAAAGAATCACACATGCTACTTTGATTTATGTTGTAGTTTGTAATGCTGCTCACCGTCTTGTTGATGTAGGTGTAGCTGGTGTTGGTGCAGTACTGACCCTCGTGGTGACAGCAGCCCCCACAGCGGTGCACAGACACACAGCGAGGCATGTACGAGTGACTAGTGCTCTCTGGGTACTCCTTGGACACCTCCAAACACACCTCCCGGGGGCTACACAGGGTACGCTGCATCTCCTCCATAAGGACTGCGGACAAATGCAGTGAGGTTGCCAGAGACAGGTGCTAAATGATTTGTGTTATTAAGGAGATATATTTTAAGTATGGGCTCCTACAGTGGGAAACGAGCACCTTACCCTACTGATTGAAGCATACAGAACCACTCATACTCATATATACCGTATGCATGTATATATATATATATATATATATATATATATATACATAACATATCCTGGATAATGCTGACTTAATTCATCTGGAAAATTCTATAGCCGGCCAGCTAATAATGTAACTGCATTAGGCCTGTTGCCTAATGTCTCCACCTATAATAGGAATTTTCCATTCTTGATATCTGATCCCAAAAACTGTACAACAAATCACTTTGCTGAGGCACACTAAGCCACATCAGAAAGAAACACATCTGATTACTAATTTTAATTAATTTAAAAAATAGTTTTTCTTTACTTTATCAGGTGACCTTCATAATGATATGCGGTGTGTCACTATCAAATGTTACAACTAAAAACGTTTTATGTAATTTAATGTGTATGTGCTTAATACCCACCAGACACTGAAAAGATGAAATAATGACAAAATCTGGTGGGGGGGCTGGTAAGTTAGTGGTTAGAGCATCTACCCATAAGGTTGATAGATCAAATATTGAGGTGTGGAAAGCTGTGAATTTACCTTTTAGACAGTTGATGTTGAATTGTCTGGCCAGTAGAAAAAATAGATGGTTCTATTGTGTGTCATCATGACTGTGTCTTGTGATGCCTTTTGTAAATTGTCTTAAAATAAATCCTTGCTCGCACTGATTTGACTGTTAGCTTTAAAAAGGTTTGAGTAACTGGACCTTCCTTTAATAGCTTCCAAGATCTATTGGGGATTGGATTGGTCAATGAAAGACAATGTATAAAGATAGTTGAGTTCTTCCCGTTTCAATATCATCCAGAGGTTTGATGGTATCGCCTGTTATTAGTGTGTTTCTAGAGGCATACTCAGCCTTTATCCTCCTTCCACATGTCATATATCACCTGAGATAAAATCCTGTGATCAGGAAGCAGACACAGCTAGTCGCTATAACATATAAAGTAATATTATACGCGAGAGAGAGACCAAAGAGAGATAGACAAAGAGAAAGAGGAAAAGAGACAGACAGGGAAAAAGAGAGCACTTCATTTCTAATGAGCAGGAAAAGAAGAGCGAGAGGCCTCTAATGGTTAGGAAAACAAACTCTGTTTTAAACCAAAACACACAGCTGTACTCCTATCATTGAATTTGGTGAAAGTGAAATGGACTGTTGTGCTTATAGATTCCCCTTTGGAATAGGAATATAACTTTCTCTATTAGTGTCTTGCATGTTTGATGCCAAATGAGAGGAGCATTACCTTGAATGATGTTGGCGTCATACTTGTACTGTGCCATCTCCTTGGGCTTGGCCCAGGTCCAGATATCATCTTCAGCATGAAGAGGAGAGGATGCGCGCTGGGCTTTCTGACGTAGACAGTGCTGGACCAGACTGTACTCAGGGTAGAACAGCTCGACCAGGTCGTCGACACTGGACACAGAGTCCAAAACACTCAGGCCATTTCCTGACGGTGGGGCCTGGCACGGAATAGAAAATAAATAGAGACTTTAAATGAATTATCTACGAACACTCAACACAAAAAGTATTGTCTTTATATTGAGCACACTGCAATTTATGACGTAAGATGTTCAACGTTCAACGAAATCTCATTAATCTGTTAAAGGACACTGGTAGGTATACAGAAAGAGCTTCAATGAAAATGAGATTTAGACTGTTATAGTTTTTGAAACTATTGTTTATGGTAGAGATGATTCCATAAGTCGCAATGGTCTGTAAACAAGCTATAATCTGTCACTGTTCATATAAGATCAATTAGGGCAATACTGTGTCAACATCACTGTCTCTGAGATGAACACCTAGTACAGCCTGTCTGCTGCCTTATCATTATCGCTAATGGAAACAAATGCTGTCCGGGTTGGTAAAGCTAGATTGGCACTTCTGGCAGCACTGCAATGGAAACTGAGCCTCTATGGAGCACACTGTCTTTCTGGGCCTAGGCTAAACAAAGCAACACAGGGTCATATTTCTTCCGTTGACATTGGCCAAGTTCCTTTCATGAGATAACGAACAATGCTTTCATGTTTTCCTTAATGGAAGTTCTAAATATTTTAAGGAAGACCTTTATTTTGCTATCAGACATACAGTGCAGTGAAAAAGTATTTGTTCCATCTGAATTATTGAAGTTTTGCACATTTTGGTAAACCTGATATTAGATTATAGGAAATCTAGCTAAACAAGCAAAACATAGTGTTAACTCTAGAATCAAAAAGGCAAAATGTGTTGTTTTTCAACCATTCTCATTAAGACACTCTTGTGTGTTTTGGATCATTGTCTTTCTGCATAACTACTGCACATCAGTTTCCGCTCATGGATTATCCTGTAGAATACTGTGATCCAAAACAGAATACATCGTTCTATAAAGCATAACAAGTTGATGCAGCAAAGCATCCCCAAACAATGACACTGCCACCACCATGCTTGTCCATTGGAATGAGATTCTTCATGTGAACCCAGTGTGTGGTTTTTGCCAGACGTAACTGGGCCCGAGTTGCCAAATACATTTCACTTTTCACTCAACTGTCCTGACAAGATTGTTCCAGAACTTGTAAAAGTCATCTAGTTGTTTTTTTCAAACTCCACATGACCATTTACCTTATTACTGAGGAGTGATTTCCACCATTCTACTTTATTGTCAGGTGTCCTTCTGATGATGAAGCATGACCTTAGCTGAGGTGAATGTTGTTCTTAATTCTTGATAATTTTCTGGCTGATATGAAGACTGATCAAGACTGATATGGATTTCTTTTCCTTTGGTTCTCAGGAATGTCTTTTGGTTGTGGTATGTTGTGGCTTTGAAAAATATTGGGACACATGAATATTTCAGCAATATTCCTACCACATTCGTTGATAAATGTAACCCAATTTAACAAATCACAAAACTTTGAACCCAGTTAATCAACTTAACTCAACTTTACCATCTCAGAAAATCGCTGCAATTACAGTCAGTTACAAATGATAATAAATCATTAGATAGTAACTTGGGAAGGTCCAACTTTCCATAAACTTCATTTGGTTTGATCTCAACCAAATAGGTGTGTGGTTACACATCATGCCAAAATAGAAAGACCAATTCAAGAACCCATATGTTTGGGAGAGGTTACAAAGCCATCTTAAACCAATTTCAAATGCCTAATTCCATTGTCAAACAGAGAAAACTCTCAAACTACTGGCAATATACAATGGAACGGTCATCCCACCAAGTTCAGGCCAAATGCTGACCAAAAGATGCTCACAGAAATCTCTTAAAACGTTCTGGCTGCAACCATGATTACAATATAGCACCAGAGAATACTTCAGTAGATTGTGAGGCCATCTGTCAAAAAGCTGAGGCTGAACTTAACATGTTTTTTTCTTGCTACAGGAAAGTTATTGAAATCACACAAGCGAAGCTACAATAAATCATGGCAAAAAGCTGTTTAACATTTAAAGCAGCCGTGGTATATTGACAATTCAATCGCAAACACCTGAAATGTCGTATCGCTATTTTAAGTATGCAATATTCATATTTTAGCCATATGGTCTCAAATATAATGGCCTTTAACTAATCAGCATTCAAGATTGGAGCCACCTTGCAATAAAATACATGGCTACTTCTTAGCTTGGTATATGGGCTTTCATTTAACTGGTTTGTGTGATGACACTTCCACTGTACTTGGAACGGGAAAGTGTCGTCCCTTATGGCTCACAGTAAGTTCCTGTTCATCCCCATGGCAACATGAGGTCATGGCTGTGCGATATACAAACAGTGTATCCCTCCCACATGATTTATCAGGGCCGGTGTTCATCATGACACAGAACGTGTTCTTTAACAGTTTTTACAGCTTTATCAGTGGAGCCAAATCTTAATGTCTTCTGTGTCTTCTGTAACAACACACAGTTGCTTTTACCATTCAACCTTGTGTTCTCAGACAAATCCTGGCTTGGCAAACTTTGATGACGCACAGTGTTAACTACAAGCAGATAAGGATGTAATATTCCAGATTAATGACAAACCCCCTGGAATGAAATCACAAACCCACCTGCGTTATAAAGATGGAAAACTGCCTGTCTTGAATTTTCACTCAACTGATTTATTCAACACCTTGTTTACTCAACGACCTGTTTAGTAATCAGCCTGATTTAGTCTGCAGTCTGATTTAGTTTAACAACCTGATTCAGTCAACAACAAAACTAACATTTTTGTGCGCCTGTTCTTCACTGTACTGCAAGCATGACAGCTGACCAAAAGAAATCATGTTTCTTATCTCTGTCACTCAGTATGACCCAGAAACCAGCAGCAACGGTGTCCTGTTCGCCAGTTACTCACATCAGTGCCCTCTTCGCCAGGGAAGTACTCCTCACTGTCATGTCCATGAGTGAGATTGATGAAATTGACAATCCATATGACAAAAGATAACATCCGCATAGTGTGGCAATGATGAAGAGGAGCAGGAGGAGGAGGATGGAGGAGGAGGATGATGGGGAGATGATGAAGGATCAGCTAATGCCCCACAGTTCAACTCTCATCCCACAGAGTGCAAGGATCTCCTTGTCCCTAGCCCGGAACTGACCTTGAATGTGGATAAGACGAGCCCCCAAGAGCGCCTTTCAAACACAGCATTTTATCCCGGGAATGATTTTTCCTTTACTTCGCACACACAACTTTCAGTATTTTCCTTTCAAGCGTTTCCATCCTTGCTTCCGTGAAGTCTGTCATTTGGGTTTTCCTTTTAAATGCCGATTTTGGGGGCCGGATCCTTGAAGATGAGGTTAATCAGAAAAAAGGTGTGGAGGCCAAATTCCATAGAAGTCCTCCAGGGCCAGAGTTGGGTGAGACACCGCTGGGTTTTGTCTCTCTCCTGTGTAGCTGGGAACGGAGTGCAGAGGAAGTGAGGGCAAACACGTGTGACAACAGGCAGTCTCCCTCGGCAGATTGCGCTCCTCTCTCTCGCCCCCTCTCTCTCTCCTTTCGTTTTTGGGAGGAGCTGACACTGCCTCTCAAAATTGTGTAAGTGTGTGTGTCTGTGTGTCAGGGTAACAGTGGGTATTGTGTCTGTGAGCTTGGTGAGCAAACTTAAAAAAAAATATGCTATAGTTTCCTTATGTAAAAGATCTTTATATTCAAACTCTCTTATCATTGTACTACCTGGCTTCCTGCCTCTCAGGGTGGTGCTCAGTATTCAGGGGTGAAGAAGCGGATGAACCAATTCTGTGATTGGCTGCTCCAAAATCACCTCATACTAAGCTTCTTCATAACACTATAGCCTGTATGTGCTACATGACTGCCTGCTAGCCTCCTGGACCTGCACCTCAACAGACTACCATTTACTTAGATATGTCTGCATTATCTTTGTATATGGAAGACATTTCTTTTTCAACATTTCTGCTTCCCCATTTATCTTGAAACCTCGCCCTTTCTCAGGACGTGCATGTGTCTGCGCAGGAAACAGGATCTAGGGAGAGAATAATCTTGCAATTTAAATGTTTCTTTGATTGTTATTGTTCTAATTTAAGAATGTGTGAGTTTTAGTTTACGTTTACGTGGTTTCACAACAGTTTGGCCCCAAAGCACTTTTAAAACCATAATACAATAATTTAAAGTGTGCAAAGCAATTGAGATATTTTAGATTTTAAAGATGCCTATTTTAATCTGAAGTATCCAAAAGGCCACCAGATGTCGTCTGATACATTTTTATACAATTCTTTAAACGTAGAGGCGGAGCTTCCCGTGGCACCCTTGGCAGCCAATCATAGGCAAACAACAAGTTAATGTTATGGTTGAAATATTTGTGATTTCTTTCATAGTTGATTTGCTAATAACCATTTAGTCGAAGTTGAAGTAATAAACACTTTTAATAGTTTTTTTTTGCATTTTGTTAATCTACCGATCGGTGTAATGTGAACTTGTTGGTTTGTTTGCTAAGGATCTGTGCGTAGAAGATAGCTAGCTTAAGTTACAAAACATAAAAATTGAACAAAATATAAATACATCTGCCACTCTGAGAAAGAAAAGCAATTTGTTATAAAAATGTAGTATAATAATATTTTCCCTTAGAAAACATTGTTAGTAAAGATGTGAAGTGAAGCCAGGTAAACACTGAGGATCCAGGCCCAACAGCAGCTAGCAAGTTTTGTAACCACATGTGTCATAGTCGGACATTAAAATTCCGTAATATTTTGGGAAAAATGTATTACATATTCAAATGACCTCCCTATATCTTTCAGTGGAGGAAATCACGCAGCAATAATAACATTTACGTGACAGGGTGTGGGGCCTCCACAACGACAGCTTAAACCCGTGGAAGAGAAAACTAAGGTGTGCCCCTGCTTAAAAGTCACACATCCTGGCAGTTTACTTGTAAAACTAAAATGATTTCAGGAATGTTTCCTTCTTATTGCAACCCTAGTTGTGACACACAGCTCATGCAGTCTTGTTGAATGTGTGTGTTGGATTCCATTTAACATGCAACTGTTATACATCATGCTGTTGGCATGGGGTCAGCTAGCTAAGCATGGCTCTGCTCTGGGCATGCCAGGAACAGTCATCATTACTATTTAACGAGCTCCACCCTCCCAAATTGGATCATATTTATCCAGCACTTAATGAACATCTCCTCATCCAAATGCTCTGGGGTATCAATTTCTCCTTCAGCCAGAACCTTAATTTCCTTCAAACAACCGCTCTGTTTCTCCTAGCCCTCCTCCTGCTTGGTAGAGACGTCGCCTAGAGTTCATTTTTTTGGACAGCTGGTGGTTTCAGAGGTATTTTTACGTGCCTGGTGATCCAATGTACGGCCTAATGTATGTCTTCAGGTGGACCGGCAGAATCAGGAAGGGGATGCTATTGCGTGGTTTCAGAGTCTCGTAACATCAACAGTGTGAAAACCAGCAGCTGGACATTGTATACAGTACGCTCCTCAGCATTTCACGGGACCACCAAAATCGCACCACTTTGTAAAGTGGGGCCAATATTCTGCTTGGAACAATGGCTATGATGTCTTCCTTTCTCTGCCAAGTGCCTTTTCTCTCGCCTCTTTTATAATATCATTTTATGATGAATGGACAAGTACATGAATACAAAATGTGGCATTATAATTTGAAGCTGAGTGCTGAAGAAGATCAAAGAATCTTTGTAGTGCACAGTAGCAGGTCTTGTCAGTGAATAGCTGAAATATCTGTTTATAGCGGATCTCTTGTGATTGGCGACGTGTCAGAGCTTGCAACTAACCCAGCTCACAAGCACAAACATGCTTAGGATGCAGAGACTACGGTTTGAAGAAAGGCAAATTCCAATATGTCTGGGATGGTAGACAATAACCATTGAGTAATTCAACCCATTGCTATTTTTCGTCTTTCCGCTTCAGTGCCTGAGCCTAGGTCAGATTATCATGTCACAAATGAGAGCACATCCATTTTAATACGTTTTAAAGGATTTGAGAAGCGTTTAACGTTAAGGTACCTGTTTGGTGTATGCTGTTAGACGCAACAGATCTTTATTCATTCTCATAAAAGATGCACAAGGCTTCTGATGGGAAGCAAGTGGAGAAAAAAACTTGTGTTTTCAGCCTGTTGGAGGAAGACAAACACCCCTGTGTAACGTTGCAGACAATGGCTGCAGGTGAGATAAAAAAAGATAAAAAAGAGCTGAATGTTCCAAGGTCAAATCTAGTAAATCTCTCAGATGTGAGTGACAGGCAGTCGACGGCCTCCCCTCGTTGCTTCCAACCCCCCTTTTGGATTTACGGGCAGGAAACACGATGGAATGTTGTCTTTCTCCCACATAAACTGTTGGCTACGGCCTGGGGCCCTCATTGCTTTCATACGAATACATTAACCCAAAACCACATACCAGATTTCGTGCAAGAATAGCACTGATCAACGGTAGGTACCCATAAAGAGCGGATCATTCAGAACATTTTGGATTGGCAATCTGTCCGATGACTTGAAACGGAAACTCAAGATTCAAGATTCTGAGTTCTTTAACGTTGTGGCACGTAAAGACTGTATGCTCAAAGGGACTAAAGCCATGTGCGATATATGATATTTGTACTTTTTGTTGGAAGTATCGCTCAACTCTTGTTGTTGGACACAAAGAATAGTGATGGGTCGTACGCGAACAAACAGCTCTTTTTAAATGGCTCTTTTCGGTGAACGTTGTGAAAATAATCTCATTGTTGAAAGGATCTATTGATTTGGGATGTAAACGAGCCGGTTCTTGAAGGTGAACAGAGGCAGAAGAGCCAGCTCACTGAAAAGACATGGAATTCCCATATTAAAGGATAGACTATTGCCCGAAGACCTTTTGGGTGTAGATTAAGATCTGTTAAGTAAAATCATATTTCAATCGCTGTGATGCAAGAGCCAAAAGAAATCCCACACTGTCACTGACTTTTTTAAATACTTTTTTGTCTAAATTTATATTTCCAATGATGCATTTAAACCAGATCTTTAAACCTAATTAAATCAAGGTTTACATTTTATTTCATAGTTAGATTAAAGTAGTAAGGACATTTTTTTTTCACCATTTTGCCCTCTTTGTGGCATTAATTGTTACGTAAAAGGTTTTTAGTAATCAAAACAACACCACGGTGTTATTAAATACATACAGCAGATACAATAAGTCCAATTCAGTCGTAGTCAAGATATAGTTACACATAGTATAACTCCAGAGAGGAATAAATGATAGATGAATACATTGACATTTAGTAATCATGCAGGAACACTCTGATGTAAAGAGCCAACGGTTTTTACCGTCGGTTCAACTAAAAATAGGACCTTGTTTCTTTGCTAGTTATATACAGTAAGAAAACAACACGGGCTACTACATTTGATCTAGGCTTGTAATTCATATACAATATTTAATCTAACATTAATATCAGGAGTCATCTCAAAAACTACTGCTTATATGCTACCACTGCCCAACAGTGGGAATTCTAAAATCCTTGATAATTATTAACCTGCCTCTAAGTTGCTATCCCATACTAAAATCCTGCAGGCTTTGGTAAATAAACAGATCTGCACCGTTGACTGCGATCTGAGAAGTTTTTTGCTGATTCTAAGGCTAGTCCTCTAAAATAAATCCCCTGCAACAGATGCAACAGAGGTTACTCTGGTCCTTCGTTTCCTGTGGCGGTCCTCATGAGAGCCAGCGCTTGATCATTTTTGCGACTGCACTTAAAGAAACTTTAAAGTCCCTGAAATCTTACGGATTGACTGACATTCATGTCTTTAATTAATTAAGGACTGTCATTTCTCTTTGCTTTTTTGAACTGTTCTTGGACTATGGATTAAAACAGTACAGACCTAATCATACCCTTATATATACCCACCATGGCTTGTCACATTCTGTATATCCCCACTCTAATGCAAGGATGAAATTCCACAAATGAACTTTTAACACTTAAAGGAATCTACAGTATGAAATGAATATCTTTAACACTTATTGGTTACTACATGATTTCACATAGTTTGGAGGTCATCACTTGTTTTCTACAATGTGGAAATAGTCAAATTAAACGAAGTAGATGAGTCCAAACCTTAGATTTGTACTTAATGCAATTGTTTTGGGCTTTAGTTTTGTTTTGTGTTATCTTTAAATAAAGAGGGCCCTCTTGACAATTTGCCTCTGACAAATATGGCCCTCTGATGTCTTGTGAAATGCTAAGCTTTCATGAAAGTTTGGGAAAGGTCTTGAAAGGTTAATACAGAAGTGTCCTTTTTTTCTTAGTGTGCAGACTAGGCAGAATTATTGACACAGTTTGACGCTTTGTAAGCTTTACCCAACCCTTATCTTACCCTAACCATTACCCTTGTAAGCAGTTCCTTGTCAACTGTTTACACTACTGTAAACAAATATATTGTTTACAGTATTACTATCCTTATAGCATCTAGAAATGAACACCGGGTCTCTTCTTAGGCTATGCTACTATGAAATTGTGTGCAATGATGCCACCTAGTGTTGCAAAACAGTCACAACAGTCACTGGTTATGATGGGGGATTGTACTGGTAGGATCATCTTATATTAAATGTTGGGGTTTGTTGTCACATCTAACTCTTCAGACTATCTTGCTTTTCTTATTGTTTTTGCGAGTATAACAGGGTGTGTGTCATCAGTTCCAGAATTGCAAAATTGTTTTCCAGGACAAGTCGCTAGCTTGACTGCTTAAGCAATATCTGTTTTCTTAGTTTTTAGGAAATTATGGCAAATTCAATACTTCCTGATAGTAACAATAATAGGCTTTTTCTTGTCCAACATGACGAAATGCTAATATTACAGAAATTTTCAACTGATTCATTGGCTCTCCTAAAGATTCTTCACCACAATGGATGTCCTTAAATTGTTATAAGTCTACTATTTACTGTATCCTGTTGAATGCAGCAGGTGTTATTTTGTGCATCAACAGTTTTTAATATTATTACATATTAGTCAGTGAGGCACCGTATCATCTAACAACTTTCCGGATACAATTTGCGAAAATAACGGCTCAAAAGCTAGTGCTTGTAGTTGACCGCTTTTTGATTTTGTTAGGGCATTTATATGACATTTAGGCGACTACTGATCCAACTGAGCATTTTCTGGGCTAAATAAGCCTAGAGAAAATTAATGATTGAACATCACACATAATTAGAATGACAAAATCTGTTTTGTTTAGCTTCTTAGCAATTTCTCTGTCTTGACGCAAAATAAATTGATTTGCATCGCATTTGCGGTAATATTTAGACTGATTTTTTTCACCCCTTAGCAAATTATATTGTTAAAAGCAGGAAATGTGAACCTGCAAAGCTTTCTCAGCAGTTGAAAGACGTGCTGCCTAAAGAAATCACATGAGGTAGGGGGCACCCTAACCAAATATTGGCTGTGAATAATGGATTCCTGAGCTTGTGGTCATATTTAGTAAAAAAAAAATTGAGGCATTAAAGCTTAGTTCCTGTTGAAATAGTTATTGCATAGTGGCACTTTGTAAGAGCTGCCATATGGGACCGAGATAATGTTCTTTAAAATAACAATTAAATATTTTGCATCAACTGCTGTGTCCACCCAGCTCATATCTCCTCTGTTCTAGATCTTTAAATTCCAACTTTAAATTTGCAGTCATTGAAGATGGCCGGATGTTCCCTTAGCAGAACTGGTAGTTGTTTTTTTCAATCAGGGGTTGGTCCTCTCTCGCCAGGCTCAGGGACTGATCCCCATCGGCGCTGATCTTATTTTGACTGCAGTGCTCTCCCTCCTCACTATGGGAGGTTTCCTGCACGTTCCTGTAGGTCTGGTAGAAAGAAGCATACTTAATACCCCACTTAATGCAAGAGAGGCTGGAATGAACAAGAAGTCCCTAAATAAATCCTACCTGGTCTGGCTGGTCAAGCAATATTTTCTGGAGGAGCTGGGTAATGGTATTAAAAGTTGGACGCACTGTTGGTTCCACGATCCAGCACATCTTCATGATGGTATATCTGAAATGAAGGCTCTTTTTCAAATACAGATTCTTAAGTCATTCCTCTTCGTGGACACTGCTATCCAACTTGAGGAACAGTACTCACATCTCTTCAGGGGCAAAGTCCGGCTGAGACATGTGGCATCCATCTTTGATCATCTGGTAGAAGCGGGTGTCCACGACAACGTTCGGGTATGGGCTCTTACCTAATTGCCAAGAAATCAGTTTGTAATTGTTTTTCTTTCACACTCCACGGAACTTCAGTCTTAACGGCATCACACGCACACTAGACCCACCCAGAGAGAAGATCTCCCAGAGCAGTATGCCGTATGACCAGACGTCACTCTGGGTGGTATAAACACAGTCGAAGATGCTCTCTGGAGCCATCCACTTAACTGGCAGGCGGGCCTATGAGTTATAGAGGGTTAGGGAACACTGACATGTCAAAGTTCACAAGTGATGATACGAGCCATTAAAATTAAAATGATATGTTCACAAACTCACGTTTCCTTTCACCACATAATTGGAGTCATTCTCAACATCACGAGCGAGCCCAAAATCGCAGATTTTTGCCACGCGGCCATCAGTCAGGAGGACGTTTCTAGCTGCCACGTCCCTGTGAATGCACTGGGCGAGAATGTAAAATGTGTTCATATGTACCTTTTGCTAAATGGATTACGAAATTACGACGGAAATTTCTCGTACATTTTTGGATGCCAGGAAGTTCATGCCCTGAGCCACTTGGAAGGAGAAGTTCAACATGTCTTCTATGTCCAGTGACCAGGTATCTGTTTCTGGATCCTCACACATGGAACCTGGTTGAGCAAGATTGAGAATACAAGAGTTTGCAGTTTAGTTTTAAGCTACGGACATTTCAGAAACATTCAAGGATTTTATGAAACATTTAAAACTTAAAACTAAATAAATCAAATGACAAATCTGTATAAGATTAGCCCAGTAAACTACAGACTTTTTGGAAATTCAAGGTTTAATAAAATATTATATAAAACGTTCATGATAAATTTTGCATAATGAATATGGTAATATGATGGTTACAAATGTAATGACAAAACCATGATATATGATCTTAAATACAACAAATTAATGTCGCTGGTGTTTAATGAGAGCTCTGTCACGCTTTGCCATAAGAGGGAGAGAGGGAACCCAAGCGCAGAATTACAATATGTATGGTCTTATTCTTGTTCATGATGCAAGCAGACAGAATACAATGTATGAAATATAAGCAGGTAGGCATGACAACAGAACAAGCAGGACTTGAAGACGACTGAAGACAACGTAATAATTAACAAAAAACAACACTTACTGCAATACACCAAATTTTACAAGGGGCAGAACACAAACAGACACAAGGTAAATGATAATGGGAACAGACCAAAACCACTAACATAAGACACAGCAAAACAACATACCTGTAACAACGCTCCCACAGCGGTGCACAAACACACTGACTCAAATTGGGAACTAAACAGGACACATAACAGGACACAGGTGGAACGAATGGGGGCTTAATGAAATTACTAGGACAGAACACTAACAGACACACAAGAGCCAAGATATGGCGGTACAGGATAAGATATAGACAGAACATTACACATTTCAGTATTACTGTAACTATCAATTGTGTATTCTTTTATTTATTTTACCATTACAACTGACCTCGGTGATAATGGTTGTTATCATACCAAGAGCATTTACAATTAAGAAAGTCAAGTTTTTCTTCATTAGCAATTGATCACAAACCATATATTCTATCCACTAGAATCTGTTTGACAGAAACAGGTTTGAACTTGCTTTTGATGCAGACATTTGTGTTGAAAGTCAATTTGCTTTCTGCTGAATTTTAAAATCCCTAAGTTTAACTCATTGGCCACCAGCTGCACTTAAAATATGGACCCAGATGTAGGTTAGTTAAAAAAGTTTACAGTATACATTACACATTCCTGAGATTGAAAAAACTAAAACAAATGCTGTATTTCCCAAACTTATTTAATGAGACTATATATAGGAAATCATGTTGAAACCATGTGAATACCTAATTATAATGCTCATATTTCACAAACTCATGAATGGAAATAAGTTATCAGAACACTTAAGTTTAACTTTAATTTATTTGAGTAAACAAAAAGCCGAAATAATTTGTGACAGTGTCCAATAATTTCCGGACCTAACTGTATTATGTATTAAAACTAAATTTGAATAAATATGGTATTATTCAGTGTACAAAAAAACATAATTTATTCAAATAAACACTTGGGAAGGGCCAATCGAGAATTAGCTTCCTTATTTAACCTTCCCTCTTCGGAATGGAGAGGTGCGGAAGGCAATGAGTCTCCTTGCTTTTTGGTTTATTTTAATGTTGCTGGCTCAAGGATGTTGATGTTGATTTAGACAACAATGTACACTGCCTATCAATTCCACATTACATTCTCGGTTACTGTTATAATTAAAAGGATTACCCTTAAGAGAATGCTTAGGCCTCTGTGCAGGATGCATTTCTTGGTAGTCTGAGGTGGAGCTAGAGATTCCACTGTCACTAGAGACACAGAGAGGACTACAAGGTTATACAGCAGTCTACAAAATATATACTGCTCTGTGAAGGCATTAGAATTAGATTTGTGAAAAACAGTGAGTACAAACATAAGTGAAGTGACAATAAGGTCACTGACACCAGACACACATTATACAGACAATTTGGTGTAGACACTGAAACCTGGTCTCACATCGTTTTCTCATATCCTTGTTTTTGGACACTTTTACTGACACAGAAACCAAATGGCTGTTGGGAACCTGGAGAAAGGAGTTTGGCTCACCTCCTTCCACGACACTCCTGGGTACATGTGTTTTTGTATTGAACGCTGTCCGCCAGAATCCCTGTAACCAATGGAATCTCTGAATCCTCGGGTCTGCTCAGGATGGAGTCCAAGAATTGCTTGGCTTTGTCACGCAGGAAGTTCAGAAGATCGCCATGGCTACAGTACTCAGTGATCATCAGCATCGGGCCTGGGGTGAATCACAACGAGGAGTTTACCAATTTAGTCAACCAATGAGTCGCACCCGACCACAATTACCTTATACGGACATGCAAGTACAACAGTGTTTGCCACACCTCCTTGTGTACACGCCCCTAACAGGTTAACTATGTTGTCGTGACATCCAAGGTGACTGAGGATCTTCAGCTCTGACATCAGAGCTTCTTTTTCCTCAGAGTGGGCTCTTGCTGAGGAGGAGAAGCAAGTGTTTCGTTATTACATGCTGAGGTATTGCTTCTGTAGCGTCCAATTTTATACGTATCACTTTGACTTCTGCAAATAAAATAGCCTTTACACACAGCATATTAGGAAAAAGTTTAACTAACGCTTCAGCATCTTAACTGCCACTCGCATCGTCTTGTTCTCATCAGCGCCCAGACCATATGCAGTGGCCTCCACTACTTTCCCAAAAGCCCCTGCTCCCAGAATCTGACCTGCGGCATAAAGAAATCATTCAATCATTACTGTCCAGTTTACTGATCCCGAGTTTTACCTCCCAAATATGTAGTAGTAAATTGGGTACCAAGCTTCAGCTTATCCCGGGGAAACTCCCACTTCTTGTTGTAAGGAAGTTGCGCAGGGTCAATGAAGGTGTAGTTATTCCCATCATTTGTCTCAATGATTTTCCACCGGACTTCATATTTCGGTTTCTGTGAGAGAAAACACAAATTGTTCAACAATCTAACTATGAACAGATATTTAGCCATAATAGCCGGTGAATAAGACTGTAAAAGCAACTTGCCTGCTTGTATTTGTACAGAACGATGACAAGCAGTAGCAGCAGAACAGCTGCAATGCTGGTGGCTCCGATAAAAGTGGGTGTGAAAAGCGTGGCTATTTGGGGTTTTGTGGTGGCAGCAGGAACATCTTCAGGGTTGAAATACAAACATATTCGATGTTATTGAGGGCGCCTCTTGAAATTAGTCAATACTTACTAGGGATATTAGACATGGCTGTCTAACGCAAACGTTTAATAATGAAATAATAAAAGCTCCAGCAGGATAAGCTGAATGTGAATTCCGAAATGTGAATTGTTTTTGTTGTGTATTGTGTGTCTGCATATGGGCGTCTTACACGATTTGAATACGTCCCGCTTTTCGCCGACCAGGTTGAAGGACACACACTCCACTGTGAACTCCCAGCTAGAGGGACTGAGAGCCAGCTCACTCGTCACTTCCTTTGGCCCTAATTCTTCCACGTGCTCATCCACAGTCCAGTTGAAAAGGGGCTGAACCTTTATCGCGTCGTTGTTACCGACACAACTGACCACAACAAAACAACAGAATTGGCACGGCTGAGCTAAACAGCTCATGTTCGCCTGATTAAAGAGCCTACAATCAATCAAAAACATGTACTGTTATAGTCATGCATTCCACCTACGTGTTTTCTATTCCCGGGCACTGGTACCAGAGGAGTGTGGGAGCTGGGTATCCAGCGGAAGTGCAGGTCAGGGTGGTGGCGTTTGTCCGTATAACCATTGCGCTGGGCTTCTCTAGTTAGCGACAGAGGACAGACATCATCACATCACCTATACTAGACATCTCAGTTATACACTCCTCACTTCCTCTCTTCAAACCCATTGGAGGAAACGGTCAGAACTGAGGATGAGGGACCTCTGGCTTTCTTATCCAGTGAGTTTTTTCTCAGAAGTAGACAAGATCACATTTTTCGAGGAGACAACAAAAATCATCACATTAATATCAAAGTCCAAATGTTTCTGCCAGTTTGGATGGGGATGCGACAAATCCGGTTGTAATGAGATCACTCACGATAGACTTGGACATTGAAGGTGATGGACCTATTCAGGCCCGTGTTCCCGGTGTACAGGGTGTATTGACCTCTATCTTCGGACCTTACCCTGTGTATCAGCAAGCTGCTCTTGTACCTACACAGTAATATTATAGACAAAGTCAAAAACAGCTCGTAGTCTTCTGGCACTCATAAATCTAAATGATACGATTCAGAAACAGTTCATCTACAGTAATTACGGACATGATTCACCTATAACTGTCTTGGACGACCCATGTGTTCTGATGTGTAGACATGTTGTGAGTCACAGGTAAGTCCCACCAATGCTTCTTGATTTGGGGGTAAGCCTCGACATGAATGGTTATCTCAAGGTTCTCCCCTTCGTTCACTTCAACTAAAGAACCATTCTGGTAGAGATTCGATGACAGGTGGGACTTGAGCCTGATGTAAGGCTTATCTAATGACAAACAGAAGTTATAATCAAGATAATCTCTTTCACAAACTAAAGAAAATGAAGATTGTCACTACAAAATGCTCTTTGAGGAGTCTGAGCCGAGATTGGTGTCCATGTGTGGTTGGAGTTGGTTCAATGGTAACCTGGTACTACCACCCTGGTCTCTCCGGATAACATGAGGGTAACACTGTATCAATCCTACTCACCTACGACCTGCAGGTACGCCGTGGAGCTGTTGGCGCCGGCTTCGTTCATGGCTGTACAGGTAAAGTTTCCAGTGTGAGACATGGCCACAGCTGGGATTGTCACGGTGCTGGTGATTTGGACCAGCTTATTCTGCATCGGTGTTATTTGATTTCTAGCGACATTCAATGTCTGTAAAAAACACAAAAATATTGGTTCAGATCTCACAGAAAGGCTGCTTCATTCAAGTTTCAAACAAACAGACAAATATCCCTGATTCAAAGAAGAGAGGCTAGTGTTTCTTACTTTGTGGTAGGAGTGTTTCAATGTATGGTTGTAGAAATAATTAGGGTTGCTTGTGAAACAAGTGATTTTAAGCATCTCTCCAACGATGTGGACATTCCCGTTTAACTCGAGCAACACAGATGGCGGTGAACGCAACCCTGAAAGAGATAATGACAAGTGCCTAATAAATTGTGCGCTAATAGACCCAATGTGCAAGAAAAACATGGACAGTAACTTACTTTCAGTGACGGTGACGGTGACGGGTTCTGAATTGTTCTGGACCCCGTTGATTTTTGCACTGCAGAAATAATCCGCACTGTGTCTGACAGCAAGGGTTTTGATTACTATGTCTCTCTTAGGGTGAACGACGTACTGCACATCGGAGGGCACAGGGTCGCCGTTGGTCGTATGGAGGGACAGCTCAGTAGCACTGGGGTCTGTCAGCTGACACAATAGAAGATCGCTGCCCTCCTTCACATCTCCTCGGTTGCGAGGGGTCACCAACAGTTTATGCGGATCTATTTGGAATACACGTTCACGTGAGAAGTATGGTGTTCGTTCAGCGACTAGTCTGGCATTATGCAATATGTACACATTTGCTGCAAA
This sequence comes from Dallia pectoralis, assembly GCA_029465975.1. NCBI lineage: Eukaryota > Metazoa > Chordata > Actinopteri > Esociformes > Umbridae > Dallia > Dallia pectoralis. Next base: position 9,663,203 of record CM055747.1, on the reverse strand, counting down.
TGAAGAAAATGTGCTTGCGTCTGATAGTACTGTCGGGATTTGTTGAGTGCATTTGACACACTCAGTGTGGATTGATGATACCAACCCATGATTGTGAGACACTTACCGTTCACATAGATGTGGACCTCTGAGGTGAGGTTTGGTTGGTTGTCATACGCGCAGGTGTATGTGCCAGTGTAGTCCGCAATGAGTTGCGGGATTTGGATCTCACTCTGGAGTTTCCAATACTTCATGCGTTTGAACGCTGTGGAAGACCAGGTGATTTTGCTGTCTCCCTCACAGGTCAGACTAAGAGACGACCTGACAGGCACAGTGATCTCAGCCGCATTCAGCACCACAGAGTTACGCTTGATCGATGGAGGGCTGCGGTCTGTCAACGAACAAAATACAAACAGAAGACAAATCATGTTACCTAGGGATGCAGCTATAGTCTACAGCACATTTACTGTTTTTGTAAGTGGATTATATTTTTTTCGAATAGTCACATTCTTCTCAGTGACGATGGATGAACTAGAAGATCATGTAGGTATTAAAATATAGATATTTATTGAGTTTGTTTTATTAATGATAAATAACAGAAAATCTTATAAATACATGATTTTCCAACATTTGTCGGAATATTACATAATGTTATTCAGAATGTCCGAAATGTTGTTTCTTATTATAGTTTTTAGATTAATTCATTTCATGCTAAAATGTAAAAGAAAATCACTAATAGTAAAAGTAATAACCACACCAAAATAATTGCAAGCGATGGCTCCTAATCGCCGTTCCAGTTCACCCCAAAGGTGTTCAAATGGGTTGAGGTCAGTGCTCTGTAGAGGACACAAAAGTTCCTCCACCTCAACTTCATCATTCTATCTCTATATGGACTCTGCTTTGTGGGGCACAGTCATACAGGAACAGGTAAGGGCCTTTCCCAACATGTAGCCACAAAGTTGGAAGCACCAAATTGTCTAAAAAGTGTTTGTATCCTGTAGCTCTAAGAGGACCTTTCACTTGAGCCTAGCAGGCACTACGCATTATGGTTGCGTTCTGTTTGCATCCAACCCAGCCAGATTCACCATCCAACTGCCAGATAGTTAAGTGTGATTTATCACTCCAGAATGTTTTTCCACCGCTCCATAGGCAGCGTGCTTTGCAATACTCCAGCTGATGCTTGGCATTGCGCATGTTGACAACGCTACCAACGTACAGTTCTTGTTCTTGTTGATGTTTTATCCAGAGGCAGTTTGGAACCTTGTGGTGAGTGATGCAACAGATGATAGGTGATTTTTCTACGCTATGCAGCCCCGCACTGTAAGCTTGTGGCTGGGCTGTTGTTGCTCCTAGACGCTTCAACTTTACAACAATAGCATTTACAGTTGACCGGGGCAGATCTAATAGGGCAGATTTTTCACAAACTGACTTATGGCAAAGATGACATTCTACGGCAGCGGCATGTGTAAAATCACTGAGTTCTTTAGTACAACCCATTGTGCAGTCAATGTTTGTCTATGGATATTTCATGGCTATGAGCTGGATTTTATCAATCTGTTTGCAATGGGTGTGGCTGAAACTCCTGAACTCAACAAGTAGTAAGAGTGTCTACATAGTTTTGGCCGTATTATCTGCACAGTTACTTTGTCTTTGCTCAAATAAAACACAATAAAACACAACAATGAACAATAACTTTAAAAATGTCTTGTGTTCTCCAAAACATGAATATATTTTATCTATTTCCCTGAAGACATTCCATAAACAAATAAATGCCTGTGTAAAAAAGTTGAAGATATAGGAGAAGTTGATGGCAAAAAAAATGCTGTGGATGATCTGTCTTAATATCATGTCTCAATATGAAGGAGAGGAGCCAGACGCAGAATGAAAGTCCCTTTTATTTGGGTACAGTGCACAAGCAACGTTTCAACAGTACTCACTGGTGGAGACAGTAGCTGCGTCTCACCTTAACTAAGACGATATAAAAATAGTGGCACAAAGGAAATACACGCTACACAGTGCGGCCTCTCAATATATATATATATATATATAGCCAACGCGTAACACAGAACACGTTAACAAGGACAAAAAGGCACAAAGACACGTGGAAACCAGAGGGTATTTATAGATAGTAGTACTGAGGGGATGATATCCAGGTGTGTACGTTAACAAGACAAAACATGTGGAAAGATGGAACACGATGGCTAGAACGCCGGTGACGAGGCTCGCTGAAGTCTGCCCGAAGACAGAGACAGCTTCGGAGGGAGTCGTGACACTAAATCTGATTCAACACCACTTAAAGATCAATGTCATTTTTTGGATTTGTGCTCAAATCATGTTTCAATTTGTGCCCAAAACATAAAAACCACTTGGTTTCAAACTTGGAATATCATGTCAATTGTACATATATGCTGTAGTTTATGCCTATATAAACATATATTACATGTATTACACCGCCTGCACAAATCTGGAGGTTTGCAGCCTTATTTGGTTATTTGCACAAGTCCCACGGAACACGTAATATAAAACAATAACACACACATTCAAAGGGAAGCAGAGGGCAGGTATAGGCTGTCATAACGATGGGATGAGAACCAGGTCTGTAGGTTGACAAGACAAAACAGATGGAATGCTGAATAACGGAGCGGGATGCTAGAAGGCCGTTGACGAAGACCAAGAAAGTCTGCCCAGAGACCTGGAGGTAACAGCTTCAGAGGGAGTCATAACATTACCACATTATTATAGGGGTATTAGCCAAGTGAAGAGTGGTACTTTGTTATTGCTAGATGAAGCACTTAGTAGCCGGGCCTAATAGTTCAGAGAATTTTTCTCCTCTCACTCTTTTGGTTCTTCAGGTTGTATGTCATATGCCTTTTACTCTGAAATGTCTAGCCACTCATCATAAAGCCACCATTCTAAAGGTTTGAGTAATGGAGTTCTGCAAGGACAGTTGTCCTCCTGGCAAGTTCTCATTTTAGTGAAACTCTGAAGCTCTGTTACTGTGATGATTACACATTCCCTTATTTTTTTTAGAAGTGTAATTTACAAAGCATTGTTTGTTTCCCATCAAACTTCGTAACAAATGTCCTTCTTTTTTTTCAGGGCGCCATATGCAAACAGATAATACTTGTAATGCTATATGGTCATATGGAATTGACTCATCAGTTAGGGAACTGGTTCGATAAAAGTAGGATACACTTTGACTAACTAAGGCTTGAACATGTTATTTTGTATGTTTTTATTTACGGTGATTTGAACAGGTGACAGCAATCGTTTCTTAATTGATTATCAATCATAAATGTTCTGTTCTAAAACATGCGACTAAAACATGCGACTCACTGTATATTCACGTAATTGGGAAAACAAGACTGTGATCGATCAGTTGAATACGCTTGGATTGATATCAGATTATTGACTATTATTATGTTCAGTAATTTTCAACGGGCCATGCCACAGCCGACAGAGCTTTGATGAGCTTCTACAAAAGGAGCCTGACCGGACTGGGCTGGCGGAGGGATGACTGATATAAATTCCCCCATGGTTATGCCAGTTGGCTGACTTGTAGTGTCGTCGTGGTTACCTGAAAGCGGGTGACAATGCCCTGTCCCATTCAAGCGGTGGGTGAAGACTTTCTATTTTATTGCAATTATGTTTGTCGTTGTTGAAGATTTCTGTAACAATATATTAAACTTATTTTAATATCATACTAAAATGGCCATCAAACAATTCCCTTACTAGTAATCAGTGAAGCGCATCTTCTTCAATTTTCCTCTTTCATTCCAGCACTCCCAAATTAAAAATGTCACCGTGATGGCGAATAATGGGTTATTGGCATGACAATCATCTCTATTGGAAGAGATTTGTCAAGAGCGGCTGCCGTTTGAGTTGAATCAGGCCTACTACCGTTCCAACCAAATGTTGAAGACTTTCCCGACCTTTCTGTCCGATATAACGAAAGCCTTACATATTTGTTTCAATCAAATTGAAAATAAAAGATGACTCCTTGGTGTTTGTCAACATCACCAGCACAAATTATTTTTCTTTCAAGACATTTTCAGAACAATGTTTTTTTCAGGAGAAAGGGGAAACGAGAGAGTGCCAAACTGACATTACATGTGTTATTCTGTGTGCGTGTGTGGAAATGGTTGAAACAACCCCCCCCCCACAAAGCATCTGGCTTCAGGAAACACATTGTGCTATCGACCCACTGGACGGATCCAGGTCTCGGGGGGCCTATTTCCCATTCTAACTTTCGCTTCTGCTTTTTTTGGGTAGTCGAGGTAGAGAATGGGGTACCCAAAAGGAGCTGGACAGGTTCTGTTAGTTCTGTCTCCCCCCCCCCTGTCTCCCTTACCTCTCTCAGATGTCAGCACCACAAAGCTAAACACCTGCTTTCACTGTTCCACTCCTGGCTACCAGAGAATCCCTCAAACACCCCAACATCATATTAAGTAAAAATCAAGTTCTATTCAGAGAATAGTTGTTTATCATTTGAGCATTTACATTATTTGATGTATGTAATTCATACCGTTTTGAACAATTCAAACATCATACACCACATACAATGTCTTTTTTAAAATTTTGTAAAATCATTTGAAACACACATATTTTATATGACTTTTAGATAAACGTATTTCAAGTGCAAAATATAAATACTCGTTTTAGTGATTATTTGCAGTACCAGAAGATGTATATTAGATCTCATTATTTAGAAAAAATATTATATACTCTTTTAAATATCCAGAAACCAAAGGGAGTTATTTAAATAACTACAGTACAAGTGGAATAATAAGTTTACCTTTGGCTGTGCAGAGCGTGAAGCCTAAGAGAAGGGCAACGAAGAGCATCTTGTTTTCCTCTGTCTATCTTTGTCTCTATTTCAGTGTAAATCTCTGTCCGCTTCACTCAAGGCTTGTTAAGGAAATGGATGATTGGTATGGCTTGACATAGCGTAATGCCATTACAACTTCCCCTTACTGTCACTCCAAGTACATACACTCGGTACAGGTAAAAGTATTTTTCAACTTGATCATAAAATCATCACAATGTCTAATAAATCACATTGTGTTTTTTATCATGATACAATCCTGATTGTGTTGGTTTTAGAAAAACAATTTCACACTTTCTTGGTTGCACAGACCTAATTACCTGAGTAACATTCTTTAAGATCAGCCAGGGAAACAACAAAGTCATTGGTTGAAACGCAACAAAGACTATTGAAACGCAACATTGCAAGGTAAATCAGATTAACAATCTGAAACGTTAATATCTAACCTAAACCTGAACATAAATGCAGGGGAACACTTTCTGACATGTGTAATCTGCAGTTTAAACTACAATACATTTTATCAACCCACTGTTTAGACTAAACCGTTTAGACACTGTGGATGAAAAGATTGTAAATAATTGTATTTTTATGGAAATAACAGTTTAAACTTCACTTGAAGACTGATAGTACACGGATAGTAGACAAGAAGCATATTGTTAAAAGTATGTATTTCTCAGGGTTGTTTCTGAAGCCATGGATTTGTAGCGTCTCTCCAACACTATAGACATTCCCATACACCTTAAGGAACACAGTGAACGCAACCCTGAAATCAGGAACGTTGAGATAATTCAAGACTCAAATGGCGAAGATGAAGTTTGCATTGTGTGTCTGTATAGCTATACCAGGTCAAGGGAGGTCTGGCTCTGGTGCTGGTCCTGTACAACTTGGGCACACAAGTTTGGAAGCCCATACATGCTGGTAAAACCCATAAGGGCAATGGTAGCCCTATTTTCAAATGAAAAAGCAATTTCACAAATGAATGCTATTTAATTTGCTATTTCAGACGATATTGAAGAGCAATTTGGATTATTGCATTTTAATTAGAATAAAGTCACAAATATATATTGAAAACGATGTCACCAGAGACAACAGTAATTGAGAGTAACAGAATTGAATTCACTCACGCCCTCATTCGCTACATATCTTCTCCATTGCTTGCTAAGTGGCCAATATTTAAGGAATGTCATTCATGTTTAAAGTTATTTTCTTGCAAGCAGGAAGACAACTTCGTAACAGGTCTACACTGTTGACAATAATAAGCTAATTCAGGGCTTTTACAGTAACCTGTAGTGCAGCCTGCAGTTACCACTTAAGAAGAGCAGTCGATTTAAAATGTTTCTTGTTGTGTAAAGCATAATATGGTCACTGAATTATGATGCTCACTGTATGTTGCTAGATAACTAAATAGCTTTACGGAAAAATAATGTTAACAGAATACACATCAGGCACTAAATTAGTGTAAGCATCTTTATTGCAGTTCTAGTTCATTTTGCTGCCCATTATACATTTAATAAACTGATGACAAAGTATTCAAGTGAATGTCAATTAAACCATGGCAGTACATTTGTAATGTTTAAATGTATGCACTTGAATTAATGCTTTCAGTTACTTTGAAAATATAAACGTGTACCTATTTTGTATGAAAGATGATTTGATATTGACAGAATAGTACAGCTTCCCTATTAAAAGTATTATTTACCAATTACGAGTAACCAACACAATTCATGTTTTTTGCAGTACAACAAAGTGCATATCTCGGGATATATCTATGATTGCATTGATATATAGGCACAAAACATAACAAACTATTTACAAATGATGTAACAATGAGAATAGACACTGAATAATTAGGAAAATATCTGAATGAAAACCAGCATTACAAAATAAAAAGTAATTTAGTTATAAGATATAAAATGCCCTTTTAATGTCTCTAGGTTGACACAAACAAGGTTATTGTTCATGCCATAGACCATTAAGTATAGAGTTGACATTCGCTACAACACTAGCAAGGAAAAAACAATATTACTATATTAACAATATTGTAAGCTCTTAATAAATCCAAACCTTTTATTTGCTACATAAACATAATAGCATGAGAACCCTTGGTTAAATGGACAGTGCAATTCTAAAAATAACAAACAGACTTAAGCGGCTATTATTTTGGATAAACTGCTTAGCGATGTGGCTCGAAAAAATAACTACTCTCAAATACATAGACAGCATTATTGATGGAAAAACTGACCATGAGGTATAGTTGTCACCTGTTAAGGAGAGCAGGATTGCTATAATTAAAGACCATTACAATGTGCTTAATAAAGGCCTAACTGCTTGTGATGTACTGTATACATAATGACTATTATTCTGAAGTGCATTGTGGGTACTAGGGGGGCGGCCTTTTCAAAAAGTTGTAAGCTCACTGTAAGTTCTGTATTTTAGAGCTCTCTGAATAAACAAACAGAACGAGACCTTGTGTGCATAGTCTTTTGATTTAATAACGAGTTTATAGAAATTCAAAATTAATAATCAATATTTAATGCCTAGTAATACATAAATATTCTTAACATCACCTAATACAAAGGCTTTAACATTGTCTACAACTCAAAATGCTGAAAGAAAACATAATTAATGCAATAATTACAGAATATAAAACAACTGGAGTAGTAATTACCCTGCCTGGAAGAAAATGTGTGTGTATTTAGCTCCCATGCACAGTGATAGAATGGTTCAAAAGGCAAACAATTCTCCTAGGATCACCGAGAATTACAGAAGTTATCTTGAAGCCACCAAGTCTCCAAAGCTTGTATGAAATGCCACCCTAATGCCAAAAATCTATTTGGACGGTTTGCCAGAAAAAAAATCACCAAATCACAAACATAAGTATCATGAGTTTGCTAAACATAATTGAAAATATGAAACAAGATTGTATGGTATGATTAGACTAGTTCTAACGTCTACAGTTAAAAGGCAACTCCGGGATGCTGGCCTTTTTGCAACAGTACCTAAAAGCCAGCATCACAGAGTCGCCTCTTCACAGTTGATGTTAAGACTGGTGTTTTGCGGCTACTAATTAATGAAGCCGCCAAATACTAACATGTATTTGTTCTCTTGCTCAGTTGTGTCCTGAGGCCTCTCACACTTATTGTGGTTAGAGACAGTTTGCGCTGTTCTGTGTAGGGAGTTGAACACATCGTCATATTAGCTCTTCAGTTTCTTGGCAATTTATCGCATGGAATATCTTACATTTCTCAACACAAAAATAGACTGACGAGTTTCAGACAAAAGTTATTTGTTTCCGGCCATTTTGAGCCTTTAATCGAACCCACAAACGCTAATGCTAACACCAGGGGCAGACTGGCCTTTTGTGAGAATCACAGAACGGCCGGTATTCCAGGACGGCCGGCAGGCCGGCCCACCACCCACCACACACGCAGTCAGCACCTGATTATCCCCCCACTAATCTGTTTCACTGTAATTAAATCAAATTGCGCAGTTGCAACTTATAACAAATAGCTAGTAGTGGTTAGCGCGCACGGCTGAGGAGCCGGGTGGCGCTGGTTCGATTCCCCCCACCAGATGCCACAATATATATTTTTAAATAGTTTTTAAGCTTTTATTTTCTGAATTCTATTTTTGTCCATGTGTATGATGTAGTTAAAACAGCTAAACTTCCACATTTTAGCTGTAGAATGCCACGCAGTAGCTAATATTAAGAAATATGTTGTGCTTTTACTTTTAAAAAGTTTCAGCGCACCGATTGCTTTGGGCCAGGTCTAGTCAAAGTCCAGGGCCGTTTTTTAGTCACTTTTTCGTCCCTGGCTAACACTGATAAAGGGCCTCTGTATACCTATTTAGCTGTTTCCATGCTACAATAGTCATTTACAACATTTGATTTTATTTTAATTGACCAAAAATTTGATTTTCATACAAAAAAGATCAATTTCTAATTGTATTGTGTCGATTTCAGTTTGACAATTAAAAAAGGGAAAAGTTGTTAAAATGTTAATATTTTGGTATACTGTATGAAAACAGTCAAATGTGCAAAATAACTAATTATTTACTGTAAGTGCTATTGTGCAGCCATACTTGTAAAACCTCTTTTGACATATGCATACACACCATGTGCAAAGAAATCCTGTACAGTAGACACATTAGTCTACAGAAAACTCTCTTCCACTTCAGGCATACTTGAAGGCAGAAGGATCATTTCTTCTGTGGGGACAGGCTCCTCTTCATCTGGGCTGGGGATATCTACCTCTGTGCTGCCAACTAGGGAGGCTGTATCAGTTTCAATCTGGTTGGTTTTGCTTGGACCCCTACAATTGGAAAGTAGAATAGACAGATGAATTATTATACAGATTTTTTATTAATGCCTAAAACAGTGGGAATTAATACACCGGCATTATAATAACAATGTCAATATCAACCGTCGATTCTGAATAACTGCAAACAGGACAAACAAAAATAAATGAGGAAAAAGCTTTGAAAGCAGCGCTGCATCGCCCATGAAACATTGGAGAATTGGGCAATGTTTAAACTCTGCTTCTGATTCAAGCAGTCATACTCTTCCTGTGGCAAACTGGCAGCCACAAAGTTGAAAGACATGAGGTATAATTTTTTTCCAAAAAACGTTTTTTTTTTTACAATCAGGCAAGTTGTAACTATTATTCAAAATGAAGGTAAAAAGGAATACCGGCTCTTGAGATGAAGGGGATCGCGATGAAATGCACAAAGACAAACTGTCCAGACAGAAAACGTTTTCTTGATATCATTGAGATTGTTAGCGAAAAGATTGAGATTTCCGCTTGTGTTTTCATTTGTAGCTTGAAGAGATTGAAGACATAGAACGATTGCTGTTTTTCTATGAAGGCATTTTAAAATATCTTTATGGAATGAGTAACTAAACTGTAACATCAACTCTCGGCTACTGTCGCTGCAACAACAAACACATTCATGATCACCCTCATGTTAATCTAAACTGCCTTAAAACATTGGATTAAGTGGCTATCTTCTTTGTACCCTGCCTCCACCTCGTTTGGTCTGATAATACATTGATGCGTTGAACAGAAACTTGGCAACATCCAAAGTAATTTATGGTTCTTTCATCAAGCTAAATCAGTGTAATGTCTCGTCTTTCCCCTGTCTTTGCCCTCTCCATGTTTTCAATTAGTCATTTCCTTCTGTGTCCTTTGTGTTCTCAGTCCTTCCTGGTGTTCCATGTTTGTAGATATGTTGTGATGTTACGTATTGTTTTGTTCTGTTCCCTGTGTGCGAATCGCCTCAGCCGTGTTCACGTTTGTTTATACCCGTGTTTCTGTCTTTGTTTCCCAGTTTGTGTTCCCGCATGCTTGCTGCTCGTCCACCCTGCCTGCTCTTTATCCGTCGTTTTCCAGCCAACCTGTGTTGTGTGTCTCACCTTCTTTGTTTCTACTCTCTGCCTAATGTAAAAATGAATAAAAATACTAAGACTGGAGCTCAGTGCTTGGGTCCTGTTTCTGCCTTACTGGCAAGTGTGACACTAAAGCCTGTTTTATGCTTCTGCGTCGAATCGACGGCGTACCCTCGCAGACCCCTCTGCGTCGACGCGAACCCCTCTCCGACCCCTACGCCGTAGCTCGACGTGCACCTCCAAAAAAATGTAACTACACGTCGAGGCGACGCAGACCACAAGGGCTGTGATTGGTCAGATTATATATCTGGCGGTGAAATGCAACGCAACCCGACACAGAACCATAAAACGGCCACGACGCCGTAGGAGTGACGGTGTAGCTACACCGTGGAGTTGACGCAGAAGCATAATGAGGCCTTAAGTGTACCTACAAAAACATTTCCCTGTGGGTCGGGTGGGAGACTTTAAGTTCTTTCCCACACTCAGTAACACAACTTTTGAATCTCTGCACGTTGTGTTACTCTAACAACCTCCCAAACCTTCTTGTTTGTTTATTTCAGTGCTCTTAGTGCTCTCAGGTCTCAACACCTGCCTGTTCTAATACACCATGTACACTAATGTTGGGTGGCAATAACATCCATGTTGACTCCAGTTTCTGTCACCCTTCTGGACTGTTTCAGTATCATACAGAATGCATTATTTCATTGGCCTATTATCTGGACCTTATGTGCTGAATGAAATTGTCCACCTCTGACCTAAATGGCCGGGCCTCGTAAAAAGTTGTGGCAAAAGTAAGACTCCCAAAATCTAGGTTTAGACTTTTTTAGTTTTATAACATCCATTTAAAAAATGTCCATGAATTCGCACCATTTCAAAGACAACACTGTACCATGGGGCTCCAGGGATCCAGCATTGCTTAACCCCACCAAATCTAAAATCACCACGTAGACCACAGTTTCATTCCACACTGGCGTTTTTTCAACAGATGGCAGACGAAAGAAGCTAGAAGCTACAGAACACTACGATCACCAACTCTGACGCTGATTAGAAAAAACTTTGGAAACATTGTTAAATATGTGTGAATCAGACGTCTAAGAACATCTTCAAGAACAGCTTCTTCCCCATGGCGGTGAGTCTAACGAACATGCTGTCACGATTGGTGTGGGGGTGTGGCTGCACAGTAAGATTTCGGTGTGCACTTCCTTGTTTACATTTTGTCATTCACGGCTGTGTCTTATTGTAATCAGTGGGGATATAAAGGGGTCGCTAACAAGTCACTCCTTGCTTAGCATTATTACATGTCACGTTACACTAGAGGTGAGTGTTGGTCTTTGTATGTTGCTATTGTGGTTCGGGGATGTTTATTTATCAGACGCTATATGCGCACTTTCATCCAGTTTATACCAGTTAGCAATATAGCATTTTGTCGCCGTTGACGGTTTGTTTTACTTTGGTTTGTACCTATAATAAAACCCGCTAAACGGATTATACGGCTCTTTGCATGGCTTTCGCAACACTACGCCGGAGTATTCGTGACACACGCCTCTCTTAGTTATTTTGAGTGGACATCAAATGTACACTGTTATACAAGCCGTACACTCACTACTTTACATTGTAGCAAAGTGTCATTTCTTCCGTGTTGTCACATGAAAATATATAATCAAATATTTACAAAAATGTGAGGGGTACTCACTTGTGATATACTATACATTTATAAATTATTACAAGTTGTACTCCTAAAATGTTCTTTGGCACAGCCAGAAGAAGACTGGTCACCCTTCAGGGCCTGGTTCCTCTATAGGTTTCTCGAGGTGTTGAGCTTTTGTGGAGTTGTTCCTAGCACCTTTTGCTTAAACCTGAAATTGCTTGCTCTTTGTGGTTCCAGGCTGGGTGTCCTTTTAAAGCACTTTGTGATAACTGCTGATGTAAAAAGGGCTGTATAAATACATTTCATTGATTGATTGAACAAGAACAAAAAGGTGTGGCTACATCAGACCAAATGGTCAAACCAAACACTTAAATTTTAGGAGACAAAAAAAAGGAATTAAAACATTCTGTTTCCTGGGTCTGTAATATCTTTCTCAAAAAATGTCTGATCACCCCCACATAGTAAAGACACCATTGTATGAAGGGACCAATGACATTAGCAGAAAGCTATCAACAGCATAAAAACAAGACTTCTGACTTCCACTGAAGTTTTTACATACTTGGCAAACTAGAAAATCTGTCCTTTATCAGTGGAATCAATAGGTTTAGCAGACTACTCTGAAAACATGGCTGAATACTGAATTAAATGTCTTTCCAAAACCTGCAGTTTAAACGGACTGAACATAGTTGAAACATGTAGTGTAGCCCTATGAGATAATATTGTACATTACCTTGAAATACTCTGTGTGGCAGTGTCCAGCACTTCACCACCTGCTACTGCCTCTACAATAGCATAGGTTTCTGGGATGGCAATAATGTATTCAGAGGGGTCTGCCTCCCTCTCAGTGTCGGCCATCTGCCTGTTCTCCGCTGTTAGCTCCGTGTCCTGTGCTGCTGGATCCCCTGAGATGTCTTCAAGAAATTCAGTCGGGTTTCCCAGAGATCTTGGTTTGGTTCTGAATACAGCAGGGTGGTCGCTTTTCAGAAAGCTGTCATTCACCTGGTTGTATTTCTGGAACGGTTTGTCAAAGATACAGTACGTATATTATAATAGATGACAAATGGACATAATTCATATCACAGCCAAAAGTAATACAAATTGTTCCGGTGTTGGCACCTTTTTGTAAGTGTCAGGCAAAAGCTTTTCTATAAGATGAGCTAGAGAAGAGAATGTAGGTCTTTTCTCGCACTTCTCATCCCAACATTTAGACATGACATCATAGCTGAAAGAAACAGACATGTTATTCTTTTTGTGTTAATTTTTTTTGTACATTTTTGGGGGTAAAACGAATTGAAACATATGCAACCTCACATTTTGTCTGTAGCATGTGTGGGTTTGGGCATCCTGTACCCTCTCTTCATGGCAGTATAGAACTGGTCATTCATGGGAATTTCAGGATAGGGCGTTCCTCCTGAAGATTGCAGAAACACAATACAGTCCAGTACCTTGCATTTTAACCCCTGACCAATTCTCTAATTTGACTAAACACTAGAAATTAGTTATTGTAAGGTGACTTTGATTGTATGTTGTCTGTAATTGGTCAAAGATTTAAATAATATTGCCAGGCACTATTAACATCAAATATAAATAATGGATTGACAAACAATGAAGAAATATCACACAAAAAACACATCTGTTCTAGACAGAGTCAACTGTTCTAGGCAGAGACCACTGTATTTACCTAGACTAAAGATTTCCCAAAGTAAAATGCCAAAAGACCAAACATCGCTGAATGTTGAGTAGATGTCCTGGAAGATACTTTCTGGAGCCATCCACTTCAGGGGCAGGAATGTCTACATCAAATAGTAAGTAATCCATATTAGGGAATGATACGTACAGTACAGAATGTCAGATGCTAGTTGGGATTTGGTATGGTGACAAACAATCATTTAGCAGTCCGACCTATGTCCTATAGGAAAGCTGTTTTATATCCTCTAAGGAAAAAAAGCCACCAAAACCACAGTGGAAAGAGTCTACAGCCCATATCCAATAACTCAACCACATTTCTGGCAACAACAACCTCAACCTCTTGGGAAGTATTACCCTCAGAACAGCCCTTGTGCAAGCTCTTTAATTTAAAACATATTGTATGCTCTAGAGGTACAGAAGTAAACAGCAAAACAGCAGAGTATGATACTAAAAATAAGCTAAATCATAAAGATGTAATTGTAGCAGTATTTTGCCTCAAATCTACCCACATTGTTCTTTTCATTAATTAATTAATTTTAATTAACATTAATTAAAATGGAACATTCATTATTTAATTAACATACATTTTTCAGTTTCTTTCACTTTGAATTTCCGAACAAAATTATTGTTTTCTTGTTTCTCATGTTCTCATCCTTATCCGACGTTCTCATATAGCCTGTTTACAAATACTCATAAAAGCATAACGTAAGAACTCACGCTGCTTTTGGCTATGTAGTTAGAGTCGTTCATGACATCACGAGCCAGGCCAAAGTCACAGATCTTAAGCAACTTTCCCTCACAGATGAGAACGTTTCTGGCAGCCAGGTCACGGTGAACACACTGGAAAGACATGTGGAGTCAGTAAGCAAATTTATCAGGAATTAATTATTTGTTTATGAAAAATAGTTTGACTAGAGATATTCTCCAGTTGCTTTGCTGTAGTTTGAATCAAACATCCCACTTTAAAATGTTTGTCATCGCTTTTTAGACTAAGGAGTGCAAACTTAAAAAAGAAAATAGAAACTTCTACATACACAATCTATATGTTATTAGAAGCTTATTATGGTTATGTACAAAATGTAAATTCCTCAACACATTTCCACACCTATGAAGTCTCTGAAATGATCATGTAAATTGAAATAAAAAATGTGACAGTGACAGTATTAACATGGGAATCTTGTTGAATGTCTCATCCCAGAGGTATCAAGTGACCTTATTAAGTTATGTTTTAAATATCTTTGTGTTTATGGTATAGACTTTCATCGCATCTGATTAAGCAATTTGTGTATTGAATTGAATGCTGCTTCGGAAATACAATAAGGGAATTTAGAAAAGACAATAGACCCAAAACCGACTGTCAAACAAGATCATGTATTTGGTTTCTGGTTGTTACTGTAATACTTAATCAACCGTTGAAACCAAATGGTCGAAGCTACATTGTAAAATCCAATTCAGTAAGACGTTCAAAATAACACTTTAAGCATCACCCTTCAATATCCATGTGATGTAGTGGGTGTCGATGTCTCCTTGACTAAACTGTTGTAATATTGCAGAACATGCATTAAGGAAACCTAGCATGGCAAAAGTTACAAATGAGTCAAAAATAAATCATTTACTCCTCCTTCCTCCTCCTTCCCCATATACACTTAAAAAAAACTTCCTAATTATTTCTTTCTAAGCCTTTTACAACTGTAGCTGTATGTGTTTTTTCGATTCCAGTAAAGGCCTATTACACAGTGATTTTAAATATTTTTTTAAATATATTTTTATATAAACTACATACTCATAATTATATTTCAAAATGATTTATGCTATAACATTTTAAAAGGCTGGCAAACTTAATTTAGCATGTGATTTTCTGGATTTTTTTTCTCAATTGTGTCTCTCATAGTTGAAGTGTACCTATGATGAAAATTACAGGCCTCTCTCATCTTTTCAAGTGGGAGAACTTGCACAATTGGTAGCTGACTAAAAACTATTTTGCCCCACTTTATATACTTTGTTTTTCTTGCATTAAAAGTAACTTTTTGTAGTTAAAAACAGACTGCTGCAGTGCAAATACTTATGCAGGAGGCCCTAGCGTTATGGAGGACTATGGGTGCCATAATATGAAATAAATATATAAATATATAATTAAATACATATTTGCATTTGCAATGTGTACACTTATAAATCCTCCAAATTATTTATTCATTTCATATCATGGCATCCACAATCATCCATATAGCGTACACTCCAAGTAATCAAAATGATCAATAACCTATTGCTTCTCAAAAATGTCGCATTTTGTGCTAATCTCAAATCTATTCCATATCTATTTTATGAGCCAATAAAGCAAAACAAATTTTCTATAGCTATTGTCCATTATTGGGGTTGATATCTTGGTAACAGATCAATATATAAGGTTTGTAAAATCTCAAATTAATGGGTTAGACCTTAAAAAACGTCATTAACGTTTCCAATACAAACTATTTTTAGGTGGTATTATTGTTATTGAGAGGACAGCAGCAAGGAAGGCTATAAAACTGGGAGGCACAGACAGTTGGTCGTGCTGAGGCTTGGACCAGAATCGCCAGACGCCATGTTTGGTCCATAAGTGAAGATAAAAAACTGCATATTAATTGATTATCTTTATTAGCTTTTTTACAACCTGTCAATTTCCAAAGTAGTAATCCATTAGACCCCTATTTCATCTATTGGTTTTGTTAAAGTATAGATAGATTAGTTTAAATGTGTCATACGTTCTTAGATGCCAGGAAGTCCATGCCCTTTGACACTTGATAGCTGAAGCCCACCAGATCTGTGTAGCTTAGAACTGGGGAGTCATTGATAGACAATGTCACATCCGTTCCTTCTTGGCCTGAGCAACATGAAAAGAAAACATAAAGTCGTGACAAACTCTCTACATTGTGAAAACCAATGACGATCCAATGATGTCTATCTTAAAGTGTTTACATGATTTGTTTGGTTACTCAAGAGGTTGAAACGCACAATATCCTTTTCTGGAAGTGACTTCTGACAAAAAAATATATAAGTAGAGATAGGGCTTCCCTATTTTGGTCTTCCTAGCAGTATTTCAACAGGGCGAGTCTGCTTTCCATCCGTCTAACACGAATGTTGAAATGAGTTCCATGCACTAAGAGGGTGAAAAGTTGAGCATTGCCAATGCTTAACGTAATACATAGGAAACAACTAAGCGTTTATAGATAGCAAATATAAACATATATATGAGCATGTTTAGAATGTATTTTTAGAATGTATTTTCAGTGTACAAGGATCCCCATTCTCTAGAACATCTATTTTTTAATTTAACCTTTATTTAACCGGGAGAAATTTCAAGGGAGTCTTGGCCAAGACAGCAGTACAAAAGTTCCATAATGAAAATATGCAGCAAAAATATACAGCAATAACTGTACAGCACTGAATGTACAGTTGCTCTTGTTGGGGTCTCTTTAAAAAATCTGAAACATAAAAAAGTCAAATTTCAATGACATTACATGAAACATAAAAACAAATATAATCATCTGACTACCTTGCACTTGGTAGTTACTGTGATAGGGTGTCTTGTAGGCTGACGAGTCAATGTCTGCATACTTGATGTCGTCGCTCAGTTTTTGCATGGGGACGTGATTTAAAGATTCCTCCCTGGTCATATCCATGTAACCACCATCACTCTCACTGCCATGGAGAAAACTGAATTAGAGTAAGTCTTGGAACTCTGGAAAAAGGCAAGTAGAAAATGCAGTCTCACTGACGATATGAAGTCAGTAGTTAGATCTACTCATTGTAGTATTTCGGAAGGCAGTCTTGCCTTCTCCCTTGGATTTGGATTGTACTCTCTGGGCTGCTGCATGACACGTCCATTTCCCTGTGGTTTCGGTCCGCGCAGTGCTGCAGGAAGGTATGCTTGTTCCGGTGAAGGTAGTCAACCAGTTCACCATAGCGACAGTACTCCGTTATGAGGTAAATAGGTCCTTCATAACAGAGAAAAGCATGCAGTTGTTACCACGGTAATGTTTCATTGTGTACATATAAAAGTTTATACTCCTATAAAAAGTGGGAAAGACGGGGGGGGTTTACTGAGATAACGGTAAGTCTGGAATCAAACCATATATATGCAATGATACAAATAGCCACAGAGATTTGCAACTTCGACACTAAAACACCATAGGCCACTAACTGGAAAGCTCAATATGGAGCTTGGCGATTCTCACCATGTTTAGTGCAGGCCCCCAATAGGTTGACGATGTTCATATGAGGCCCAAGATGACTCATGATCTTCAGCTCCGATATCAGAGCCTGAGTCTCACTTCTCTTTGCTGTGGCTGCGGGGAACACACACCGCTGTAATATTACACCAGAGAGTAAGAGTACACGAGCCAGTGGTTTTATGTGTTTAATAGAGGAAATGTCAACTTTTATAGTAAAACATAGCACTCACACTTGAGCATCTTCACAGCCACTTTAGTGGTGGAATCGGAGCGACCAAGGCCGTACAGTGTGGCTTCGACGACCCTGCCAAACGCTCCAGAACCCAGAGTGTGACCTAGTATGTCAGATAACCAGATGCTGAGTTTTAGCTAACGACAAATCTATCATTACATCACAAGGCTACACTTCAACAACAATTTGAACAATATACTAAAATAAGTAGCCTAAATGCTAAAAGGTTTTGACAGGTGTCCCTATAAAAGAAATCTTTAGTATTTTACTTTTTCAAAATACTAAAAAAGCAGCAGGATGTCTTTCTGAGGTCCACACAAATGACATGACTTAATTACAGTATAAAGACAGAGCGACATACATTTAAGTATGTTGACGATAATACAACCTTTGCTTAGAATCAACTGTTTTGCTCTTTGCCAACGCTGGCTTGGTTTCAGAGAGGATTCTATATGGACTACAAATGTATTCCATGCTGAATTCACCCTGATCCAATACTGGATCCTCTAAGGGACAACCGAATAATCTTTCCCCCTGATGTATTCTAGTATCATCTCACCCAGTACCAGGTTGTCACGGGGCACCTCCCACAAACTGTCATACGGCAGCTGTATCGGGTCCAGGTAGATGTACTCAAGGCCATCTGAGCTCACCGACTCAACCACCTTCCAACGGATCTCATAGCGAGGCTTCTAAAAGTAGAGAGACTGTCAGAGTAAGATACAAATAATATATGTGGACCTAAAAATAGTAACGGGCAGGACAATTAGAGTGCCATGGCATCCACAAAAATACCTAGAATATAATTTATGCAAACATACATTGATTGTCTTCCTTAACCCCGTCCCCAACCACAAACAAATTCATTAGGCATTTTTACCGGGGTCCAGTCCATTATTTTTGTCCTCCCTATTTTAACGGTTTCAAATATGGAACAGCATTACACATGTGTGGGATTCTAGGGACGTCACCTTTCTCCAGAGGGCAATGAGGATGATGAGGAAGATGACAGCGATGACCACAAGGACTAACACAGCAGCCAGAATAGCCACCTGGGAGAACAGAGCTGGACACACACATACAAGCTGAAACAACAGAACAGCTTCAAGGATACATACACATATGTTTTTTACAGCCTTTCTTAGGATTCCTCCCTCACGAGGACACCTATGGTTATTGTTAGTATTCCTATTATTGCGTTACTCAAATTTTCCTACAAAGGGACACCAGGAACTCCTACAGTTCATGTAGGCCACGTACGCCCATAGGTGTCCCTACAGGCCACGCCCACCCTTATGTTCAAAATGTATACTTGACATCACTCTGATATTTGAAAAAACATATTTTTCATGTATTTTTAAGTGTATTACGTTTTTTATCAATGGCACTTTAAATAAACACTTAATTATGAAATTATGATTATTGCAAAGCCAAATATTTTTGCAAAGTTAATATCAGTAAGTTGGGAGTTAATAACTTACAGTTGGACACCAGTTTGATGTCCCAGGCCCTCCGTCCTCTTTCGTTGCGGGCTTCACAGCGCACTGATGTGACACTCCCCATGGTCTGGAATGTTAACAGGCTACGCACCTGGTTGAAGCCTGAGGTCTCCACGTAACTCACGTTGGTCTGAATGCTGATGTTGTCCGGATCACCCGACAGAGGCTTCCATGCTTTGGTCCTGTTATCACATCTGGGTAAAGACAGTGGAAGATGAGTATCGGGCCAAAGAGAAAGAATGCTGACAGTGTGGTTAATTATTTTTGTTTCTCCAACAATGCATTTACCCAAGTTCAATGTGGTCATTTCTTAATTTTTTTTGCTGCCTAAAATGTAGAAGTTTCGTTTTTTCTTGGCTAAATCAACTGACAGAAAAATTCTACTTATCATTTCTATTCTACGTTGGTAAAAAAGTTAGTAAACAGAAATCAGCAAAAATATACAGCAGTCAAAGTGTTTCCTTATATAATACACATACTGTGATTTTTACTTCAGAATTTTGTAAAATGAAGACCGTATTTGTTTTTCCCCCCAAAAAAACTCCACATCAATTAGTTTGGTGCATCACAAAAAAACAATTGCTTGAACCATTTGTTAGATTGGTTAGTTGGTCCAGTGACATATCAGGTGAAATAAAACGATATTCTGCTGATTGTTCAAAAATGAACTGAATGTACCTTGCCCTGATGTAACAACACCCTCAGCTATCTGAGAGAGGAAGCTACAACTTGGTTGAAGACGCTAACTGTTTTTCATTCTGTTGGTCAGTGTTTCCAGGTGTCTGTTCCCTTACTTTCCGGTGCTTTCACAGCTGTACCAGTGAACGGTGGGCGTGGGAACCCCCTCTGTGACACAGAGCACGCCGTGTCCCTGGTCCATGTGCTGGTCAGAAAGGTCAAGCATCTTTGGAGGAGCTGTGAGGTTAGCAGAAAACACAGATAGTAGTTTGTTAATCGCAAGAATAAGCTGTCCTATGTTTTGCGTCTTCCAACATTATTAATGTTAAATCTGATTCTCCAGGGTGGATAATGTGTTAGGCATGTCTTACCCTTCACCTGTAGATCAAAAGTAATCTCCTTGATGGCATCTTCATTGGTCACCCGGAGAGTGTAGAAGCCCGTTTGATTCATCCTGATTCGAACCAAGATGAGAGTACTGTGGTACCTGGGGTTTAGAGGTCAAACAGAACCCAATCAATATCACTGGGCTTACGCACTGACTCTCGGCACTTATTGTGATCTCAATGAATGCGTAACGGTGTTCATGACGATGGACGACAGGTACCTGGTGTCGTGCCCTCGTCTAATGTTCGTGGTTACCCTTCCCTCAGTGATGTTGGCGTTGTTTCTGGTCCAGAACACCTGAGGTTCAGGATACGCTTCAATCTGAACTGTTATTTCAACAGTCTCATACAGCAGCGCCGAAACGTTATTGCTTTTGAACGGTTCCAACTCCACAAAGCCCCGTTCTGTAACACCGCATTTGAATAGGATATAACCACTGGATATTTGACAACAACCTCAAACCGTTTCTCGTTGACAAGATGTGATGTTTTTGTGGTGTTTTAAAAAAGTAGATGCAAACATGCTGTATGTGTTATTGTGTGCTTTCAGTGAAGCTTCATAAGCATAAATTATGTTATTAAAGGAAGACATTATTTGATCCCTTGCTGATTATTTAACTAGTAAAATGCAAATCAATTGATAATATATTTGAAATGCATTATTGTGGATTTTGTTGTTGTTATTCTGTCTCTCACTGTTCAAATAAACCTACCATTAAAATAATATACTGATCATGTCTATGTCAGTGGGCAAACATACAAAATCAGCAGAGGATGAAATCATTTCTTCCTTCACTGTAATATATAAGTAATGTTACCAATTATTTGGCAACAGCAATATAGCTACATCTTTGTGAATATTATGTTTATGTTTTGACCTGTCACCAAATAAATGCATAAAAAATAAAGAGTTTACATTTGGTTTTGGTATTTAGAGGTTTATGTCCCTCCTGTGAAACTTAAAAAATAAAAACAGCCCCAGTGGGCAAGTGTTGTGAGTTTTGTAAAGCAAGCCTTCTGCATGTGTTTGCTTACCCAAAACAGTGACTGTTAGGTTGTCCATGGCTGACTTTCCTGATACGGTGTCCTGCACATGGCATATGTACTGGCCAGAGTCCTCCAAAGTAGCACTGGAGATGTTCAAGAAGGATCGGACTTTGAGCTCCTTGTTCCCCGTTAGAAAGTCTGTCAGTGGCTCAATTTTCTATTGAAAAAAACGAAATATAACAGAAAAATATTCAAAGGACAGCCCATGTTTCTGCGAATGACATGTTTCTGCATAATTATATACATCACACAATAACAATAACCCAATAGTCCACTCACATTTTTACGTGGAAAGTTCCATTTGAAGTACACGATCTCAACGTCTTTTACGGTACAATTAACCATTAGGGCCTCTCCTTCTTTCAGCACAGCCTTTGAGACAGTCATAAGGGCAAACATGGATTTTGGGACTGGAAAAAATAAACATAAAAAAGGGAATTGCTAAAACAGGCAAAATCTTTCTTCTGGCTGGTCTTCACTAAGTGCAGCTTCATAAATTTTTTTTCATGAAATACGTTAAGACCTACAAGTGAAGAGAGACTGTTAATCTCTCCTAACCATTGTGTCAGAACCTAGCCTTACCTATAAGGGTGTGGACATAAAAAAGCTGGGACACCTTCTCCTCTTCATTCTTGGCCCCTCGGCAGATATAGGAGGTGTCTTTCAGGACAGCGGTGAACCCTTTACCAGGTTGGTATGTGCCCACCAAAGGGTGTTTGCTGCCTTTTTCGTACAGTGTGACATTTATGCTGGGGTCAGACACCACGCAGGGAATGGTTCCTTCCTCTCCCTCCTTCATCACCACTGCTGGCCTTAGGGGAACAAACCATTCCACAGGATCTGGGGGAAGAACGGGTCCATACACATGTTTAAACTTTGGAATTCATCCCAAGCTGGATGAGGTTTACCCCACAAATCCAATTTTGGAAGTTTGACCCCTTCTTATTTTCAATTTCCTATAGTTAAAAGGTGCAGTGGTCCAGGTTCAAATGCTTAACATAAAGAGTGTTTTATCTAACCTGGCACAAACACCGATATTTCTTTGGCTTCCTCAGTGGCACGCTCCTCACAGATGTAGTTTCCAGAGTGCCTCCAGGTGACGTTTTGCAGGACCAATACACTGGTAGTTCCCCTGTCCTCCACGACCACCCCCTCCATGCTGAGGTCATAGGGAGGCTTCCAGGTCACCTTGCTCCATCCGGAACAGACCACCGTGAAGGAGGAGTTGGTGCCTAGTATGACCTCCTTTTCACTGGGGCTCAACTCCAGACAGAGGCCCTCCGGGCAAAACTGCAAGAGCACTGAAAAAATAAATGAATTAAGCTAAACTTTGTGGGCCAAAAGCAACAGTTTAAAAACACATGTAGATTTCTTTTACCTGCAGAGACGACCACCAGAGGTATCACCTTTGCCAACACCGTCTTCATAGTGCCAGCATAAATTGACTCTGTAAAGAATACAGTGAATGGCGAAAGAGTGTCATTAAAAGAGAACTCTGTGAGGAGAGGCCTTTGAACAATGTGAGACTCAGTATGTGATGTTTTTAAAGCATCCAGGACTTGCTGTGGTCTGGAAACAATTAGTCTCAGATCAAGTAGAGTAAAGTAGAAAGCACCAACATAGCAAAGACCTTTTAACATTTCGAGATATATAGCAGATGTTTTTATTCAAAGTGACTTTGTGCGTTCATTTTAGTTGAGACAACAGCATTTTGTAATCTTAATCAAATTCACTGATTCGCTGTACAGCTGCGTTACTCCTTGTGGGACGACAAGTGTCTGCAATCTCAATCGAGGCCCAACCTGACAGTATGAGCAGTATAAGAGTCAGAATGGCTTGGAGAGATGTGGTTTCTAAAGACCTCTTAATTTTTGACCCACCCTCTGGAATGTGCAGACTGAAGACACAAACTGAACTAATGAAGTTCACTAACAAACCTTTTATGTTCTCACTCGTGTTCACCCTCTAAGAATTTGTAATCAAACATCATCTGTAAAGTGTTTTCTACAGACACTGCGGCCTCCAAACTAAGAAGACCGCAAACTCTGTTTTGCTGACTGTTTTGTTCTAGGAATAAAAACCATACAGACACAAAATCATCTGAACAGTTATAACGATCCAGAGTCAATGACATTCTTTCTGATCAAAAGTTTGTCTCTAATAGAGGGGACACATGGGACATCAAAATAACAGGAAAGAGGTGTAGACAAAAAGGACTTCAATGAGAAACAAATTAAACTGTTTCCTTTTCACTTATGTACTAGAACAAAAAAAAACAGACATTCATCACACTCCCATTTTCTCGGGTTAAGTCTATGAACAGACCCCAGGGATTTTCAGTTAGAACCGGAAAAAAATGCAAATTAAAACTTTCAAATATTACATTTGTGCTTCTTCTCTGTGAGATGAATAATAATATGATATAGACTCACAAGCAACACTGTGAAAGTGCACAAAATGCAATGTGTTTGGTTATTTTTCAGAGGGAACTAACTATCGAGGAGCTAGAAGAGAAGGCAAAGGAGGAGGAGGCCATGAAGAGGGATTTGCTGGGAAAACCCCCAAAATAAAACAGGGATTTTTCACAGAAAGCCAGACAGCCAATGAGATCCACATTCCTCTGTTGAAATAAACAGATTTTTTTCAACCAAGAATCCTTTCAGGATGTATGCTCTTAAAGAGATCAAAACGATTTGAGATGTTCCTCTCAAAACATTATCAGTCAGAAGTTTGTTGATATGACCTTTTCACACAAGCATCAATAGTTTCTTAAAAAAGCATATTACCAAGTCTTTTAAGCTAATTTTATGTAAGTTGGCCGCAGCCGAAAGGTGCTGATGTCATAGTCAAAATGACTAATGAAACAAATGATATCGGTGCTAAACGATGTCATAGATCAACAACACAATGTGTCCATGACCACAAACTACTTTTATGAAGTCTATGAAAAGTAAGCATGAGACGGAAAACCGGAGCTAAACTGGGCATCATCTCATCAGTTCAACGCCTAGAGCCATAGATGTGTTTCACAAATGCCTCTGGGCTGAGGTAAAGACGGCACCCTGTTGTCTTCTTATCATTATGTGGGGGTCAGAGTCTGGCCGTAGCAGTCTCTCTGAAATGACAAACACTTGCCTCCCTTGTCTGGGATTGTTGGAAGGGGAAGCGGATGACTGACACACCAGACGTAACCGGGCCGCCAACACAGGCGCTAAGATTTGGCACCTTTCTACAGGCACACCGAATTTATAGCCACTGATGTCACTCCTATAAGAAAGGCTGCAAAACAGAAACACAGTGACTGGGAAATGTCCAGCCCTTGCAAATGTTTCGCTTTACTAAGGTCCCAAAAGTAGAGATTTACTGACACTCTGTGGACCCAATCATGAGCCACAGCACTGAATAAATAGAAATGAAAGAAGGCCATTTAGTGGACAACATTCCATGGCTTACATTTACCTGGTATACGCAGGGGCGTAGCAAGCTTTTCAAAAGTGCGGGGGATGGATGTGGTTTGTTTATTAACAATAAAACGATTAATACAATGACAGAAGGATACGAAAGGTATAACGTACAAGATATAAAACAAAACACTTAAAACTCACAGAGAATAAGTCAAAACTAGACTTTCATAATCCCAGGGGGAAATTTTTTGATTGAAATACAGATCCAGATATACAAACAACATATATTAGGAACGAAATATAAAAATACATATAACTATAGGAAGAAAGAGAGCTCATGTGTTTGTGTGATGTGTGGTGCGCATTTATATCCCAAATGCACATGTGTGTCTGGTGTGTTTATATAAAATTAACAATTTAATTTCAAATGTTTGCACAGAGTGAGGGAGAGGTCAGAGAGGATAAGGATGAAGATGGTAGAGAGGACCAGAGAACTCAGACATGGCTGTTACCCACCTTCAGTTTAGTAAACCTAATCAACCATATATATATATATATATGCCTGCTTCTTGTCTGCCTGCTTCTTGTCTGTCTTTTCCTCTCTCTTCAACTCTGTCTTTCTCACTCCTGGCCATTTGGGATATAAATGAGCACCACCCATCACACAAACACATGGGCTCTCTTCCTTCATAGACCTCTTTCACAAATGGTAACATTCATTTCATTGCTCACCTGTGAACCTTCCTGTGTTCTCTCTAAAACTGAAGCCTCCAGCAACTTTCTCTCCTAAACAAAGGTGCAGAGGAAGGAATAGGCTCAACCAATTACAGCTGTGGCATTAGCAAAACTCAGTGAATATAGAAAAGTAATTTCATGAAATAAATGCAAACAATTTTTAATCGTAATATCCTACTGTTGTTTAATGTAAAAACTTTTCAACTTTTCGCTTTTAACTTCACTTCTTCAAAAAGGTGTCAATCTTCTCCTGCCAATTTCTTTTCTGCATCTTCATAATACTGACAAACAGACAGCAGAAGGCTTGATAGTAACATGGGTCTAACATGACTGCTATATTTTGCTTACTTGCGCCCTGAAAAGGGAGATATTCTAAAAAAACACCCACACAAAGCTTTTTCTCTTAATGTAACACGTTTCTTTCATAGCTCTTCAAGAGGTATGCAAACAATGTCATTATTTCTTACTTTTTTCTCCTCATAAGTATTCAGCTAATCAACAAATAATTCTCAAAATATTAAAATCAATTGCACTGGCAATAAACCCCATAAATGCACAGCTTATCAATGGCAATGTGTCCCTCCTTCTCTGTCTTCTCTCTCTTCTTCATCACAGTTAGGGCGTACTTTATATTGCATGTTACGTAATATACATAGCTAGCTGCTGAACAGTATCCCAATAAGCAATTAGGATTAGTCTAAATAAAATATAAAACCGACAACACTAGACATGTCAACCAAACATCATCCCAAACACATATCAAGCTTATTTAAAAACCTCCAAAGCATAAACACTCATACAAAGTACCTGGTAAAGGTAGATGTAAATAACCATAACCACCTTAGTACCTGCCTCCTCAGCACGAGCTGACCGATAAATGTAACACACCAAGAGAGGGACTTAAGGCAGAAGAGCCAATCATCAGCCGGTCACGCAGTTCTAAGCCGGTGTCATGTTTAAGA
Source organism: Dallia pectoralis (assembly GCA_029465975.1). Classification (NCBI taxonomy): domain Eukaryota; kingdom Metazoa; phylum Chordata; class Actinopteri; order Esociformes; family Umbridae; genus Dallia; species Dallia pectoralis. Next base: position 9,636,522 of record CM055747.1, on the reverse strand, counting down.
GGGAGGGGAGGGGGAGAGAGAGGAGGCCGCCGCAGCAGCGCAGACACAGAGCGACCAGAGCGGAGGAGCGACTGTAGTTAGGAGTATGTGCAAAACTGCGGAAAACTGAGGGAAAAAAGTGCGGGTGTTGAACCCTCTCACCGGGAAAAGTGTGGGTGTTAAAACACCCACATCCCCCACGGGTGCGACGCCCCTGGGTATACGCCATCTCATTAATGAGAGCATCAAACAGTCTTTCTATTTAAAAGAAAACATTTACTGGATGTTACACAGGCTCCATACAAGGCTCCATACACAGGCTCCATACACAGGCTCCATACACAGGCTCCATACACAGGCTCCATACACAGGCTCCATACACAGGCTATGGAGAGGAACTACTACCCTCACTGCGACTGCAGCAACTGAGGTATGGTATGAGAGATGATAGTGACGTCTATGAACAACAGGGTAGATGTCAGTTGGGGTTATGGTTAATTTGAGGCATTGAAAGTTGACCTTAAACTGTTTGGGTCTTTTTTCACTGCTGTACCCCCACACCATTCAGGCAGGTGTACCCCGATACAGTTCATATATAGAAATGCATAATATACCTAATACCTAATATAAAATACAATATTTAGACTAAAGAAACTTCTAGAGTTTGGTCTAACTGACTGTTTTGTCAACTGCCCTGCAACGCCAATGGTGTACTAAATGCCATTACTAGGACCAACAAAAATTTCCCAGAAATATGTTAAAAACATTGCAGTAAATAAACTGGTGAAAATCCTCTTTAATGAATTCAACATACAAGCTTGAAAAGAGGAGTAGATGCTGGAATTACAGAATGGGGTTACAGTGTGTGGGTTTAGGGGAGGGGTAGGTGCTGCCTTTACAATAATAGGCTTAACATATACTGTTGGTTTATTGTTTGGAAAGAATGCCAAAAACACAACACATGGTTGACTCATGTATACAGAACACAATACAATTGGTGAAATGTGTGAAACTGCTTGCAGAGCTGTGGTGCCTCGATAATATTCACAGTGACATTTTACACACACAGCTCCCCACCAAAGACTGGGGTCAGATTCCAGCATCTCCCTTGAACTGCCATTCCAGCAGAGGATTGCAATCCATAGACTCAGTGTTAATATATCTTTTAACAGATTTGAAAAACAGATTTGTGTGGTCATCGTGGTTCACTGTTTTCTTTAAATCTAGCTTGGCAACAAGTCACACAGAGTTAAACTGAGGGTGTCTAAATAACTGTCCTTGACTGCAGAAAGAAGCTGCCATGCCTGAGACAAAGGAAAGTACTGCAGGAGAGACGCATCCCAGCTGAAATGAGAGAAGGCCTACAGGAAATATTCGTTAGTGTTTTTCAACCTGACAATACCACAAAGGAGACCCATCAGGATGTGGATAGCTCGGTCATAGATCACCAAAGTTGGGGGTTTCTAACACTGAGAGCAAAGAAACGTGCACTGTCTCACAGACAACAGTGTCGGTTGGCAGTTGAAAAATTGTCTGGGCTGGCGGCAGGCAGTGAAGTGCAGCAGTAGTGCATTGAGGAAGTGCATACTGTAAAAAAGAGAGGAACGAAGAAAGATAATAGGCACAAGATGGCCGTCACCTACCTTGTAGAGTTTCTGTTTACTTTTTTTTTACCAAACTGTGTTGTCGGTTGATCAAGATAGCTATCTGAGGTCCTGTGGGTTTTTCTCTTTGAGTTGAAGAGAGGTCCTTTCTGTTGAAGTGGAGCTCATTCAGTCTGCAGAGATGTACGGGCAAAAGCCTGTAGTGGTGTGCCCATTGAGAATGTCTCGAATGTGAGAAAATAAATAAACACAAAAAAATATCTTATCCAATAGCGGAGGGATGTCATGCCGGGGAATCAAAATGATTCCATTCCGATGAATAGAGAGAAAGCAAAGAGCTCCTGCTTTTCTTTCTGAGCTCTGCTGGGAAAAAGGTCCTCTCGTTTGTAGAAAGTGTCTGCGTCTGTTTTCAATCTTGACTTTTCTCTCCTTCTTTTTTCTTGACTACTCAGGATGTGAGTGGATGGCCAGAAAATGAATGGCTCTCGCCAGGAGCTGAGCTGGGTTTTGCTTCTTTATTTGTGGGATTTTTATAGTGGGGGAAGGGGCGGCAGGGTCAGAAAAGAGATTTAATGGTCTCGTTTAGATCAACATCTAAATGTTTGCAGTGTGCATGCAGGCATATCAATGTGTTTAAGCATTCTATATTTTATAATAGCATATGGTAGATAGATGACTTACTTGGAATTAATTTAGCCAAGCTGTGTGTGGCATTATATTATACTTGGAAGAAGAATTTCTCAGACTGTATAGCAAAAAATCCACAACTCAATAGCAAAGCTTAATGCTTCTGTATTGCATTTGTGGAGAATTTTGATTTAGTCTTTACTGCGTATATGAATGCATTTCGGACTGTACTACATGTACAAAAGTTCTGTGATTCTACAAAAGTTGTTTTGAAAAACTTGTTTTTCCCAAATACATTTTGAATTCACTGTATCTGACAGTGGCACTTATCTAACTTATTTGATGTAAAGAAAACCAAAAAACTGAGTTAGCAGTCCGTGAGTCACATCAACTCACATGCATGGCTGTGTGAGTTAACGATTTGGACTGTATCTCGGTGGATTGGCGTAACTCAACACATCTGTCGACAAGTGGAATATTAGGGTTCATGTGTTAGTCCGGAAGTGGGACAAACTGGGAGCAAAACGGTGGTTTGACTCGGGGAGACACAAGCCTCTTTCAGCCATATGTGTGTGTATTCATCCCATTACTGGAGCATACCAGAGTATGACCCAAAGTTTCCATAGTGATCTGCAGAGACAAACATAGATGATATGAAGTCATCTTTTTTTCTTCCTTTCTTTCTATTTTTGTTTTTACTTCGGGTAGTTAAGAGAACATTTGGCCAATGAGGCTAGAGGAAAGGAAATGATTCATTAAAATACTGCTGTGAGGACAGAATCCCAGTCCAAAGGTGCCAGTCAGGGAAGAATAATCGACATTTTCTTGGCTTACACATTCTTCAGTCTATCGCTATTATAAAGCCAAATCTTTGATTGCTATTATACCATGTCAAACAATATTACTTTTTAATAAAGGAATTAAGGCATAAAATAAAAAAGTGAATCCTTCAGTTGCTGCAAATTTTCCTTTGCTGTGTATTTTATTATACTGAACTAAGCAGAGACCAATCGAAAGAAGAGAGTGAAGGACCTGTCTACTTTTGTTCAATAAAAACTGCTTTGCAATGTTGCCAAAACCACTGTGTGCAAGTTCTACATGTTGTTCCACATAGATGCCATAGGGGGGAGACAAAGAGCAGTGGTACAGATGTTACAGTCTACAAAATAGAAATACTTTTTTCAGTATTCTTCATGTACCACCAAGGGCGTAGGTTTAGGGGGGGGGGACGCTGGGGACATGTCCCCACCAATATTTTAACATGACAACATTGTCCCCACCAATATTTTAGCGAACTCCGTTGTGAGTTTGTGCTGCTATTTGGATCATTTCCGACCGTCAGCGGCAGGAGGACAGTACTAGAGACGCCGTAATTTGATTGGCTAAAAACCCTAGAGGGGAGGAGTTATCTGACACGCTATAAGTCCACAGGAGAGTTAATCAAGCAGGTGTGTGCTACTGCTAGCGAGTGACTGTGTCGAAGACAACGGTAAAGTTTCCAGTGCTTTCTGTTAATGCTTACCCCATAAAAGAGTGAAACTATTTAACATTCACTTTGCCCTTCAGCATATGCATGTTTGCCCCTTTTTGTGCTTTGTAGGTCAGCTATGCCACCCAAAAAAAGAAAGGGGACATACAGATCTTTTTCTCAAGCACAGTGTACGTCAGGCCAAATAACTAGCCACACAATCAAACTAGCAGTGGTAGTGACCAGGCTTTCAAATGCATATTCGACTATGGAAAATAGTATTAACTGGTGATAGTATGTGTTACTCAGGATATTGTTACAGCTAAACCTATCTTCTGTTATCTATAGTATGTGTTACTCAGGATATTGTACCAGCTAAACCTATATCTTCTGTAATCTATAGTATGTGTTACTCAAGATATTGTACCAGCTAAACCTAGTTTTTGTAATCTATAGTATGTGTTACTCAGGATATTCTTACAGCTTAACCTAGCTTCTGTAATATAACCTAGCTAGGTTAGGTGTGTAGCGCGGATAGTCACATAGAAGTCGCACTATCATAATAGAATGCTACGTTACCAAGTCACTGAATGGTAATTAGCTTACCTTAAGTCTAATTAGCCTACCTTAAATCTGTAATTAGCCTAACTTAAGGTAGAATCTTGCAGTCACAATAAACAGTGGGCATTTTTCCTATGTATATTTTGTTTATGTAATGTGGCCTATTTGTGAGTGTCTGAGTGAATCCTACACAATGCGTGAGAACCGAATTAACAGTTTATTGAACAACTGTCATTGTATTGCTAGGCACATGTGCTAGAAAAACGTGTTAGCAATGATAATAATTTGACAGTGTTGGTTTGTCAAATATAATAAATCATTATATGATTAACAATAATAATGCATTTTCATACTCAGTAACATAAATATTACACTATTTAATCTGGTCCAAATTAAAATACTGTAGCGTCTTGTGGGGGGAATTGAACCAGCGCCCTCTGGCTCCACAGCCGAGCGCATTACCCAGTGCTCCAAAAAGGGCTACATCACATTTGGAAGGGCGAGTAGCGGCACCACCAGGGTTGCTCTGCAATATGCTTGAATCTGAATCTGACAAACAGCATCGCCATCCAAAAGTCAAATGGCAGGTACTACATAATTATTTTTGTCTGCACATATTTCTCTCCACATGGAGATGCTAGTTTAACTTTAGAGTACTATAAAAGCAACAGGCTATTGTCTCAACTAAACGCAAAAAGAATCACATTATTCTGAGTAAAAGTTCACTTGCCTTAGGGTGGTGGGGGGATGTCCCCCACCAAAGCTGAGACCAAACCTACGCAAACTGTACTACACATATTTATATCCTCTGGTGGAAAGGGCTTTTATTTGCAATATTAAAGACCAGTCTATGAATTTATTTGACCATAGAAATAAGGGATTAATTGACCATAAGAAAAAAAATATATATAATTGCTGCTTGCCATGCATGTTTCATGTTTTTTATGTTTATGTTTGAAACATTTATTTAGGCAGGGTATTCTTGTGGAGACAAAAAGGTATATTTTATATATCAGCCCTATATTAGAGAATTATATATAATATATGTGTGACAAAACATTAATAGGGAATACATATGAATCTCCCAATATTTCAAAATGCTATTTTTTATGTATAAATAATTATATAAATACCTATTGACTTGATCTCTAATGATCTTATTCACCGCGTGAACTGTTCCCATCTTTATGCAAAATATGAATTTCATTTGAATGAAACGGCTTTATCCCAATGGTTCTTATATTAATAATAACAATATAAATATATATTTATAATATGTTGGGGTTGAGAATGCTTTGTTGAAGTTCCAACTCTTTACATTAGTGACTGGTAAATCATTGCGGAATAATATAGGTTATTGTGTAATAAAGGTTGATTTGGAATTATGCACAATAGTGAGTTGTAAAGTGTAATCTTTTTTTAATGCACTAAATCTAATCCTATGGCGAAATGCAATAATGTGACATTGGTGGTAAATCGTGTTGTAGTTGCTACAATGAAATGAATGATCTCATTTAATTTGTCTGGCAACTGTTTGTTATTTTAAGTACTTAGGATAAGACTATGAAGAAAAATGTATAATGTTTATTTTATTCATTATTACTGAAATGTGGGTGTAATTGATGTATGCTCTATGACTTTGAAGGCACCATCAGCAGTTGCAATATGAATATTTGGACATATAATAAAAAGAATAGACTAACCTATTCATTCATAAATATAAACCCCATAAAATGAACCTAATCTTTGCCCAAATTGTGTTTTGCAGTTATTTTAACATTGGTAATATTAAGTAAACAAATTAAATAAAACTGCTTAGAATTCTTTGTTACTATTAATTGTCTGTTTAAACAGTGATATCATAATGTTTGATATTAAAACAAGTTTTATATTTAATGTCCAGTTTTTCTGGATTTGTAAATTTTAACTTTTCTAAAAAATGTCCATATGTATTGAAAAATATCAGCTTTAATTTATACACCATTCTATTCATAAGTAGCCTCCACATTTCCAACACACAAGGCTGCTTATTAAAATTTGAGAAAATAATTCACTCATATTATAAGTGAAGTTTCAATTTGTCATATATTATCTTTAATATAATTCATACATTTTTATTCTTTATTTGAAAACGACTGTAAGGATAAAAGAGGAGTGTGTTTTTGCTAGAAGAGCAGTTTTCCTGATTTGAACCCAGGCTGCAGCAGATCGTGTGAACTGGAGGCAGAGCCACTTGAAAAGCTGGACCATCCTAGGTCACATTAAAACTCATATTTATTAGATACGAAACACATTGGTTCCTTTAATCTTGTCTAATCTCGACATGCCTGTAAATGTTAAAGTTGCAAAGGGTTTGATAGAAATGGTGACATAATGTGCTAAACAACTTATATCAGATAAACTTACACAACACAAGTGATGATATTTTATTTACTGTATGGTCTCTCTGGGACAATATCTGTTTCTATTTAAATCACTAAAGTTAATGTGACCTTTTTTATTTGTTTGTATATAATGTGATTGTTCTCATTTCTTTAGTTCCACTGCTGTAATCTACAGACACACATTTGTTCACCTGTTGCATTGAGCTGAAACAGTAGAGCAGTCATCTAGTCAGTCAACCAGCCAACCAGCGAGCCAGCCGGTTTGTCAGGACTTCCCTGTCTCCATGACCCACCAATCATCCACCCTGACTGTCTCCATGGCACCCTGCGTTGACAAGGAAGTCACAACTGGTTGAGAAGTGTGACCTAACACGTTCAGGTCCCCCCAGCCTGCTTTGAACTTTTCTTGTCTTGCCTTATCCTATACTTTCATATGATTATATATTTCTTGCCACATAAATTAGCTTAATTCACAATTATTATGAGCAAATTCACATTTACATCCATATTATGTCATAAACAACGTATGTCTTTGAGTGAAAGACACAGCGAAAGACCATCAGACAGGTAGTCTGTGTGAAGCCGTGGGACTATGGCGAAGAGGGACGCATATTTACTATAAGGGGCGGGAGAGATGGGAGCGTCTTCCCCAGGTCATTGTGTGGGCCTGTCTTCCCGGAGCCCGACCAACACTGTCTCAGACAAGGAGCCATGGGGAGCCAGAGTAGGGACTACTTCCCTTGGCCCTGAGCCTTAAAGAGAAGTCCCCCCCAAGGGGCCAGACAGAGGTCACCTCACGGGACATGCCCCCCACACAGCACAGGTTAATACATCAGCACACACAGGACCAGCGTGCAAAGGCTACACAGGTATAGGTCTAATGGAAGAACTATACTACTATGGCTCAAAGACTCTGTCGAATGACTCTCACTTGCAGTAGAAAAAATACTTTCACACAGCAAACAGCCAATAACTTTTGATACTGGCGTAATTTAAATTACAATCAAAAAGTATTATTAAAATATAAAAATGGTATCAGTCTGATTATATGTTTCTAATTATTTTTAAATATCTATGTATGTTGAAGCTGTAATATTAAGAATAAGTGCAATAAAAAGGTACATGTGTCACAATTTAAGAATCTCCTGAAGGAATAAGATTTTTTTATTTAATTTGTACATTTTTAATTTATTTACAAAGGTAATAAAAGCAAATTGTTACGTACGAATACATTTTCCTTTGTTTTTCATCTGATCCCAAATGAGACGAAATGTATTACATTTTAAAATAAAATGTAGCCTAAGAATTATTATGTAATATTTCACCTAAATATATTTTTATTTCTGTAAAATAAAGGCATTAAAAACGAAAAACAAGCAAGCAATGCTTAGATTAGGCTGCAAACATTTTTAATATGCCTTATTGTTCTATTACTTTTATCAGTCGGGTCATAATTTATAGCAATTTTTTGACTAATGACCTGGATGTATCTAAAATGACGGTGAGTTAACGAAATATACATTCGTTTTTCGATTGTAAATAGTCTCAGAGGACTTAATTCTTTTTCACTTTGTTACATTGCTGTGGTACATTTAATTTAGTTCACTGACATTTGTATTAATTGTTTTACCTTTCTGAAACCCAAATCCTGGATTTTTCATCAACCGACTGGTTAAAATATATTTCTTAAGTACAAGAGGAGTGACACCAAAAATGCATAAACCGAGGGCACCGAAAGGGCCATTAGTTGTATTAAAATACAAGGGACTGTACTTCCTCCTGATTCAGAGAATTGCGTGAAAAGTGGACAGGAGACTAAACCCGCATATCACCCCAAAGATCTGTTTGATATTCACCTAAATACAGCAGTGGAGCCGTGCTGTCTGTTTCAATGCAGCACATCAATAATAGAGTACATGGGAAAATCTAGGCCTACACATTTATAAGAGTAGTTGGCGTTTAAAATTTCGTGTGCATTTATTAGCCATTATACACAAACATTATATATGATCAAATATGTAATTGTGATAGAAGCCACATGGCCACTTCAGTTCTCGCCATCACGCTCCAGAGCCTTTTACCAATCTATTCCGTGGCATTTATGGGCGTTAGTAAGACAATGCAGTGACAGGTTCTCCCATTGGGAAAATCAACATGAACTCATGTTAGTTTCTCCTGTGCGATTTGTAGCATTCTTCAAAATGCCCGGGACGGCTTTGATGCCGGTGCCCAGGCTGCCTTTGAAATGCAGGCCCGTCTATCATGCAAATGTCCCCTGGTGGGACAAGGAGAGGGCGGGAGAAGACTGCTATAAAACGTTGACGTCAGCGCGACACCTCCTAACTGGCAGCGTGTCTAGCAAACAAGAAGTTGAAGGTTCGGCTGTAGGTAGACCAGCCAGGTAGAGGAGGCCTTTGGTTAAAAAAAAACCGGAGTAAAGAGGAAGGATTAACGCAGTGGACGCACACTATGCGCAGGAGTTCCAATACGGAAAGATGTACGTGAGTTATCTTTTGGATAAGGAGCCCAGCATGTACCCAAATTCAGTGCGACATCCCAGCATCAACTTGAATCATCAGAACTTTTTGCCCGCACCACCACAATACTCGGATTTCGGCGGATACCACCACGTTTCAGGAATTAACAATGACCCTCATCACAGCCAGACAGGGACCTGGAACCCCGCTTACCCACCAACCAGGGACGAATGGTCACCGTATGGGCCAGGGACAGGACCGTCCACATCTAATCCTGGACCAATTGGGTATAGTCCCCCAGATTTCTCCCCAGTACCACAACCCGGGCTTCTCTCGACGTCGATCAACCCATCAGTGGGGCAGCTCTCTCCTAATTCTCAGCGCAGAAACACATATGATTGGATGAGGCGGAGCGCACCACCCGCCAATTCAGGTAGGTTACTAAGATGTAAGACATCGAGTGTAATTTAGATATCCGTGGCAGTTGTTTATAAAATGTCATAATTTTTGAATAATAATAAACTTTGAATAATAATTGACTGAAAATAGACACAAACAAACTACATCGCCTGCAAGTCAACCATTCTTTTAATAATACGTGCACCTGTTTACTAAATTTAGATACAAGTTCATTGGCTTCATTTTTTAAACTCAGGAATACCCGTCGCTTGGGTTTTGGGAGATTTTTAATTCATTTGTGTGTATTTCTTCAACATCAGAACATTGTTAGGGTTCTCACCTTTATATACCTGTTGCGCGCTCATTGGATGAGTTCCTCTGGTATTCATTGCCGTGCTTGTGAACTCATGAATCACACCTTGCACCCCGTCATAAATTAGTGGTATTATCGTATGCGTTTTATTGGTATAATGTGGCCTATTTAATGTATTTACAAGATTAGGGTTAACTAGGGCATACATTAAACTGGCATTGTATGATGACCTATTGACATAATAAGCGCTCAGTGATCAGTTATGATTATGAATAAACGAATACATTCTTATTGGTAGAGTAATATGAGGCCAGTGGGTTAGACTTTTATAATGTCTGGCTGTAATTTAGTGTATTAACATAATTATTTAGTATCTTTAATATTGCTTGATGTAAGCTTTACAACTGTTTCTCTAATCGAGAGAGCCATCACTTTTTGTCAATATTTTTCAATATGTTATATACGTTTTATGTGTTCTAGGATTTTTTCATAATGTAGGTATTCCATATAATCAGCTGAGACACTGGAAGTAATCAGAATGAAATGGCCTTGGGAAATGTGAATACATTGTTATGCTAATTATTCAATTGGTTTTCTTCCTTTTGCTGTGACTTAAATTGTTTACCATGTTGCAATTCTTTGTAAGGCATTATTATGTCTGTTCTGTATGGCAGGATTACGTTTGGGTCACACTTTCATTCCACTGGACCCGACCTCAAGAGTCCAGTAAAGTTATACTAATATGCTTAGTCAAGTAACAACCGCATATGACTATATTTTCATTTAATAACCTGTATTTTATTTGTAATATTTTATGAATTTGGGTTGGATTTTTAAATGCTCCGATGTCTCTCAATAGGCCTACAAATATAGAAAATAGAGGCATTTGATATATCATATGGGCAATAATTTTATCTAGGTTTTAAAACAAGCAAGGGAAAATAGAAAACTACTACTAATTTCTAACAATAAGTTTTTCCTGATGTAAACGGGCCAGTCTAGATTGGTCAGTTTGGTCTACAGGGAAGACATAACTGATCATTCTAGACTGACCTGTTTACATTAGTTGGTAGAACATGGCAGTCAAAATAAGAGCGTTCTAGGTTAATTTCCCATCTAACAAAATACAGTGACTTTACTTCAAAAGCTATTCTTGCTGTATAGAAAACACACCACAAGGAATTAAGTTGTAGTCAGTGGCTCCTGTGAATCACTAATTGATTACAGAGCATAGAGGAGAACTGACTTGGTGCTGCCATAAATGTCCATTTCCATTTAGCTAATGGGGCTAGCTGTTTCAAAAATAAAAATAAATGTTACCCAAATTTGTCTTTCCAGTTCATGGAGGACCCAGATAGGGAGTTTTACGGTCTGTGTTACAGATTAACTCTACAGAAGAGCCCTGCCACTATCATACCGGCTGGAAAACCGTTCATTCTCACCAATATCTCATTACCTCCACTGCTAAACCATTTATCTTCCAGCCATCAGTGACTAGGATTACAGAAGTAAAGTCCACTTTTCACATTTGGATTATGGTTTTATTTGTTTTTGGGGTCCATTTTGTGCAGTATGTGGTTATTGTATCTGACAAGTGTCCAAAGGACTGCTAGATCAACACCTCAAGCTTGCAAAAAATGAAGGATATTTAATGTCCTTGAGCAAGGCAGTTAACCCTACTTTCTCTGAGGTTGTTGTTGTGAGTGAGCATGGGTTTTCCATCAATTTAACCGTTAAAAAGAAAACATTGTCACATGTTCAGTAAGCTGTGATGTTAATGCAAAGTTAGCCTATTGAAGGTATCATCGTGCAACGGCAAACTCTGTTCTCACTGGTAATGGTAACCACTCTAATCAGAATGTTTTTTATTAATGCAGCAATTAACGCAGGTCAATAAACACCCCCCTCCCCCGGGCCCTCCGCCCTATAGACATACAACACAGACGGCGTCTGTTGAGGAGAGGTCCGACCTGTGTCAACACGGCAATTTGAAAACAACGGCCATCTATCCGCTATTACAAATCAGTGGGTGAAGAGGATCAATTAGGGAAACAGCGGCGCAGGAGGGGTCGTTCTGTGTTTCAGCAGCCTAATGACCTGGATAACTCCCTGCTCGTCAGCCCTGGCCTGGTGCCTCCGCAGACGGACCCCCACCCTCCTACGCAGACATTTTAATCTTTAACTTGGTCGCTGCGGCACTTAGGTTCCACTGTTCACATGTGTAGAGAATTAAGTGTTTTTTGATTTACGGTACCTAATTTAAGAAAAAAATCGACCTCATCCCAAGTCCGTGCTAGTTTATCTGTGTGTGTTTAAGTGAAAGGTTTGAGGCGTGAAATGAAGCAGAAACCACATTTTCGCAGATGTTCGTCTCATCTTCACTCAGTTTTCTAATGTTGTTTCTTTACAGTATGTACTGTAAGTTAATGTAAACTCTGTCATTAGCTGAGAGCCCAGACTTCCTCTTATTAAAACCAATGTCCGGGCGTTTTGTGAGAGGGACACTCCGAATGGCCCTGCTCTGAGTCACATCTCAATGTTATGAAAATGTCTGCTCAGTTAGTTCTTGGTCCATATTTGAATAGTCAAAAACATGGACAGGAAAGATATTCTAGCAACGGCATGTCTTATAAAGTTCACAGAAATGTAGTGGTTGTAATCTTTACGCATCCAATTTCAAAGTTGACTGATGTGCAATACTCCTCTGTTGCAGGTGGTAAGACGCGAACGAAAGACAAGTATCGAGTGGTGTACACAGATCACCAACGGCTGGAGCTGGAGAAAGAGTTCCACTACAGTCGCTACATCACTATCCGAAGGAAAGCAGAGCTGGCCACCTCTCTCAGCCTCTCAGAACGACAGGTCAGATATAAACGTCATAGGAGAGGCCACTGTCTCTGTCCTCTATCTTGCCTTGTGAAAAAGGCTTGAATGGTCGCCATCTCTCCTTCTCTGTCTGTATCCTTTCTTTTACTCAAGTTCTCCTGTAAACACGCACTTTCACAGCCCAAACCTCTGTACCCAAGCTTTCACGTCTAAACATAATCTAATCATGGATCACATATAGACACACATTTGCCAGAGCAGTACATTCAGTCAGCAGCCATTTTCCTCTGAGGGAGCCCTGCAATCTAGAGGCCCCTTTCAGGTGGCCGATGTTGTTATTTACAACTGAGTATTAGGATCACTAACATTTCTGTGCCCCAGTCTGTCTAGACATCACCCACAGGGCAACTATTAGAGAAAAAAAAGCCTGATCAGTTACATCTGTTCGATTTCCCAAATCTCCCTGAGGTCAACAGCGCCCTGCTTATTTGTCATGCAAGAAAACACATTATCGCGAACATTGTTGTGACGACTGCACTCAAAAGCCAACTCAAAAGCCACCTATCTTACCAGCCACCTAACAACAATATTTTGTTTTGTCCCACAGGTGAAAATCTGGTTTCAGAATCGACGAGCCAAAGAGAGGAAGGTTAACAAGAAGAAAATGCAACAGCCTCAGCCGGCATCCACCACGACGCCCACCCCACCCGGCTCAGCCATGCAGGGCAACATCGGCATGGTGACCAGCAGCAGTGGCCTAGTTTCTCCGTCCATCCAAATGACTATCAAAGAAGAATACTGACAAACGGTCTGACAGAAAATGGAGGGAAAAAACTCTAGACCGAACAGGAACTGCGACCGAGTCTCTAAATCAACAGCTTGAGTAACTTATGGGGAGGTCCAATGCAGCAGTCGGCACTCGCTAAATGGAAGAAGAATTAAGACCCGCTGTTGTTTCCTGCGCTCTTGAAAATGTGTTTTTAAAGGACAAGACAGACCAACGTGACCGTCAACCATTCACAGTAGATGTATCACCTGTGACAAACAGTGGCTAGTAAAACTATTGAATGAGCGGGCAATGATCAGAAAATGACTTCCTCTGTTCTATAGCGATAGGTAGCCATACATTGTGCAGACTTTAGTGCTGCTCTGTCTTGTCGAAAAGAGAAAAAAGAACAGAGAAAGATATAAATATATATAAATATAAAACTGCTTTTACATTTATCATGGCTTTTACTGTTTTTAGTGTTGATACCTTTTCTGCTCTGCTCATCTCATATTATAAATACTTGTAAATGGTTACGATTCCATGCAATAATAATGATAATATGTGTATATTTTTAAAGTAATTTGTATTAAAAGCTTTATTGTGAAGTCTTGATTTCATTCTTCAAATTTAGATTTAAAGCAAATTGCATAAGAATGGATTTTCTGAAATCTTAAAATACTTTTCAAAATAGTGATAACCATCCCACAAAGCATAATTACATAAATTATTCAGGTGACTTTTGATCTCTGAATAAATCAGTAATCACTGTGCTAGAGTTACGTATTTGCCTTATATTTGTATATGTATTCATTCGTATCATAACGATGGAGCTTTGTTCATACGCGAATAGAGAAAAGGTATTCGGTCATGATTAAATGGTACCATGGTCAAATGTGTCAATGAGACGTGCGTGTATGGTTCCAAATCATCAAGAAGAATCACTGTGTACACAGCCAAAACTGAGTGGCAGGATAAAGTGGGAATGGCTTCAGGAGAATAAAGTTGTTTTAGTCCATCCCTGCCCGTTATCACAGCCCGCGACCAAGAGGCGCTCTCTAAAGAGCCTTGTAGTATCTATCTTGCTGCACTGCACGCACACCTCAGACCTATTTGCCAATCAAGTGACCGAAGTCAGGGTGCGGCGTCCAAAGGGCAACGTGAATAAACAGAGCACTAGTCTCCATCTGCTGAGGAACATCTCCTGAGCCCATGCCAGAGAATAGTGAAGTTACGGGAAAAGATTCAGAGCCCAGGCCCGGTGGGTGGTAAGACTCGGCCCGGTGGGATTTTACACTGGACAGGTAGATCCAACAATGCCCCAATTAGAGTGCTATGTTAGCAGGTAGGGTTGGAGACTACCTTTACTGTGTCATTAAACATGACGTGTAATGTCCCGCCTTACACCACACACACGAAGATAGGAAAAGCGTATTTTAATTACCAAAGGGTAGTTTGTAAAGCTGAGAGAAGATGTTTTAATTGAGTGTATTGAATAAATACTAATATTTTGAAACCAATACATATCAATCAGGAACCTTTCATTCAGCAAACTCTTGTCAGGGAAGGAATTATATTTGAATATCAGTCCTTTGTTTTTCGTTTCTAACCAGGCTTGACAACTCAATGTGGACTGACACGTGGTCAGGACAAAGCATTTCCTGTTGTGTGTCAGGTTTTGTTTGGATGCCTTGAAATGACAATGGTTTTGACCTTTGTCCCTCAGCTCTAAGGTCTGTATTTGCGTCAAACATCACAGGTGGTATCAGTCCATATCAGTGCCCTCCTAAACACCAGGAAGTACCTCCAAAAAACGTCCTCCTGAACTTTTGCCTGAACCTACAACCGGTGTCAGCATAACAACGAATGTACTTACTGGAATTGGTAGGTGGGGTTGTTTTTTCCTTGTTTTACCATGCGTCCTTAAGTACATCATCTTGCCAGTTAGAAGATCTAGTCACAATCAGAACCACTAAGCATCTCAAATGTATGTCTAAAATATGTGCACAATCAGAACGCGGACAAGTTCAGGACAAAGGACATGTTACACCCCGTTAGCATGTCAGGAGAAAGCATGTCAGGAGAAAGCGTTTAAGAAATTTCAGCCTACCAAACAAACACTCAGGATAGGGCAAAACAGTGTATGATGCTAGACCAGAAAAACACTGCCATATATATGTACAGGTCATTATTGGCATTGTCATTTAATACTGTCATGGCGGATAAGTCTTTCCTTCCGAGAATGTCCTTGGCATGATCATGAGATATAGAGAAATTTGAAAATATATTTTTTTGCTAATGAAAGATTAGTGACAACCCCTTTCCTACTTCAGTGGTCACTTTTGCCTGGTAAACAGAGAATAATGTGTATAAACAACAGGCTTGCTCTTAGTAATTCGAAGGTTGTAAATTTTATTGGAGGTAATGCTGTAAAAATGTCTTAACCACAGTAACTGGGCTATGTTTGTTGAGAGAGTCTGACACTACGATAGTATGAAAGATGCCTAAAAGCTGCTTATTGAGACAAGTTAAAATACAATCCACATTTAAAAACATATAGGTCAACCAGATTATCAGCCAACAGTTGTTTGCGTAGCTTTGCTGTTTAAATAACAAGATGGCCGACCAAAACACCATTCTCTCTCAGACACGTACAGGTAACAGTTATATCAAAATAAAATTAGTACCTGAAAACAAATCCAGAACACTTCTGATCATAACACACTTACAGAGAGCGGTTACTACCCAAGTGACAGACACTAAAGTGGCAGAATCTTTTTTTCTTTTTTTTGTACGGTTCATCAGAATCAGAACGGAATCTGTTTATAACCAAACAAAAAGGGAATGTTTTCACAATCTATGTAAACAGACAAATTAATTCGAGCAAATAAAAAGAAACTAAATAGGGCAAATAACTCTAACCACCTTCAATAAAAAAAATTGCCTCGGCAGTGCTCCTACTAACTTATATAGCCACGTGTTTATGGGGCAGTTTTACCATAAACTTTCATTTACAATATACTTACTGCCCCCTAATATCCTCTATATTCGTCAGATTCATTCCGAATAAACACGGGAGCTGTAAAGTAATGGTAATCAGAATGGTGTCAATGCAGTAGCTGTCTATAAATACCAGATATGCCTAAGTGCCCTTGTCAGGTAAACCTTTTAATTGAGTCTACTGGCATTCCATAGCACACGTCTGCCTATGTAAATTCCAATGAACACAGAGTGAGCAATCCCCTGTTTTTCAAATGATGATGAATTCCATACTTGTAACAGAAATCTCATTATATTATAAATGCTATAATGCAAAGTGTAAAACATTTACACTGTATATTAATCCTGGCAATGTAATGGTTTTGTAGTGATTTTAGTGTGGGGCCTAAATTAGAGACAGAATATAATCATAATATACCTATTAGTCTGTGTCAATTAGAGATGTCTCGTAGGACGTGAAAACAATTCCCTCTAATCCTCTCCTATCAGGGTAAATAGATTTAATGCTATGTTTTACATTCACACTGGCCACTCATTACGATGTTGCCAATGTTCACAGACGAGCATGGCACATTGAAAGTTTTGACTAAATAAATAAAAATGTATTATACAATTTTAAAAGGGTACATTGGACATGGCTTCGTGAATGGTCTCTAGTGACTGCTATTTAAATTCAATGTCCTGAAGTTGGACAGTCACGAAAATGCCTCGTGGCACTTTTGGAGGACTTACCTTTTGCCTGGGTAATTAACCTTTGTCTTCTTGATAATTATGACGATTTCGACATGACGTTGCAGAACCCGATCTAAACCAAGTTCATGTTTGGCAACTTAGAAGATATTGGGCCTTTGAGTCACACACTTGCTTTGCCCTAACTAGTAAAAGGTAAATGTTTAACTAATGTTAAGTTTTGAAAAAGTAAGTAATTACTAAGTACATTTGTCAATGTGCACCCGACACATAAAGATTGACATTTAAGATTTAGTTGGACTTTTGTTAAATCAGTGATTTCACTACATTATAATGGGTTATCATAAAAAAAACTATTGTCCATCATTGCTTTTAAATATTTTATTGAGCTCAATTGACCACATATACACACGCCTCATTTGACTCTTCGAATCTCACCTCGTTCTCACCTCTTTTACCTATTGTTTCAAGTGAGATTGTCATGTACTGTTGTGAAGGGTGGCACGTCAGACGTTAAGTGTGGCTAGGACACTGAAATGTCGGAGCACCTTCAGTTGGAATCCTACCTATTATGTTTCCTAGTTCCCAGTTGGGCTTACCCTAATCAAGGACCACAGGACCCAGTTGTGCTGTAAAAAGAAGATATCGTCTCCACTCAGATGTTTACTTATTAAAAGGGTCTCTTCCCATGGACTACATCGAATGTCAGATCCGCAGGCATCTGTCTATTTTATACATTTCTTCTTTGTCCTCATACAAATCATTTTGATGTCTATTATCTCCCAATGGTCAGACTTGATATATTTGTTGACCCAGTTCCTCCTCACCCTGTCTGACATGGTGTCAAAGCTCGCACCGCATCACTAAGCTGGCTTGGCCAGTCACACTTTACGGCTCCCAGGAGAAGAGGAACAGTGATACTAATGGTGCAGACTACTGTAGGAGACAATGGCGGGAAGGTAACGCAACATCCATACATGGTGATTAGCATTGCCAATCTCCCTATGCTCTGGCTTTGTCTTTCTGTTGAAGTCCATGAACATGAGCTGAGCTGTCATTCTAGTGTGAACAGACCTTAACGTCTGTTCCCAAGACATGTCAGGGTTGGTACTGGTGGTTGAAATACTAAAAAAATGCATCTGAACATACCCTTACATACTGAAATTAAGCCTACAAATACACATACTTTTTCTTTGGATCCCAAAGAACAATTTGGGTTTCAGCATAACTCATATTTCTTTCTGTCATAAGACATGGCAACCGTCGTTCCTTTGACAAAGACAGAGCTGTGATAAGTAGCCTTTGAGGTTGTTATGTTTTACTACCGATTGTTAATCAGTTTCCGAGACTACAACAATAGGCTACCGCTGCTTTTGATTTGACTATAAAGGAGTTTTTCTGTAAACTACCAAACTAGCCTGAGGTCAAGGCCCTGTCATTGACTCTTCAATTAGGTTAAGAAAAATGGTGCAAAGTGGGCGAATACAAGCAACTGTCATATTTCAAGTTTGCCTATAAATAAACCCTTGTCAATAAGACAGAGAGGGGTCCCAGATATTCTGGGAAAAGCACATCACCCATTACAAGGCAAATACAGATAAGAACTTGAAGAACAGATTTACAGTAAGCAAATATGACTGCCGTGGCCCCCGCAAAACTCCTGACAACATGTTGAGTTTTGCGATACTAAATATCTCCTTTGATGTTTGTTAACTCCAAAGAAACTGACAAGGCAGTCATGAATGCTTACATTGCTATATATTTGTTTTTGACAGGGCATATCAGTTGGCAACAAGGTGTGTTGCGGGAGAACTGCTTAATCAAAATAAGCGTTTTAATTATTCTAACCTTCCTGGCATGCTAACAGGTGAGCAATGTTGAGCAGATGTGAGGACAGAGCTCTGATCTCTGTGGCTGGCTGGCAGACGTTTATGGCCCCTCAGTCCGCTAATTAACCACATTAACAGGCCTTTAATAGCTGGCCCTGACTTGCCCTCTGTCACTGAGCTGCCCAGTAATCCATGCACAGCCGCAACGCACACAACCATATTTGAGAAACCGAGGTTATATCTGCATCTATGGTAATAATTAACCAACCAATTATCAACCCTCTAATGATCTTCCCTGACATTCGTTCTCCTACCGTTTGCTGACTGTGAACATTGTGTCTTCATTCGCTTTTACATATTCCACAGAGCTGTGCCAGTTTTGTCGTTACAGTACTGCTATATCCTGCAGATCCCAAATAATACAATGACTCATTGCTTTTACGAGCTGCACTCCTTGTATCAAGTGATAGGCTTCTATTGATAGGCTTCTATTGATAGGCTTCTAATGTATGTGTCCCTTCAATAGAACGTCTATTGAAGGGATTGGCTTCTATTGATGCCTGTATGTGTCCCTTCAATAGAAACCTATCACAAGGGATAGGCTTCTATTGAAGGGACACATACAGGCATCATGGCAAAATTAAAACAACGGCCATCCAATAGGGATGTCCCAATGGATATCATTGCTGTGTGTAAATCCTCAAGGGGAATTGTATTGTGCCTGGTGGGAACCCTGACACCAAGTTTTGAATACACAGTTTTGAATACACAGTCCTTAATATGTTTAAAGATCAAACAAACTAGAGGTATTTTAGGGTTTCTTCATTCATACATAATATGTGTGCAAGTGTGTAACCTGTGCAAGTGTGTGGTGAGACTGTTTCCCCTGAAATATGTCCGTGATCAGACATAATTGATGGCAGCTTGAAACAATGAGGGTTCTGCCAATGGGGAGATTCTCCAGATTTTAAACCATGCTGTCTTGACATGTCTTGACATTTGCACCTACACATTCACATATTTATATTTACATCTTACATATTACTGCAATTTATTGTTTCTCTTGTTCATATTCGTTCATTAAAGTGTGAATTAAATGTTAAAGCAACGGGTCAGAACAAATATAATTCTTTCTGATTTTGAAGAAAATAAGCTATAATAGTCCAAGAAATACCCAGTACATGACAAGAAAGGGACATAAAAGACCCACGGAAGTTCTCTCCAGCATTCTTTAATCAATACAAAAAAATATGGACAAGTAAAGACGGCACATCCTTCTATATATATATATATATTTTATGTGTATGTGTGTGTTTTAATGTATCCACTGTAATGGATACACCTTCCACTGTAATGGAAGGTGAGCTCATTCTGTAGCAAACAACCATAATTGAGCTTGTTGGCACCTGACTAACCACAAAAATCACAAGAAGTCACTTGAGCTCTGCAAAATAAGAAAACAGTGTCCGACCTCCCTACAACCCACCCAGGTAAACATACAAATTGGTGTCATTAGAGCTGCAGCAACTGAGCGAACCAGGCAGACATTGTTGTTATGTTCAATGGATGAATTTGAAGGAAGGTATTCTTGCAAAAAGTGATGCATTTTATGCTGCAATGGAAAGTTATTCAATGAAATTAGCTGTTTTTACCTGTAATAATATGTATTTTATATATAGTTTTATTTATCTATCAATTTCTGATAAAATTACACAAAAAAATCACTGGATAACAACTGACATATATTAGGACAATTCATCGGAACAGTAAATTTTGGCAAACTGAGGTTGAGCCATCTAATATAGAGAACACAACATTTAGACTACACAAGTGGGGCATTACCAGTTTATTGTAGTGCAATTAGTTCTTATTTTAATGACTTATTATTTACAACTGTCAACTATTTGATAAAGCCTTTCTCAACTCAGTCACAAAAATATCAGTAGCTTGTTTGTTCACAATATTAAACCTGCTGCAAGGGAACATCAGCTTTTAAATAAGTAAACAGACAAGGCGTGGTCGTATTTGTTTTAATTTCTGATAATTCTGGAGTCTCATCAAGCAGGTGCCAGGGACTATCTGCTCTGGTCAACACGCTTTCACAGGCATTAACTTGAACCATCAGGGACATGGAAGCCAAAGCGAATGTGAAAGTCAGGTGCAAATCAACAGAATGCTTTATGACTATGTAGGAGAAACATACCTAGAGGAGGTGAGATAAAATAAAAGTTAATCATTTTTTAACTTAGGCTACAAGCAAAAAGAGAATACATTTCACACTGTCACAGCGCTCCAAAATTTATGACAAGTTTTCACATGGTGTTAAAGCTTCAATGTGTCAATATTTGACAGATCAGATGAAGACACGTGCTTTAATACTTTATAAATATTTCACCCCAGCGAGGGATTTATTTTATAGTAGTTTCCATGAAAATGTGTTTTTTTTTTACATTTATTCGACATTGTCAAAAAAGATGAATTAATTAAATGATAACAATACTTTATTATACGGTCATTAAAGTACAAGTAATAAATTAATACAAATAAATGGGTAGCATCCTTTGTGATGATGACGTTGAGACTTCTTTTGAAACATTCTGGATCTCAGCACCCAATAACAAAACCTGGTCTATTAAAAATGTGGCGCATCCCTTATCGCTGGCTCAGTAAGCCATATTTTTCATTTTACGTTATCTTTAGGACTCATTCCTAAATTGTGGAAATCTGCATATGTATCGCCTCTCCATAAGCAGGGAGATCAATTATCGCCCAATTTCAGGGCTTCCTTGTCTAGCAAAGATTTACTGATAAATGTGCAGCGTCGCTCCTTCCTGGCTGAGAAATGCATTTTAAATCCAAATCAATCCAGTTTTAGAACATGTTATAACACTATTACTGCCTCCACATTAGTTGGAAATGATGTTGTTAATTCTCTGGATACTAAATTGACCTGTGCTGCACTTTCATTAACATGTCTAATGCCTTTGACACTGTTGACCATATTATCTTGCTGAAGAAATTGTCATCAATAGGCCATAGTCCTGCTATATGTTTGTGGCTTTATATATCTTACATACAGAACACAATCTATTATGCTGGATGGAGGTAGGTCTGTTAGTCTGGAAGTACACTGAAGTGTACCTCAAAAATCCATCCTAGGACCGGTTCTTTTGACTAAATACGTTAATGATATTGGTCAATCTATAAATAATTAAAACATTTTTGCCGATGACACCCTTGTTTATGCTTGTCCTCCAACAATCAATGCTGCTTTGGCCAGTTTACAGTCTGACTATAATAATATGCAGATGGCACTTAGAAATGTAAAGCTTGTACTTTCACCACTTTCACTACTATACATCTTACATTTCGAATGGCATCTGGCATTCAAAGACATAGACCAAACCAGCATCAACGTCTTTTGTCCAATGTATTCCCAGATGTTAACAGAGAAACACTGCCCCAACATTATGTCAAATTACAGTAGTGCAGAATCAGAGTTTCCCGTGGATAGCCCTGGTGCCCTTTGTATGAAGCCCTGTCACAGTTCCTGTGTCACTTCCCCATTAGAACTAGTGGCTGTTCAAATGCAGGGATCAAAGAACTTCCTAGCCCTTGATGGCAGGATGATCTCTGTCCCTTTCTCCAACTCTTGTTCTCCACTCACATACCTGAGAACTTCATGGAGAGTTACTCCACTGGATGTGAACCAACAACAAGACAATGCATCGCCTCGCCTCCTTTCAGGATTTAATGTAAAATTATTGTAGGAATAATATTTTATATTAATGTATGAATTTTACATGACTGTAAATGGGCCAAACATACACAATTCTAAACTTTACATCACCTTACATTTAAATGCATTATGTTTCTATAATTTCGTACAGGTGTAAAATATATGATATAGTAAACATTCCTGGAAGGATACAGTAGGTTAAAGATTGAGCAAGCTTCATGACATTAAGTGACCTGTAATATGTATTTACTTGGGTTGATAAGAATCTATATGACATGCTCAGGATGTTACATGCTGTATAGCATGGTAAATTCTATATCTGTTATTCAGTGAGACAAATCTCGTGTGTAGTTGATGATTATGATTGACATTACAACCTATAATATTCTGTCACCTGGGCAAGATATATTTAGTAATACTTATGTCTATCAAATAATCTAAATTTAATTCCACGAATAACATAATAACTAAATCTTGACAGACCACTTGACAGTAAAAAAGTAAGAAAGTATATAACAGTGATATATGGGGGTTATAAATGATACATTTTTAATCTATTCAATGCTAAGCTTTAGGGTAAAATTTCAATACAAAAATAATTCAGAATAAACATTATCTTTCAGAATTGTTTTAAAATGTTTTCCTAACATTCACTAACTTTTGTGCAAATTTTGTGCACCCAACACAGAATATTACTTTCATATTTTTATTAATTTCAAGGTAATGTATGGTATTAATGTTGTAAGTTCCAAGTTTAAAAGGAGAATGTTTTCACAACAGACTTTCCTGGTTAAAAAGTATGAAAATCTATGAATTTACTACTGCAAATCACCAGGCTTGTTTTATGAAAACATATTGACCTAAGTAAACTTGGGAAACATTTACAGAAATTTGTGCTGCAATGCATGTCATAGTTGTTCTTAGTAGACTATTAAGTTAAAATGCAACTAAATAAGTAGGTATACAGAAACTGTGATAAATCCGACTTAGTATTTATTTTTTCACCATTGATCCGAATATGTGTTTGAAAGAATAGAAGTTAAAAAAAATTATCACATATGGTCATCACTATTCAACAGGGAACAACAAGACATGTGGTTTTATTTACATGTTTAAAATGTTTTTGCAGTGTATACACCATCCATTTTACACATATTAAGGTCTGATGTGTGAAATGCTTTGCGTTTATGGGAAAGAAATTACCTTTGTGATAAAGAGTCATGATGGCAATAGATTTTATCAGAAGGTTCAGATGTAATTAGCGAGCAGACTATGAGGGAAGAGGAAATCTACACTCTAAAAGATATGCTCAATTCTCTTCTCTTATGATTCCCATGAGAAAAAAAAATGCAGGCCAAATGAATGAAATAAATGGGAAGACGTTTTTTGCCATGTACATTCTGTGGATCTTTGTCACCTGTCAGTTGAATCATTAACCAAAGGCTGGCCATAAAGCCGTAGTTTATGGAAAGTTTGATCATGGTGGGTTGTAAAGACCGGGTTTTTTATGGCCTCGGGCGGTTCCAATAGCATGGTCTTACCTTGACACGATTTGCATGTGATTCTACACCTTTCGCCTCTGACCTCCATTGAATTATTCGAATCTGGGTTGCTGTTATGGAGAGGATGTTGTATTTTGCATTTCTGATTATATCTGTGTCTTACGAATATTTGGTAACTGGCTGGAAACATTTCACTTTAATGCTAAATGCTGTAAAACAGTAAATAAGATTTAGTTAAATTGATAATGAAGCAGATATCCTCCCTTCGTTTTGGTAAAATCTGAGGGATAAGCCTATAAAATGGAACTACTTGTTTATAGATAGAACCAACGGATAGAACGTCTGTCCATCATTTCAAAAACATATTTTTACTATGTTTCACCCTATACAGTGCATGTTTACATTCACTTTGTTTTGGAATAAAACATACATATTTTGTAGGGGTATGGTGGTTGATCTAGCTAAGAAGGAATTAACAGAAAAAATGTATTTATAAAAAATCTGCAGCATTCAATTTTTTTTGTGTGTGGTGACGTGACATATGCAGCCATCTCTAGTGTATGTTTTACAGGGAGTCAGATGAATGTAAGAGGAAGCGATTCAGTTAAGTTAATTTCCCTTTTTCAATAACAGCATTATGGTATTTTACAAAACCATGTTCCAAATATGACCTTGATCATTCACTGTTTTTTAATATAACAAGATATTTAATAATTGTTATTCATATAACATAGGATAAAAAAAGATTTAGTCCCTGTTGGACAAATGTTTAAATGATTTAATATGCAACTATTTAATTGTTATTGCAGTGCTAACACTGCACCCAAATTTGATTCCATTATTACAATTGTTAATAAAGTAACCATGTATTTATATAGTAATTTCCTACCAAAAGTATTACACTGTACTAAAACATTTACAAACATAGTTTTTTTGGTATTTAGATATTTCTTTTTTTCGGGTAATTTCTATTACTATTGTAAATCTACTTTATTCTACACAAAAGTTCACAATTAAAATCGATTTGTTTGTGATTAATCCTTCCAGAATGACTTTGTACTGTATTTTCGAAATGGTAATTTATATTGGATAATTTACGATATTCAATACATAGAAGAAATGTACGATTATCAACAGCAATGGAATGAATGACAAAATTGACAAAGGTGTGTTAAATTACTTGTAGTTTATTACAGAGAATGTTAGCTGGATTTAAAAAAGCATACATGTGTCAACATGTTGTATTGCCTCCCTCTAGTGGATGGGTCTGGTATAAAAAGACAGTAGTTGAGTGTTTACCAAATATCTAATCATAACAGACAAGTAGACAAAATATTTCACTTGAAAACCAACCGAGTGATTAAAATATGAGGGCTAAGCGGTTTGCTCAGGGACCAAACAGCTTTTTTCACCTCACAGGATCTTGCAATCTTCAGTTGTTGGTCAGATTCTTTAACCATGTTTGTATGCCACAAACACACATTGATACCTTGATCTTTAGCTATAAATATTGTTATTGTCCATGTCCATCACTTTAGTTATCATTCTTTGGTTTGAAGTTAACATAGGTCTGCAGAATTCTGTTGTGAGAAAAATACAATAACATAAACATGCATATATATATATATATATATATATATATATATATATATATAAATAGTTAAAATGTGGTTGCACTTATTACTGTACATTTAAACTATTCAAAATGATTATGAACAGGATGAGATAATCACACATAACTACCTTAAAATGCATCCACTATTCTATCTCAGTAAGACTTGTTTTGCCTATACTTGTCTAGAAGAAGGACAGGAATGGAGAGCACTTGCTTAACAATAGACTCAATTATGTCAGAATGTGTATTGAAAGACAACTAATGTATTGCTTCATTTTGAAAAGAGTCTATGTTATACAAAAGTCAAGGATATATATTTGGACGTAATCTTCCTTGATGATATGGTGATATCAAACCATACATATTAGAACCAGAATTGACTTTCGTTCTGCATATTCGGTTTCAACTACATTTTCCTGAAGATATCTCAGTTTAATTACAAATTGAAGAATGTATTTACTAATCACATTTGGACCCCAACATTGATTTTATCATGACCAAGACAATTAAGTTAAATCTATTGATTTTTAGTGTTGCTTCTGATAAATTGCCTTATTGTGTCCCATTGCTATTTGCACTCTTGTTTTCTGTGGATTTATTGTGTAACTGTATGTTGTCCTGCAAATTTATTTCACCGTATCTTGGAATTTGTTCTCAATCGGCCTACTTAGTTAAAAAAAGGTTAAAAAAAAGGTTAAAAAAAATACTTGCTGTGGGAATAACATTTATGGTTATGTTTTATAGGTTAAGAAGCTCACTATTAAGATATGTGGCTAGCAGTCATTACTCTTTTTTTAAATATAATTTAAAGGCTAACTGTTGAAACCACATTTGATTTGAGCCTTGGTTATTGAAAACAGTGCCTGTTGGACTGTTGAGATATGTTGCTATAAATCTTTTTGTAAAATGTAATGCATACTCATTTTAGTTATGGCTGTGGCTGTTAAAATAGCAAGTTTATGTCAACATTGGAGGATGTTTGATTGCTATCAATGCTTGATAAGTAGGGATCTGTCGGTCTGTCCATTGCATATTTCATATTAGTTGAAGTGTTTTAACAGTATTTATACAACTTAAACAAATAAAAAAAAGTCAATTTTTTTTTTAGGCTACTGGGTATCAGCTTTCACAGAACTAACAGAGCAAATGTATTTTATGAAGTGCTTTGACCCAGCCTGATACCCCAATAAGTAACCAAGACGAGCTAATGCACTTAACAATTACAATACATTTGAAGTCAAAATTAAATTTTAATATAATAATACACAGAAATGATCTGCGACAATCAAGTTGGCTTCAGACTATTGGCTACATGTTTATAAAAAATATAAGATATGAATATCAAAAGATTTAACTGAATTGAATTGACATTGCCAATAAATGTTTTGCTCAGTGGTTTACTTTAACCCATTTTTTCTGCATCCAACAAGTTGACTACAATTACTGATTGTTCGCTTACCATCTAATCTAACTAGATCTTGACGTTGTGCCTTTGTTAGGAGATGATCAATGTTATTTGCTTTACTTGTAATTATTGTTTTGGCTCATCAGTGTATTTTGCTATTAATGTTAGAACATGTGCTGGTATTTATGTGTAATTGGTACATTAAGACGTTGTGCTTACGGGTAGAAATCCAACACTAGATGCTACTTGGGGAGTAGATTTGCTAATGACAAGTGACAACATAATGGAATAACCAGAATTAATCGTTGGAGGATGGGGTGGGACAAATGATAAAATTTTGATTTATCACGATAGCATTTTTTTCAGTTTCATGGACCAATTGGAAACAATACAAAGATATGTGCTGCGTTGTATTCCATTCTTCTGTTGTCGAAATCAGTAATTACAAATTAAATAACAATAGGTTTCCTTTTCCATGTTGCACCTACGAGACTGCTATCTAGGCAAACAGCATTGTAAAAGTATTTTGCTAATACACTCCCCCGGGCAGCCAACAAGCAAAATAAATAACAAAATCAATTCGCAGTAGTAAAGCCCACGACATAAAGCCATGTTCTTTTGTGGAAAACGAAGGATATAAACAAACACTTAGAACACTGGAATCGAAATATCACGTGCCTTCACAAAATAATTTCTACGCTGTTATACCACGTATACACAAAAAAAAAACCAACATGCTAAAAAAGCTGAACTAGCCGTGCTAAACAATGCTTCATCACAATCCCTCCATATATGAGGCAAGGTTATTGGGAGCTTGTTAGCTTTGTTTTACAGACTTGTCCACTATTCGAGTCGCACACCATAGGGAAACCATAGGAAAAGCTCTAAAGATGCTGTGGAGAAATCTAACATTAAGAGGGAAAGAGCGCAATAACGTAGTGATGGGTCGTTCGCGAACGAGTGGGTCTTGTAGGTGAACACGAGAGTTGGCTTGCATGACGTATATCATAAGAGCTGGATATATTTATAAAAATAATTCAACAATTTTAAGATTTAAGTTTAAGAAAACTAATACTTGGAAAAGTGATCAGTTCTATGATTCAATACGTTGTTGAGCTACCTTTTGCCGTAATTACAGCCATCAGCATTTTAGGATATGTCTCTATTAGCTTTGTACACCTCGATTGGGGAATATTTGCCCATTCTTCCTTGCAGAACTGTTCCATTTCAGTCAAATTTTGTGGTAAGGGGTGGTTGACTGCTGTCTTCTTGTCCATCCACAGATTTTCAATTGGATTTTGGTCAGGGCTCTGACTTGGCCACTCAAGGGCATTCACCTTTTTTTCCTGAAGGCATCGCATGGGCTTTAGGGATTTTAGGGATATTGTGAACCACCTGTCCCTTTTCAACTGTTTAGCAGAGGGCCACAGGTTTTTCTCAAGAATTTGGATGTATCCATTTCCCATTCAATCCTGACCAATCAGCCAGTCCCCTCTGAAGAGTAACACCCTGTCACGTATGTGGTGAGGTTTGTGTTTTACACAGTGCTTTTAGGGTGAGCACTTTCCGTTTTAATTCCTGTTTTGCTAAATCAAAGCTCGTGTGAATTAGCTATTAGTTGAGTTATGTAAGGTTCTAGGGAAGGGAGGGCAGATATTTCAAGACAGGGGCCACATCACAGCACTTTGAAATTATATGAAGGGCCACATTTGTTATAATAATGTTATAATTTGTTACAATAATTAAAATGTATACACATAACATATATACTGGAGGTGTGTTATATCTAAATAACTTTAATTCAGATTCATTACAATTGGACTGCAAAGTTGTTTTGTACTTCCTCTGTTTTAATACCTTCCGCCGGATTCAGCCCACGGGCCATAGTTTGCCCACCCCTGATCTATAGACACCTTTTTGGAACTCAAAATAAAGTGTTACTGTAGTTGCTAGTCTTTTTATGATTATTAAACAACAGCAAAAACCCTAAACAATTACATGGAATGGACTGCCTCAAAAAGCAAGCAACATTCTCTGCTGTGAGTTACCGTATTCAGAGGTGTCACAGTCTGTGCCGGCCGTGGCCCCCTCTTGTGGCTGACTGAGTAAATCTCCTTGCATCTCAACATAGTGGTTCTCCTGCACATCTGAAAATAATCATTGTGTAACTGCTTTCTATGGTTAGGGTTAGGTTTAAGATATGGTATATAGGGTAAGGGTTAAGGTTAGGATTATAATCTATAGAGCATCTATAACACACTTGGCAAAATAAAGTGTTAACATAATCTTTACAGATTTGAATTTGAGTATGAATACTCCGGCACAAGAGTAGGATCCAAGCTCAGAGCACTGTATTGTTTAGATCAATCCAGAAACAGAGTCGTAAGAGTAGTAAGGCAGGCAGGTAGATCGGTACACAGTAAGTCAAAAACCAAAGGAGCAACAGTACAAAGGGCAGTCAATCTCAAAGAAAGCTATAGCAAGGGACACATAAGGCCTAGGCAAGAACCTAGTCAAACTCAAGGAAGCCATAGCAAGGATCAAACACGAAACAGGGATTGAACAACAGGCTATGGAAAAGGCAGAGAAATAATGCAAAAACAATGATCCCTCACAAAGACACTGACAGCAAGACAGTACTAATAAGAGAACATTATCACTGAGGTGTGTACGACAAACAGGTGCAAACGATAATGACAACTAGACCTGACTAACAGAAAACCGAACCTAGATACATCACATAGAACCGTAATGGGAAGAAACTAAAAACAAGCAACACACACAGGTCCTCACACTCACAAGCAAGATAGTATTTTTAAGGTGGTTATAGAATGCCTACTTCTGGTATATTAAAATCGCAATGAAATCGCTATTTATGCTGAATATTGTGATTTGCCAACAGCCAGGAATTATGGTTGTCATATTTTAGTGAAATGCTGAAAAAGATCATAGACGCAAGTGTAATTCTCTGGTGTGTTACCGTAATGGGAGGCGTCTGTGTTGATCGGGGAGGCGTCAGTGTTGATCGTCGCCTCCTCCTGTGGCTGACTAAATGAATGTACTTGCATCTCAATATATTGATTCTCCTCCACACCTGAAAATATGTAATGCTTTTAGCAGTGAGCCAACCCACATCTTACACAGTGCTATCCATGAGAATCTCAAAACCCAGACTTACCTGGAATATCTGCTGTCCTACTGTTTACCTGTCCTCGATGTGTATTGTAGGTTTCTTTCCTAATGTATTGGAAAGCACTACTTGCACTTGCAAATGGGACTGTCTGGGGATGTCATGTTGTTAGCTAGGTAGCCTATCCTTCTTTTACTATGTAACGGCTACTGCATACGAACCCGTACATCACACATAGTCAAGGCTGGTTTACATGAAATATAGCAATTCTTAAGTGGTGAAAACCGATTTTCCTAACTGAAATGGCTTGTGAAGGTTTCCTGGACGCGCCGCACGGCAATGCTTTTTAAACAGAATGTCAGCCACCATGGCTCGTGGAACGAGTGTAGTACACAGGAGTAGGATACTCATTTGAAAATATTGTAAGAATTCCTGCATGAGAACGGCGCCATGTTGCCAGAAGGTGGTATCGGTTCGTGGTATACAAACAATTTCTACAAGTATGACTACAAGTACATGAGCACAGTAACGGCCCGATACTGGTATTGGTGCATCCCTATTTATATTCCTTTAATTACTTTTAATCATGTTAATTATCTTATGTACTGAAATATTGGCAAGGTAAGGAACCAAGGAGATCATCAAGTCACCACAGTTTAAAAAGATGCAAAATATTTTCATAAAAAGTCATTACTATGCCATTGGCCTTCACTTCTGTAACATTTAAGTTGCTATCACATACAGTGATCAGCCATTACATTATGACCACCTGTTTAATTTTGTGTTGGTATATTGTTTTCTAATAATAGTATCACATACATAAAATTAATATTGTAGCCATGGGGATATAACCCTGATCTGTGACAGAATGAACCAATGACAATGGATGCAGCAGAGCTGGACCATGGAAAAACTCCTTGTAGGTAAGGAGCTTGTCTTCAAGGAGGAATACTCCCTTAGCCTAGCCCTGTACCCAGCTCCAGATCCACAGCAGCAGTGATTTCGGAGGACACCCTGTCAGTGATCCAACGGTCCTCCAGCATTGAGAATCACTTTCAACTCCAACCCGAGCGGATTGAGCAGTTTGTTAATTGTTATGTGTTGTTGGTTGCCGACGCTCTGTTTGATGTTTTTTTACCACTATTTTCATTAAATACCCTTTTCTGTTTTAATTTAGTGTGATTAAAGTTTCGACTTACTGTCAGACACAAACATGTTTTTTTATCACTGTATGATACACTAAATAAATACTTTAAAACGTGTGGGACTGTAATTTCAAGACGCTTTGAATTGCCTGACTTACTTGTTGGTTTGGTCTTTTTGCACCACCTTTTTAAATTCAGAATGGTCACTGCCAACATCAGTATGGGAACTGCCAAGAGTCCAAATGCAGCAACAGTTGAATGGTAACCTTTTTCCAAAACAAAAGCCGATGTTCAATAGCAGACAGATTCATGACAAAAAGTTAATTTGTTATTTATTCATGTGTCTAAATTAAATGTGCTCATAAAGCTTGACTAAAGATAGACAATACCAACCAATTCAAGAACAATATGGCCAGCCCTACGGAAAGTAGTTCCGGTCTAGTAGTGTGAATAAAATGTCACAGAGGAGTTATTGTACCTCTGCATTTATGAAGATCTGGGGTGATGCATTCTTTACTTATTTCATTATATGCCACACAGCTCAGATTGCCAGGCACTTCTCTACCAGTAAACATGACAGGACTTGTGCTCAGGGTGTTAGTGGACAAGCAATCCTCTGTGATCCAGTTGATCACCACTTGGACTCCTTTCTCAACAGAGCATGTCAGAACAATAGTTCCGTTGTCATTACAAAAGTAGCTCACAGTTGGTTTGGTGACTGGTTCTGAAATACAACAAATGGATAATATTTCACTCAAACCTGGACAGCGGAAAGTACGTCAACACCGATACAAGTGAGAACATTCATTAATAACAAGGTGAAATACAAAAAATCTATGGAAGGAAATAGTGGAGACTCTGGTGCATGAAATCATTGCAGCACAGGTTTTTGAATCCAGTCCAGTCCTTTTTTAATAAGAACTATGTAGTATGATATGCCTGAAAATATCTTTTTTAAGAAATGCCAACCAATGAATAACTTAAATACGCTAAGTATAAAAATCTAATAAGAATAATCTAGTATTATTTAAATAATTAATCGAGAAACATGACACATTGAACACATTTTTCAATGCACATTCTCAAGCACATGATATCAAAATATCCAATAATTTTTAAATGACTCACCTAGCATAATGAGCTTAATGGTCTGTTTGAATTTGCAATCTCCATTACCATCATATTGTTCCACTACATAATTTCCATGGGCTGTTGCTTTTCCTTGGTGAATCATCAGTGAACCATTTGAAAACAGCTTATACATTTTAGTAAAATTTGGTTGAACTTTGAAATTCTTAACAATGTACATATCTGAATGTTTCCATCTCACGTCTGGTTTTGTTTCTGAACCACTTTGATGGGACTGGTTCAATTTAATGTCAAGGAGGATGGAGCCTCCTTTTCGTCCAAATACTCTTCTATGATCTCTGATCTCCTCTGCAACAGCTGAAAAACATTTTTCAATCCGTTAGAACAAAAACAACAATCTAGTTTCAAATAGTTAATTGAGTTACTAAGGAATTTATTCAACGTACCATGGCTTATATAAAGATGAAGAACCACCATCCATATTGTAGGCATTTTACAAGATGTAAAAATCAAAGAGAGGACATGTTTGTAAATTACAAGGTTTGGCGAGAAGTATGTTTTTCATTACGTGACGTATTTGGGCTTCCTGTCACAGTTATGTTTCCTGTTAATAGGAAAATACTCCCCTATGCAGCCACATGCAATGGTGAACTTCAGAAGCACGTGAAGCCACAGAATATTAATAAACATTTAAAAAATTTGTGACACTTATGTCAAACAATGATGCATGTTCTTGGCATCGCTTTTTCATCCAATTAGAATAAATAGAAATGTTATTGGCTGCGGCAGATCTACTGTATCACATGCCTATACGACTAATAGTGCATTGTTACACAGACATTTTGAACCACAACTTCAAACCACATTTCTTTGCTGAGGTCCCACTTCTCTTTGTGACATGAGGTTTGACAGCAGCCATTACAATATAAACTACTGAGCAATGTGATATGTCTGAGAAACAAATAGTTGGTTTGCGCAGTTTTATCTTGAGCTACCACAACTCATTGGTCTTAAAAAAAAAACACCGAAAAATATGCTGAATTGCAGTGCATTTCACGGTCTGAGCATGTAAACATAATGTGGTTTGTTTTCTTGGATGGAAACCAAACTATTTGCAGAGATAGGTTGTAACTAAAACAGTTTATTTCTGCGACAGTCAGTATGTTATGAGATAAACAGGATTCCTGTGATGTTTTAAACTTTTGTTACAGTGATGATAAATCATTTTCCAAATTAGAAAACTTTATTATAACATTAATACACAGTGAAGAAACTATGTTGATGTACACTGGATCTGGTGACAACTCACATTTGCATTATAACTGTTATCGTTATTATACAGGAAGCCATAATTAATCATAAAGATATTGAGGAAGATGATTGATATGTAAATGTATAATGTAAATACACAAATTTAAAATCTTTAAAAATATCATGATGGCTTAGCCCTTTGACTAAGCCATTTGCACAACTCCAAACATTACTTATTTATGCAAAATTCACAATAAGATAAAAAAAAACAAGCATGTAAGTAAGATGAATTCAATGTGGGGCATGGGCTTACCATTAATATTATCCGGATACAAAGCCATCTAGTGTAAAAGGTCAACTTTGTTGACATTCCTCAACAGTGGGAATGAAAGGTTAGGTTTATCCGGACAAGGAAAAACCTAGATAAATTGGTGAAACGAGTGCATATGCTTCCATACAGGTGTCCTGCATAATACAACTTTATTATAACATTAATACACAGTGAAGAAACTATGTTGATGTACACTGGATCTGGTGACAACTCACATTTGCATTATAACTGTTATCGTTATTATACAGGAAGCCATAATTAATCATAAAGATATTGAGGAAGATGATTGATATGTAAATGTATAATGTAAATACACAAATTTAAAATCTTTAAAAATATCATGATGGCTTAGCCCTTTGACTAAGCCATTTGCACAACTCCAAACATTACTTATTTATGCAAAATTCACAATAAGATAAAAAAAAAACAAGCATGTAAGTAAGATGAATTCAATGTGGGGCATGGGCTTACCATTAATATTATCCGGATACAAAGCCATCTAGTGTAAAAGGTCAACTTTGTTGACATTCCTCAACAGTGGGAATGAAAGGTTAGGTTTATCCGGACAAGGAAAAACCTAGATAAATTGGTGAAACGAGTGCATATGCTTCCATACAGGTGTCCTGCATAATACAATTAAGCTTAACATCATATAATGTTTTGTGGCCTGTATACAAATACGGAGAACACCTAGTTAAACTTAGTTTTATTTTTAGATTGAAAGATTTTTTGATCTCTTCCACGTCGACAATGCCTCCATTCACTGAGACAATTGAACGTTTTTGAGTATGAAAATAATGTGCTACGGCCTTCGCAGTCAACATATCTCGACCCAATTGAACTCATGGGAGACTTGTGAATAGTTATTGTAGACTATGCCACGTGATCCCTGGAGACTGTATTGACTTCTCTCCCTCTGAGCTGTTCCATGTCCTTCATCTTAAGGGACTGCTTGATCTGACATAAGGGGACCAGATAAAGACCAGATAAAGACCACCTGGCCCTTCTGTAAAAACCTATGAACTACTCAACGCTGTGAAATCCAATCTGGGGTCCTGGTACTGGTGCAAACAGATGAAAATGAGTTCCTCTTGGCAAGGCAAATAGGAGATGACGATAAAGGTAAGTACAGTCATAGATGTAGTTGAGCCACTTGACCGATTTTGCATTTAGCTTTATATCAGTAGGCAAATGGGAGTATTTTCCAATGACCCTCCTCCCACCCCTCAACTCCATCTGATAAGAGGCATATCTTGATTTTAGGTCAGGAAAAAATCCTCCAATGACGTAAAATGACGATTTTTACGTCATTGGAGGATTTTTTTAAAAGAGGCTATGAACTACAGTAAGGACTCAGGAGTAAGGACTCATTCCCTACCCGGAGTAGCACTCCACCGGTTTCCTGCTGAGAGTCATGGCCTCAGATTTAGAGGTGCTAACCCTCATCCCAGCCGCTTCACACTCGGCTGCGAACCGATCCAGTTAGTGCTGAAGTTCACCGACCGATGAGGCCATCAGGACACATCA
Organism: Dallia pectoralis; assembly: GCA_029465975.1. Lineage (NCBI taxonomy): Eukaryota > Metazoa > Chordata > Actinopteri > Esociformes > Umbridae > Dallia > Dallia pectoralis. The sequence goes on along the minus strand of CM055747.1, from coordinate 9,600,865 downwards.
AAGATCGAGGAAAAAGGAGCGAGACCCTGCCTGGAAGCCCAGGGCCCTCGTCTGGAGCCAGGCCCAGATGGCGGGCTCGAAAGCGAGCGTCTGGTGGCCGGGTTTGCCACGGAGCCCGGCCGGGCACAGCCCGAACGAGATACGTGGCATCTCTCTCCTCTCCATCCTGTGGGCCCACCACTCACAGGAACAACCGCAGGGGTCGGGTGCGCTGTCATATGGGTGGCAGTGAAGGTGGGGGGTCTCGACGGATCAGACCCGGGCGGCAAAAGCAATGAAATGAATGAAAAATAAAACTGCACATACAAGCGTACACAGAATGCGATCACAGAATGTGGAGGCCATCACTGGAACACAGCATGCGGAGGCCGGCTCTGGAACACAGCCACTGTATGCGGAGGCCGGCTCTGGAACACTGCCACTGTATGCGGAGGCCAGCTCTGGAACACTGTCACTGTATGCGGAGGCCGGCTCTGGAACACTGTCACTGTATGCGGAGGCCGGCGCTGGAACACTGTTACTGTATGCGGAGGCCGGCGCTGGAACACTGTCACTGTATGCGGAGGCCGGCTCTCGGACACTGTCACTGTATGCGGAGGCCGGCTCTGGAACACTGTCACTGTATGCGGAGGCCGGCTCTGGAACACTGTCACTGTATGCGGTGGCCGGACTCTGGAACACAGCATGCGGAGGCCGGCTCTGGATTACAGCATGCGGAGGCCGGCTCTGGAACACAGCATGCGGAGGCCGGCTCTTGAACACAGCAACCATGCCCTCCACCATCTCCCAACCACCTCCGGGGACTGGTCACCTCAAGTCCTGGAGATTGGTGGCTGGAAATGGTCGCTCCATCGCAGTAGCTGTGGCAGGGCTCTAGGTGGCTCCAGGGCCATGGGTGACGCTGGAACCACACGTGGCTCTGCCCGGCATCTAGAAGACGTTACCGGGTTTAGATTGTGTTCTGGACCCACCTGAGGACTGGGCCACCGCTGTATCTGGCCCTAGAAGCAGTCCCTGCCCAACCCAGCCTGAGTGATGAGTAGCTGGAACCAACAGGCATAGGACAGGGTCCCACATGAGCACACCATCTAGGGAGTCCTTCACCTTGTTGTACTCTGCCTCCTCATCATCCGACGAAATGATGGCCCTGACACATAGATGTCCTCGTCGGAGAACATGGCTGCTGCTTCGAGATGTGATAATGGGCTTCTTCCCTCAGGGAGAGATTGAAAAACTCCCCCTAAAAGATTTCAGCTCACTTTGGTGAAGTTCATTCTCTATTTAGTGTAGTCTTGGGTGTAGTTTGTCACTGAGCCATGGCGCTAAAGACACCAAACTTGAATTAAAATGATGGATGACCTGTAGATTACCCAAAAAAGGGATTGGTTAATTAGCACAGAGAGAGAGAGACCAATTAGGACACTGCTGTGTCACCCATCACATCTGTCACTCGCTCTTTGTTTTTTTCCAGAGTCCGAATGCCCATTAAACTCTCTAAAAAAACAGAACAGAACAGAAAATGAATCACTGCCACAAATCTTTGCATGTAAACTATTAATAAAAAATTATATTGTGTAACAAAATAATACAATATTGCAAAACAATTTGTAATTACATGAATTAATATTTTCTGCTAGCACACTATGCTTCATACTTCTAAAATGTGTCCTGGCAATTTACAAAAAAGAGACAACTTTGGAATGGAATTTGATACGAACAAGCAGTTTGGAAACACGCTGAGTTAAAGAGGACTGTACTGTTAAATAAACACTCATTGGCTAATTTATTATGCAAGCAAATCTACAATTGTTAAGACTAGCGTAGACATGCCTTAGGTTAGACATGTTGTGTCTTCAGGGATGTCCTTTTGCCCACCAATGGGCAAACAATCATACTTCCCTTGACTCCAACAATCATACTTCCCATCAAATATTTGTTACAAAAAACACACAAGATTAGCTGTTTGTGTAAAAAAAGCAGGCAGACTAAATATAGCACCCAGTGAGTGTATTTCTATTCTGAAAAAGTCACTGAGCCAGCTATTAGGGTATTGCCGGTTCAGATCATTGTCTGCTATTGACGCAAGTTAATTATACAGTGGATATAAAAAGTCGACAGACCCCTGTTACAATGCAAAGTGTAATTCAAATAATTCAAAAGATAAAAAATTCAAAGATAAATCATGTCAGAACTTTTTCCACCTATAATGTGACCTAAAACATGAACAATTCAAATGAAAAACTAACTTAAATCTTTGAGGGGGAAATATAATGTTATGTTATTCATAACCTATACATATTATAACCACTGAATACCTTTTTTATTATCGATACATACACAATTCAATTGTACAGCCAACACTATCACACCCATTTAAAACACTCGGTCATTGGGTTTAGAATTGTACCGCGCCATGTTTGTTTTTACTTGACCTATTTCTGTGGGAACCCTGGTTGTTGTTAAGTCCAATCCGAGGACTCAATCTAACAAAAATAACTAACTTAATGCAAAGTCTTTGTTTAAAAGTGTGCAGTACACTACATGACCACCTGCCTAATATTGCGTAGGTCCCCCCTTTTGCTGCCAAAACAGCCCTGAACCGTCGAGGCACGGACTCCACTTGACCCCTGAAGGTGTGCAGTGGTATCTGGCACCAAGACGTTAGCAGCAGATCCTTTATGTTCTGTAAGGCCTCCACGGATCGGACATGTTTGTGCTGCACATCCCATAGATGTTCGATTGGATTCAGATCTGGGATGTTTGGAAGCCAAGTCAACATCTTGAACTTGTCGTTGTGCTACTCAATCCATTCCTCAGAGAGGCCAATGCCATCAGGTAACACCGTTTCCATGAAAGGGTGTCCATGGTCTGCAACAATGCTTTGGAAGATGGTACGTGTCAAAGTCAGATTCACATGAATGGCAGGACCCAAGGTTTCCAGCAGACCATTGTCCAAAGCATCCCACGGCCTCCACTGGCTTGCCTTCATCCCATAATGCATCCTGATGCCGTGTGTTCGCCAGGTAAATGCTCTGACCGAATAATCTACTAATTTGGCCTTTGTCAAAGTTGCTCAGATCCTTACGCTTGGCCATTGTTCTTTACTTGCTGCTAACACATCAACTTTGAGGACAACATTTTCACATGTTGCCTAATTTATCCCACTCACTGACAGGTGCCATGACAATGAGATTATTGGCGTTATTTACTTCACCTGTCGGTGGTCATAATGTTATGGTGGACCTATAACCTCACTCCATTGTACTGGCCAGGGATTCCCATCTGTTGAGTATTGGTCGATAATGGATCGATTGACCGTGTCATGTTGTCAGTCCCAGTAGTTTTTTTTGGTATGAACAGTTGTAGAGGGCCAAAAAAATATGGGCGGATTGGTTTTCTGGCAATTCTGGCAAATGCCAGGAGGGCCGGGCCATCTCTAGTCCAGGTGGACTTGTCAAAGAAATATGTAATTTGCACATTTGTTCATTGTTTTGGATGGTGAGTGTTTTCTAATAAATTCCAACTACCACTGGCTGTCCCGATTATATCTTTCCTGAGCTGACGACATTTGAACTTGAAGTTAAACCAGTATCCAATGTTGGGTCTTTTAGAAAAGACATTGCTAGCTCTTGTTGCACAATTCACGATTAACTTCAACTACAGTACAAGTACAGTACAATGGAATAGAGTTTGCATCCAACCAGAAGTGCAAAAAGCAGTGCAAAATTCATATTCGGGGCAGTGTGTCATTGTGCCAATGTATGAGTCAAATGAGATGGTGTAAGGATGTGCAATTGACATGGATAAGTAAATATGCAGGTATTCAATTCTACAATGTAGCAAATTGCAAATGTGCAGAAGGCAATACAAGCGGAAAACATTGGTGCAAGTGGTAAATGGATAGTACAACAGTAAGAATTGTGCAAACGTAATATATAGGCTGGCAGTGTGTGCGGCAAGAGGTAGCAGTGAGGAGTACCACAGGATCAATTGTGCAAATGGCATAATCAAGTAAATAAGGTAGCAGTGTGCATAAAAGGTTACCGTAGAGTTTCAAAGTTCAGCAGGTTAACAGCCTTTGCGAACAAAACTGTCAGCCGCTGAGCATCTGTTGCACCAAACTGTGGCACAGTTGGTTAGAATGCTCTCGACTGGGCAGCAGAAATATTTTACCAGGATGTTGGAAAGTATCTGGGCCTTCCTCAACTTCCTTAAAAGTACAGGTGCTGTTGTGCTTTTTTGACCAAGGATGAGGTGTTGAGGGACCAGGATAGGTCGATGGAGATGAGGGCAACCCGTTCCACCATGGTCTCATCAATGACAACAGGGACATGGATACAGATTATTTACTTCCTGTAATCCAGAATCAGTGTTTATGTTATCCAGGCTGTTATCTGTGCACCAAGCCACTAGGTGCTTGATCTGCTCTATGTAGGCTGCATTATCATTGTACTTGATGAGAGCAACTACCGTGGTGTCATCTGAGAACTTGTCAATGGTATTGGAGATGTGTACAGGGATACAGTCATGGGTAAAGAGGGAGTACAAGACTGGGCTAAGCACACAGCCCTGAGGGACATCGGTGTTTAGGGTCAGAGTGGAGGAAGTGAGGTTGTCCAAAACGACAGACTGAGATCTGTTGGTTAGGAAGTCTAGTTGCAAAGAGAGGGTCTCATCCCAAGTTCATGGAGTTCGGTAACCAGCCTATTGGGGATGACAGAATCCTCACATAGATGTTGGTTTCCAAACAGCAGTAACATACTGTTGATGCTGTTATTTGGCATATAGTAACGGTACAGGAGAGGATATTGAAGGGAAGATATTTGCAATATAACAAGTCAAAATCAAACCTAACATTTGTACAGTGATTTATGCACGACGCAAGTCTCTAAATACTATATACTCAAATAATACTAAAGGTACATCTTTTAATATCAGAGTATATTAGTTGTTTGATTCATGAATAAATATATATGGTTCATTCCAGAATTGGATTACATTTGCTCCCCCACCAATGAAATTTCAAATACAACATCATCAAAATATAAAAATGTACACTTGTGTTGATTATAATTCATGTGATCACATGTAAACATAGAAATATTATTTAAACTACCCACATTCTTGATCAGGGGTGGGCAAACTATGGCCCGCGGGCCGAATCCGGCCCTCAAGGCAATACCATCAGGCCGACGGAAGGTATTAAAACAGTTTTGAGAGGAAGTATAAAATAACTTGGCAGTCCAATTGTAATGAATCTGAATCTGAATTAAAGTTATTTAGATATAACACACCTCCTGTATATATGTTATGTGTATCCATTTTAATTATTGCCCTTTTCTGGCCCACAAATCTTTTACAATCAACAAATTAAATTACATAACAAATGTGACCCTTCATATAATTTCAAAGTGCTGATGTAGCCCCTGAGCTGAAATATCTGCCCTCCCCTGTTCTTGATGACCAACTTGTTTATACCAAATAGTATTTGCTACGTGATCTTGATCTTATCATGCCACAATGTATTGTAAAACGGTTGTGATAGAACAGTTACAGTACCTATTGGTAGTTCTTGCAACACATTTTGTAGTACATCCCTTTTTGGATTCATTTCTGACATTGTGGTCTTCATGGTAGAACATAATGCTTTATCATTCTATCATTCTTGTAAATGACAATAAGGACAGATAAAAATAGTGAAATGGTATGTGTAGGCCTACGTGTGTGTGTGTGTGTCTCTGAAAGTGATAAAATAAGAAATACAGAGACAGTTTTTTCCATCAGACTTGTGGTTACTTCTCTACAGTGTTGTTTTTAGAGCACTTTTTGTAACAAGGTATAATGTTGTTGTTGTAACTCTCGGTAGTGATGCTGCATTTGGTGCAGCATGAAGTTATGATGAAATGTATGTTATTGTATAATAGCTTACACTTTTTTTTTTGCCCTTTTTTACCCTAATCAAAAAGTTTTATCGGTGTGAATAGTATCAAATTAAACAAATATTGTAAGAAAGAAATCAATTTCACTTGAGTGAGAAATAATAAAAAAGAAACTAACTTATATTTTGTCGTAAATCTCATTTTGTAAAAAAAACAAGAAAATCGTATTGGGACATCAGTACCGTGAATCTCATCGCATCGTGGCTTGAGTGAGTCGTTACAAGCCTAGTCACCTATGATTTCATCCTTGGCTTACCCCTGGACTGAAGAAAGGTCAAAGACTTTTATTTGTAAAATGCACCTAATAATATAGCATCATTTCGTACAATGAAAATCTAACGCAGTTGTAAATAAAAAAGCTATGAAGCGGAACATGCTCATGAAGATGACAGAATGTAGAGGGAGGAGTTTTAGGACCTTAAGGTATAAGGTTTTTGGTTGGCCAACTTTTAGTTTCGGTTATGAGTTGTTCAGATTACGCACACCAGTTTTCAGTTGGGTGATCAACTAAGCTATTTAGCTTGCTGTTGCTATGTGTTATTTTATGTTTGGAACTGTTTTAAATACATTTAGTAAGCCTCAATTTAGCTGACTATTTTACATTCAGTTTAGATTCACATTCGATACTATATGTTTGTCATAGCTTAATGTAAAAGTCTATGTAATTCTGTGTTCAAGTAAAAGGAGTCAAGTCAGAAAGCATGACCCTAAATAATGGTTCTAGAGGGTGGTGGAAAATACCACAACTCCACTTCCTGTTGGGAAAGCTTTGTTTGTTACTCATCGGTAAAACATTTAAGTGTCTTCCAAGTATGCATTTTGTCTGCAGCCCATCGTGATATGCAAGTGTCAATGGTTAGGTGAAAGCTATATCATATAAAGGTATGCTTGGTAACATTTCCCCAGATGCCATTGTGGGGAGGAAAATGTATATGTTAGATCGTAGTTAGAGTATATCTTTATTTTTAGACTTAATTTTGTTCTGTGTTTTGCAATTTTGCTATTTTATGTTCGTTTAACAAATTATTATTAAGACTGTGACTAGGCTGTATTTTAAAAACCCTTTGCTCACCTTTTGGTAAATTTTTCTCACTTTTGTCATTTTGTAGTTGTCAAATCGAGTAATTAAACGCACTGTATCACAGTGTTTCTTAGCCTGACTAGTCTTTCAGTGATAATGATTAAGAGGATCTATTTGACATTTCTGGAGGCCGTGTTACGTTGGAAACCTTTTTCGAAATAAAATGTATGTATTTATGTTGTCCTTTTGGTTTGTTGTCCACATTGTTGTCCGCTCTGCCTGCTCAACCAATATTGTAAAGTACATGTAGTGTCATTTATAACATTAGCACAATAATGTGAAAGAAGTGCACATTATGGGGAAATTTACACTTAAACATGTCTTAGAAGCAAAACATGTAATTATTCAAGTCAATAAACAGAGCTAAGATTGCCTTTCAAATGGGCTTAATGCATTTACTGGACATTTGACCAGGGTCTGTGCTTGTCCCTAGCCTAAACCGTAACCTTAACCCCTGCCTTTTTTGCTCACCGTAATTCTACCTGAACTTACATTACATTTAGTGAATTCATAGTTATTGTCACAAATCGCAGGAGGTGTAGTGCAGGAAAGCCATATGCAAAGCCAGGTATCCGTTTAAACAACATGTTTATTTCAACAAGAAACGTAAAACAAACCAAAATGGTGAAAACACAAACTTGATGAATGAAATAATATTGCGCTACACAGCGACTTATAAAACACATTCACTCAACAGCACGTCTTCATATACAACTCGTCAATATCACTCGTAAACTGGAAACAATAACCAACCGTATGAAAGGCAAACGCTCAACTTAAATACCAACCTAATTACAAAAACCCCACCTGGTGTGTGCAATAAGCTAAACCCATTTCCCAACTAATTACACACAGGGAGGGAGAATCCTCACTCGTGACAGTTATGAGATAAACTCATACCCATTTTATTGAGTAAAGCAAATATGAACAATTTAATCGCACATTGTGAGAGCTGCTGATGTAAAATAAATGATGGATTTTAAACATACACCAGAGAACTATCATACAGTTTGTTGGTATTCACTCAGTGCTGAAAGTTACTAGAGTTTTCTCTTGTGTCTGGTTGGACTTTTCCATGGAACCATGACTGTCTAAACTCTGTCGCGGAGAAGAACTGGCATCAATTTTGATTCGTCCATACTCCACTGCCTCGGTTGCTGTAGCATCTTTCTTCACTACGTCATGACTTCTAAAAACAACTTCAGCATATTGCCCTAAAACAACAAAACATGGTTAGGGAAAACAGCAAAAGTCTGAGAACAACAACAACCATAATAATAACAATAGGTGCATATTAAAAAGAAGAAAAGGTAGCATTTACCTGAGGTTGGATATATAAGTTTTATACATCGTCTCTTTATACACATTATTACTGTGATGAGTAGAAGAAGAGTTCCAAATGATAAAGCTATGGCCACTGTCACAATAATAAAACTGAGCAGAGTGGAGAAAACTGTGGAGAGATATAGATATAGAATACTGAGAGGAGAATTAAATGGTAGAAATGAAAAGATGTGTGCATGCAAATACACCAATCAATGAAATAAACAGATCAGTCAAATGTAGAAAATTATTTCTATGTTGCAGGATTGAATCTGTACTGACAATACCTGGACAGGTCGGGAGAGTAATAGTAGAGTTGCTGCTACTAACTTCATTCTGAACCATACAGGTCAGGACTCCAGGCACGTCAGCCTTCAGGGTGCTAACACTGCTGTAGTTTTCACCAGAAGCTACAGTCCTGTTCAGGATCTGACTGTTTAGGGTCCAACTGAACCGGAGACGGTCTCCAGTTGCGTTACATGTGACTACAATCTCTCCATGAGACAAACAGACGGAAGACAATCTGGATTCTGATATCATGTCTGACAGACACAAACAAACATTCAAAGTTACACTGTCACAGTAGGATGCACTTACAATTAAATGGGAAACTTTCTTTTATCGTTCTTTTTTTCTCTCATGTTTTAAGAAAGAAATTACGATCTATGCATAAGAAAAAGAAACATTGTTTCTGTACCTTGTATGTCAAGTTTCATTTTGACTTTGCGAATCAACGTTCCACTAAAATTGTATATATCCAATTGGTAGTGTCCACTGTCGTTATAATTAAGACGTTCAAGTCTTAATGATGTATTAAAGAACTCAGAGCGATTCTCATACTCCTGTGGCAATTTCAATCTCCAGTCTTCTCCGGTTTTAACAATACGTTTATCATCTTTTTTCAACGTAACTGTTTCATTAGCTTGTTTTTTTGTCATTTGAAAAGACAAAGATCCTCCCAAAGCCCCATAACACAGTTGATCACCACTCTCCTGAGTGAGATTGCAGAACGTAGCATTTCCTGAAAATAAAATACAATATTATCTTGAGCCAGCAGGTGTTCATGGAGTACTTTCTCTGCTTTAAAAAAATCGAAATATTACTTTGTTCCAATGTTATCACCACCGGAAATGTAGCTAACAGAAGTAGTATCATTTCTCTTCTCCCTGAGCAAAAAAATACAAAGTTACAGAATTATTATTAAACTGAATATCTGATAAAGATAAATAAATAACTGCAGGGTAAATACTTATTGACTCATTTTAAGCAGCAAAAGTCATTTTAAGCAGCAAAAGGAGGTCCTCCACTAAAATAGATTGGTGTACCTAATATAATGGCCAGTGAGTGTATTACTTTTAGTTGACTCTCCCACACCAGCAGTTAAATTGAGGAGGGACAAAACACAAATTTGGACATACAATTTTGATATTAAATACATTTAAAACATTTTAGACACTGGTACTCGATAAGTATACTAAATAAGTATAATGGTGACACTAGCTCCCCACTCAGAAAACAACAATGTATTATCAAAACATACATTGACTGAATACAATGAACATCTAAAAAGACATGTTTCACATTGAAATACATTATGTTCACAGAAAGCACATGCATAACTTTTTTTGATAAGTGTCACGGTTCTCCTTGGTGCAGTTCAGCCTTCTCTATCTACTCTGCACCACCAGTCAACATCACCTTACCATCGGTCCCAAGGACCACACCCTTCTTCAAACCACCCGGACCCTCTTGTGCCATCGTTTGACACCTGGTTCCCATGATTTACTTAATACATGTAGTCATGGTCTTCCAAATCTTTGTTCTGGCCTTGCCCTCTTTTTTTTCAAGCCAGGCCTAGCCGTATCTGGGCTGCGTCCGATTGAAAAAAATTACAATTTTCTTACACTTTTGTAAATAAATTGTCTAATCAAATATCCTGCCTTTGGCCTCGATTCCTCTTTTTTCAGGGATGACAGAAAAGCCGACCCACAATAAAATACAGGAGGAGACAAGGATGCAAAAGTACAGAATGAATTGGACAGACTTGAGGCGTGCTTTACACAATTCAATGGAGGCTACACAGAACAAATGGTGGTAGATTATTTTATATTTCATCTTGTGCTAGAGAAAGCTTCTGGCTTGCTGTAATTTCAATCTGCACCATCTGCCGCGCTGCATGTGTTGTGCTCGTACGTAGTACGTATATTTATTGCGTCAACATTTATTTTGTTGTACGGTAGCTAGAAACAGAGGTAGGCATACTTCTTGACTGTTTAGGCTAACGCAGCCATTATAGTGGAGGTTTATTGTGGGACTTGAGCCCCAAACTAAGAAAAACAAAACAGTTCAGGGCAAGGAGACCACTCCTACCATGGGTTAGGATAACAATGTGATCACCCCCATTTAAATTATTAGTATGGAGTTTTGTTGCCAAAAGCTTTGAAACACTGCACCAAACTATTGAAACACCGAGGTGACTTATAAAAGTAAAAAAAATGGTGAACCTGTGTCAGGACCTAAGGACATGGAGGCTTCTAGGCTTATCTTCAGCCTAAACTGTTGTCCTAATTGGGCAGGATAGCAGGGATGGCTCTAGACAGTGACGTGGCCATTAAAGAACACTCCACTTTTTTGCCTTAAACTCCTGGGTTGCTTTTGCAGTTTGTTTTAGTTCATTGACCATCTGTAAATTGAGGCACCATCCAAAAAACTTTGCTCAATCTGAGCAGACAATTAACGCATATATAATATATACACTTCAGAATTCATCCAGCTGCTTCGTTTTTCTGTCACATCATCAATAAATACTAGTGACCAAGTGCCATTGAATGCCATGCATGCCCATGCCATCACACTGCGTTTATAGATGATGTGGTATGCTTCGGATTTTCCAAGCCTTCATACTTTTTTCTTATATAAATACAGATTAATGGCGTGAAAAAAATTATTAATACAGGGAGAAAGATGGACCTATATATCCATTATAAGTTTAAGTCCTTCCTTTAGACAAATGGCAAAGAATGTCATGGTGTCAGTGATTACATTTTCCAACACCAACGGCTCTTTAGTGTGTGAGGAGTGGCTGCAACGGCTCTCCTCATTTCTAATTAAACAGACCGACCAATTGTTGAGAATGAATACGTCTATAAAAACATCGATGAATGATTTCCAAAAACTCACAGCATGTAATGGCAATTCTGGATAAAAATTTGAAAAATTATTGCTTTTATTTAGAAAAATTGACACTACCCGTTTAAAAGACTGGGGTCACTTCTTTGTTTTACATAAAAACATACATGAAATGGGTATGAAAGGGAAATATTGCAATCTTCAAACTGATTTTGATAAACAATCCTCCATTTGCTCCAATTACAACATTTGTGTCACATATGGGTAAGCTTTGTTGTACACAGGGTGTTAAGGGAGAGCACTGCTGTGTATTGTGTTAATTAGGAGCACAGACGTTTTATTAGGCTATTTAAGGTCCTTGGTTAAGTTCACGGGTGCTTGGGATTGTTTCTGTTTTGTACGTTACGTCTATTACTGTGCCTAGTTCTTTTTAATGTGATTATCCAACTCTGCATCTCGCTGCCTCTGCACTTCACCCTGCAAGACCGTGACAATTTGGCGTTCTAGCTTTCAATTTGTTAAGGTATTCTGAAGAGATTTCACCACATGCTTCCTGAAGCACCAGACACAAGTTGGGTTGGCATACCAGGCACTTCTTACGTACCGTACAATCAAGATGGGTCCACCACAGCTAAAAAGGGCTGCGATCCATTGAATCTCCCTACTCCATTATAGACATAATACCAGCTGGTTGCTTCTACCTTTAATAGTTCTTGCATAATTTGGAGTTTTGCCTCAGATTGTTGTCCTGTTGTAGGAGGAAATTAGCTTCAATCAAGCGGCGTCCATGCGGTGTGGCATGGCGTTGCAAAGTAGAGTGATAGCCTTCCTTAAAGATCCTTTTAACTTTTTTAGTACAAATTTCAGTTGTTTTGTGGGTACTATTTAATGAAGCTGCCAGTTGAGGGCATTTAAGGCAATTGTTTGTCAAACTAAATCCACTAATGTATCTGTCCTCTTGCTCAGTTGCTCCAAAATGGTAAATGCTTCGCTTTATATAGCGCTTTTATCTAAAGCTCTTTACAGATCCTACCTCACATTCACCCATTCATACACTGACAACCGTGTCTACCATGTAAGGCAGCTGGGGTTAGGCGTCTTGCTCATGGACACCTCGACAATTTCCCAGGAGGAACCGGTGATCAAACCACCAACCTTCCGATTGATAGACAACCCACTCAAGTCACTGAGCCACTACCTCCCTGAACCACTGCCTCCAAGTCCACTTTCTATTCTGGTTAGACCCAGTTCACTGTTCTGTAACGGGAGTAGTACACAGCATTGTACAAGATCTTCAGTTTGCACATGGCATAGCTCACATTTCTCATAACACGAATAGACTGTTACATCTCTTAAAAAAGTTATTTGTTTCTTGACATCCACAATTGCTGATGCTCCAGATACTCGAATAGTCTCAAGAAGGCCAGTTTACTGCTGTTTTAATCAGCACAACAGTCTTCAGCCGAGCTAACATAATTGCAAAGGGTTTTCAAATGATGTACTTGACCTTTATAATAATAAACTTGGATTAGCAAACGCAGTGTGCCAACGGAACACAGGACTGAAGGTTGCTGATAATGGGCCTCTGAACAATTATCTAATGTAGTTCATTCATAAAAATCGACAGTTTCCAGCTACAATTGTAATTTACATTTAATTCTATTTTTTAGTTAGTGGCACAAACAATTTAAGTCAAAAACCATTCAAACGTTTTTTAAACATGCAAGATACAGTAAAACAAATATATCTTAGTGTTTCGAGTGTAGGATTGCAATGTAAAACACAAACCCAACATGACTTACCTAATAATTTACAGTGAATTTCCTATCAATCGATATCTGTAACACAAAATATATTTGTATTCTTTTATCGTTTGAAATCCAGAGCCATTTTATTACAGCAAGGGTAGCTTACCTTTTGATCTTACAGCTAAACCACAAATATTCTTATTTTCCAGAGAGTATACTGGGTCTACTGGGTATAGTTATCAATTGTTCTGTGAAATGCCTTATACTGGTGAGTTAACAGTGTAAAATGAACAAAGTCGTACAATGACGTATCTACCACAAACACACAACGGGCAATTTATAGCAGAATGTAATTACGGCACGTCGACTTGAGAGAGATTAGAGAGATTAGACCCAGTAGAAGTGCGGCAAAACAATGCTGTGTGAAAAGATGCACAAAATGTTTATAGATGTTATACAGTAAAGTTTTGCACACTACTCAGAAGGGATTTTGTCCACTCTTTAAGTCATTATGGTTTTGAGGCTGATGTTCGCAAACTCGAACCTTCCTGTCCATCCAGAGATTTTCTATGGGATTAAGGTCGGGAGACTGGCTAGGCAACTGTGCTTCTTCTTGCGCCACTCCTTTGTTGCCTTGACCATATGTTTTGGGTCAAGGGTCATGCTGGAATACCCATCCACGACTCATTTTCAATGCCCTGGCTGCGGGAAGGAGGTTCTCACACAAAATGTGTTGGTACATGGCCCCATCCAGGCTGAGGGAAGGAGGTTCTCACACAAATGATCCACCGTCCCTTTTGTTCCTGCACAAAACCCACAATACCTCAAAAGGACAGTGTGCAAGACAGGGTTAAATAGAGAATGTAATTTTAAACTGTTGTGAGAGCCACAGGTGAAACTAATAATGACACAGAACTGCAAACTGAACATAGATAACCAAAACTAAAACAACAAACAAACAATCACTACCACTAAGACATCTCACATTGACATTACAACTAATCCTTAGTTTATCATCTTCTTATGAAGCCAGATTGGGGCCGAATGTATGGGCTGTAAAAAGACTTGAACCTAAGATATATATTTGTACTCGTAAATTAAAACATGGCAATACAAAAAAGTTATTGTTTAATAAAATGATACTAATAAAAAAATATTCTGAATGCATTAATTGGATGCATTAAGTGGATGTTTTTCTTTTCAGTTTCACTTCGTCTTTTATCATTTGCAAGTTTTTACAACTTAACTTTTGGCCCTGTTTTATTGTGGGGGTGGGATTAACAAGAGCAATTTTGAGTGACAGCCATGACAAGTCAGTAGACCCACTTGCAATCGATCACATGATGTGAATTGCATTCGATACAGCTGAAAGACCCAGATCACGGATTTGGTTTTTGTAATATTGGAATACAGTTAGTTTGGGTAACTCTGGGTTGCATTAGAATACATTAGAACATGGCTGGAAAGTATGCTCTTGCCAACCCTTTTAACTTACATATTGTAAAAAATTTAAATAATATGTCTGCTAATGGGCCATTTGTACATTTTACTCTAATGCTATGTAGGCAGATATTTCGTTCAATGGTTTTAATTAAAGAAAAACACTGAATGGCGAAACATATACTGTACTGGAATGGAAAAAAAACATAGCAATTAACTAAACACAAAACAGGTCTATGTTTTAGAGTTCTACACATATAAAACTCAACACGGTGTAGACCTGACACATAACAATGAAGCACAAAGACTTGGGGAACTTAGGGAACATACACTTACTGGTTGGGACCTGGTGGGAATGGTTAGACAAGACCAACAAGGAAATTGGTCCAGGGCTGCGTGGTGATAAAGATACCGGGAAACACAGGGTAAAGACATGAGTTCTTCACCTTGCAGTGACAGTACCCCCCCATCAATGGAATGGCTTCCAGATGAGCCAGGCTGACCTTTGGTTGAAGGGGGGGACAGCACCGTACCCCCACCATCAAATAGCCAACATCGGGGTGGAGCTGCTGGGACCTGCCGCAGAGACGGCTCCAGGGCTCAGACTCTGCATTCTTGTTGAGAGATGCTAAAGATGGTACAGTTAATACATCTAATATAAGATTTAAATAAAACACTTCGTCAGACATTATTTACTGTGGCACCGTTAAAAATTAAAAGCAATACGCAACAGGAAAATTGCTCCCTGGTGCACAAACACTCCAAGAACACTTAAGCAAGCCTTCAGAAAAGTGGCGGTCCACTTAGTTGGAAGTACAAAGACTTGCCTGGATTGATAGTATTGTGCAATACTGGTAAGCACTTATATATGCACGATCAGCCTATTTCTCCAATCTGATCAAGGCAAACAAAAATAATCCCAAAAATATTTTTCACACAGTTCCAAAGTTACTAAAAAACAATGTTCAACCAATGAAATGGGTGTTCACTTTAGCTGTGATTAATTAGAAAACAAATGGCGAACTGTACTTTAAATTGTCAACGTTCTCAAAAATTCCGTCATCCTGCGTGCTCTGACTTATTACCAATGGCGACCCTTGAATCTGTTGCACCTGTGTCTTTTTCCTGTGTCACCAATTGTGCAAGTTCTCCCACTTAAAAATATGAGAGTGGCCTGTATTTTTCATCATAGGTACACTTCAAGGTGTGAAGACTTACAAAAAACGTTTGACCTCTGTCATTGCCAACAAAGGGTATATAACAAAGTATTGAGACCAAACTTTTGTTATTGACCAAATGCTTATTTTCCACTATAATTTGCAAATAAATTCATTAGAAATGTGATTTTCTGAATTTTTCCCCCTCATTTTGTCTCTCATTTGTGATGAAAATTGCAGGCCTCTCATATTTTTAAGTGTCAGAACTTGGGTGGCTGACTAAATACTTTTTTGCCCCACTGTACTTCATGTGCTTGCCCCATCAATGTTGAACATAATAAATGCCTTCCTATCTTCCAGATCAGTGCCAACCACACTAAAAGTTGCAGATTGTA
The DNA here is from genome assembly GCA_029465975.1 of Dallia pectoralis. NCBI lineage: Eukaryota > Metazoa > Chordata > Actinopteri > Esociformes > Umbridae > Dallia > Dallia pectoralis. Next base: position 9,584,653 of record CM055747.1, on the reverse strand, counting down.
AAATCAAACCTAGATCTGGACATACCAAAGAACTACCGACCAATACCGAACCTCCCGTTCCTCTCAAAAATGTTAGAAAAATCTGTCTCACTACAACTTACTGCCTTTCGGAAGACAAATAATATTTACACTTGTTAAGGTGTTAAATTACCTTTTATTGGCTTTGAATAAAGGTTCTGCATCTCTCCTATTGCTTTCCTGATCATAGTGCTGCCTTTGACACTATTGATCACTCCCTTCGCTTGAAAAGCTTGGAGAACCATGTTGAGGACATGTTCTCGATTGGTTTAGATCTTATTTATCAGATGGACTTTAGTTCGTTTGTGTGGATGCCCTATCCTCGGTCAAATCAAAGGTAAAGTTTGGTGTTCCTCAAGGCTCGGTTTTAGGACCACTTTTGTTCTCAATATAAATACTGCCTCTGGGTAATGTCATCCGAAACGTTTCTCAAATTAAGACTGACGAGTTTGCCATGATACCTGAGATCTTCAATACGTTCGTGAAAAACAGTGTTGCTTCTTATAACCCCAGTGCGAAAAAAACAAACAGTTAATTCCCTACCAAAGCTCACTGTCGATTCACACAGTATAAATATGAAACTTAAGCACACTAATTATTTTAAATTAAACCAAATTAATTTACATATACTTTGTGTCTAAGTATAACATACATTTCTGTTACGTACACCTCTGGGAGAGGGAAACATAACACCCCGCTACACGTAATAACTCTCTGTGGTATGTGTGACAGGTATGGGGTGCAAGTAAGGTCGACAGACAACTGCATACTGTTGCTGGGAATTTATTATTCCATATTGCAATGTATTTGGGGGAAAGGTGCTGGACGGAACCAAAACAATGAAAGCAAAATAAAACCTCTACCCTTCTCGTACCTGCCTTCCCACAGCTTACCTAACTTAGCGCCACAAAAGCGCACTAACCAACATACAGGGGGTCTTTCCTAGTGTGTAAAGACTAGTGGACACTACGTGTGATGTATGCCCATGGGCCTCTGTCCTACACACTCCCAACGGTGTGTTCCCCTTCCCCCTGAGAAGACAAGTGAAAACACGATTAATTAACAAACTTGCAACAGTATTTTTTGTATAACAGTATATTCCCCCACCCCAATCATGTGCTATATAGTAGCGAGTGTGGTTCTGGAGTTCACTGTACTGAGTTCACTTGCACGGTTTACAAGCTTTTCAATGTACGGGCGGCTGCACATAACGTTTGGCGGCTCATCATGCTTCCAAACATTTAACAGGCTTATACATTGTTTTTACATATATCTTTATGAAATATTTACATTTATAAATTGATTAATAAATTATGAAAAAATTACAATCTAATGCATTTTTAATGGTTTATTATGTGTAGTCATTATACATGGCTCCTGGTTAAAAAAAACGAAAGTAAAAAATGACAGAAAAAAACAAATGCACTGTTGGGAAAAGCAAAGTAAAACACATCATTTTAAAGAGGTTCACATTTCCAGCACTCCTAAAATGCTCTCAAAGGCAATTCATAGTACTTAAATAATGTTAACATGCATACGATTTGTCACATATTTAGGTTTAGTGTAGCAGAAACCAGGCTCAGAGAATCTTGTTCGTGGGTATTTATTTAATAAAACAAACACAGTGAAAACGGAACGACTGTTATGAAAATAAATTGTGCTATGCACAACATACAAAAAAATGAAAACAGCGATATACATAAAGACTCAGAGGTAACCTACAGTGGAACATAAAGGCAGAAGAGCAAACTTAAATACACATACTAATTAATGGACTGACAACCGAGTGTGAGGTATTAAACATGTACTGAATGATTTGAGCGCTGGGATAAGTAAATGACAAAGCGTAAACCAGGAAACACAAGAGGGAGACATAATGTCCTCAACCCACCTTGACAGATTTACTCTTCGCCATGGTTACGCCATGGTTACGCCATGGTTACGCCATGGTTACGCCTTATGTTACGCCATGGTAACGCTGTAAGAACTGCATACATAAATGAACATTATCGACATTAGCACATTATTCAATACAATACACAGAAACGCTATATGAAAGATGATTTCCAAACATGTACCTCTTTGGCTGCTTGTCATGAAAAGAGGTTCTTATTTGACAACTTATTTCTTTACTTTACTTAAGCAATTGTGAGGAATCCCTCTAGCGCAGCTCCACTGCCCTCTGGTGGTGGATTTCGTCGTTCGTCGTCTCCGACGTATTAGCGGCCACCGCCCCCCATTAGTCACTTTGTCTACTCCTGTGCACACCTGGTGTTCATTCCCCATTAGTCTCCTATATAGGCTTCCTCTGTTGGGTCATGTCCTCGTGTGGTATTGTTCTCTGTTTGTATGTGTGTACACGCCACCCGGCGTTAGATGACAGACATTTGTCTGTTAAGCATATTGAGCCCCTTTGTTTGGGCGTTTACCTTTAAGCGCTGTGTCGCTCGTTTTTGTTTCTTTCCCGTACTAGTGAGTACGTTACAAGTAGCGTTGTCTAGAGCTTACATTAAAAACTCCTCAACGCTATACGGATCCTGCGCCTGCCTCCTTTCATCCACTACACACCTCGCCGGCAATGAGACACAGCCGGCGTGACAGCAATACTTTAAACTTATTTATACACTTTAATTATAAACATAAATTACACATCTTGAGCCACGTTGGGAGTCCGCTCATCACTGGACCATCGGGCGACTGAATAACACGTCATTTCCGCCAGTGACGTATATTCTATCTCACTTGAACATAAACCAATTAACATGACATTATATAAAACAAAAACATTTACATTGTACTTCTAAATACATGCATGAAATTGTCAACTTAATCATAAATTAAATTATATAAACAAATTATTCTTAAGTCTGCCTAGCAGCACTTACACCAGCTTTAGATCAAGTAAGCATCAAGGTGTGATGTCTGTTAAGTTATTTCTGGGGTTAAACTTTATTATTCTGATTTCCACCTTGAGGTATTGGACAGTAATACTATCAACAAAATCTTAACAAATGATCTTTATAAGCTGCTTTTTTATGGTCAAGGTTAGGGTGAAGTTTCAAATAAGGTTTAGTGTAACAGTTAAGCTTGAAGGCTAGGGCTATTGTTAGTAGTATGGGTAGTCGTAGTTAAAGTCTTACTGGCAGTGGATTTTATGTGGAGCATCTACCGAAGTACCTAACAAAGACTGGGTTTACAGTTTTGTTACAGTCATTAAAACATTTTCTTTTTCTTTATAAATATTCTATAACAAGAGATCCCCCAAATGGGTGGTACATCGGTGAAAACTTGCTAGTAACACAAGTGAGTAAGTTTCTATCTATTGGCCGCAAAGGACTTAACTTTATTTTTGAAGATATATACTCAAATGTGAAAACAATCATATTTGTTTTTATTGACAACTGTGAAAATGGTTTCTCAACTGTGAAATACAGTACCAGTCACTACTCAGTTCTGCCAAAGGTTGTTACTTTAGATTTCTCAAATGTTTGGTTCCCATTCTCGATTTAACCATGACTCTCTGGGCTCATATCCTCAAAAAGAGTTGTTGTTGATGCTGCTGGTGCTCTTTGGTTCACTTCTTTGTTTCTTGTAAAGAAATCATAAGAATTCAGTCTTACAACAGCAGCCCATCATCATTAGTCCAACCTGTGTGAAGAAATCAAAGATTACCTGCAGAGAACATAAAAACACAATGGTGTACTTAAACATTTTGAAAAAATATATATTTTACATTATAGAAAAGTGTATATAGGCTATAAGAAGAAAATCTTGCAAGAACTCTTGTTAAACTACAGTAAATTATACTATTGTAGTGTGAATAAAACAATACTTAAAGGAAAATAAGGTGTACATTGAGCTTATGAAGAAAAAAGGCTATGGTTCAACTAAAGTAGTATTTCTAAATCTCAGTTTCCCACATAGTTGCTTCATACCAAAGATCGATGTGAGGAGCAGAAGTTGTCACTCTGCGTGTGTTTCACGCTGGATGCCGTTCATGCTGAGCGGTGCAGGTAGAGAGGACAAGTAGAAGAGGAGAGGACGAGACCATTTGCTAAGCGGGTGTGTTTTACATACTTAACACATACATTTTAAACCACGAACTACGGAGTAGATTTTGGATATTATTTAACCATGTCAAAGACGAACAAAAATGTTAGAATAACATTTCTTACTCCAAGTTTTAGGGGTGCTGAGCTCCTTTTTAGGGGTGCTGAAGCACCCCTAAAAAGGGGCTAGCCTCGCCCCTGTTGATGCGCGAGTGAACTTTTCTGACACATGTTTGACAAAGATGTATTAAATAGGCTTCTGGTTAGTTAAATGGTTTCTGTGTTCTTCTCTCTTTGTTCCCCCCAAATGTTATACAGGTGCACTGGATGCTGCGTTTGTACGCATACAATACTTGGAAAGCGGAAGTCGAGAAGCTGGAAAAAGAGCTAACAACTGAAAGTGGGCCATTTGCATTTTCATAGGTTTTGTGCCTCTGATGAAGATATACGTTTCTACACCAGATTTTCTTCAGATAAGGTTTTTAAGGAGTTTTGGGAGGCTGTTCAAACATCTGCATCCATGCTGGTGTACTGGTCAAAGGCACAGAAAAAGGGAAAAATATCAGAGCCCACTTCTCCCAGTCCAATGCGCAGGTTGCAACTCATTGATGAGTTTTTCCTGTATTGTTGTCGTAGTGCTGCAGGCCTGAAAGAGAAAGTGCTGGCTGACATCTTTCAGGTCAGTGTGTCAACAGTCTGCCGCATTGTAATTACCCGGGCTAACTACCTCTACCTGGTCTTTGCCTCCTTGCCAATATGGATGAGCAGACAGCAAGTGCAGTCCACAATGCCACTCAAATTCTGGCAGTACAGTCCAGATGTGAGGGTGATCATTGACTGTACAGAGGTGCGCTGCCAGAGCCCATCATCCCTCACTCTCCAATCTGAGGTTTTCTCTAGCTACAAAAACACAACAACCTTCAAGGGATTAATAGGGATTGCCCCATTTGGTGCTGTGACTTTTGTGTCCAATCTCTACACTGGCTCAATCTCAGATCGAGAGCTGACTGAACGGTGTGGAATTCTTAACTTGCTGGAGCCAGGAGATGGCTGTATGGCAGATAAAGGGTTCACCATTGAGAAGATGCTGGCTGACCATGGGGCAAAGCTGATCATACCCCCATTTAAAACCACAGCAATCAGAAGGGTGAAGGAGTATCTTATCTGGGACAACACTATTCCTATAACTTTGTCCGGGACAATCAACCAGCTGTGGACCAACTGCTGCTTAATGACCAACTTTCAGGGCCCACTTGATTTGAAAGGCCATATACCTGTTGCATAGAGTATGAATGTCTAATTGTTAAATGTCATAGCCACAAATTAATTATCGTTTTAGATGTAATGTGTTGATTGATACAAGTGTAAATAAAGAACGTGCCAAAAACATTCATTTATGTAATAGTTTTAATGTTTTTACAGACCAGTTCAAATGGTGATCATTAGTTTACTATAATACTTCTCTTGAAATGTATTACATTTATAAATATTTACAAAATAAGAGTAGTACAAATATCAGTATCTAAATATACAGGTCAGGTATCTGACAATTGGAGACAAAGGCTTACTGGTGTTTACAGTTACCATTATTTTTTCTGGAGATACATATCCATATATGTACCAAAAAAGTAAAGGTCCACCATTTCTTTCATCTCCTTTATCATGACATCATCCCTCCAGACTCTTTCCACTGTTAGGTCCCCTTTTGTGTCAGTAATAAAATCACACCAGCTCAATCCAGTTACTGCTAATTGACCTTGGACCTGCCAGTAGAATTTATGATTCCTTTTCAGTTTGGCCTGACCATTCACAAATTTGACATGCCCCGGCTGAGAAATGTTACAGATGTCTGGACATTTAACTTCTGCAAGCCCAAAACTAGGCTCTGCATCAGGGTCATAAACCTTTGCGTCTGGGCTGGCCCCAAGGTGAGGCGCATCGGGATGTATGACAAAGCCACAGAGTGAGACATTAACATTGAACAGCTTTGAGTACTGTTTCAGCACTTCAGGTTCACACTCAAGACCCCTTCTCATTGCGCTACTTTGTCTGACTCCCTTTAGTATTCGAACTGCTAGTGCTTGGCCAGAAGATTCCCCTCGCACATGACTAACCTCATACAATCTACTAGCTGTTACTCTGGGCTGCCGCACTTCTTTCCATAATGGACACTTCGACTGCTCTTGTGTACCTTCCTCTATCACAGCTGCAATGTTGTGTGTGACAGTTAGACTCTCCAAATGAAAAAAACTGGTGGCAGTTGGGGACAAATACAAACGCTCCTGCCAGATGGCTTTGGTTTCTTCACCACCAAGTCCTGAATAGGCTCTGCATAGATTCCCTGAGAATGATACAAACAAGCAGCATTATTTTGTAGTAATATCTAATCAGATATATAATCAGATATTGTGAAAGGCTTTTACACACAGTTACCTTTGTCCGTGGTCGATGCCACGTTTGCAGAGTGCTTGTGCAGGCAATAGTTGATGGCACAGCCTTCACCTGCATCATGCTATAATGGGCACTCTGAAACAGCATGGCCACGAGATGGTTGCATAGAACTTTGCCGGCTGCACAGCTGCATGATGATCCATTAATTTCAATAGTCTCTGTGCCAGCTTGGAAAACAATCTACAGGTTTAAGACAAACATTTGAGAATACTAAAAAAAGTTAAATAGTGAGTCTGAGCAAATCTGCAACCGCAGTAAATATATTTCATAGTGAGTCAGAAAATTTGCAACCGCAGTAAATATATTTCATAGTGAGTCAGAAAATCTGCAACCGCAGTAAAATATTTAACCCCTAACACTATTAACATGGTTGCTTTCATATTTTGTACCATGCAGGCATGACAATGTTAGATTTGAGTAAATCAGAGCTCCCAAATGACTATAGAAAATAGAAAATGTAAACCTAAATTATACTACCATTACTAACAGTGGTAGGGGGTGAAACCTATTTTAACATTTTGTCCATTAAGGTAACCTGTAATATGTGGGGCACTTCTCGCTTCCTCATTGACCGGAAACATCTACACCTGACGACAACCTGCCTTTCTACGACGTTAGACACTTGACAGAAAAATAGTCAAAAAAGTAATCATCGCGAACACTACATCCTAAATCACAAGGCTTCAATGTGCACTTCTATAATGTATTATTAACTTTTAACAAATGTCAAAGTGATACAGCACTGGCTCACGATAACTAAAGTTGTTTTGCTAGCGCAAAACTACCATAACATTACCTTAACGTCAACTAAGTTAGCAACTTACCTTCGTAATTATATATAAAGTCTTCAAAGAAGAATTTATATCCTCGCTCCAGCTTTGAAGTGGCTGTGCAAGAATGCTGCTCCACTATGCGAACAACATCTGAAGTACTTATTTTTGGAAGGTTGACCAAAGAGGTTGTGAATTTTGTCATTTCTGTCTCGCTTTCCATTGTGGCGGAAGTGAATTAACACAACTAACGCCGGACCGGAAATACGTTCTATAAGCGTGAAAATGGCCTATTGCTGATTTAAGAATGATTGACATAAACTTTAGCCAATCAGCGTTTTTAAATCGAATCCAAGAGGGGCGCAATTTTCTGCGCCCCAACCTCGCCCTTGATAAAAGAAGGACCGGACTCTAGGGGCGCCAGTATATTCGCAGCTTCTGTAGTAGCTGGTACATAAGGAAGGCTTGGCTAGCTGGGTGCACTCATGCTAGTGCTTTATTTTGCTTTCCGTGCTTGCTTTTTAAAACCACGGCGACAGATCCCGCATGGACAGGTACTGGAGTGAGGGATATGAAGCACCTGTCAGAGAAAATCAAGAAACACCAGGGCGCACATGGATCACTCCATTAAGCTAGCCATATTAGGAAGGGTGAACATTGCTACGCAGCTTGATGACGGCCACAGGATTGCGGTGAGGAAACATAATGAAGAGGTGGATAAAAACAGGCACATTTTATCCAAAATGATTGATTGTGTGAAGTTTTTTGGGGCTCTTGAGTTTGCTTTGCGTGGCCATGATGAGACTGACTCCTCGGGCAACCCCGGAATCATCCGGGGCTTGTTGGATTTTGTTGCCTCGATTGACCATGTTCTGGAGGAGCACATGAAGACAGCTACCGTGTTTAAGGGCACGTCAAAGGCGATACAGAACGAGCTGTTAGACTGCATGTTGTCATCCTGGTTTTCAGCCAGCTGCAGAAGAGGAACACCGACCCTGTCTTCATTAAAGCACTTGTCCAGAGGTTCACAAACAGCATGATAACAATCAGGTAAATAACTATATTTACTATTGGCTGATAAAGCTGTTGTTGTTAGAAAGATAAATAGCTCACTTCCAACAGTGTAAAAGCCTAAATGTGTCTTGTCATCAAAGTTAGCGATTATCATAGAGCACATACCAATTATATATTTTTGTATTTTAAATGGAAAGAGAAGACGCAATCAGACTTTGATGATAATGCAGGAAAGTATTACACAGTTTGTAATAACAGGCTTATTCAGGTGTTCACCATGTCATTTTCTAGAAGAGTACTAGTTGTTATTGAAGATTAACTTTATTGTTATTCAGACTATTACTTACAGAGGACAAGTAAACAGCAGAACAAAATTATGTTGCATCCCTCTCTCAAATGTCATAGAAAAAGGCTTAAATACATGATAACATAAGTTAATTATGTACATCACAGGTTAAAAGTAGTTACTAGGTATAGTTTGTGTGTGTATGAGTCACTGGCTTTGTGTGTGTGTGTGTGTGTTGGGGGGTTACAGTGAGTTAAGAAGTGTGATGGCAAGTTATCAAATTAAACTTTATTTTCTGGACCCAGGGCCTCCATTCCCTGTTTGTGTGGGACAGTGCATCTGACGAGCAGCAGCAGCCCATAAAGCGACGGAGGATGCTGGGACCAGTAGAACAACAGAGGTTGGCTACAGAGGTACGTTGGGATGTAATTGTCAGTGTTGCCCCTATAACTTTTTTTCAGACCCAGTAGTATGTAGCCAAAACCCTGAACAATAAGCACCTTAGTAATCATATAATTGACTTGGACTTGTGTTCATGTCATGGCATGTGTTCAGTCAGGATCACTTTCATCAATGTCGCTTTATTGCAAATTAAAGCTGATGATGTATCTTTTGCAGGTATGTGACGCCATCCTGATCCATGCCAAGGAGAGGTTCTCCTTCAACCAGCACCTCATCAGTGCAACACTGTTCCACGGAGACTAGTTCCCACAACACAGTGTGAAGCGATACAGTGCTTGAAACAACCATGGAGGCGTACCCCATGTTGAACAAGGCCAAGCTCAAAACCAAATCTATGAGAACAGTGAGTTCAAGGCTTGTAGTGGTGCAGTGCCCCTGTACCAGTTCTTCATGGAGAACAACCTTCAGGGCACTTTCACAGACTGTCATCCTCCTCAAGATCCTCATCACCACACCCATGACAACAGCTGAGTCAGAAAGGTGCTTCTCTACACTGAAGAGGATCAAGACCTTTCTGAGAAACAGCATGACACAGGACCGCCTGAATGCTCTGGCTATGCTCTCCATGGAGAAGAAACTTGTCGGGACATTCCTGACTTTAATAAAAGGCTCATTGAGAGGTTTGCCACTCAGAAGGACAGATGGGCAAAATTCAGTACAAATAAGATGACACACAGCAGCACTGACCACATGTTTCGTTGTATATAGTTGACCTTAGCATAAAAAATCATCCAGTTATATATGGTACTCTAGAAAGTGTTAATAGAGTGTTTGCTAATATTACTGTATATATATGTTTTGTATCAATTCATTGTTGCAGTTCTTGGGCACATTAACAATTAGTTACAGTATTTTATGATTAAACTAAATGTAAGCTATTCTTCCAGTCCAAAGGTTCTGTTTAATTGCATACGAAAGGCTTGTGTTTGTGCAATATGGTGTTTTTGTGTAAGAATGCCTCAACTTTTTAATATTGGCATTAAATAATTACTGACTATTTCACTGAGCTCTGCTGTCCTGCAGTTTTTGTTAAATTGTATTGCGATGGTAACAGAAACATAAAGTATGGCACAGCCCCACCAAGAATATTTTTCACCAGCCGCCACTGAAATCCGTACCAGAATTCAAGTGTAGACTGATTCTTTAAACCGACTTTTAAATGTAAAAAAATGTATACAACGACTAAGAAGTTTCTTATCGGACAATTGACAACTGAGAGTAACACAACAGATGTCACAGTGCTAAATAGAGGACGCAGGCGCAGAGCGTTGCAATAACATGGTTTCCCTTTAATTCAGCTACAAAATAACAATAACTCAAACAAAAAAACAACAGCACTCAGCCATGGAACAGAAAGAAAATTTGGAAATCCCAGTGCATAGAAATACACTGACTAATGATATAAAATATGAACAGATGAGAACGAAAATTAAACCAATAGTTCTGGGGTAGTTACTACACCTGGGTTATGGGGTGCTCAACAGAAAATAACATTTTTGGTGGGCAGTAATGCACACACACCAACCATGCACCCAAAAGAAACGTTTTTAGGCACTGTGTAAAATAAGTATTCTGAGCTGTTTTCATTTTGGATGGTCTTGTGCAAGAGCCTCAGGGATTTGGAGCAGAAGAGAGGCCATCCCAGTGGTGGGATCTCCCAGAACTGTTGTGAAAAAAACACTGCCTCAATCCCAAACTCAGATGTCCACTTGGAATGCACATCATACTGGCCGGTCAAGAGTGACAACAAAGGAATGTGCAGACTTTCTGGGTACACAGGCACAATCGGGGAGTCTAGACAGGTATTAAATCTAATCCCTTGCTGCCCCCCCCCATTATCATAAATAAATTGGGCTTGTTCCACAGTGGACATTCGACAAGTCCGCAACTTGGACTTCACATCATCAGCCCATTCACTCACTGTTACCTCCCCTTGTCCGGAGAATATAGAACACTGTTCGCGGGAGATAAACCATCAAACCTCTATTACTGGTGAATTAATAAAAATATATAACGCGACAATGCCACAAGTTTAATAACAGAAATTAGAATATACTACAGCAACATAGATTATTTGAATCAAGGGACAGAGACATGATCTTCATACAAAAAACAATATTTTTATTTGGACAATATAAAATGGTAGCTACTACAAAAATACAATAATTTTTATTAAAAGTACATTAATTGGGAACCTAACGGGCTATACATTACACACTTGTTAAAACCTCACAAAGCCGGGGGCAGGACACTCGTCTGACAAGAGGATGCTAAGCTTATGCACCTCTAGCACTCAGTAAACCCTGTGAACACTCAACATGACAACCAGCACGCAGACACTCTCAACAAAAGTTGAATAGTGTTTGTGAAATTTATATAAAATTATCACGCCGGATGCAGTCAACCTAGAATCTTTGTTCACTGCCGCCTCCAAGAGAGCGAGCGCGCCCCACTCAAAGTCTAATTATAAAATGCAAGTATAATATGCAGACACGATGGTTGTCCCAACATTGGAAAAGTTGGTAGCAAAGTGCTTTGCTAGAGTGCATGTTTTGTATGATGTCCTGTGTTCAATCCCTGGCTTCTTCCCTGGTTGCTGTTGCAAATGAGAATTTCTTTTCAATCGGCCTACCTGGTTAAATAAAGGTTAAATAAAATAAAAAAAGTTATCTGTAGATAAAAAAAGAGAAAGACAAAGCTAAATGTGCACCGGGAAACAAGTACACGGCTGAAACGTTACTGCTACTAGGACCAGTAGGCCTACATGGCCAAAAAATAACAATCCTACAAAACGGTGACCGAAAACAGCAGCTAGCTGCAATAAAACCTACAGGGACAGAACAACACATTACAACCTTTTAAAGAGCACCTAGTAATTGCTGTAAATAACCAGTATCATTATTCCTGAACGCGGATACTTGAGACTGTAATGGAACCTGCCTGAGTAGGGGAACACGTGCTATAACATACAGGGTGCGATGTTTGCCACAAAAACCACATTTATGATAAAAGCATTTTACTACCTTGAAAAAGGATTAACTTAAAGACCAACCTCGCCCCAATATACATAACCATTTTCTTAGCATTATCACTGTGGGTGATAAATATAGTCTTAATTAGATAAGCCTTGTAAACCAACACAGTATGGGTGTTATGTATTTTTAAAGCTGTTTGTGTGAGCAGTTTCTTCCGTCCTGTGGTTTCAACAAAAGCAACAAAATCTCATTAATGCCCCTAGTGTCCGGACTGGGATGCAACAGCACTTCCCATGTTATCATCAGCTAATCACAACCGTATCACATTTTTAACAATAGGTATATAAATTGACTAACAGAGACATTTATTTCATCAGCACAGTGATGTGAAATTTACTAAAACACCTCTTGGAAGCAGATCATGTAATTCTGTAAGTCAAAGGAAACAGCTGAGCTTGCCTGTTGTTTGGGCTTAATGCTCTGAAAGGACATTTGATCAGGGTTAATGCTTGTCCGTAGTTTAGGCTCTAGTCTTAAACCCTAACCTTACCACTAATCCTTACCCTAACCGTTTATATTTCAACTTAAATTTAGTTAATTCAGAGTTATGAGATAAGCTTTGCCCTCCTTTTTGCATTTCAATATATATATAGCCAACATTTGTTATTGGATATTTTTTAGGGATGCACCGAATATTCGGCCACCGAAAATTTTCGGCCGAAAATGGCCCAAAAGGGCATTTTCGGTTTTCGGCCGAAACACTTTTATCACCGAAACAATACGGCCGAAATATGTTGTGATCTATTCGGATCCTCTGCACTTCATCACGACTGTACTTGATCCGCGTTATAAAGACCATTACTTGGATGCAGAAATAAAGCAGCGCGCACGAGAAATGATCCAGGCGGCGATGGATGCGGAGAACCCGCGTGGAGACGGAGCAATAGCGCACCGAGCAATAGCGCACGGAGCAGTAGGGCACGGAGCAGTAGGGCACGGAGCAGTAGGGCACGGAGCAGCAGCGCACGGAGATCAGAGCGCAGAAAAAAAGACTTGTCTCTGCACTAGATGAGGGGCATGCACCCTCGTTGTCTGATATGTTCAGTGAAATCCTGCAAGAAAATGCCTCACATGGGCGTAGGTTTAGGGGGGGACGCTGGGGACATGTCCCCAACAACATTTTAACATGACTAAATTGTCCCCACCAATATTTTAGCGAACTCCGTTATGAGTTTGTGAAGCGATTTGGGTCAATTCCGACCGCAGCGCCAGGAGGACGGTACTAGAAACGCCGTAATTTGATTGGCTAAAAAACCTAGGGGAGGGGAGTTATCTGACACGCTATAAGTACACAGGAGAGTGACTGAAGACAACAGTAAAGTTACCAGTGCTTTCTGTTAATACATACCCCCATATGTTAGAATCTTGCAGTCACAATAAACAGTGGAAATGTTTCCTGTGTATATTTTGCTTATGTAATGTGGCCTATTTGGGATATCCCATTAGTAGGGGCGGAGTTGTGGCACCACCAGGGTCGCTACAATATATTGAATCTGACAAACAGCCATACCATCTAAAAGCAACAGGCTATTGTCTCAACTAAACGCAAAAATAATCACATTATTCTCAGTAAAAGTTCACTTGCCGGAGGGGGGGGGAGAGATGTCCCCACCAAAGCTGAGACCAAACCTACGCCCTTGGTGCCTCATATCCATAAATGCAATGGTACTAATAATTGGCATAATTTATTTCGGTGTTTCGGTTTTCGGTTTCGGCCAAGAATTTTCATTTCGGTGCATCCCTAATATTTTTTATTAGCCGGGTTGGAATTTTCCATGTAACACTTACACTAAGCTCTAAAGACTGGCATCCATTTTGATTTGTTCTAACTCAACTGTCTCTGCTGCTGGGGCACTCTGCTTTGCTGCTTCACAACATCTTATGACAAATTCTGCATATAGCCCTGAAACATCAAAAACATTGTCATGGTTGGGAAAGAAAACGATAGGTAAACAGCTGAGAACAAATCTAATTATCATAACTGCCCATTCAAATTAGGAAGAAATATAAAATAATAATTTACCTGAAGTTGGATTTCCAAGCTTTACACACAGACGCTTTAGACCAATATACATTGGAATGAGTAGAAGAAGAGTTAAATATGATGTAGCTTTAACCACTGTCACAGTATGACTAGGAATTTGAGCGGAGAAAACTGTTGAGAGATCATAGGATACTGAGAGAATTGAACGGTATGAATGAAAAGATTTGTTCATGAAAATACACTACCAAACAATAAAACAAACAAATCAGTGACATTTCTCAGACTTCTATAATGCAATAATTCATTTGTACTGACATTACCTGGACAGGCCGGAAGAGCAATAGTAGAGTTGCTGCTACTAACTTCATTCTGAACCATACATGTCAAGGATCCAGTCACGTCAGCCTTCAGGGCGATGACACTGCTGTGGTATTCACCAGAAGCTACAGTCCTGGTCAGGATCTGACTGTTTAGGATCCAACTGAACCGAAGACGGTCTCCGTTTGCGTTACATTGAACTACAATCTCTCCATGAGGCAAACAGATGATAGACAACGGTTGCTCTGATAACGGGTCTGAAAGACACAAACAAACAAGCATGAACTTACAAAATGAATTATGAGCATTCTTATATCATTCCATGTTTTATTGAATATTTTCACAGCTGTGAGTTACGGAAGGAAACATGAACATGAAGCCATTTACATGTAAACTAGTATTACAAAAACGCTGCAGCACAAACTACAAAAACACATAACAATGAACCACATAGAGAATTACCAAAATTGCCCCCTGAATAAGCTTCTCGATTAGAGGCAACTGGTATTGGGGACAACACAAACACAGAGATGACTAGAGGCATCTCCGCTGTCCTGTTCGGACACCATAACATTGCCTAGAGACATCTCCGCTGTCCTATTCAGACACCATAACATTGCCTAGAGGCATCTCCGCTGTCCTGTTCGGACACCATAACATTGACTAGAGGCATCTCCGCTGTCCTGTTTGGACACCATAACATTGACTAGAGGCATCTCCGCTGTCCTGTTCGGACACCATAACATTGCCTAGAGGCATCTCCGCTGTCCTGTTCGGACACCATAACATTGACTAGAGGCATCTCCGCTGTCCTGTTCGGACACCATAACATTGCCTAGAGGCATCTCCGCTGTCCTGTTCGGACACCATAACATTGCCTAGAGGCATCTCCGCTGTCCTGTTCGGACACCATAACATTGACTAGAGGCATCTCCGCTGTCCTGTTCGGACACCATAACATTGACTACAGGCATCTCCGCTGTCCTGTTCGGACACCATAACATTGACTAGAGGCATCTCCGCTGTCCTGTTCGAACACCATAACATTGACTAGAGGCTTCTCCGCTGTCCTGTTCGGACACCATAACATTGCCTAGAGACATCTCCGCTGTCCTGTTCGGACACCATAACATTGACTATAGGCATCTCCGCTGTCCTGTTCGGACACCATAACATTGCCTAGAGACATCTCCTTTGTCAGATGGTGACAACTATAATCTATTCTATTGACTTTAAATGATCTCCACCAAGTTGCATGCAAGACAAAAAGATGATATTATAATTTATTGTATTTTATCAGTTACAGTATCTATAAATGATTACTCGTTGCATGACAAAATAAAAACGTTTCTGTACCTTGTATCTCAAGTCGGATTTTGACAGTGCGCATCAGCGTTCCGTTAAAATGATACATTTCCAATACGTAGTCTCCAAAGTCGGTAATTGCAAGACGATCCAGTTTAAATGTTGCATTGAAGAACTCAGAGCGATTCACATACTCATTTGGCAATTTCAATCGCCAGTCTTCTCCAGTTTTCATAATACGTTTTACACCTTTCTTCAATATAATTGTTTTTTTATCTTGGTTTTTAAGCAGATCTAGGGACAAGGATTCTCCCAAAGCTCCATAACACAGTTGATCTTCACTCTCCTGGTTGAGATTGCAGAACGTAGCACTTCCTGTGAAGAATATAAAATATTATCTTCAGCCAGCAGCTGTTTATTTAATACGTTATCTGCTTCTATGAAATTAAAAAATTACTTTGTTCCAATGCTATCACCAACATAAATGTAACTATGAGATGTCCCATTTCTCTTCTCCCTGAAAAAAAATAAAACAAAGTTATGGAATAAATAGTATACTGATATATATCTGATCATTTCATTAGTGCATGGTAAATTCTTATTGACTCATACCTCGCAAAGCAGCAAAACAGGGTCCTACCCTAAAATAGATTGGTGCAGCTTACCAAATATATTTGCCAGTGAGTGTTTAAGTTGACTCTCCCACACCTGCAGTGGGGTTGAGGTGTGCCAACACCACAATTTGGACATGTTATATTGTTATAGAAATTGTGTTATCACAATTGTCATTGTATGTTTTTACACACATTGGTATACAATGTACGCATGCCTGTGGTAATATTTCACAACGGTTACAACAAAAAAACACAACAGATCATCAAAACGTCAACTCTCATGTAGGCCTACAACCCAATTCTGAAAATGTTGGGACAGTATGGAAGCACACACAACACAAAGCTTTCAGCAAACAATTATCCATACAAACCAGTGACTTGAAGAAACTTAAAAGCACTCACTAATGATGCAAACCAGGGTCAGGTGAAAATGATATTATTATTTGGTCTTCATAATGTGCCACACATTCCCAGTCGTAGAAAGGTCAGGCTGGCTACACTAGCACTCCCAATTCTCCTCTGCCAGTGTCTGTGGCCCTTTGCCCATCTTACATTAATCTTTTCTTTTTATTGGCCAGTTTGAGATATTGCCAACATTGCAAAGTCGCCTCTTTACAGTTCACGTTGTGACTAGTGTTTTGCAGCTACAATTTAATTAAACAGACAGTTGAAGATTTGTGAGGTGTCTGTTTCTCATTCTAGTCACTTGTAATAAATAATATTTGTATCCTCTTGCTCAGTTATGGACTCCAATTTCTCTTTCTTTTTGGTTAGAGCCAGTTTGGACTGTATGATCAGTAGTACACACACTTTTTGAGATCGGTTTCTTTGCAATTTTTCACATGGGATAGCTTTCATTTGACAGACAAAGAATAGACTGACAAGTTTCAGAAGAAAGTTATTTCTTTCTGGCCGTTTTGATCCTGTTATTGAACACACAATTGATGCCGCTCCAGATATTAGTTTAAAGATGGGCCCTTGTATTGCTTCTTTAATCAGAACAAAAGTTTTTGGCTGTGCTGACAATTGCAAAAGGGTTCTCTAATGATCAATTACCATTTTTAAATAATTAACTTGGATAGGCTAACAAAACCTGATTGTGCTGATATTGGGCCTCTGTATGTTATGTAGATAATCCATAAAAAATGCTTTTTCCAGCTACAATAGTAATTTACTACATTAACCATGTCTACACTGTATTTCTGATCAATTTTATTTTATTTGAATGGAAAAGTGTTTGTCTCTCAAGAAAACAACACTGAACTTTCCAACTTTTGTACGGCAGTGTGTGTGTTTGTGTGTAATATGAATTAATCAGTCGTAAATGCGAAAAGGAATAATAAAAAAATAAACACATATTATCCTGCAGTGGAGCATGTTGGGCAAATAGTAATGAATAGTAAAAGTCTGTGTCACAAACATTGTATGTCAAAAGTAACATTTCACAAAAAAGAAATATAGTAAAACATGTATATCTAAGTGTAAGAGTATGGAAATTCAATATAACACAAACATAATATGACTTCCCAAATGTTTTACACTTAAAGTCATTTTTTTATCATCAGGAATCTAGAGCCATTTTATTACTGCAATGCTAGCTTACCTTTAGATCTTACAGCTAAACCACAAATATCCTTTTTTTCCGGAGAGTAAACTGGGTCAAATAGGTTGTTAGTCTGATCACCCGTTTTGGTGAAATGCCTTATACTGGTAGATTAACAGCATTCAGAAGACAAGGTAAAACAATGACGTTTTTACCACAAACACACAAGCAGCAATTTATAGCATAACGTGATTAAGTCACATTGACTTAAGGGAGATTAGGCCTGGTTAAAGGGCTGCTAAACAATGCCCTGTGAAAAGACTGAAGCACTAAAAGTGTATTGAAGTTATATATGTAAAATACAGATACCTTTTTACTACATTAGTTGCATTTGGCAGTTTCTGTACCTTGTATCTGTACCTCATGTTTTTTTGTCATGTATCTAAGGGGAGATCAGTCTCATTACAACTAATCGTTTTGCTGTTGCAGCTGTGGTTGCAACTGTGGTTGAGTTTTTGTGAACAAATTGTGATATATATTTACTCTACGATCCTGTCTTGTGTGCTTTTTGTGTAACCACTGATATGTTCAATGCAGTTCTGGGTTCTTGAGAAGCATTTTGTCTGAGCTTGTGCCATCTGTCAATTGCATGTGTTTTTTTGTCAGAAACGGTATGCATTATTCACACAAACCATTTATAAAGTATGTATGTATTGACTACACTTTGGACATGGCCACACAAACGTACTCAATAGTTAAATATGAACTTTAGTTACATAGTTTTAAATATTGATAATACATTCTTTATTTCTTGAGTTTATTGTAACCATTGTCTCTGTATATGGGCATGGAGCCTCATTTTTATATTCATTTGGCATTAGTCTACACCAGGCCTATTCAAATAGCGGCCCGGGGGCCAATTTGGCCCGATTGAAATATATTCTGGCCCGCGACATTAAAAAAATTAAAAATTAAATAAAGTTTAAAAAAAGTTTTTGAAAAAAATCGCGAATCTGACGCGGCGCACAGACAAGAGTACAGGCAAAGAGTGTAGAGCGGAGCTGGTCGTCTCCATGGTGACAAACACACATTATCGCTGATTGGATGTTCTCACGCTGCCTATGACACATGCATCTAACATGGCGTTGTCCAAGACAAACTGCAAAGTTCACAGAGAAGTTTTAGAGTGAATGATCGGAGAAGTACTATTTACTGTGGCAACTATGGCAGGCAAGCGAGGGGCCGATAGATCTGTGTGTGTTTACTGTGCAACGAATCAGTGGCTGTGGCCAAAGAATATAGACACTGCGAAGAGACATTTTACAAAAAAACATGCGTCTTTTTCTGCGCAATACCAAGAGGGCTCGATGGAAAGACACGTAGAATAGACAGACTGGTAACTTCTTTTGAGCAAAGTCAGCGTGCAATTAGTGGGTTTTGTACCTAACAAGAGAGAGCTTTCATTGCCTCTCTACGAGCGGTCGAACCATATTAGCCAGGCTAAATACCCCACAATTAAGAAAGTGTCTGTGCTGATACTGACAATGTTTGGATCCACCTACACATGCGGGTCTAGCTTTTCTCATATGAATGCAATCAAAAGAAAGGCACGTTGCAGCCTGAGCAATGAGATGTTACCCCAGTGCCTGAGAATTGCACTTACAACATATGAGCCAGATTATGTTAAAATGGCAAAAGCAAATCGTTGTCACTGCTCTCACTGAGCCACATACTCTCACTGATAAATAAGGTAAACTAAATGAGGAAAAAAATATTCTCGTTATTATTTTGTTTTCATCAAGAGTATGTTTACAGCACACAGTTAGCAGATTTGTACTTACTGTACACTTGAAATGTTTTTTTCTAGTTGTGTACTGTCACTGTCTGAAAGTTATACTTCAGGGATATTTGAATGTTGTTATTTCCCCAAATACCATTTGATTCTTGAAACTGCTTTATTTTGATTGTTTGATTTATTTATATATATATATTATGTTTGGTAATATAGCACCATAAAGGCCTAAATCAGGCCTGGCCAACCCGAGGCTCGCGAGCCGCATGCAGCTTTTTGTCCGGTTTCATATCAAAGTTTTTTTAATGTCCGTGTTAGTTTTGCTTGAATTCAATAAAGGAATTTTCATCAAACATGCATGTGTTTGGGGGTGTAGTGTAGTCAAAAGCCATTTGCAAATAAAACGACGGCACTTTAATAATTTTTTTGCGCAGTTGCGATTTATAACATATAGCTGCTACTCGCCCCTCTGATTGGGACAACCCTGTCTGGAGCAGCGGTTAGTGTGCTCTGCTGCGGAGCCACAGGACCCTAGTTCGATTCCCTCCACCAGCTTTCACAATATACATTTTGAAATCGTCTTTTAAGCTTTTATTTTCTGAATTTTATTTTTGCCCATGTGTATGATGTGCTCTTTGCGGAAACACAGTAAAAAATGGATGATGCTTTGATGTGACTGACTTTCTGGTGTGGTTTTTGGTACCTTTTTTAAAGTCTGACTTACTTTGGTTTGGTCTTTTTGCACCATCTTTTTAAATCCAGAATGGTCACTGCCAACATCAATATGAGAACTGCCAAGAGTCCAAATGCAGCAACAGTTGAATGGTAACCTTTTTCTAAAACAAAAGCCCATGTTTAATTGCAGACAGATTCATGACAAAAACTTAATTTGTTATTTATTCATGTGTCTAAATTAAATGTGCTCACAAAGCTTGTTAAAGATAAAGATAGACAATACCAACCAATTCAAGAACAATATGGTCAGCCCTACGGAAAGTAGTTCCGGTCTAGTTGTGTGAATAAATTGTTACAGAGGAGTTATTGTACCTCTGCATTTATGAAGAACTGGGCTGTTTCAATCCGTTAGAACAACAACAATCTAGTTTTATATAAAGATGAAGAACCACCATCCATATTGAAGCTATTCTACAAGATGTAAAAACGACAAGGTTTGAGTATTTTTTTCATTATGTGACGTATTTGGGCTTCCTGTCACAGTTAATGTTTCCTGTTAATAGGAAAATACTCCCCTATGCAGCCACATGCAATGGTGAACTTCAGCAATGGTGAACTTCAGCACGTGACAAAAAAAACTAAATATGTGCCACTTTCATCCAATTAGAATAAATAGACATGTTATTGGCAGTGGCAGATCTACTGTATCACATGCCTATTAGATTAATAGTGCACTGTGACACAGATATTTTGAACCACAACTTCAAACTATTTTTTTTTCTGATGTCCCACTTCTCTTTGTGACATGAGGGTTGACAGCAGGCCATTACAATATAAACTACTGAGCAATGTGATATGTCTGAGAAACGCAGTTCAAATTGTTGGTTGCTCTGTTTTATTTTGAGCTACCACAGCTCATTAACCTGAAAAAAACACAGAAAAGTATGCTGAATTGCAATGCATTTCTCGGTCTGAGCATGTAGACATATTGCAGTTTGTTTTCTTTTCATGCTGAAGGGAAACCAAACTATTTACAGAGATGGGTTGTAACTAAAACAGATTTTTTTGCGACAGTCAGTATGTTAAAAGATCAATAGGATTCCTGTAATGTTTTAAACTTTTGTTACAGGTCATGATAAATCATTTTCTAAATTAGCTAACTTTATTATAACATAAACAGTGAAGGAACATACACAGTGAAGGAACTGCTTGATCTGACATAGGTGGACCAGATAAAGACCACCTGGCCCTTCTGAAAGAACCTATTAATTGCTCAACCTTGTGAAATCCAATCTGAAGTCATGGTACTGGTGCATACAAATGAAAATAAGTTCCTCTTGGCAAGGTCAATATGAGATGATGGAAAAGGTAAGTATAGCCATAGATGTAGTTGATTCACTTAACCTCTAGTCCGAAATAAGTCCCTTCTGCTCTCGCCCGAGTTGAGTACGGAATAGAATTTGTCGAACTTTAAAAGTAGAAAGAACCACCATATGCATGAATCTGAGTGTTTTTTATTACGCCAATATCCGTAAAAATATACAATAAAGTGTATTCTGTTTTTTTTTGTAAACCTAAACAACAAACGGAAAGGCTACAAACTGAATGAAAAATTCAACTGCACATACAAGCGGTTTACCAGAACTTCAAAACAGTGATAGAATATTACTTAAAACAACCCTCACCAACTAACAATGATGTGATAGTGATGTAACAATCAATGAACGACAAATTTGTGACATTTCCCAGTTATACACCAAGCTGATCACCCTGCTAATAGCTAACTATGCCCAGCTGTGCTCATAACGCAAATAGATCCAAACCGAAACTTAAGGCGTGCACCCCTCTAACAGCTCTGTGTGGATGCATAAACACACCACTTGCCTTCCGGACGGGCCAGGCACACATAAAATAAAACAGTGGCGATCTCCGGCTTCGAGGCAGTTCCAGTCATTGGGGTGACCAGCAATGGTCTGACCAGCACAGGGGAGTCCTCCTCTACCTTAAGCATAAGGATTATCCCCTAGTACGCCCCCACCACTGGTGGAGGGGACAGAGGCCACTCCTCTACCTCAGCTGGCTCTGGAACACAGCATGCGGAGGCCAACATTGGAATACAGCATACGAGGGCCGTCTCTGGAACACAGCATGCAGGGGGCAACACTAGAAGACAGCATACGGGGGCCGTCTCTGGAACACAGCATACGGGGGCCATCTCTGGAACACAGCATGCAGGGGCCAACACTGAAAGACAGCATCAGCATACGGGGGCCATCTCTGGAACACAACATGTTAAGGTCAACACTGGAAGACAGCATACGGGGCTGGCTCTGAAACACAGCATGCGAGGCCGGCTCTGGAACAATTTTTGTTATTCAATTTAATTGTTCACGTCATACGTCATACGTCAAAAAGTTCTGACATTATCTTTCTCTAATTTTTTCACATCACAAAACGTGGGGTGTGTCGACTTTTTATATACACTTTACATCTCCACCATGTGATTTTCACTGCTTGATTGCTTTTTCGAGTTGATGATTGTTTGTTAAACATCTATGCATTAATCATGCTGTCAAATCAGCATGTTGAAATGCCACACCTGTGAGGTGGATGGATTATCTTGGCAAAGGAGAAGTGCTCACTAACTCAAATTTTCAATATTTGAGAACAATATTTGAGAGTCATAGGCCTTTTGTGAACATAGAAATAGTCTTAGATCTTTGAGTTCAGGGGCCCGTTTCAGAAAGGAGGTTTAGTGAAAACTCTGAGTTTGTTTACCCTGAGAGGAGGGAAACTCTGAGTTTTCTGTTTCAGAAAGGGAGGTAACTTAACCTCAGAGTCAGTTACTATGGTAACTGAGTCTGAAACTAACCTGGTCGTGAGCAGGTTTTCTTCAATAAACCTGGAGTTTCTCTCAGCTCCTTCATTTCATTTTTAATTAATTGAGTCAGTGCATGGAAGAAAATCTGTCTCACCAGATTCTGAAACTGAGTTTCTAGCACTGAATTTATTTGCATACAAGATTCAGTGTTAAAAATGCAGTGCAAAAAAATCTGTGTTAGAAATTCAGTGCAAGAAAATTCAGTTTCAGAAATTCAGTGCAAAAAAATTCATTGTCAGAAATTCAGTGCAAATAATTCAGTGTCAGAAATTCAGTGTAAAAAAATTCAGTGTCAGAAATTCAGAATCAACATCCGGGATACCAAGGAAAAGCAATCAATTCTGTTTCAACTCCAACCAACATCCAGCTATCAAGTTCCGGGTTTACGTTTCAACTGGTGACATTGCAGATGCGACGTGGGCGTGTCATTAGAAACTCTGGCTGGGAAGTTTAATGTAGTTGACCGTATCGATGTTCAAAATAATGCAAACTTTAATAAATCGTTCAAATGTTCGTAATTTTATTATTTTAGTTAACCTGGGCGCACTACACTCTGTTATACTAGTGGTCTATATGTATCACAAGTTAATCTGGGAGCACAATTCAGTGCTAGAAATTCAGTTTCAGAATCTGGTGAGACAGATTTTCTTCCATACAGTGTTGTCATCTGCATGAATAAAATAGGATTGTTTTATTAACTTACTTAGGTGACGTTATAGATTAAATGTTTTTTCTCGAACATGACATGTCCTTTGTGTTACACGATCCTGCAGATGAAGAAGCTATATTACTTCACAGGGAGTTAAACATACGTCGGGAGATGATATTGAGGAAACCAGACTAGATGTATTTTAATTTCCAGATAACTTCCTATCTGATATTGAGGAAACCCGACTAGATGTATTTTAATTTCCAGATAACTTCCTATCTGATATTGAGGAAACCCGACTAGATGTATTTTAATTTCCAGATAACCTCCTATCTGAGCGGTATAGTTTTTCTTTATCAGATATGTACATAACCTTATCCATCCTCATATCACTAATGTAACCCATCATGGACATGCTCTTACATCCGAGCAGATTATTTGTGTCGCATTACATTTTTTTGGAAACGTCAGTTTTCGGGCAGTATTAGTACAGCCACTGCATGCAGAGCCGTTAGAAACATTAAACGTGTTTGTAGTGTTCACTGGACACAAACCAGGGAGAGACATTAAAGAAGAGGTCCACAGCATTGCAGGTGAATAATGCCAAACACTTTACAATGAATAGTTATTAATTATAATTTGGTTAATGACATGGTGCTGCAAAATCAGAATGGTATAAGTTATTTGAATTTATTTTAGGATTTCCTAATGCGATTGGCTGCATTGATGATGTCAGATTAAGACATTTCTGTCCCTCTCTATGGGGGGTTTGACACTCCTCTTGTCAGCGGAGGAGTTCTAATCAAGTACATTAAGTGCACCTGTGTTTTGTTCTTCACCTGTGTTTTGTTCTTTTTTCTGTCTTGTCATTAGTGCCTGTATTTAAGTCCTGTCTGTTCTGTTAGTCGGTCTCGTGGCATTGTCTACTGTTGGCCATTGTTCCGTGTTTTCGTGTGGAGGTACGTCGTTTGTTTTGCGTTTGTCTTGTAAATAAAGACGTTATTATAGAGTTTCTCTGCGCTTGTGTCGGCCTGCTGCCAGTCACACCGCAACCCTGACAGATGGTACACAAATGTGTTTTTCACCCGCAGGATATTGCACCTAAATGAAATAGATTATAGCGTCAATACCATTCTACCAGTTTTTACCAGTAATAATACTTGTGATTAAATATGAGGATGGGTGTGTATATCAGGCCTGTGTGTAGTTTGTTCTAACAGTGTCAAAAAAATAATTTCCCAACTGGGAATTAATAAAAAGTATAAATTAAAATGATTCTGTAAATTAAAAATCAAATGAAAACACTATATTGGAACTTACGCGTTGACCCGAGCAGGAATGTTTTCTAAATATGTGTTCATAGTCGCTGTAAGCCTGCATCAGTATTTCAAGCTTTATTGGGGTGACGTATGCGGTAGTAATGCTGGTTGCCATGGTGAATCGTAGAATCGCAGATCCATTCATGCTGCCTTTTTATTGCGGCGGTGCCCGCGCATTGTAGTAAATGATAATGTGGACAGATAAAAATTAAATTGAAAAGGTATGTGTAGGCCTACTTGTGTGTGTCTCTGAGCGTGATAAAAAAATACAGATACAGAGACACTTTTTTCCATCAGACTTGTGGTTACTTCTCTCTAGTGTTGTTGTTGTAACTCCCGATAGTGATACTGCATTTGGTGCAGCATGAAGTTGAATGAATGCAATGCTATTGCAATACTATATTATTAACTGTAATGTTAGCAACAGCCTTTTTGTGATGATTAGGGCCGGGATGTTATTTGACATTAAAGATATATCAATTTCACTAAGTGAAATATAATACAAAAGGACACCAATGATTACTAGGTAAAAAGCCTAGTCACCAATGATTTCATCCTTTGCTTATTAGAATCAGACAAGTGATAATTCGCCATGAATGTGTGAACAGACAAGGAATTTGCTTTGACAGGAAGGTGCTTACATACAACATATGAATAGAACAATATAAATTATACTAAGAGGGTGAGGGATAGTAATATACAAAATACTATACAGAATACAGATAAATAACAGTGCAATAGTGCAAAATTATCCATGGACTGAAGAAAGGTAACATGTCAAAGTCTTTTATTTGTCAAATGCACATAATAATGTAGCATCAGTTGTAAATGAAGATATAAAGCACAATAAGCAAAACATGCTCATGGAGATGACAGTATGTGGAGGGAGGAGTCTTAGGACTCTAAGGTGTTTGGTTGGCCACCTTTTAGTTTCGGTTTCGGGTTGTTTAGATCACGCACACCAGTTTTCAGTTTGGTGATCAACTAGGTTGCTGTGTGTTATTTAATGTTTTGAACTGTTTTAAATACATTTAATAAGTCGCTATTTAGAACACTTTAATTTACATTCAGTTTAGATTTCCAAATGATTTTACGTGTTTGTTTGTTTGTTTTCTACAATAAATACCACAAACAGTTAAATTGTCCTGCACTAAACCACCAAAGAAATCATGACAAATGTTATTTTCATTTCATTCATTTTAAAATTCAGTTTACAGTTCTCATAAAGATAAACAAATATGAATAGCAATGTGATACAACTTTTTTTTCTTTTCCATTTCTAACTTTATGGTGGCATTTGTTGTTGTTTCTATGTTGTTTGCACACTTCACTTTATCTATTTTATCATGGCTTAATGTGAAATTCTATGTAATTCTGTGTTCTAGTAAAGGGAGTCAAGTCAGAAAGCAGGCCCCTAAATAATGGTTCTAGAGGGTGGTGGAAAATACCACAACTCCACTCCATGTTGGGAAAGCTTTGTTTGTTACTCATGTCAGTGTCTGTGCTTGTCTCTAGCCTCAACCATAACCCCTACCTTAAAGCTGACCCTAATTCTCACCAGAACCATTTACATTTGAATTTACATTAAATGTATTGAATTCATAGTTATGAGGTAAACTCATTTTATTTAGTAAAGCAAATATGTACAATGTAATCGCACATTGTGAGAGCTGCTGATGTAAAATAAATGACTGATGGGATTTAAACATATACACCAGAGAACTATCATATAGTATCTTGGTATTCACTCAGTGCTCTAGAACTGGCATTAATTTTGATTCGTCCATACTCCACAATCTTGGTTACTTTAGCACTTTTCTTCACTACTTCATGACATTAAACAAAACTTCAGTATATAGCCCTGAGACAAAAAAAAACATTGTTATGGTTAGGGAAAACAGCTAACGTCTGTGAACAACCATAATAATAACAGGTGCACATTTAAATTAAGAAGAAGAAAAGGTAGCATTTACCTGTAGTTGGACTTTGGATATGAAGTTGGATATGAAGCTTTATACATCGTCTCTTTATACACATTATTACTGTGATGAGTAGAAGAAGAGTTCCAAATGATAAAGCTATGGCCACTGTCACAATAATAAAACTGAGCAGAGTGGAGAAAACTGTGGAGAGATATAGATATAGAATACTGAGAGGAGAATTAAATGGTAGAAATGAAAAGATGTGTGCATGCAAATACACCAATCAATGAAATAAACAGATCAGTCAAATGTAGAAAATTATTTCTATGTTGCAGGATTGAATCTGTACTGACAATACCTGGACAGGTCGGGAGAGTAATAGTAGAGTTGCTGCTACTAACTTCATTCTGAACCATACAGGTCAGGACTCCAGGCACGTCAGCCTTCAGGGTGCTAACACTGCTGTAGTTTTCACCAGAAGCTACAGTCCTGTTCAGGATCTGACTGTTTAGGGTCCAACTGAACCGGAGACGGTCTCCAGTTGCGTTACATGTGACTACAATCTCTCCATGAGACAAACAGACGGAAGACAATCTGGATTCTGATATCATGTCTGACAGACACAAACAAACATTCAAAGTTACACTGTCACAGTAGGATGCACTTACAATTAAATGGGAAACTTTCTTTTATCGTTCTTTTTTTCTCTCATGTTTTAAGAAAGAAATTACGATCTATGCATAAGAAAAAGAAACATTGTTTCTGTACCTTGTATGTCAAGTTTCATTTTGACTTTGCGAATCAACGTTCCACTAAAATTGTATATATCCAATTGGTAGTGTCCACTGTCGTTATAATTAAGACGTTCAAGTCTTAATGATGTATTAAAGAACTCAGAGCGATTCTCATACTCCTGTGGCAATTTCAATCTCCAGTCTTCTCCGGTTTTAACAATATGTTTATCATCTTTTTTCAACGTAACTGTTTCATTAGCTTGTTTTTTTGTCATTTGAAAAGACAAAGATCCTCCCAAAGCCCCATAACACAGTTGATCACCACTCTCCTGAGTGAGATTGCAGAACGTAGCATTTCCTGAAAATAATATACATATATATATTATCTTGAGCCAGCAGCTGTTCATGTAGTACTTTCTCTGCTTCAAAAACATCAAAATATTACTTTGTTCCAATGTTATCACCACCGGAAATGTAGCTAACAGAAGTAGTATCATTTCTCTTCTCCCTGCATTAGAAAAATATAAATACAAAGTTAAAGAATTATTACTAAACGAAGTATCTCATCAAAATAAATAAATAACTGCAGGGTATATTACTTATTGACTTATTCATTTTTAAGCTGCAAAAGGTCCTCCCCTAATAGATTGGTGTACCTAATATGGTGGCGAGTGAGTGCATTAACTTTAAATTCACTCTCCCACACCACAAAACTTACAGTGAACTTATAACCATTTGAAAAGGCCGCCCCCCTAGTACCCACAATGCACTTCTAGTACTTCAGAATACAAGTCGTTATGTATACAGTACATCACAAGCAGTTAGGGCTTTATTAAGCACATTGTAATGTTTTTTTCATTATTATAGCAATCCGGCTCACCCTAACATTTCCCCCTGAAAACCATTACACTTTCTGTAACATATTAAACAACCATAAAATCCCCCTCATTTACAACTTCCCATTGGCTAGTGTAGAACATTAATTGAAGTATGCAAATATGGGGTCCCTGTTAATTGTGTATAAATCTATTATATTAACATAAATCCAGTATTACTGAATGCCTGATAAATGTGTATGTTTTTGCATGTGCATCTCAGGGAAAACTGCAACCAATGAACGTAAGTTTGACACAGGCATAAATTACGTGTGCGCCGCCATTTTAATAACTGAAATAGTAGACAGAAAGATGTGCGCCGTCAATTTAACACGGTAATAAAATAGTGACGTCATGCAAGCCAAAGTAACTGGGCTGCTACGTGAATCTGAGCTTTGTAATAGTTGGAAAGCCGAGCAGAGCAGAGCTCTGTGATTGTTAACAGCAGGCCTGTATGAATAAACTGGGTAAAATTGAGTGGTTGACTTCTCATAGTATTATTTCAAATTTATCATATGGTGAAATACCCAAGAACCAGGTAAAGGGATTTGATTTATCTGCAAGAAGTGGTGAGCCAGCCAGACGGTGGCAGAGAGCAACTCGACGAACGGCCGTAGGATAAGAGACACCGTTTTTATAAAAGATCTTTGTTAGATGTCCTGTTGCTCTCCTCCACCGACGGCGGAAGTCCGATTGGGGTTGGTGAAGGTCCGGGTGAAGGCGCCCCCCCCAGTTTTGTTGATGTGTAAATACCCAGCATTAGCTAAAGACTTAAAAGAGATCAGCATAAAGTGGGAAAAATGGACTGGAGATACCACAGACCCATGGCCACCTACTGGCAGCTTGTCAAAAGGACACTTGAAGTCAGTTCACCAGGTATTAGAAAAGAGATTACAGGACAAGAGAACAAGAGATAAGGCAACTAGTTACTAGCATAACACTCATATATGGAAGGCAGAGAACCAGTTACGTGAGTTAAAAGAAATTAGCAAGGAGAATTACAAAGTGGTTGCCTGCATATATGGTATCCAAGCAATGGCTCAACCACCGCCACCATATGTGACAAAGCCTGCTTCAGGACTTTATCCGTCCCTAGTAGACTTTCACCCCACATCCTCACCAACTGATACAGAGGGAGTAACTGAAGTCCAGCAGTATCCCCAATGGAGCCTACAGCCTGCCGGATGAGAGGTTTACCAGAAGCAGTGGACCACAGCACACCAAGAGACCCATACGCACAGGGATGCACCGCGTTTCCATCTGGTGCTGAAACAACACCTGTCAGGACTAAGATGAAGTCCTCCTCATCTACTTCTTCCCAAGGGTTTGCTGAAGAAAATTCAGTGGACTCTGTGTGGACTGCTCCATCACTAGTCCAGTGTAGTGGGGCTGGTGTGTGGGCATCCAGAGGATACCTGACTGCAGCAGGTTCCCCTGTTAAACACTGTGATTTGATCAGGCACTTGTTAGATGCTATGAAATTGCCGTTAGCCTTGGCTAGTAGTCAAATGTGCAGCACATACGGGAGGGAGGGACATTGTTTCACAAGGTAATCATGTAGCAGATCGTTTGAGCCCAGTTGAGTCTCACCAACTCCCTCTGGTGGATTGCGGTGGCTGCTCACTGGAAGACTGTGCAAAAAGCTGCAGCCTCTGAACACTCATTCTTGGTGTCTAGGGGATGTATGCAGGACCCTGACTCTGGCCTGTGGCGCCAAGCGTGCTCTGAGAAGGTGGTTGCGCATACGGATTTGATTGTTTTGTTATTTCAATTGAATTTACCAATGCCAGACATGCCAAGAGCATAACATAAAAAAAGGGATTAAAACAGTCCCTGGGGCTATGCCACCTCCAATGGGTCCGTTCACCCATTTGGTAATCGATTACATAGACATGATTGAACGTCACGCGCGTAAGCAATACTGCTTTGTCGTAATTGATAGATTCTCAAGTTGGGTGGAAGCATTCCGCACTGCCAAGTGTGACACCAGATCCGTTGCAAAATATCTTGCTAATGCAATTTTTCTGCGTTTCGGTGTTCGTACTAACATTTCATCAGAAAATGGCACTTACTTTACAGCAGACTTGGTTGAAGGGATGTGTAAGAGCTTGGTTATTAAACAGAAATGTGTTTATCATCCTGCAGGGATTGTTGAAAAAGGCATGCATTGGGTTGAGTGTTTACCATTAGCTCTAATGAACATGAGAGACTCTGTAAACAGAGGCACAGGTCTTACGCCCCATGATATTGTGACAGGGAGAACAATGACCATGCCATCAATAAGACCTCCATAAGTGTCTGGTTTAGATGAGTTTAATCAGAGTTTGAGTAAGTATTTAAAAGGACTAACAACTGCTTTAAGACGTGTGTACTCACAAGTGCGGCAATCCCAAGGACCACCACCAGGGGCCTCATTTATAAAACTTGCGTACGGATTTGCGACAGAAGTGGCGTACGTACGAAACGTTGGACATGCGTACGGACAAAAATATTTGGATTTATAAAACCGTGCGCAAGCACGTCCTACGCCGTTTTCGCTTTATAAATCACAATGAACTTTAATTGTGGCGCAGCTTTTGCGGCTTCATGTCACGCCCATATTTGCCCATAAATAGTCAGAGAAACGCCCTAAATTAATATTCATTGATTGAGACATCATGGCAAACACAGAGAAAAAACGGTTGGAGAGGTAGAAATGAGGAGAAAATGTTGTTTGTAGGGCACAATGTGGGCATCTCTAATGCCAAAAGGCCGATTTAGTAGCAAAATGTTGCTGATGCTGTGAATGCCGCAGCGTCAGAAAGTTAGACCGTGGCCGAAACAAAAAAGTGGTCAGATATCAAAGTCGATGCCAAAAAACGTCTAGTGCTTCTTCGCAAAAGTGTGTCTGCTACAAGTTTGGGAAAGCTGTCCCCTGCAAGGAGTTAGACACTGAAGTATAGTAAAAATGTGAAATATGTCTATTAATCAAACATACCTTGAAGCCAGCCATCACGCACCAGCCTCGAGTCTGCGCCCAACACTGCGGTGTCTTAAAATGAATGTGTCATGGGTTGACCCAGGCCACCGAGCCACTACATTAGTGAGCAACATGCAGCACAAATTATTTGGACATTGATCCAATTAAAATCTTTTCGATTTATGAAAGCATTTTCATTCTCATTTGGTGCACCGGTTACATTTGGGAAAACGAACATTGCTGCAAATTCCGCTTTTTTGTTTGCCTGTTCACCCGCAGTGTACGAAAACTTTATGTATGTAATTATGAGCCAAAACCAATTACACCTATGAACACGTCTGAAATAACCCGGCTAAGGTTTGGCTGAGATATCCCTGACCTGTCAGCCAATTCCCTCTGCTATGTTAAAATGTGTTCCCTCCAAATCCTTCCATTTGCCATATCTGGCTTTTTGCCAAGATCAGCCATTGCGCATCATTACGCATTGTGATGACATGGGTTTTTATTACCATCCATTTGATTGAATTTGATAAGTTATAGGTGTCTGTATTTATGTAATTGTGAATGGGAAATAGTTCTGCGCAAATAAAATGTGTTGCACCTTTCAAAATCGTTAAGACATGCTTCACGATGAAACACATTTAAAATAGAACCAACTAAAGGCATATACATGAACACTACGATTCTGTAGCTGATAACGACATCTATACTATGAAATACCCAGTGGACAATATACCCTATCTATCTATCTATATATATATATATATATATATATATATATAAATAGATATATCCAGCGATCCATCTATCCATCTACCCATCTATCCACTCCGTCAGACGGAGACATCGACAAAGAATATCAGTTTTATACATAATTTTGTTCTGTTTGCCTTATTATTTATGAGGATGAATTGCACAACATGACAATATAATTACAGAACATATTTGAGTTATTTTTTGGAAATATATATTACTTTCAATTGACGTTATATTTTGTTTTAATTTGTTTGTTTTTGCAAACCAATCAAACATAGCTTTGTTAATTTTTCATATTATTAATGACAGGAAATATATAGATTTATTTTACACAATGGTGTGCATTTTCACACAGTTTCATGTGTTTCATCCATCTGCCAATGCTGTCACCATTTCTCATTTCACCCATTTTTGTGCGTACAGATGAGTCAGAGTTTGCGTGAAGGACCGCACATTTTCCCGGCAAGTTTGCTTTTTATAAATCACAACCATTGCGTAGAGTGCAGAGAAGGCCCCAGGTGAGCAGGTACTGCTAAAGGTCAAATGGAAACAACCAAGGTAGATTGGGCCCTACCAGGTAACATTAAACCCTCCCACAGAAGTCAAAGTGGAGGGCCGACAGGGTTGAATCCACCTGAACCAGTGCAGATAAGAGAGAGCAGAAAGCAACAGAGATGTATGAAAGGGGTTGGGCTCTGGTCATTAACTATATGACTGGTAATACTGATAACACTGACTATTGTAGGTATACAGTCACTCTTATTTTACAAAAATGACGTCAGTGACATTAAAACTGGTTTGATAGAAGAAAGCCTTGTTGTTGGAGTTGTTTTGTGTTACATTTTGTTTTACATTTCTTCAAGAAAGAAAGATGATATATACTTTTAGGCCGTGTCTATGTGTGGTATTTTTACATTTTAGCCCGCTGTTTAGAAGTATTACACAACACTGGTTCCTCTAATTGTGCGTTGCACAGATTTTTGTTTTATTTCCACATTTGTTGTTGGTTTTTATCACATTTATTTACTTATGTATAAAATCAAATTTTCACATAAATTAAATACTGTGAAATGACCTTTCCAACGCTAACAGAGACCGTGAGTCCGTAGGCTGAAGCATCGCTGTGATATGTCACCCGGCAGGTCTGTAAATGCCCCATTCAGGCGGGCTTTATGCTGTGATGTTTACCGGTAGAATACCTGGGATTTTTACCGCTACCTTAGACATTGAAGTGTTCATTTGCATCAACTATTATCAATTGTACAATAGCTTATTGTACAAACTCACAGTGGTTTAGACCAAATAACACCATCAAAAACCCAGGAAGCTACGTTTTTTTGTTACACTAATTTTAACCGTAGGCTATATCTAAAAACCCATTACATCAGTGTTTTTATAATGGACAATTGTTTTTTCTGTCAATATTTTCTATTTTATGTTGATTCCGTAACGTTAATGTTTGTGTCATTTGATGCAGCTCCACCTCACGTGGCAGTAGCTTCACAGGCAGAAACACATTGTCGTTTGGGTTTGTGTTCTCGTTTCTTATCTCCTTTAGTGATTCACATACATTTTAAACTTGCTTCGCAATACAGGCAGGGTGAATTTACTAATGATGGTCTGAAAGCTCTGTCACAAAACAATGTTGTTTCCTCTCAAAAACATAACTTATTCACACAATGAAACAAAACAATTACGCTGGAGTTTTTTTTAGCACAATATTACCACAATGAAAGCATTCTAACCATGTAGAATTTGATTGAACACAATATAAATAAAAGCACTTTTAAACTTTATATAAAATGTTGTTAATATTGTTTTTTCTTAATTCTTTGGCTGAGCATTTACTGTCGTTTAGAACTTCCCAGATTCACTTCGTCCCACACA
This sequence comes from Dallia pectoralis, assembly GCA_029465975.1. NCBI lineage: Eukaryota > Metazoa > Chordata > Actinopteri > Esociformes > Umbridae > Dallia > Dallia pectoralis. The sequence goes on along the minus strand of CM055747.1, from coordinate 9,550,355 downwards.
TACATATTAGACCTAAGCGACAGGACCCTATTCATATCATTCATGTTTACTTAATCATGTCTACAAAACGTCAAAATGAATTTTTATCTTTAATTTAAAATGATTTGTGTGGTATTATGGCACCGGAAAGGCCTAAATATATGTGCTTGTCGTTTGTGCATATTTGTGGTGTGGCTGTTTGCCCGTGATGCGACAAAAAGATTTTAATCTCCTCTTTACTACACAATTTACATGTCGCCATTAACACAGGAATACAGGCATAGTTTTTGTATTGGAGGAATTTAGTTAATAAAAATACTTTTTTGTAACCTTATATTTGGTGCACCATTGGCAAAACTACCAGAGGTTTGCTGATCAGCCCTCACTGACAAACTTCCAGGTTTATGTGTGCATTTTTTCCCTTCCTCACCCGACGTGGCAAAACTAATGATAGCTCAAACAGCGATTGCAATTTGCATTGTGTAAGGGCATTGAAAATAGTTTCCCTCGAACGCACACTAGTTATTTGAAATTAAACCAAATGAGTTTACTTATCATATGTGTGTAGAGATAAAATATATTTCTCACCATGAAAAACTTTGGCCGGAAGGCATTGAGCAAAATAAAACAGACAGTTGAAATTGACAGTGGCGCAACAAATATCCCTTGAAATTCTGGTCTTCTTTGGTTACATTTATTTTTACAGTTTATTAGAAAATCCATTACTTCAATGTTTTTATAATGTACAATTGTATTTCCTGACAATATTTTCGAAATTAATTTGGTTTAATTTAAAATAATTTGTTTGGCAATATGGTACAATAAAGGACAAAATCTATGTGCACTTATTAAATATTAGTGGACACTTTTAGGCAATCTATGTTCATTTACCAGGAGGTTCTGACTTTTTGGTTACTTCATGCGCCAAACTCTTCCTGATTCTGATACTATCATTGACTTTTGCTGCTATAATTACGATCTTGTGCTGGTTGGTCTTTAATCTCACCAAATCAGAACTTTCCTTCCCTGGGGCCTCATTTATAAACGTGCGAACAAAAGAAGAACCAAGAGTTGGGATTTATAAAAAGCAAACTTGGCGGGAAAATGTGCGGTCCTTCATGTACACTCTGACCCAGGCGTACGGACAGAAACGGGTGAAATGAGAAATGGCGACATTGTGGGCAGATGGATGAAACTGTGAAACTGCTGATCAATGGGTAAAATAAATAGAAATATTTCCTGTCATAATAGTAATAAAATGAAGAATTCAAAAAGCCATTGTTACAATTAACAGCCTACACAAACATCTGTTTGATCGAACTGCGGTGAAAAACAAACAAATTAAAACAAGATAGTAACATATATTCAAATGAAGATATATTTGCCAAAAGAAATGCAAATATGTTCTGTAATTACATTGGCATGTTATGTAATTCATCCTCATAAATAATACGGTGAACAGAACAAAATCATGTATAAAACTGATATTCTTCTCGATGTCTCCATCTGTCGGTGCAGATAGATTTTTTATTGTCCACTGTGGAAAGTTTATTTCATAGTATAAATGTCGTTATCTCCAGAATCATACAATTTAAGAAATTGCTGTAAATTTACAGCATATTTCCAACAGTAATGTACTGTGTCTTGGTAATACAGACGATTACTGTGTATAAAAATGCATTGTGGGAAATATGATCGGATCTAGCTTTTAGTCATGCGACAGCAGTTCTGTAATTGTAATTTGCATTGCATCACGGGAGATTTAAATCTTTGAGAGCCGAGCGCCTTTAGTGATTTGATACTTGTTGGTTTCACTGTGTACTCGTGTGCCGGTATTAATTTAGTTTGTTTTCTGTTATTCAACAGTATCATGTCAAAACCAGAAAAAAATGTGCTGGAACCTGAAGCGCAAACAAATCAGTTAACCATGTGCATCACTGCATGCCCTGTGATAAACTGCAAAGATGTTTGTACAAGAGTACTGACTTTAGTCCACTTAAAATTAGTTTGTTTGGTGTGTTTTTATTCACAATGTTTGCCTGGCAATTCTGCGAACAAGAATGCAACACTACATATTCTTACACCAGGTACATGGCAACCCACAGAAACATTCCAAATGCTACTTTCAAGTGTTGCATTCCAAGTTGCAATAGGAGTTACACCAAATTTGCAGCTTTTAAAACGTACCAATTCAGACACCATATAGAATAAATCCCTGTTGTTAATCCTAGATTGTTTCGTGCTGATCTAAGTTTAGTATGTCATGTGGATTTTAGGTGTTAGGTGTAATGACATGAAGAGTTTGTTCTCTCATTTGAAAATCCATATTACTGAAGGCACCTCAGTTACTTGTCCATTCAGGCAATGCAACAAGAGATTTTCTGTGAAATCTACATTCACTTCACACCTGAGTAGGAACCACAAACGGTTGTTCCATGAACATAATGATCGTGACCAACTGTGTGATAGCTTAAGTGACACTCGAAATAATACACATGAGGAACACTCAGAAATATACCCAGAAAATGCTAATGAAGCCTTTTTTTTTAAGAATGTTGCCCTTTTTTACCTCAGGTTACAGGCAAAGTTATTGCTTCCAGCCTCGGTTATTCACACAATTTTGGGGGAATTTCAGGAGATACATTCCACCAGCCGGTCACATTTATGTTACAAACTAAGTGAAAAGTGAAATACACTCTGGGTTTCGGAAGCTGATATAAAGAATGAAATTGAGGTGCTGAAAATGGAAGACCTCTTTATAGCTTATAACACTCAAGCATTGAAAACAGAGACGGAAAACTATGTTTAAAACAGTTTTAATTATGGTAAAGCCAGTATCCATCCAGATACTCTTATCCTTCAAGCAGATGAAAGTTAGACCAATACATTTTTCCACTGAAACATATTTCCATCATTCATTTTACATTTAGGCTTTCATAATCTTTTTGCTGGTTGTGCTTGACTGGTTTCTGCAGCTGCAGAAAAAACCCTCACCCTACCCCAGAGTCCTCAACTAATTATTCTCGGTATGTATGGATTATAACAGGGGTCCTTTGGTGATATCCTAGTCATATGGTCCCATCCTGGTCCTCAGTACCCGCTGCCCTGCATGTTTCAGATGTTATCATATTTCAATACACCGTTTCGAAATAAATAGGTTGTTATCAGGCATCTGCAGAGCTTCAAAAAGGGGATAAACATCTGAAACAAAGCAGGTGGTCCCGAGGACCAGGATTGGGAATGGATGCTTGATAGCATTGAAATGTTGTTGAAAAGGAGTGGCTATTAAAGTGATGAGAAGCAGTGGGGAGTGTGCGTTCCTGTTCCTGGAGGTATAGGTGCTCCGTAGAGAAAGGTCACACGGACAATGGCTCCGCATTCATTACGTAGTTGCGTTTGCATTTTCTTTGTGTGTGTGACATGGAAATGCTGCAGAACATCAGAGATTGTACAGTTACTCATGCACGCTGAAAAGGACAAGTAATGTGGGACATGTTTGTTGATGAACTCAAAGCCTTTATCGCGCTTCTGTATGTCCGTTTTTTTGTCGTTTTGGTCTTATCGATATGGATTGGACTTTTTCCATGAGACCATGCCACGCAACCCTTTCAGAGAGATAATGCGACACCTATGGTTTGATGACACGGAGACAAGAGAACTGCACTTGGTAACAGATAAGTTTGCTGCAGTCTCAGACACCTGGAAAAGTTTTGTGAAAAACTCCATTGCTTGTAATAATAGATAATTATTCGTTTATCCCACGGGTAACAGCAGAATAGCCGACCGTGGCCAATAGAAACTTTTCTAAAACGTGTTTCATTGTCTACATTGCCTTAGTAACTGGACTGATATTACTGTAATATATTTTCAAATAAAAATGATCGAATAATACCCGGTGTCATCGTACCTCTTTTTTAAGTAAAGCATTCTTGGTGTTTTCATCATACTGCATTTGTCTGTTTAAACTGGTTATATACAAAAAATTAATCAAAGCTGATACTGTATGCTAATAAAAGGAGTCATAATAACATATTGCATGATTTGAATTCCTTATATATAGCTGAGCAGTGTTCTATGCAGCATGGATGGAACGCAGCCGGTGACACAACACGTATTAATTTGCATATTCAATTGCATATTCTTGGTATATTCTGTCCTCAATGTGTTTGATTGCGTCGCCTACACAAATTGACAGATAGCGAACAATAATACTAAAGAGTAGCAAATGAAGGCAGGATGCAGATTCCTTTTTCTTCTTGTATCTTTAATAAACTTTTGTAAAACTGCAACAAAAATAAAGCTGCAATTACATAATGTATTAAGCAACTGAAACAAACCTTACTGTAATAGACCCATCTATTATACAGCGATATATAACATGCTTATTGTTGAGAATACTAAAATAAGGTAACAACTAGCCATACTGTAGCTGAACTACTACCATGAGCCCAACATGCATACATTCCATGCAACAATGGTAAACGAGTAGAAAATGTTTTTTCCTATTTTCCTGATATATTATACACAATAATTAACTTTCATAATCACTCACTATGTAAAAGCAAACACGACAGAAACTTTCAAGTGAAGCTCTTAAAGCACGAAAGGAACACGAAAAACCAAGTGCAAGCAAACCTCTCTGTAAACGATTAGCCACTAAACTTTCCCAACAGTTACATGACCTCCTAAGAGATAATATACAAGAAATAGCCACCAGGTGGCGATGAAAACAAATAACAAAGCTGTGTGCCATGACAAGCTATGCTTGGTTTCTCTTGTTGTTTGTATTAGTCTTCAATCTGTGCATTAAGAGTTGCAGTAACAAGTTAAAACAAATTCCTTGTCCATGTAAACGGACTTGACGAATAAAACACATTCTGATCCTGAAATGGCGTAACAACTGACATTGAAAATACAACTTCCTTGCTAAAAAGCTGTTGAATAGACAATAAAAAGAAGTTTTTGGAATTAATTTGCTTTCTGCTTAGTGCTTTTTGATTTCACCCCTTAAGGACACATGCTCAAAAGATAATTACATTATTGTTTTATGCAGACATTGTTTATACTATGAATGAAATAAAGTCAAACAATACAGTGAATGAAGACCTATAGGTTAGGAAACAATTACCACTAGAAACACTTTGAACATGTGCCATGCCCTTACCTTATCATGTGTGCTATTTATGCAGCCCCCGATTCACAATTTATTTTGAAATTAAGTCTTTAACTCTGTATTCCATTTAAACCACACACATTAACAGCATTCTTAATACATGTTATATTGTGTACAGTGTGCGCAGACTGTTTAGTCAACACTTGAATTATATCTACTTACCAAGTTACAAGTTAAATGTGTATGGGCTGCATAATATCTGGTTAACATGAACTCATTGGCTGCCTGCCAGATCTGGGCTTACAGCCATTTAAATCTGTCCATACGAAACCGTTGGCTGAGGAATGCCCATTTGTTTGCTTTCATAGCTTGTATATTTTCACATCCGCGTACACAACTTCCTCATTGTTACAGATTTCTGAAAAATCGAAAACAGGTAAAAGCTGTTGGAGAATCTGAATTGGAAAGTACAACCTTTGAAATCTATTATGTGATTTTTCCGAATTTATTTTAAAAGTTACCTGAGGTATCACGTCTCAATCTGTTTTTCTTTCTTAGATCGTTGAACAGGGCAAAAATAACTGTGAGAGTAACAACACACAGAACCGTAGCCAATGTCACAGCTAGAAAAGGAAACTGGGAAGAAACATCTAGAAAGAAAATATCAGTACTCAACATCTGTTGGTAAAACCAAATATATAAATAATAAAAAATGATTTACTCTATTAAAAAGTGCTGAATAAAGTACTCTTCTAACATTACCTTGGCAAGCTGGGAAATCAATGGTAGAGTTGTGGCTGCTAACTTTATTCTGAACAACACAGGTCAATTCCCCAAGGTCATTTTTGTTTAGTTTAACAACATTGTAGGCTTCACTGCTAATCAGAATCTGTCGGTTCAGGGTCCAGCTGTACTTTAGATCATCTCCCTTTGAGATACATGTGACCAGGGCCTCTTGATTAGGCTGACAGCTGTAAGACAACACCGGCTCTGAAACCGGAACTGATAGACAAACACATAGATGCAGAGTTTTTCTACCAGAAAATGTAGAAATGTGTTCATACTTAATGAATTTCGTTCAAACTAAAAAACAGAAACGTTTATTTACCTTGTATGTCAAGTCGCATGTTGAATTCTTTAAACAGCTTTCCATCGGAGAGAAACATTTCGATTTCATAATCACCAGAATCGTTTTTTATGACGCCATTCAGGACAAATGTTTCATTAAAAAAATCTGAGCGATTCACATAGTCCATTGACAGCTTGATTTCTCCAGTGTAATGCAAGATACGTACATTATCTTTCTTTAATTTGATTACATTGTTACTGCTGTTATCTGGGAAGTGTAAAAACAAAGTTTCTCCCAATGCTCCATAGCACTGATGGGCTCCATTCTTCTGAGAGAGGTTACAGGCCGGGGAACAAACTGTGGAGCAATTGTTAGAGTTTGGTCAATATTTTTTGTAGGTGTTGTTCTGTGTAGTAAAATGTTAGTAGAAGATATTTTTAACCTCTTCTTCCCTGACCTCAATTTCCGCCTAAAATGACCCACTCCAATCTAAATGGATATTGCTCTGGAACAGAACTGTGTAGGAATATTTGGTAAAGGGTATTTAAAGTTTTAAAGTCAGAATTTTGTGAAAGCGTCCAATTAATTAAGGATAATGTAACACACAATATCTAGCATGAGCTTAAACAAAAAAAACATGTTTTTTTTATGTTTCAGTGATTTTGAAAATGTATATCTCAGACTCTGGATGTCTGGTCGACCTAAAAACACTTCATATGTGTTCCCCTAGGACTTTGTTTCAAGTCTCTATCTCAATTAACGACCGAGATACAGCTATTTTACTGAGAGGTGATCTTTTCTCCCTTCAGTCTAGTGTGGTATTGCATCATCTCCTACACTGTCAGTTTTCTATATAGACGAATGGGAGCAAAGCCCTATGGGAAATGAAGTCTTTACCTTCGATCAGGAAGTGTTTTCCTCATGGGGACTACAGTTTGGAGTGAAACACATCGTGTTACATGTTGTAAACGTATAGTCTCGCCTGAAAATGGAATATTATGGAATACTATGGATCATAACTGATGCTAATAATATCCCTGGGAATATAGGAAATGAAAAATAATCGACTATGGCTGATGTAAGTTATCGCTTTGGTTAAAAAGTGTTTACAATTGATGACGTCATCGGCGCCATTAGCAGTCCTTCAATTGCTAATAAAACGGTCTGTGTTTTAGCTATTTTAAAACGGAAAAGGTTGTTAGAAAGGGGAGATTCTAACCCTTATGCACAATATAGCATGTAGTATATTATTAAACGGCTGTTTTTGAATTCGCTATATTTGTTTAGAGGTTGTAATGGTTGTTTAGGGTACTGCAAGTATCCCTAGTGGTTGTTTAGGGTACTGCAACGATCCAGCCGGCGGGGCGCCTGTCACGAAGTGGTTAAATGCCCATTACCAAATATTTCTACATGGTTCTGTTCCAAAGCAATATCCATTTAGATTGGGGTGGGTCATTTTAGGCGGAGGTGGGGGGCGTGAATTTAAGTTTATTTTTCACCACATGCACTTCAGGAAGCCACCGTGTTGACATACTCACCTGAAGCCAAAACTACCTATTCCTGTAGTACATATCGTTAAATAGTTTAAGATAACACATATACACATAACGTGCATATTGAGGCTCAAAGCACTGGAGCGAGGACTAAAGTCTTCCAGGGTAACGTTTTAATTTTCCCCTACGAGGCGAGACCTACAGTCCCGTTACATATGTCTTTCATATATTGTTCATAAATCTGTCTAAATTAGTGTTAATGAGCACATCTCCTTTGAGATAATCCATCCACCTCACAGGTGTGATATATATCAGGTTGCTGATTAGACTGCATGTTTATTGCACAGGTGTGCCTTAGGCTGGCTTCTCTAAAATGGCCAATATGCTGACTGCAAGAAGGTCCACCAGAGCTGTTGCTCATGAATTGACTGTTCATTTCTCTACCATAGGCCATCTCCAAAGCCGTTTCAGAGATATTGTAAGTACCATCCAGCCTCACAACCACAGACAATGTGTAACCACATATTAAGCTGATTTAGAAATATGGCTAGGCTAGGTAAATGCTTCATAGTCTGTTTGCTTCATCTTCTGTCCTACCTTGAGCCATTTCTGTAATCACCAGAACAACAGTTAACAGAAGATCCATTGTTGCTCTGGCTGCACGACCCTGTAGGTTGAAATTAACAATTTTAATTAATTAAATCAATTTTGTAGAATAAAAATCAACATCGTGTTCAACAGGCCAGCAATGTGTAAATTCTGTATGCCAGCATTGCTAGGTGTAAACAGAAAACCCTTGGGATCGTAACATATCTTCTTGCATTATATTATTACAGTAAATTCCAAATAAAAGTGTTTGTATTCCCTTGGGTAATCTATCGGTTGTCCAATGATATATTTTAAGCAAAAACCAAGAAACTTACATAGTAGTAGATAGTAAATGTTAAAATATGTTTAAACCAAAAAGTATGATCCAGCACAACCTTTCTGAATATTAATGTAAGAATCTAGAAAGGAAAATATGTCCCCACAAGCGTGTGCTGGGCAGCTGGCTGGGGTCTTCACTGACACTTTCAACATGTCACTGTCCCTAGCGGTTGTCCCCACGTGCTTCAAGACCACAACCATTGTGCCAGTGCCACAGTGTACTCTGTCATGCCTAAATGACTGCCGACCTGGTGCGCTCACCTCTACAACCATGAAGTGCTTTGAAAGAGTATTTTTGGCCATAACTCCAAAAGGTATGTTTGGTGCAAAAACAACACTCCACATCTCCCAATGAACACCATACCCACAGTAAAAAAACTAATTATTTTACCTTTATTTTACCAGGTAGGCCGATTGAGAATAAATTATCATTTACAACGGCGACCTGGCCAAGATAAGGTGAGAAAATGTGCAAGACAACATAGAGTTTCATAAGTTCACATAACACAGGAGTGCAAATTACAGTGAGACACAATAAGACACAATAAGGCAATACAGGGTCAAGTAAAAACAGGATGAGGTATATGTGGTTCTGTTGAGCAGCATAGATAAGGCACTAGCGAATATATTTTAAAATATAAAATACAATGGGTATCATTTTACTAAAATATTCAAAGATTGAAATGTGTCTAGCAGGTAGATAATTTGAGTGCATGGATTATATGACCGCGAATATGGGCAAGAGTTGCAAAAGTATTGGTTTATCGTACGTCCTGCCTCTCTCCAACTCTGGACCACATCAGTTCACCTATCTCCCTAACAGGTCTACTGTGGACACCATCTCCACTAATGTCCACTCTGCCCTGACCCACCTGGACAAAACCAACACCTATGTGAGGATGCTGTTCATAGATTTTAGCTCAGCATTCATTTGTGTCATCCCCTCTAACTCATGACCAGCCGCTCTCTTTGCAACTGGACTCTAGACTTTCAAACCAACAGACATCAGTTTACTATTGTCTACAATACGTCAGAATGGATCGTCTGTTACATTTAGGTAATCTATATTCATTGTTCGTCAATGCACAACCATGTGGTTTTTACAGTGCTACACTGGAAACATGAGAACATGTAAACTGTTACAAACACAAATTAACCAATAGCAGAGATTTTTTCTGGTTTTACTTGTCCGCAATTTGCAATTCTATACAACTAGAATGGATCGTTTGTCTAACAAAAATCTAATCTACATTTTTGACACATCAAAATAGCTACCATTTGCAGAAATAAGAACCAAACACACTTATGGAATTCTTTTCACAATGAAAATCAAATATTGTTCGGAAACCTCTAGTGTGACGCACTTGTGGGTTGCTTGCTTTCATATAGGGTTTAAGTCATCCATGATTTGAAGCCTACCGTCTTACTCTTTTCATCTAAGGGAGTTTTGACATAACCTGTAGGTCATTATCTTACTCTAGGATAAACCCCGGACTAACTAGGCATATGAGGGTATTGCATAGCGCTGCAAAATGCATTGGTAGAAGTTTTGGTTAAGGCTGCCACTTAGCAAGTCGCCGACTCTGGAGCCGAGACCAACTCAATGGCGTACAAATACCCTGTCTTATGAACCACAGATATCACATATGCATTGGTCCATAACAATGTATTGCAGTTAGCAGTAGTCCAAAGATGGCCCAGACAAGCCTCGTTTTCTGTTTTGCAGCCATTTCTCATTGCCACTGACTTGACAAACCTGCAGCTCTATATCTTCCAATCACGATTGAAACTGAGACTAGCTTAATTTAAGCTCTGCTTAAGATGTTGTCCGGAAAGCAGCCTATCATGCAAGCAGTTGACTCTACGAAATGTGTCTTCTAATTCTAATGTGGCTTTGAGTCTGCAAGACCTCTTCCTGTCAGAGTTTCCAAGGGCTTTTTGGATGGTATATGAAACTACTCATTGTAAATGCTGCGCTTTTATATAGTGCTTTTATCCAAAGCGCTTTACAGGTCCTGCCTCACATTCACCCATTCATTCACTAACTGACGACCGCGTCTACCATGCAAGGCGACTGCAGGCTCGCCACTTCATCAGGAACCCAAAGTGCTTACAGTACAGCTGCGATTGGAGACATCTTGTATGTACATATAGGTCTTATATGTGGATATAAAGAAGCAATACAGGAGACCTATATGACCTGTATATGCACATATATGCACCTCAATTTTGCCGATATGTGGCATATATGCAGCATATATATTATCATATATGCGCCATATATGCGCATATATGCAGCATATATATGCATATAGGTTACATATATGCACATATAGGTTACATATATCCTCATATAGGTTTTTTCCATGTGGGCAGGAGCAGCTGGGGTTAGGTGGCTTGCTCATGGACACCTCGACAATTTCCCAGGAGGAACTGGGGATCGAACCACCAACCTTCCGATTGATAGACAACCCGACTCAACACACTGAGCCACTGCACGCAATTTCTCTAAAGCAGTGGTTCTTAAACTTTTTTGGGCCAGCGCCCCAATATCCATTATCTAGGTCCCCTACCCCCATCAAATAAAATGTAGGCTAATTTCTCTGAATATAATTCATTATTATTTTTTGTGTTATGGTTGTTATGATTAATGTTGTAACGATTGTTATCAGAAAATCATCAAAAAGCTGAATTTAAATAAACGATGAACAACAAGTGAATAGAAAAAATATTTACAGTTTAAAAACCTTTTAAAAAATTGACACTCAACCTAAATTAGGTAAAAGCAGAGCACAGTGGACCTCTCTCACCTGCACTACTGTCATACCTGTTAACTAACTTGTATTACTCTCATTTGCTCAGATATTTCTCAAATGCCCTTGCCCATAATCGCGGTCATATAATCCATGCACTCAAATTATCTACCTGCTAGACACACTTCAATCTTTGAATATCCAGTAAAATGATACCCATTGTATTTTATATTTTAAAATATATTCGCTAGTGCCTTATCTATGCTGCTCAACAGAACCACATATACCTCACCCTGTTTTTACTTGACCCTGTATTGCCTTATTGTGTCTTATTGTGTCTCACTGTAATTTGCACTCCTGTGTTATGTGAACTCATGTAACTCTATGTTGTCTTGCACATTTTCTCACCTTATCTTGGCCAGGTCGCCGTTGTAAATGATAATTTGTTCTCAATCGGCCTACCTGGTAAAATAAAGGTAATTTTTTTTTTACTGTGGGTATGGTGTCCTTTGGGAGATGTGGAGTGTTGTTTTTGCACCAAACATACCTTTTGTAGTTATGGCCAAAAAGTTGGGTGTGTAGACATTGTCCACTGTATATAGAAGATTGCGGTTTTTCAATCATCCCACCTAGTCAACACAGTTTTGTGAATTTCTTTTACAGTGTTTATTTTATTAAAATATCAAAGATAATTCATTGAATAATTTATTTGTATGACACTTTACAAAAAAGTGTATATTGTCTGTCATGTGGTTGTTATAGTAAAGTGATGTAGTCTATATAAAAGTTGAATAATTTGATATAATGAAATTAATATATATATTTTTAAATCACCATCACCACAGAGTTAAAGTAGTTGTAATAATGTCCTACAACCAAATATATGAATTCATGTGTTTATTTGCTAAATAATAATCAAAGTCACCACCCGCTTTTAAAGCGATCACCATGCAGTTTGACTGAGATTTAAATAATCTGCAAAGAGGAAAAAACTAATATTGTTTGGAATTGGGTTTGGATTTTAATAAATCTATGTTTCTTATTTTTACTTTTATTGTGGGTAGCTTTGTGTAAATGACTTTGGTGGTGACTTTCAATCCCCCTTGTATATGCAATTGTTAATGTACTTGTTGTACTTGTTTTAATGAGTTATATTTTACATCACATTTGTATTACATAGCATGGCAACACTATGAATAAAGGGTCATTGTACCCCAGGTGTCTGCTTTTGAAATGCATTAGTGTATTCCAGACTTTATACTAATTGCAATCAACTTACTTAATGATATGGGTACTTATAACTAAATTCTTACAGATAGCCTGAGAAACAAAGGTAATATACAGTATGGAAAGGCAAGATGCAAAACCAACAAGATGTAAAAATATTTGTTGTGAGAAAGAAATCATGGCAGGAAGATAAATTGACGTAATCACATGTAATTACAGATCTTACTTAAGAAAAGTCACAGAATATGAAAATAATTTTAGGAAAAAAGTAGGGCCAAGTCAAACGCTATATGTTTCAAAACAAGTCCACCAGAAAGCCCAGGACTAAATCCACAGCTTCAAGGTTACAAAGTCAAAACAATTCCTTTTTTGCAGAAATTGTGTAACAAAATGTCTGTTCATTTTGTTGATAAACAAAAAGATGACTTAAACATGTGTGAAAAAAGATATTTCAACTTGAGAACAAACTCAAAACCATATAGCAACCTAAAAACTAAAGAGAAACAAAATTGAAAATGTTGAAAGTTATTAAATTATTGATCCAAAATACCAACCATTTTGCTGCAACAAAAAAATCCATTGTACCATTTCTGTTCACATGTAGCAACACTGTTCCTAGCGCTTAGCAAAATATGCATTTTGTGAAATATTAAACTATTTTAAATAATCTATTTTAAGATTAGATTTTACAAGGGGCAAACATCACATCGCTATTAAAATGTGAGGAAGACAATGACTAAGTAAATTTAATTTATAATTGGCAATTTGAATAAAGAAACCATCTAAACAATTTGTCCAAAACATGGCTGATATTAAAAAGTGTTGATGCAAATGCAAATGCATCAGAATTTATAAATACAATATAAAAACATCCTTGTGTCACAATATGATTTTCTGCCAGATTAGCATGTCCTTGAAGAAATGAACAACATAAAATGAAAATGAGAAATATACACTCGTAGAATTACCATATTAGCAACGTTTTACAGCAAGGGTTGTGTTTATAATTATGTCAATAGATAGCCTTGTTGATATTGTACAGGAAAACTAATAGAATTTTTGAAGACCAGAACTTTCCTTCAAGTGTGAACTGAAATTGTATTTTCATACACGTATACAATGCATTATTCATTAGGTGTATTGAATTGGCTAAAGAAAATGCATGCAAATATTCTGACCTGATTCCTGCACCGTAGAGAAAATTGATAAAGGTGAAAAATTCTCTTCAAATAGTCGTTTGTTCAGCTCAGCCTCTCGTCTGAAGTGTAACAACATTGTAAAAAACAGTTAGTGAGGTTTGACATCTGCTCAGACTAGCCAATTACCGGATTTTAGGCTTCAGCCCACTTTCGAGGTAGGAGGTAAATACAATTTGTTAAAAATATAGTTCTCACACAACAACGGGTTGAGTCAATGCATATGGTTAAATACTATTCCATATAGTAGACATACGGCAGTTTTTTGTCCGTTCAAATTACCCTTTTTTGTTAAGACAATACAAAAACACAACATTTACAATACTAGTTAGACTATTCTGGCGAAAATAATAATAGTGTGATGATAGTGTGATACTGTTGACTTTAAGATAACCTGTCTTTTGTTAAAATGTAAATTTTTAGACAAATTTTGCATTTAAAAGGTATAATAAACTCTTGACTAATGTTGTACCTTAAAGGTTTTTCATTAGTGTCAACAAAAAAGTTCTGTTTTGGATGTTAAGTTACTATTATAAACACTATTATATACCTTTTGGGTTTACTTAGAAATGTTCTGCTGAAAATTGTTGTGCTAATATATGAAGCAAATTGAAAAATAGATTTCTTCTGAATCTTGCCAGTCTATTGTTTTTTTCTGAGAAATGAAGGCTATTCCATGCTAGAAATTGCCAAGAACCTGAAGGTTTTGTTATGCGCTACAAGCTTTTCCCATCACAGAGGCGCACACTGTCTGTAACCAGAATAGTGAGAGGAACAACATCAGCAGTAAAGAAGCAACTCCAGGATGTTTTCCTTTGCAACTCTGCCTAGAAGGCTAAGCCATATCTCAGACGGACCAATAAAAAGAAAAGATTATAATAGGCAAAATAACACAGACACTGGATAAATGAAAATCTCTGTCGAGAAGGCCAGCATACTCACTTTGCGGGTACTATTTAATGAAGATATTTAATGAAGGTCATTACCCACTCCTCCGAATTCCTGCCCCTGGCTCCTGTTTTCACCAACAAGATTACATTTCTATATATTTTTCTGTGTCATACAGGAAAACAATATGTACCAGATATAGTGTTTGACCATGTAACAGAGATGCTCACTAGTATTTGAGCTAGAGCCCAGGTCAAGACTCAAGTTTCTCGTGGTTATAATGAGTGTTGTATCACCTGCTGCGTTCTATCCAGGATGCTAAGATCACTGCATCACTATATACAAAGAATTCAAAGCAGTAATATGTTATTAGGACTCCTTTATCTATTAGCATACCGTAGCAGATTTGTATTGGTTGTTTGGTTCATAATCAGTGTAAACAGGCTATTGCAATATGACAAAGAAACACCAAGAATGCTTTACTGTAAAGTGAATATCCGTATTTTGCCTTGTTACATGCACATACAGTACAGTACCGGCCAAATATTGAGGTACTAAAGAAAATGAGCCAGAAACCTCTATCTTGATACCACACATTTTGATAAAATTGAGTTCAGGTGCATACTGTTTCCACTGATCATCCTTAAGATGTCTCTACAACTTGACGTTGATTGGACATGATTTGGAAAGGCACTGACTTGTCTATTTACGGTCCCACAGTTGACGATGCATGTCAGAGCACAAACCAAGCCATCAAGACCAAGGAATTGTCTGTAGAACTCTGAGACAGGATTGTATCGAGGCACAGATCAGAGAAAAGGTTACTGTAAGGGTTAGGGATAACCCACATTATAGCCTAATCACATGCAGTAGTCAGAGGTGCAGATGTGTACTAACATGAAAATCGATCGAGTCAAACCTTTTGTTAATATCTGTTAATTGTGTCATAAGGATCTCATTTCACTGCTAGTAATCAGTCCACATTTTGTGAACATTCATTGAAAGCCAGAGAGCAGCAATTTCAAAACATCACATTCGTCCGGGCTGTTGTGGTGTCTCATTTCCATGGAGAATATTTTCTCCCTTATGTCTTGCCACTCTGTTTTGAAGGACATGTTGTAGGGGAAAACAAAGGGGGAAAACAGAGAAATGTGATTGGGCCTAAATCTACATTGTTGTTTGCATCAGCTCCTACCTTCCGGCGCCCACTGCCCCCTCCTCTGTCCGGTGTCCAGTGCCCCCTCTTCTGTCCGGTGTCCAGTGCCCCCTCCTCTGTCCGGTGTCCAGTGCCCCCTCTTCTGTCTGGTGTCCAGTGCCCCCTCTTCTGTCCGGTGTCCAGTGCCCCCTCTTCTGTCAGGTGTCCAGTGCCCCCTCTTCTGTCCGGTGTCCAGTGCCCCCTCTTCTGTCAGGTGTCCAGTGCCCCCTCTTCTGTCTGGTGTCCAGTGCCCCCTCTTCTGTCCGGTGTCCAGTGCCCCCTCTTCTGTCCGGTGTCCAGTGCCCCCTCTTCTGTCCGGTGTCCAGTGCCCCCTCTTCTGTCCGGTGTCCAGTGCCCCCTCTTCTGTCCGGTGTCCAGTGCCCCCTCTTCTGTCCAGTGCCCCCTCTTCTGTCCCGTGTCCAGTGCCCCCTCTTCTGTCCCGTGTCCAGTGCCCCCTCTTCTGTCCCGTGTCCAGTGCCCCCTCTTCTGTCAGGTGTCCAGTGCCCCCTCTTCTGTCCGGTGTCCAGTGCCCCCTCTTCTGTCCGGTGTCCAGTGCCCCCTCTTCTGTCCGGTGTCCAGTGCCCCCTCTTCTGTCCGGTGTCCAGTGCCCCCTCTTCTGTCCGGTGTCCAGTGCCCCCTCTTCTGTCCGGTGTCCAGTGCCCCCTCTTCTGTCCGGTGTCCAGTGCCCCCTCTTCTGTCCGGTGTCCAGTGCCCCCTCTTCTGTCCGGTGTCCAGTGCCCCCTCTTCTGTCCGGTGTCCAGTGCCCCCTCTTCTGTCCCGTGTCCAGTGCCCCCTCTTCTGTCCGGTGTCCAGTGCCCCCTCTTCTGTCCGGTGTCCAGTGCCCCCTCTTCTGTCCGGTGTCCAGTGTCCCCTCTTCTGTCCGGTGTCCAGTGCCCCCTCTTCTGTCCGGTGTCCAGTGCCCCCTCTTCTGTCCGGTGTCCAGTGCCCCCTCTTCTGTCCGGTGTCCAGTGCCCCCTCTTCTGTCCGGTGTCCAGTGCCCCCTCTTCTGTCCGGTGTCCAGTGCCCCCTCTTCTGTCCGGTGTCCAGTGCCCCCTCTTCTGTCCGGTGTCCAGTGCCCCCTCTTCTGTCCGGTGTCCAGTGCCCCCTCTTCTGTCCGGTGTCCAGTGCCCCCTCTTCTGTCCGGTGTCCAGTGCCCCCTCTTCTGTCCGGTGTCCAGTGCCCCCTCTTCTGTCCGGTGTCCAGTGCCCCCTCTTCTGTCCGGTGTCCAGTGCCCCCTCTTCTGTCCGGTGTCCAGTGCCCCCTCTTCTGTCCGGTGTCCAGTGCCCCCTCTTCTGTCCGGTGTCCAGTGCCCCCTCTTCTGTCCGGTGTCCAGTGCCCCCTCTTCTGTCCGGTGTCCAGTGCCCCCTCTTCTGTCCGGTGTCCAGTGCCCCCTCTTCTGTCTGGTGTCCAGTGCCCCCTCTTCTGTCCGGTGCAGCGCGCAAATGGTTGGCCATAAGGCAACCAATGGAAGCTTCTGTGATCCCGGGTTGTGACTTCTGGATGGCACCTGAAAAATATAACAGCAATTGCCATTTACCTTCACATACTGATGAAATAAAACATGATCTAGAGAATAGAGCTATATGTGATGTAGGTGCACAAATAGAAAATGTAATTACCCATAATGACAATATAAAGATCCATTCTTCTGAATAGCAGCTTGTCACCAGTCCCATCCATATTCATTATGGACATGAGGCTATTTGTGAGCACTCTGTTAATAAAAATTGGAATAAACAAAATTATACATGCTGTACAGCAAGAAATGTGAAATAATGTCCAGAAGTACATGCCTGTGTGCGCACATGTGTGTGGCTAACCGCTCGGCTAACAGTGATGCGTCAGACTGAGTTACTGCACACAGACACGAGAAGAGTGTCTCATCGTATCTAGCTCTAACTCTGACTGTGAAAAAGCTAATTTCCCAACATTTTGGCGTACTAATTTAAGAGTATGTATGTAGTCCATAGATTTTAAGATATTGCTCTAATGTGAGATAGCAAGTACAGCACTCAGTTTTGGAACTCTGAATTTCAGACCAAAGAGAGCAATATCACATATTTTGTACAATAATGTTTTTTCAATGCAGCAGCTATTTTTGGTTAGAACACACTTACTTTACTCTTCCATTGGGAAGACATCTTCTCTATGGTTAGATCTGTGTTCTCTCTCACGGCTTGGCGTTTCCAGGATGCTGGACCTGGAACATTTGTCTGGTCTTTCCAGGGTGCTGGACCTGGAATGATTGTGTGGTGTTTCCCTGGTGTGCTCTTGACCAATCACTTGACGGCTGGAACTGAGCATGGAGCTGGACTTGGATTTCTTTGGTGGCGGTGGCAGGGAGGTGCCTGTTTGATCGCAAACAGTGAGACAATTTTAGGCAACTGACTTAGCAAAAGCAATCAGCATGATGATGTTATTCATTTGTTGTTGTAGGACAAGGAAAGAAATATGTAAAATAAAAAATAATATGGATGGCTGCCATTGCAACTTACATCTTATTCAAATCTGCATGTGACTGCTGGTGCGCTGAAAATAATCGAACATATTTCACATACTTATAAAATAAAGTTACATTCAATCATTGTTAATTTTTTAAATCCTTATTAAAATAAACACTTCTTACAAAATTGTACAATTCAAATATATACAAGAACTTCCATTTTCCAAGGAGATTCTTCTCATATACATAGTAGGCAATGTTTACCATAGGGTTATAACTAACAATTATTTTGGTAGACAACAAATCTGTCACACACACACACGCATGCACACACGCGCACACACAGACACACACGCGCACAACCACCCACACACGCATGCACGTCAAATTATTAGTTTTTTTGTGTACAGGACACATAATATATAGGACTCCACGAAAAATCGTCACACACACACAAAAAAGTTTTGGTCAACAAAAGGTTTTGGTCAACAACAAGTTAAACAAATAAGTAAATCGAAATGTTAGGTATTGGTTAAGGTTAGGGCAAGAGTAAGAGACAGGGTTTCGTTTAATATTTATAGTAATAAAAAGAGTTATATTCCAGAAAGTTAAATCCGTCGCGTTTACAATTCAAGCTACGCCCACTTCCTGGTTGAAATGCAAGTTGAGTCAACCAATCACGACACTTGCTTTCAACACCTCAAGAAAATCGTGTCCAGGACACGAAAAAACTACCTTTTACGTGTGCATGTCACAAATGTTGGGTACAAAATTCGTGTCTATTTTACGAAAACTTGTGATATCGTGTTGTTATCATTGATGTTGTGTTTACGTCGCTTGTAGAAAATTGTCTTTCCCCTCCTTCTTATATATGAGTTAGGGACATATACAATATAACATGTACAAAGAATTATTTCAAAGTGTTATAAGAAATTGTGAATCAGGGGCTGTATAAATAAAACACACATGATAATGCAAAGGTTTTGACCATGTTTCAAAGTGTTTACGTGCTCATCCTTTCAGTTTTGTCATCTATAGATCTTCAGTCAGTGTATTGTTTGAATTAATTTAATTCTGTGTATAAATGTCTGTCATTTTAAAATAAAATGTACATTTCTTTTTTGCCTGTGTCCTTAAAAGAGGAAGATAGACGTACCATAAATTACCCTTAACATTCTCGATAGAATTGCAAAGAAAGCCACGGCGTCAGTGAGTACAGTTTCCCACCATCAAAATGCACTTGGAAACTTAAGGTAGCTCAGACAGGAAGAGGCCTGGCAGACACAAAGCCACAACAGAATCAGAATAATTTCCATGATAGGTGACTCACAAGACCACAGTGTTAAGCACAGCTTAACATTAGTCGATGTTAGCAAATCTTAGTTTAAACTGTGAAGAGAAGACTTTGAGATGGAGCACAGTCTCATGAAGGACAGTCTGTTACGTCACAATTTGATAAAATTTACCCAAAAACCATAGAAAAAAACATTGTACATATTAAAGCTGCCACATGTTGTCTTGACACACTACCATCAAACTTTTTTTAAACTATTTTAAACTCCATAACAATCTGCAGCAAATAGTTTATAGCTCTTTACAATTTTTCCAACGTCACTAAAAACAGCTGCCA
Organism: Dallia pectoralis; assembly: GCA_029465975.1. Taxonomy (NCBI): domain Eukaryota; kingdom Metazoa; phylum Chordata; class Actinopteri; order Esociformes; family Umbridae; genus Dallia; species Dallia pectoralis. The sequence continues at coordinate 9,530,442 of CM055747.1, read as the reverse complement.
TTAAGCCGCTGTTAAAACAACACTGGATGCAATTACTTTGAACCACTATAGAGCTGTATCAAATCTACCTATTATAGCCAAGATTATTGAGAAGGTGGTCATCAATCAACTCAGCAAATTTGTAAACTCAAACAGTCTCTTAGACAAATTCCAATCATTAGATCTCAGTGCTTCATTTGACACAGTAGATCAGATAACACTTCTGGATAGGCTGGAAAATTGGGTAGGACTCTCCGGGACAGTCCCTAATTGGTTCAGGTCTTATTTAGATGGGTGGAGTTACTTTGTCACAATCGGCAATCATGAATCTAATAAGGTGGCTATAACATGTGGAATTCCCCAGGATTCTTCTGTTCAATCTCTATATGCTCCCTCTGGGCTTAATTTTACTGAACAAAAAAAATAACTACCATAATTATCCAGATGATACTCAATATGGCTTTCAAACCATATGACTGTAGCTTAATTGACTCAATGTATCACTGTATAGAGCACATAAATGACTGGATAAACCAAAATGTCTACAATTAAACCAAAATAAAACAGAGATTATTGTGTTTGGCAACAAAAATAAAATAACTATTAGGAAAGAACTGGATTCTCGAGCCCTAAAAACCAGGGACCAAGTGCGT